>CM058229.1:20388774-21045395 GCA_030180135.1 Orychophragmus violaceus
AGAGAAAATTGTATTGGTAATGTGTTTTGGTTGATTTATTTGTTGGAAGTTAACTTTTATTTAGCTTTGTTTGACGCGTTTTTGTTGTTTGCAGAAATGTTCCAACTGCGGACAAGCAGGACATAGCAGACGAACATGCAAAGCAGAACCTATTAATTCGCCTAAGCCACCGAAACAGCCTTCGAGATTTCCTTCGTATCATGAATAAGCTGTGATTGTAAGTATGATATTGCTTCTTTTCTTGGGAATGAACTTGTCTAACTAAACTCTTCATTTGTAGACATGTAGCAACTACAGGCAAACTGGACACAACAAGTGCAAGTGTAAGCTGGCTCCGGTGCCTAAGCCAGACAATCTGCCACCATGAAGGCCTTCTAAGAAACGAAAGACAATCAGCTGAACAAGACTTAGTATGTAGCTGTTTTTTTGTGGAAAATTTAGGATTGCAATGTTGTTTTTTTGGAAAACGATTTCTACGTATGGTTGTGATTGTGATGTTGCCACAATTTGACTAGGATGTTTTTGACGGTTATGTAAGGATTGCTTTTAAGTTTCATTTGTGATGTTGCCTCAATCCATTCTAGCGATTAAGGTTTCACATGTACATTTCTACCATTTTCCTGCCATTATCAAAGCACAAAACCATCAGTCTAAAACAAATTTGGACAGACTACATCAATCCACAACATCTAATACAACCTCCTAAAACTTAACTCTCATACTCTCAATAACCCCAATTACCTCACTTATGTCCTTCTTCATATCAAGCATGGCTTGTTTCATCTCCTACTTCATCTCGATCAACTCTTTCTCTATCACCGATTGCTTACTCGCCAAAACCTCAAATTCTTCCAGCAATGCATTGTCGACCCATTTGAACACATAATTTAGTCCCGAAAATGCTCCACAACGATAGAACATTCAGGATTTTGTTTTGTTTTAGATATCAACACAATTGTTGGTGATCCATAATGACACTTCTTGGGTATTCCTTGACCGAAATCCATCTTGAATTTGCTACGCACAATCGCAATTTTTCATCACACAGAAAAAAATAAGAATCAACTTTCGGAAACAAAGAACATGAAATTGTGGTTTTGAAAATTCGATTTGAGAAATAGTCAAATCAAACTACAAGGTAAGAAGAATTCGATTTATTACCTGAGAAATCAAACACTTGAAATCGCAAGAACCCTAATTTTCAATTTGGGATTTTTCTCGACTAAAGAAGAAAGGAGACTTACATGTCGTTTTTGGACTTTATTTAAACGCCACCGTTTTAATTAACGTATGATTTCAAATTTTAACGACACTGTAGACAAAGGGCTTGATTCGTTACGAGAACAAAAGATGAGGGGGTTTATATCCGCAAACTAATTTGAGGGGTTTTATCTGAATCAAACTTAGTTGAAGGGTTAAAATACTAAAATCCTTATAAGATACTTTAGTTTAAAATACAAAATCTTAGAAAAATATATTAAATTTTTCTTTAACATTAGTAAAACATTTGATAAATAATTTAGCTAACATTGACCAAAAATAATAATAATAATAATAATTTAGCTAGCCATAAAATAATGTATAATACAAATAATATTAAATTTAAATTTCTATATAAAGTTATAAAGCATCTGATAAATTAAAATAATTTTTTTGTTAAAACATCTTATATCATGAAACAAAATAATATATCCGGATAAGAATGTTGGAATGATATAAATAAATTTCTGTTAACAAAATATTTTTACTAGAACGACCAATCCAAAAAAAATAATATATATATATATATATATATATATATATATATATATATATATATATATATATATATATATATATATATACACAGAATTATATATCTATATATAAAAGTTTAGAATATACTATACTGTTCCACGAATAAACACATCGGACAATGATTTATCTTTTGAAAGGTTTGCAACTATCACTTTTCATATAGCCTAAAAACAAAAATAAAACTTATATATTAACCTATTCCAAATTTCCCATGTATTTATATTCTTTTATTGATAGAATTAAGTTGATGCATATTATTTTATGCTGTAATTTTCATCGTAAATGGTTAACTAGTAAATTGATCAGTTTATAATATATGCCTATCAACGTAACGACATCTCATGCATTTGGAACTGCATCACCAAGATGGTGACTTTATCATATCCAAGAGATTTAACAATCCTTCTCTCTCTTAATCTTGATTACCATAAGTCAGACTTGAGATATTTAATTACTATATGGAGTCCAATTATCGCACATAAAAGAGATTTGTTAATTAGTTTATATTCCCTCCGTTTCACAATAAGTGCCGTTCTGACATTTTTCACACAAATTAAGAAACATATTAAAAATTCTATTATACCCTTACCAACTATCTTTGACTACTAATATTCTTATTTTTCATTGGTTAATATTAAGGTTAAAATGGGTAAATTATGTTAAAAGTTGCATTGGAAATCTAAAACGACACTTATTTTGAAACGAAAAAATAACTCTAAAACGACACTTATTGCGAAACGGAGGGAGTATTAGCATATCATATGTATTACCGTATATAGTTTACAACGGCTCTATTGCAATCCCTGTAAATATGCTACACTAATTCCTGTATTTTTTTTTCCTTACATGTAACTTACGACTCTGTATATAGTAGAGGTTCATTATTCAATAGAAATCAAGCATTTGGAGCCCTTTTGGGTCTGAAATTTTTTTTTTCTTTTCTGCCGCCGACACAAACTTCTTCTTCTCCGCTTATTCTATGTTTCTTCTTCTTCTACAGTCTTTCATCACCATTATTGACTCACTTAAAACTTTTCAATGGCGTCAGAATCTACGGCTGAAAGAACCTCTGTCTTCAACTCCCAAGATCCCCAAAGCACTCTTCTCTCGGTGAACATGTCGAGCGTCACGAAATTGACGACTCAAAACTATCTGATGTGGGGACGTCAAGTCCGTGCGTTACTTGAAGGCCATGAATTACAACAATTCATTGATGGTAGTGGAGACATACCTAACCCTACGGTCGTTGTTGATGGTGTTTCCTCACCAAATCCGATGTATGCTCCATGTCGGCGTCAAGATCGCCTCCTTTACAGTGCCATCATCGGAGTAATCTTGCTTCCTGTCCAATCGGTGGTCTCAAGTGCTTCTACAACCAGAGAAGTATGGGATACTCTTGCAGAGACGTTCAGAAAACCGTCTAGGGGTCACATACAACAATTGAAGTAACAGATCCGTACGTGTTCTAAAGGTACCAAAACCGTAAGTGAATACTTACGTCTTATCAAGAGCAAGACGGATGAGCTTGGTCTTCTCGGCAAGCCTATGGATCCAGAAGACATTACGGAGCAGATACTAGCTGGGCTTCCTGATGAATACAAACTCGAGATTGATGCAGTCAATGCTCCAGACAAGCCGATTTCCTTCTCTGAGCTGCACGAGCGTCTGCTAAATAGAGAAGCAATGGTTCTGTGTAATGACTCTGCTCCGGTCACTCCGATCGTTGCTCATGCTACGGACACTCGTCCACGACAGTACCACAATCAGAACCGTCAACAACAAAGTTATCAGCCGCGTTCTGGTTCACAACAACAACAACAAAACCGCTTCTCTAAGCCTTACCTTGGTCGTTGCCAAGCATGCGGGGTTCAAGGCCATAGCGCGAAGTACTGTCCGGACTTCCGTATTGTTAAAGGATCTGGTTCATCGACACCATGGTCGGCTCAGCAACACTCTCCTCAACCATGGCACACTACGCACTCTCACCAGCAATGGGCTCCTAGAGCAAATGCTACCATGATGTCCGATTCATCAACCTGGTTATTCGACAGTGGTGCATATCACCATATGACGTCAGACTTGGCTAATCTCTCGCTTCACAATATATATTCCGGAGGCGACGATGTTCTCCTCGGCGATGGCTCTGCCTTGCAGATCTCGCACACTGGTTCCATCTCTCTTCCCTCATATACTAAACCATTTTATCTCAACAATGTTCTTTGTGTTCCGTCTCTTGACAAAAATTTGTTATCTGTTTTTCAATTGTGCAAAGCTAATGATGCTGCTGTTATTTTTACACCGACATATTTCCAGGTGAGAGACCTTAAAATGGGAACTCTACGTCTGGAAGGCAAACCTGAAAACAGAACTTATGTGTGGTCGGCAAACACTAAGACAAGACCACCTTCTCTTTCTTTTGCTTCTGTTGTTAGAACTACGTTAACGGATTGGCATTCTCGTTTAGGCCATCCAGCTTTTACTATTCTTCGAAAAATTGTTTCAGATTTTGATTTACCTATTGCTTCTAAAAGTTTGCTGGCTCATCCTTGTTATGCTTGTTCCATTTATAAAATGCACAAGCTGCCTTTCAAAACCCCTACTCTTAAGTCTTCTCATCCTTTAGATATAATTTTCTCGGATATTTGGACATCTCCAATATATTCCGTTGATGGTTTTAAATACTATGTTATTTTTGTTGATCATTTTACTCGATATACTTAGTTATATCCTTTAAAAAGAAAATCTCAAGTATTTGATGTTTTTACTTCATTCAAAAGTTTGGTTGAAAATCGGTTTTCACAAAAGATACGTACCTTTTATACTGATAATGGGTGAATTTATTGGTCTTTCAAAAAATTTTATCAACTCATGGCATTTCTCATATGACAAGTCCACCACATACCCCTGAACACAATGGCATTGCTGAGCGTCGTCACCGACATATAGTCGAAACCGGACTAGCTCTCTTGTCACATGCCTCTGTGCCCAAGTCGTATTGGACATTTGCCTTTGCCACGGCTGTGTATCTTATCAATAGGATGCCAACCGAGAATTTATCTTTCAAAACTCCTTTTCAACTTTTAACAGGAACTGTTCCAAACTTTCACAAGCTTCGGATCTTTGGGTGTTTATGTTTTCTTTGGATCAAACCATATGCATCTCACAAGTTAGATGCTCGGTTGACACCATGTGTCTTCCTCGGCTACTCCATCACCCAAAGTTCTTATTTATGTCTAGATAGAGCCACTCATCATATCTATACATCACGGCATGTTCTTTTCCATGAATCAATTTTTCCCTTCTCAACAATAGCTAAAGTTAAAGAATCTCCAGACGACTCAGACTTAACAATCTCATTTAATCCCATTGTTTTTCTCGTTAGACCATTTACTACATTGCAGGTCTCACCTTCGGCTCCAAATGTCCCTGCTGCAATCCCTGAATCATCACTGGAGGAACCTACGTTGCCATCATCACCGGAGGCACATACGATGCCATCATCACCGGAGGCATCTTCCTCGCCATCATCACCGGAGGCACCTTCAGCGCCATCATCACCACCTGCAGATCAAAGCACGTCCCTGCCTCAGACTGCCATTGTAACGCCCCTTTCCCGTTCTCCGCTGACCGTCGAGCTGACCGGTCAACAATCAAACAAGAATATGACCGATCGAACCCGAGCAAGTCGAACGGGAAAATTTCGTCACAGGACGAAGCCAGAGATAGATCGGTTTGAGACAAAGGCTCGCACTAATCCATCTTTGACCTCGCTATCCTCATTTCCATAGTACCAAGCTGTACAACTCGTACTACTTCAATGAGTTGTGTCGGTTCGGACGAAACCTCATATCAGGGAAACAATTTCATTTTTGAGTAATCAAACGTTAAGCACAACGTTTAATAGAATTTTACAAACAATCGTCAAGTCAAATATACAAAATATTCAAACACACAACCAAATCAAAATCACAAAATGGCGCCAAAGCCGAACCGAAATAAAACAATCAAATCCCGAATCAAATCTCGCCACAAGCAATCCCGACACTACACCGAGGATCTCCCGCGCCCGTCGCTGCCAAACCTGAAAACACACAAAAAGAGTCTAATGAGCGATCTAAGATCACCCAGTGAATCGGCTCCCCACTAACGGCTTCTACTCTATCTTAGTCTACAAATTCCCGCCCCAAAACCCAAAATAACAATCAGCAGGAATAATGGTCGATCACGCACTACCATGTCGTGATAAACCCAAACACACACAATCAATGCCAAAGATAAAGAGAATTAAGGGAAATCGAAGGCACTGCGGCACATGTCCTCGATTGGACTCGATCTATCTATTGCGCAACAAAAGAAAGAACAAACAACACTGGGTCCTACGAACTCGGCAACTTCCACGGGTTTACATCGTCACCTATATGGTAACTAACCCACGACTCCTAAATGTGTACACACGGTCCCACGAGTAGGACACCGTTCTCCGTCCATCGATACGCGGTGACTCGGACTATCCCTAGATAGCCAGAGATTCCATGTGATTCGGCCCTAGGACATGACCCCGTATTCTCCGAATCACACACCTACCGGCGTCACCGATAGGTTAACACCATAACCAGAATCACCGTGATCCGGTTAGGTAAAACCCGAGGATCCAATCGGGTCGGAAGTACCGGAACGTAATCAAAACCTAGGCTTGCGGAATCTAACGCGCCCTAGAGTCCTAGTGCAGAAATGTAAACACGCAGACTCGCTGGGACTCTAGCACAGATCACGCAATCAACAACAATAATAATAATAACAGTTCCCAACCATTCCGCAAGCCACTACACTACCACACCACCGCTCTGACTAGGTAAGATACCTAGTCAGCACCAACTAACTTACTCGGTCCCGTGACCGGAGTAAGTGTCCACAATGACTGCTCGGCCCATCACCGAGCAGTCTAACAAGCCTGCACATAAAGCTCAACACAGCACAATAATCACAACAATCAATCACGCAATCACAATCAATCACAACAATCACATCAATCACAACACAAGCAGGCCTATTAAGGTTTCTAAGTCTTTTAATCCATTCTCGTCCGCTACCTTGGGTTAGCGGATTGCTAACCCGTAGACGGCTTACAACACACACCACATTCCTTATTTAACCCATTCTAGATATCTTTTATTAACTCTTCGATCCGTCGGTTTAGAGTTAGTAAACTTACTAACTCCCCGACGTCTTATTATTAATTAACTTTATTCATTACCCAAACCCGCTATTAAACCTAACCCCGATCCGTTATAATATTCTATACGTTTGTTTAGGTTTAACTCATATTTTAAGGTCGTCTTAATTCCCGTATATAGATTCATTAATTATCGTTCTTATACATATATATATGCATATACGGTCCTATTCAAACGGTGTCTATATGAATGCATCAATCAATCGTTACTAACGACCTAGCGGCACACAACCAATTAACTATTTAATTCTGTTAAACCCTAACATGCTTATCCGATCCTAACCGGTTTAACATTAAACGTCCAATTAATTATTAATTACCAATCAGGTTAATTAACGGGTATGCAATCCTAGCACTACGGTTTCTCAATTCTCGGTATAAATGAATCTAAAGGTTTGTGAGCCGACTCACAGGGAGATAGGCGCGGAATGACGGCTCGATGCGGATGTGAATCTCGAGATGTCCGACACGAACCCCGAACTCCCGAATCTCAAACTCCGAACTCTCGAATCTCGAACTCCGAACTACGAATATCCCAGAAATCTCGGAACGGCCATTGACCAAGCGTTGACCGGCTTGATCTCCGGCGTTGACCGGCGCTGACCGCGTTGACCGACGACGTTGACCGTTGACCGAAGGTTGACCGTTGACTCTGACTTGAACCGGTTGACTTTCCAAACTAAACCGGTTGAACCACTGAACCATCTGAACCAACTGAACCGGTCTAATTAGAACCGGTTAGGTTAAACCGGTTTTGGTCAAACATTGACCGGTTTGACTTAACCGTTGACCAAGGCTAAACCAGCCTTAAACAAACCCAAATCTTGAATCAAACCATCCCATCACACTCCTTTAAGAACGGGCTGAAGATTGGCGGCGGTTGGGCTTCTCCGGTGACTTCTCCGGCGACTTCTCCGGCGTTGACCGGCGGTGGTCCGGCGTTGACCGGCCGGTTCACCACTTTTTCCGGTGACTCAGAAGACGATCCACCTATCAAACTGACCGCAAAGAAGAGATCTAACCATCCATGGCTTCAAAACATTCAGATCTGATGAAGGAAGAGAGAGATTCCCCAAAACCCTAATCCGCGGATACTTGCCGGCCAGATTCCGGCGAGATCCGGCGACGACGACGACGGTGGCTGGCTGAAGATTGTAGAGGAGGGAGAGAGGAAGCTATAGCACTTTGCAGAAGTTGATTTGGGTTTATATTGAAGAAGTTATGGCATTTTTGGTGAAAGAAGGTCTTATGAACACTCAAGAACACTTTGAATGCTCTTGAGGTTCTATGAAGATTCAAGGCTTTTTCTGGGTTTTCTGGGCAAGTGGGATGAATATAGAGAGAGAGGAGAGAGAGCTCGTGGGTGTGAGGTAGAGAGAGATTTTTGGGAGCAAAAATGAGAGTGTTTTCCAACAACAATCTTTTGGTTCATGCACATACCCATGCAAGTGCATGCACCCAAGGGATGTGGCACCTCCAGAGGATAGACACCTGTCCATTCAGAGCTTATTTTGTACCAAAAACCCTTCCCAAATCGAATTAAACGATTCCTTAACCCATTCCGACCTGATGCTTCGGTTTCTTCGATTTCGCGGATATTGTTTTAGAAAATATCAAATGATTCCCATAAATCCCCAAACCTCTACAAACTGATTCTCCATGTTATTTTATAAATTTAGCATTTCGAATCACTCCGTTCGGACTTACGTAGCTCCGGTTATGAATTTGTGGAGTTTCTTCGGGTTTGTCGGTTTCCATTCCCGACAAGCCGTAAAACATGTTTCTGATCCGTTTCTTCCAATTCTGATATTCTAAACATTCTTTATGTTGAAACATAAGAATATTTGGCCCGTCTCGGCTTCCGTCTCGAACTTTGGTAAAATTACCATTTTACCCCTGACTTTGGTAAAATGACAATTTTACCCCCGGTTGACTTTCTGCTGCCCATTGACCGTATTTTTGATACGGGGTATCACATTCTTCCCCACTTACAGGAATTCGGTCCCCGAATTCTCCGTCACTTCAAATCGGTTCCGAACCCTTTAAGTTGCTTCGTCCCTTCATTTTGACGCTTCCATACTCGGTCACTGCTGCATTCTGCTGACACCCATTGATAGGTCAAGAATTATCCCTATTCTATTGCAAGTGCACAGTTAATGCAATCGTAGTATATAAGGTATCGAATCCCACAAAGACTCTCAGTCACACAATAGATTATTAGCATTTCAGATTAAATTAAGCGAAGCAGATGTGAAAACAGTAAACGAAATAGCAAAGTAAATCAAGTGAGTTTGTAAGCAAGAAGGCGAAACGTTAGGTTTCAGGAGTTCTCAGGAAATCAGGAACGCAAGCAATCAATCTATCTAGATCTAATCAATAACTTTTCTAGAACTCAAACACTGATATAGAATTAACCAAATTTCTTTGCGATAATTCTCTAAGTCTAAGTGCAGCAAACCAAACTTTCGTTTGCGAGAACTAACAGATTAAACCAGCATTATTCCCAAGTTTGATATGTTCACAATTATCCTAAACCAAACTTTCGTTTGCGAATAGTTTAATTGCTTATCTAGGTTCTTTCCAGTTAAATTAACCAACTTCCGCTGAATTAATCAACCTAACATCATAACTCTGATTAGCTACTTCAGATTTAGCATTAAGAACAACTTATATAAAGAACTAGCAGATATGAATCTCTACAGATTAATTAAACTATAATTCTCTGAAATCCCTAATGAGAATCCTTCAACCTAACAGGTGATCTACTCAGACATATTCATCGAGACAGAAGATATCATAAGTAGAAAACCAAATATCATATAATCAAATAGAACTGGGGTTCAAAATCAAGTCTCTTCCGAGATCAGGATCAGCCCCTCAACTCTCTCTGAGTAAAACTTAACGTAAGAAAAGCTTGTAAAAGCCTTGTAAAAAACGTTACAAGTGGCTGTAAAACCTAATTATAATCCTAAAACACGTTTTGGGGCTTCTTTGTAAATATCAGAAACTTCTGGGCAAAACTGCAATTTCATCATTCTTCATTAAACCGTCGTTTGGCCCATCTCGCTGGTGCAACGATCGATGCTAGAGTGCAACGATCGACACCTTTCTCTGTTTCGGACAGTGAACTCTATCTCTCGGCCAAATACTCCAATTAGCTCCAGAAAGTGCAAAAATCACCAAATATGCTCCAAATGTGCTTGTACCTAATAAACACCTGAAAATACTCTAAAGCATAGTAAAAGACTCGATAAATAGCACATATACCATGGTTAAAATCCATAAAATCCATGGTATATCAACTCCCCCACACTTAGCTCTTGCTTGTCCTCAAGCAAGACAAAGAACTAAATGTAGTCAAGAGGTTTGAAAACTCTTCAGAAACTCTTTTCATCCTAGAAGCTACAATACTCAGATTCCCCTTAGTAAACCACTGAAAGAATCAATCACAGGATATCAAGACCAACATGTACTTCCCCCACACTTAGCAATTGTCCTAAGTAAACTCCACAATCACATTCAAGCATTCAAATTCTCCCTAGTGACTTCTGCAAGTATTTAAGTGCGGTCTCACCTAAGGAATATCGATCAAAGGGCACATGGATTCTTACCTTATCAGCTCTAGACCACCATACTATCTTTCTCTAGTCCCTTTCTTCTCTTTCCCTTCTTTAACAACTGATTTTTCCCCATTGGGTATCATTTTATTTTTTTTATCAGTGTTCTTCCTGTTATGGGGTGTACTTTGGACACATTCCATGGATCACATGAGAAAAAATAGTGTTTGCTACCATTCCCATGACCACTTCGGAGTTACTAACTCATCCTCAGTTTATTATCTTTCTTTTTTTTTTACTTTACAGAAGGGGAGAAGGGAACTAAATAGGATAGGTTGTCAGGCTGTGTCAGAACTAACAAGGGAGTCCGACACAAAGTATACCAAGCCCTTAGGTGAGAAATCTAAGTCAGTATTAAATTGAAGTCAGTAAAAGGATCCTCTGATACCTGAAGTGATGTGGGTGTTCCCAGTAGGTTGATCTGTGATGGGGTTTTCTAATAGTCAGAGATAGATCCTGCAACTTCATCCAAATGGTTACTTAAGTTCCTGCAAGTCTTGTAAATCTTCTCAGAAAATCATAGTTTCTTACTTAAACAATTTTGACTCAATAAAACAAAAACATTTTGAAAAACGGACTGACTCTTAAGAAAACAGAAAACAAAAGTCAGTAGCACCTCCCCCACACTTAAGACACACTGTCCCCAGTAGTGTCCAGCGAAGGATCGGTAAAAATAACTAAAAAGTGTTAATGGATGTTTGAGTTATGTCGTATTTTACCTCTGTCGCTCAAGCATCGATCGTTGCACTAAGTGCATCGACCGTTGCTGTGCGATTTTCGTTGGGGATCGATCGTTGCTCAGGACCGCAACGATCGCTGCAATGCGATTCTTTCGTATTGTGACGATCGACGCAATGGTGTGTCGATCGACGCACTGCGTTTTCACGAACAGTCAGCAAGTTAGCAGGTTAGTCCGTCTGTTTTTGTCAATTTTGATCCCTGCAAGCTGAAAACACTAGAAACAGAGTAAAACCGAAGCAAAAGATGTACCAAATAAAGTACAAATCATCCAAACATAGTAGAGTTCTAAAAATCAAAAGGAGAAAAGTGCAAAGGAAAAGAAAAAGTCAGAATACAGAACCGAAAGTCTGAACATGGAGATCACTCTCACTCGCTAATATCATCTATCCCACCATACAGTGCATCGTCATCGGCTGCCTCAGCTGCGGGATCAGTATCAGTCGGGGGAGGAGGAGTCGGGGATCGTCGTCTGCGTCGAGAAACAGGTACGGGCTGATGAACTGGTGGCTCTCTCCTGCAAGTGCAGCCGCGCAGGAAATCCCAAATGGTCTTGAACATACCTTCCTGACGCTCTCTCCAATCACCCTCAGACATCTCACGCACAGGCATAGACGGGGCTGGATATGGACCGATGTCCTGTGGAGCAGGGGCAGCAGCAGGTGTAGGTGAGGACGAAGCTCTCGTAGAAGGCTCTCCCAGCGGATGAGCCATAGTAGGCACTGCGCGTCGATCTCTGGCAGGAGGGCGGAAACTCAAAGCATCAATGGTATCAATCTGAGTCAACCTAGCAGCAGGAAGATCAATACCATACTGTGTATCCTCAGGGTCGTAATAAACCCACACTCGCCCCTACTTCAGCCACATAGCACTCTGCAAGTGACTGAGATCCAAGAACTCGCGCTCAGTAACGCACTCTGTATCCCTCATAGGGATCCCGCAGTGTCTGAAAATAGGAGTGAGAAGACTCCCTATTGCCTCCTTGCGCGCGCCTTCATAAGGCTTCTTCTGCAGCTCGCAAAGATGATGAGCAAATACGGCTCCCAGGTTGACTTTCCTAGCCGGGTTTCTCACATCAGTACTCCTGAACTGCTCTGTCAGTCCTCTAAATAGAAACTCCAACTCGTTCTTGCGCATCTTGTTGGCCTCATGCTTGCACAATAGAGTGCGTCCCAAGATACGCAAGACATACCTGAGAACCGGATGCCTAACCTGAATAACAGGCGTAGTCCGTGAGTGATACCGTCCACCACCAATGTACTGCCAGAACTGCACTGCCTCTGCTGATGTCCATGGAAGGGTCATGTCGGTGTGTGGCTGCTCAATGCTAAACCCATAAATCCTACAGATATCGAGAAGGGATACTCGATACTTGGCGCCGAGACACATGAAAGTGAAAGTGCCTCCTCGAGCATCCATGCTGTCCGGGTTCGGGTAGACAACCCTGCATGTGGCAAGCAACTGTCTCACCAGCTCTGGGTATAAATCGTAAGGCTGCATCGGCATTGTCCCCAGACCAATGCCTCTGCACAGCTCCATAACCTGCGTGTCTATGCCGAGACTCTTGCAGGTTGAGTAATCAGCGAACTTGGTTGGCGCTATCTCCATACCACACCAACCGTTATACAGCAACGTGTCGTATTCGTCCCAGTACTCGTGTAGCGGCCTCTCTGTGAAATCGTCCGTACCGAGCATCCTCTTAATAGAACCACTCCAGTTGCGATCACTCTGGATCAGAAGTTTCTCTGCCCTTGGCCATGGTGGTCCTATGGTCGCATGAACCAAATGATATGGCTGTGGAGGATCAGAATCCCTGTGCAACCATTCCGGTGGTGGAATGTATTGTCGTGAGGCGCTTGCGGCTGTTGCTCGTTTCTTGCGGGGTTGATTCTGAGTTGCCATCTGCAAAACAGAAAATTTGAACAAATCAGTCTCGGCAACTCTCTGTGGAATCGTCGTGCAACGACCGTTGCACTTAGGCAGCGATCATTGCAATGTGATTTCTAATACTCGAACATTTCCCCAGAATCGCAGAGCAACGACCGTTGCCTTAGTACAAAACACCCTAAATCATACTCCATTAGTCATGCATTCATCAATTCCATCCAAAATTCTCAATTCCTAAAACCCTAATGGTTGAATCCGAAAATCCGAAAATAGAAGAACATTACCTTGATTTTGTGAGATATAGCACTTGGAAACAAGAAATTTGATGAAAAAATGATGATTTTTGGGCGGAGGTTCTCGGTGTGTCGACTAAAAGAAATGGAGAAGAAGGAGAGAAAAAGGGTTTAAGGTAACTTACCTTGGTCGTGGGTGCAACGATCGTTGCATACAATGCAACGATCGATGCTGATTGAACCATATTGATTCCGGTTTAGCGCGACATACCTTTATTTTCGATTTAAACCAATTGCAACGACCGTTGCACATGTGAGCAACGATCGTCACACATCTCCAGACTGGGTTCTGTATCTAAAACTAGCAGAAACAAATAAAAACGTGAAATCTTAGGAAAAACACCAAAAATGAAAAGAAAAAATAATTAAACCTAGCAGTGGGTTGCCTCCCACTCAGCGCTTGTTTTAAGTCATTAGCTTGACTTTTTGGAAAGAGGTCAGACTCATGGAGGTTTCAGCAGAGACTTTGAGTGTCTCTGTGAATGCCTTATCATCCACGGTGGTGTGTAAGCAGTAGCAGCATGATGTCGTCCAAGGAACGTCGGGAGGAATGTAGGGTGAAATTGACACTTGGATGTTTTAACGCTCTTTCTTGCATTCAAAACAGTGGAGTCAGGAGGTTTAAACTTAGAGTATTTACGCTTTACCTTTGGCAAATATTTGATGTTCGGAGCCTTTTGTTTATGAGTAGTTTCAGGCCTTGAAGCTGTTAGAATAGGCTCTTGTGGAATCACCATCTTCTTGTCAACCACCACTGTGCACTGAACCACATCTTTAGACTTAACGGGAGCTTTCGGGAATGGTAATGGAGGTTTGTAGGTTCTCTCCTTAGCAGGTCCTTGAGATATGAGCGAAACTGGTTCCTTTCGGGGTGCAACGATCGGTGCATGTGATGCAACGATCGATGTTGTCGTCTCAGCTCGGGTTTCAACTACAGTCTCGGGTTTATCCGCTTCTCGGTCCATTCCAGCCATCTCAGACTCAAATTTCTCTCCTTGGCTTGGTCCCGCTTCAATCTGAACTATCCAAGTCAAGAGATCCATGCCAATCTCTGTTGAGTCAGGTGCATCGAAGCTTTCAAACTCAGGTAATTCAACATCAAATCCCCCTCTGTCTTCCACAATTTCCACAGCCTTAACTGCTAGACATGATCCATGATCCATCTGTGTGTCATCCTGAATGGGAATGTTGCTGGCATGAGCTTCTTGAGAATCCTTCCTTGGGGTAGAACTTGAAACTTGATCCATCTGTGTGTCCAGCTGCTTCATACGAGTGTTCAAGGATTCAAATTTCTCATTCAAATTAGTGTACAGGTTCTCTAGCTTCGAGCTGAAAGAAGTTGTGTTCTGCTGTTGCTTTTCAATTGATTGTTCTATCATCATCTCTAATTTGCTCCTTTGTGTAGGAGGCGCCAGATAGGAAGTATAATTATAGTCTCTTGATCCTTGAGCATGCCTAGAACCTTGTCTCTGCTGATGTCCCAATGTATGTCCATAAGAGTCGGCTCCAGCCATATAGTGTACCTCTGCAAATTTATCAGTTTTTGCCTCTGCTCGGAACTGTCTCTCCCTAAGTAAGATGTCGTGGATGTCATCTATCTTATTCTGCATCTCAGCTACTTGCCCAACCAATACATGGTAATCTGGTAAGATGGGGTTTCCTTCCCCATCTATTTTCTGACCTTTTGCGTTGCATATGTGACCCTCTTGGTCTCGTAAAACGCCGTTTTCACCGCGAATCAAAATCACAGGCTCCATGGCGCGGAACCTATTGAACGTCTCAGATCTCAGCATCGTTGTTCTCGCCTTGTGTCGATCGATGCAGGGTGGCAACGATCGATGCAGTGCGAATCCCTGCGAATCCAAAGAAACAAGAACGTAAGTAAACAACAAAATTAAAAAGAATGCTTAGTCTAAATCCTAATACTAAATCTATCGGTGAACTCAAAGAGTCCCCGGCAACGGCGCCAAAAACTTGATAGGTCAAGAATTATCCCTATTCTACTGCAAGTGCACAGTTAATGCAATCGTAGTATATAAGGTATCGAATCCCACAAGGACTCTCAGTCACACAATAGATTATTAGCAGTTCAGATTAAATTAAGCGAAGCAGATGTGAAAACAGTAAACGAAATAGCAAAGTAAATCAAGTGAGTTTGTAAGCAAGAAGGCGAAACGTTAGGTTTCAGGAGTTCTCAGGAAATCAGGAACGCAAGCAATCAATCTATCTAGATCTAATCAATAACTGTTCTAGAACTCAAACACTGATATAGAATTAACCAAATTCCTTTGCGATAATTCTCTAAGTCTAAGTGCAGCAAACCAAACTTTCGTTTGCGAGAACTAACAGATTAAACCAGCATTATTCCCAAGTTTGATATGTTCACAATTATCCTAAACCAAACTTTCGTTTGCGAATAGTTTAATTGCTTATCTAGGTTCTTTCCAGTTAAATTAACCAACTTCCGCTGAATTAATCAACCTAACATCATAACTCTGATTAGCTACTTCAGATTTAGCATTAAGAACAACTTAGATAAAGAACTAGCAGATATGAATCTCTACAGATTAATTAAACTATAATTCTCTGAAATCCCTAATGAGAATCCTTCAACCTAACAGGTGATCTACTCAGACATATTCATCGAGACAGAAGATATCATAAGTAGAAACCCAAATATCATATAATCAAATAGAACTGGGGTTCAAAATCAAGTCTCTTCCGAGATCAGGATCAGCCCCTCAACTCTCTCTGAGTAAAACTTAACGTAAGAAAAGCTTGTAAAAGCCTTGTAAAAAAACGTTACAAGTGGCTGTAAAACCTAATTATAATCCTAAAACACGTTTTGGGGCTTCTTTGTAAATATCAGGAACTTCTGGGCAAAACTGCAATTTCATCATTCTTCATTAAACCGTCGTTTGGCCCATCTCGCTGGTGCAACGATCGATGCTAGAGTGCAACGATCGACACCTTTCTCTGTTTCGGACAGTGAACTCTATCTCTCGGCCAAATACTCCAATTAGCTCCAGAAAGTGCCAAAATCACCAAATATGCTCCAAATGTGCTTGTACCTAATAAACACCTGAAAAGACTCTAAAGCATAGTAAAAGACTCGATAAATAGCACATATACCATGGTTAAAATCCATAAAATCCATGGTATATCACCCATCGTTACTGTAATCCCTCTGACTCGTTCCTTACACTCATTTCCTGACAGGTTCTCTGTCCTGCCTTTCACTTCAGCTTCCCCACTTTGCTTCAACCTCCACATCTTCCTAAAAGCGTCTTTCCTTCTTCTTTCTGGGACACTCTTCAAGAATCTGATCATCTGATCTCTTCTGTCTGATTCCAACATCGGCACTTATCCTTCTTCCAAATCTCTTTGCTAACTCATCATACTGAACAACTTCACTCTGTCGGTTGCTTGATACTGATGCACTTCCTCACTGATGCCTTTACCAACTGCCTCGCATCCTGAGTCAACTTTTCTCGCGATGTATTGAAACTTCCTCTTGCTCTCGGGTTCCGGTTCGGTCTCGGATTCATATCGCATCGCCATTCCGTCCTACAACCAAATCAACATCTCACTGGAGCGGTTAGTTACATCCCGATCCTTCCCCGATATAAATTCCCCCTTTAGAAATATGGTTACTTAATCATGTACCCGACGGTTACCCATGATTAAATAACAATATACTATGAGTCCGCTCCCTCGTGAATTGACGGTTGAACACAACCGTTTGCAAGCTAGCTCAAAAACTTGAAATAAAACTAAAATAAAATTAACATCTTACCTTTCTAACAAAACCGAAGAAAAGCGACCAATCACTACTCAAATTCCCAAACAACTAGCAATCCAACGGTCTCTAAGACCAAAAACGATCAATCTATCAAAACCACGGACGCTAAACACTAAGCAATCTACCGCACAACAAATCAATCAATCAATCAAACAATAGGAAATAAAAACAAGCAGTTACCACACACACACAGTCACGCAATCTAATGATCGGTCGGATGCGTCGTCGGTCTGGGTTCGGGTCATGATGAACGGTCGTCAGTTCTGCTCACCATTTAGTTTCACACAGTAATCCATTGCTTTCAGAACCATCTCAATCATGCAAATAGTTACTATGCTACTTAAAACGATCAGCTGAACACTCTGCATCCACCACATACATAAAATGATATATCATACACAATAAGGTTATCAGTACATGGTTATGATCAGAGTCCACACATAAGACCGTCATCATATCCAAATACGATGCCGCTATACATCAGAAAAGTCAAAGACGACACGCAAAGTCGCCTATCCGCCGATCTATCTACAAGACAAAAAGAAAGTTAGTGCCCCCACTTACCTGGCCTAACTACTCCTATCCTAACCTAACACCTCCAGCAAGACCGAAATGCCCAACACCACTGGCAAAACGGCTCGATGAAGTATCCGCTGGCAGGTGCGCCGGGAGGGTGTGGCGAGTGTGTGTATCGAGATGGTGCTCCGACCTGATGTGGCTCGGCTATCGGGCAAAGGTGAGCAACGTGACCTGCGCGGCCACACATCTGACAAACTGGAACGGACGTTGGGCGTATTCCACGGTAACATACGGACGCCTGATGATCATAGCTACCACATCGCTGACAAGGAGAAGTCGGCTCTGTCGGCTCTGACGGGGAATCGATGAAATAATCGGGTGTGCGATGACCTTCACCTCCACACAACTGGCAAGTCCTCACTGGCTCGGGTCAGGATAACTGAACGACCGGCAACTGAATAATAGGTGGCTGACTGGCCCGGGATCTCGGCGACTGGGTCCTGCTCGGTAGTCCTCTAGTACTGGTGCTCGGTACGGCTCTCCATCGGGTAAACACGGTCCTGATCCGGCAATCGGGCAAGTCGACGCTCCATAGCCCTCTGGTACTGCTGGCGGTACCTCTATCATCTCGGCTGGTGACGAGGCTGGCTCGAACTGCGACTCCGTAGACGCTGGTGACATATCCATGTTGAACTATGTACAGGGTGATCCAGGTCGTGGATCCTGCTGGTGATGAGGTCTGACCTACTGCTCTAACATATCCTCAAGCATCGCTACCTGCTCATCCACCTGCTGCTCCCAAGAATCCCATCATCCCACTACGGTTTTTCAATTCTCGGTCTAAATGAATCTAAAGGTTTGGGAGCCGACTCACAATGAGATAGGCGCGGAATAACGGCTCGATGCGGATGTGAATCTCGAGATGTCCGACACGAACCCCGAACTCCCGAATCTCGAACTCCGAACTCTCGAATCTCGAACTCCAAACTACGAATATCCCAGAAATCTCGGAACGGCCATTGACCAAGCGTTGACCGGCTTGATCTCCGGCGTTGACCGGCGCTGACCGCGTTGACCGGCGACGTTCTCCGGCGACATTGACCGTTGACCGAAGGTTGACCGTTGACTCTGACTTGAACCGGTTGACTTTCCAAACCAAACCGGTTGAACCACTGAACCATCTGAACCAACTGAACCGGTCTAATTAGAACCGGTTAGGTTAAACCGGTTTTGGTCAAACATTGACCGGTTTGACCTAACCGTTGACTAAGGCTAAACCAGCCTTAAAGCAACCCAAATCTCGAATCAAACCATCCCATCACACTCCTTGAAGAACCGGCTGAAGATTGGCGGCGGTTGGGCTTCTCCGGTGACTTCTCTGGCGACTTCTCCGGCGTTGACCGGCGGTGGTCCGGCATTGACCGGCCATGGTCCGGCATTGACCGGCCGGTTCACCACTTTTTTCGGTGACTCAGAAGACGATCCACCTATCAAACTGACCGCAAAGAAGAGATCTAACCATCCATGGCTTCAAAACATTCAGATCTGATGAAGGAAGAGAGAGATTCCCCAAAACCCTAATCCGTGGATACTTGCCGGCCAGATTCCGGCGAGATCCGGCGACGACGACGACGGTGGCTGGCTGAAGATTGTAGAGGAGGGAGAGAGGAAGCTATAGAACTTTGCAGAAGTTGATTTGGGTTTATATTGAAGAAGTTATGGCATTTTTGGTGAAAGAAGGTCTTATGAACACTCAAGAACACTTTGAATGCTCTTGAGGTTCTATGAAGATTCAAGGCTTTTTCTGGGTTTTCTGGGCAAGTGGGATGAATATAGAGAGAGAGGAGAGAGAGCTCGTGGGTGTGAGGTAGAGAGAGATTTTTGGGAGCAAAAATGAGAGTGTTTTCCAACAACAATCTTTTGGTTCATGCACATACCCATGCAAGTGCATGCACCCAAGGGATGTGGCACCTCCAGAGGATAGACACCTGTCCATTCAGAGCTTATTTTGTACCAAAAACCCTTCCCAAATCGAATTAAACGATTCCTTAACCCATTCCGACCTGATGCTTCGGTTTCTTCGATTTCGCGGATATTGTTTTAGAAAATATCAAATGATTCCCATAAATCCCCAAACCTCTACAAACTGATTCTCCATGTTATTTTATAAATTTAGCATTTCGAATCACTCCGTTCGGACTTACGTAGCTCCGGTTATGAATTTTTGGAGTTTCTTCGGGTTTGTCGGTTTCCATTCCCGACAAGCCGTAAAACATGTTTCTGATCCGTTTCTTCCAATTCTGATATTCTAAACATTCTTTATGTTGAAACATAAGAATATTTGGCCCGTCTCGGCTTCCGTCTCGAACTTTGGTAAAATTACCATTTTACCCCTGACTTTGGTAAAATGACAATTTTACCCCCGGTTGACTTTCTGCTGCCCGTTGACCGTATTTTTGATACGGGGTATCACCGCCATGGCTCCTCCTGCAGCAGAAACCGTTCCAGTACAACAACAACATCCAGCTCCTATACGTGCGAGCACCAGAACAAGAAAGCCAGTTCAAAAATTAAATCTCCACACAATTGTCTCACAACCACCAACAGCTACTCCACACACAGTAGCACAAGCTCTAAAATCTCCATATTGGCGAAAAGCCATGTCAGAGGAAATTGATTCTCAAATAAAGCAAAATACATGGGATCTCACTAATGCTGCTCATGCTTCAAATGTTGTAGGTTGTCGTTGGATCTTCACCATCAAAAGGAAGGCTGATGGTAGTATCAACATATACAAAGCTCGTTTGGTTGCCAAGAGATATACTCAATGGCCAGGCATCGGTTATCATGAAACATTCAGTCCCGTGGTGAAGCCTGCGATAATACGCCTTGTTCTCAGCACAACGACGTCTCGACATTGGCCTCTGAGACAACTTGACGTCACAACTGCGTTTCTTCAGGGCCACCTAGCTGAAGAAGTCTTCATGGCACAACCACCGGGATTTGTTGATCCAGATAACCCCACTGCTGTATGTAAGCTTTGAAAGGCCAGTTATGGACTTAAGCAATCCCCGCGAGCATGGTACAATGAGCTACGGAATTTCCTGCTCACTACCGGGTTCAAGAACTCTCTCGCGGACGCTTCTCTCTTCATCTATAACAAAGACGACATCCTCTTATATATGTTGGTCTACGTAGACGACATCGTCATCACCGGAAATAGCGCCTCTCACATAACCCGGTTTATGGATACCCTTTCTCGTCGTTTTTCAATTAAAGACTTAGGCAATTTATCATATTTTCTTGGTGTTGAAGTAGATCGTACAACTCACGGCTTACACCTTACTCAACACAGGTACATCGCAGACTTGCTAGAGCGCACACGGATGACGAATGCAAAGCCAATGACAACGCCGATGTGTCCAAACACCACTCTCTCGATACTCTCTGGAAATACCCTCGATAACCCAACCGAATATCGAGCCATTATCGGCAGCTTACAATACATATTGCTCACTCGCCCAAACATTTCATTCTCCGTCAATAAGCTCTCACAATTCATGCATCGTCCGACGATAGAACATTGGACCGCAGCCAAATGTATCCTCCGATATCTCGTGGGAACGATGACCCAGGGAATATACTTCTCCGCTACAAATCAGCCACTCCTACATGCCTTTACAGACGCTGACTGGGCTGGAAACAAGGACGACTACACCTCTACAGGAGCCTATATTGTCTATTTTGGACGACACCCCATCGCTTGGTCCTCAAAGAAGCAAATTGTTGTTGCTAGATCGTCAACAGAAGCAGAATACCGATCCGTAGCTTCGACGGCTGCGGAGCTATGCTGGATAAAATCACTCATGAACGAACTAGAACTCTCTATACCTCAGATGCCAGTGATCTACTGCGACAATATTGGAGCTACGTACTTAGCCGCCAATCCTGTTTTTCATTCTCGCATGAAGCATATTGCTCTCGATTACCATTTTGTCCGCGACCAAATACAAACAGGGAAGGTTCGTGTATCTCATGTCTCCACTCATGATCAATTGGCGGATGCACTCACTAAACCACTGTATAGACCACGATTTCAAGGCTTACTAGTCAAGATTGGTCTCTCCTCCGGACGTCCATTTTGAGAGGGTGTATTACCATATATAGTTTACAATGGCTCTATTACAATCCCTGTGAATATGCTACATTAATTCCTGCATATATTCTCTTTTCCTTACATGTAACTTACGACTCTGTATATAGCAAAGATTCATTACTCAATAGAAATCAAGCATTCCATTTACAATAACAATATGCTGCATATTGATATATCATGGTTTTTACCCATTTTAGACCATGATATAGATGTGTTTTTAGTGTCTTTTGTCTTTGTTTAGAGTCTTTTACAGGTTTAATCAGGTTTGGAGCTAATTGGAGATATTTGGAGCATTTTGGGACTTTTGGGACGTTTTGGCCGAGAGCTTAACTCACTATCCGATTTATTGATCATGCATCGACCGACACACCTTGTGCATCGGTCGACACACTAGCGAGATGGGCCGTACGCGTCGGTTTAATGAAGTTATGAAGATTTGCAAAGAAGCCCAAGATAGTTCCAGTATTTACACAGAAGCCCCAGCTGAGATTAGGCATGTATATAGAGGATTTTGGTGTTTATTTTACTTACACTTTCATAATTAAGAGCAGAGGATTTTTAGAGCTTTTGGGGCTGATCTGAACCTATTACTTCATTTGTATTTGGAGAAGATTTCGAACCCCTTTTACTCTTATTCTTTTATGCAATTTATTCATCATATGATCATGTTTTCATTATCTATGTCTGAGTAGATTCCTAGTTAGGTTTAGGGTTTCTCACATAGGATTTCATGACTTGCTAGACTTGTTCAAATTCAGTTAAGGATTCATAACTATATCTGTTCTTCAATTTAATTGTGCTTAAAGCTAGTTCTAACCTGATCAATTAGAATCTAGATCTTAGGTTGCTAAATACGTCACGGAAGTGGGGTTTAGGAATCTGAACTAATTAAATTGGGCAATTAAACTTTGCGCAAACGGAAGTTTGGTTTAGGATAATTGTGAACATATCAAACTTGGAATTAATGCTAGTTTAATCTGTTAGTTCTCGCAAACGAAAGTTTGGTTTGCTGCACTTAGACTTAGAGAATTATCGCAAAGGAATTTGGTTAATTCTATATCTGTGTTTTGAGTTCTAGAACTGTGCTTAATTAGATCCTTGCTGAATGAACTGTCTGCTTGTCTGATTTCCTGAGAATACCCTAGGCTTGACGCTTTTAGTTTATTGCTTCCACAACCGTTAATCTCTGCTACTGATTTACTTTCTCGCACTGCTTTCAATTCAATCATATTGCTTATTTCTAGTATTAGTCTCTACTGTTCTGATCTATTGAGACCAAGTGTCCCTGTGGATTCGATAACCCTATATACTACTTTGGCATTGCTGTTCACTTGCAGTTTAGAATAGGGTAAAACTTACAACCTATCCAATTTTTGGCGCCGTTGCCGGGGACTCTTAGAGTCTTCGATAAGACCGAACTTAGGGTTTTTACTAGAAATTTTTCTTTTTGTTTTTGCTTTTTCGTTTTGTTTTTATATTTTGCTAACTTTTTCTCTGTTTCTTTCTGTCGCAGGTACGACTTTCGCCTTGCGTCGATCGTTGCATCCCTTGCGTCGATCGTCACTAGGCGATTCTGAGATTGAATCAATCGTTGCACTGATAGCATCGATCGTCGCTGGACGATTACAGACAGTTTATGCCAACACAGAAAACTCGAAGTAATCCGAACTCGAGCTTGCTTAATCTCGGACTAGAGGAACTTGGACGTCTAGAAAGGACTATCAGAAGAGAAAAGAGAGAGAGAATGGTACGAGAACGTCTGATCTTGATACCAGATGCTGAAGGTACCCTGAGGGACCGAGATAACAACCCGTACAATGCTGCTGGGCATCGGGTTGATGCTGAAGGGAATGTCATCCCTGATCCTCCTGAGCAACAGCAACAGGAGCTGAACCAAAACCAGGGTCAAGGACAGGCCCAAGGTAGAGAGATGGTGGTTCATGAGAGGACACTAGCTGACTACAACAGACCTGATGAGTTTAATGCAAACCGAGCAGCTCTAGTGCTTCCTGCTTTTGAGAGGAATGATTTTGAGGTAAAGACCATCTACTACCAGCTGATGAGACAGATTGCTTTTCATGGTCTTCAAGCAGAGCAGCCTATGGATCACATTGACAAGTTTG
This sequence comes from Orychophragmus violaceus, assembly GCA_030180135.1. NCBI lineage: Eukaryota > Viridiplantae > Streptophyta > Magnoliopsida > Brassicales > Brassicaceae > Orychophragmus > Orychophragmus violaceus. Next base: position 20,412,940 of record CM058229.1, read on the forward strand.
AGGACATAGTCACTGGCATGAAGTATGAAGGAGTATGCCCGGACTATCTGTTCCTTAAGCTGTTTCCGCATAGTCTTGCTGGAGACGCTAGTGCATGGCTGAGACAACTGGCACCTGGTCAGTATACTACTTGGGCAGCCTTAAAGAGTGAGTTCCTGCGTCACTTTTATGATGATGCGCGCTCAGATCAGTCCAGACAGGACATACTCACTTTTTCCCAAGGAGCTGTGGAGCCCTTGAAGACTGCCTGGATGAGGTTTAAGCAGTATCAGCGTGACTGTCCACACCATGGATTCACAGAAGTACAGCTGATTGGTATCTTCTTCAGAGGCATAGATCTCCCTTATCAGACTTCGCTGGATAATTCCAGTAATGCTAATTTCAACACCAGGACTCCTACACAAGCTAAGCAGTTGATTGAGAACCTGATTGGCAGCAACAGTTGCAAGACAATGGATGAAAGGAGGAATAAATCTGGTGGAACTGTAGAGAATTCTGATATAGCTAATATAAGATCCAGATTGGACACAGTCTACAATCTCCTGACAAGTAAGAAAGCTGTCCACTTTGCCCAAGATGTAGAGGTGATTCAGACTGAGGAGGAAACTCAGGAAGAAGATGTGAATTTCATAGGAGGTTCTGGTTTCCAAGGTAATAGATTTAGTAATCAACAGGGGAACAGATTCTCCAATGGAGGACAGACTGGTGGTTTTCAGAAGACCTATGGACAAGGTAATCAGAGAACCTATGGATCTACATCCTATCAGACTCCTCCTGCACCTACAGCCCATGAGAGCAAAATGGAGGCTATGATGGAACAACTGATTGAGAGTCAGACCAAGATTTCTGTGGACTGCAACAAGAAGTTGGACGCTGTCTATGAAGACCTCAATGGGAAATTTGAGTCTCTAAGCACTCACATGAAGCAGTTGGACACTCAGGTGAACCAGATGTCCAGCTCACTGAAGGGAAAAGGAGTGGCAGACACTCATGTTAAGGCCTGGTCTGTGTACATTAATGATGGATCTCACCTAGGTGAAAGATTTGAGCTAAGTACAGCTGAGTTGGTGACAGAACAAGAATTTTCGGATATTTGTGAAAAACTCTCGGGTGAAATCTGTTGCAGTGCGTCGATCGATGCAACATCTGTGCCGATCGATACACCAGTCGGGATGGCAATGATCGACACACCCTTAGTGTCGGTCGTTGCAAGGCGTGAACAGACAGAACTGTCGGATGATAATGGCATGGATGCTGACTTGGAGCTTGATCGCCTATTCAATGGAGCCTCTGAGATTACTCAACAGGAGATCTACGAACAGATTTTTAGACAACACTCCTCAGTGTCTGAAGTGATTAGGCAAGAGATTGAAGAGCTGAAGAAATTAGAAGGGATTGGTGAAGAATTGGAAGAAATTCCAACTTCTGATGATCCACCTTATCATCCATGTGTGCAAAGGTACCTGAACAAGATGTTGCCCCTGGATGATGATCTGAAAGACTGGGTGATAATAGTTCCTCAGCATATTAGTGATGTTCTGCTAACTAAGGTCCCGAAGAAGCTGCCTGATCCTGGAGTCTTTGTGCTGGATTGTTCTATCTTTGAGGATAGTTTTAGACGCTCTCTGTGTGATTTAGGAGCTGCTGGAAGTTTGATGCCTTACTCTGTGGCAGAGAAGCTGGGTATGTTGGATTTTACTCCTACTAGGACTTCTCTTGTCCTAGCTGATCAGTCCATACGAGTTCCTGAAGGACTCCTTATGGACATTCCGGTGAGAGTTGGAAACTACTTAGTTCCAACACACTTCCTTGTGCTGAGATATGACTGTGATCCGGATGAAGCATTATTGCTTGGGAGACCCTTTTTGGCTACAGCAGGAGCGTTGATTGATGTTAGGAACAGCTTGATAGACCTCCATCTGGGAGATGAACCACTGCACTATGAGATGGATAAGCTGCGAAAGCCACTGATAGATGGGCAGACATTCACCATAAGGGACGCAGATTTTGAGCAGCCTGATCATACTATGGTTATAGATCCTGGAGCACATTTCACTCCATCTTTTCTTGGACATGAGCATTTCGCAACAGCCTACTCACCACCTTGGATGAGGAGACTTGAACAGAGACAAAAAAAAGTCTCTGTCAGGACCTCCTGGTACCTGAAAATTCCCATCCGTCCGGTCAAGCTATTGACCTTAAACAAGCGCTGGGTGGGAGGCAACCCACCATTAGGTATTGGTGTTTTTCTACTTAATTTTTGGTGTTTTTGTTAGGATTTTACGTTTTTTTTTGTTTTTGGTGAGTTTATGTTTGCAGGTCTCGGATAAATCGCAGTGCAACGATCGACGCACTTCTGTGTCGATCGTCACAACACGAAAGGAATCGCACTGCAGCGATCGTTGCGGTCCTGAGCAACGATCGACCATACACGAAAATCGCCAAGTAACGGTCGATGCACTTAGTGCAACGATCGATGCCTGAGCGACAGAGGTAAACCCGACAGAACTCAACATAACTTTTTCAATTTTTATTTTCTTTTTACCGATCCTTCGCTGGACACTACTGGGGACAGTGTGTCTTAAGTGTGGGGGAGGTGCTATTGACTTTTGTTTTCTGTTTTCTTAAGAGTCAGTCCGTTTTTCAAAAAAAAAAATTTGTTTTATTGAGTCAAAATTGTTTAAGTAAGAAACTATGATTTTCTGAGAAGATTTACAAGACTTGCAGGAACTTAAGTAACCATTGGGATGAAGTTGCGGGATCTATCTATGACTATTAGAAAACCCCATCACAGATCAACCTACTGGGAACACCCACATCACTTCAGGTATCAGAGGATCTTTTACTGACTTCAACCTTAATACTGACTTAGATTTCTCACCTAAGGGCTTGGTATACTTTGTGTCGGATTCCCTGTTAGTTCTGACACAGCCTGTCAACCTATCCTATTTAGTTCCCTTCTCCCCTTCTATAAAGTAAAAAAAAATAATAATAATAAACTGAGGATGAGTTAGTAACTCCGAAGTGGTCATGGGAAGGGTAACAAACACTATTTTCTCTCATGTGATCCATGGAATGTGTCCAAAGTACACCCCATAACGGGAAGAACACTGATAAAAAAAATAAAATGATACCCAGTGGGGAAAAATCAGTTGTTAAAGAAGGGAAAGAGAAGAAAGGGACTAGAGAAAGATAGTATGGTGGTCTAGAGCTGATAAGGTAAGAATCCATGTGCCCTTTGATCGATACTCCTTAGGTGAGACCGCACTTAAATACTTGCAGAAGTCAGTAGGGAGAATTTGAATGCTTGAATGTGATTGTGGAGTTTACCTAGGACAGTTGCTAAGTGTGGGGGAAGTACATGTTGGTCTTGATATCCTGTAATTGATTCTTTCAGTGGTTTACTAAGGGGAATCTGAGTATTGTAGCTTCTAGGATGAAATGAGTTTCTGAAAGTTTTCAAACCTCTTCACCAAGCTTTAGTTCTATGTTTTGCTTGAGGGAAAGCAAAGGTTAAGTGGGGGGGAGTTGATATATCATGGTTTTTACCCATTTTAGACCATGATATAGATGTGTTTTTAGTGTCTTTTGTCTTTGTTTAAAGTCTTTTACAGGTTTAATCAGGTTTGGAGCTAATTGGAGATATTTGGAGCATTTTGGGACTTTTGGGACGTTTTGGCCGAGAGCTTAACTCACTGTCCGATTTATTGATCATGCATCGACCGACACACCTTGTGCATCGGTCGACACACTAGCGAGATGGGCCGTACGCGTCGGTTTAATGAAGTTATGAAGATTTGCAAAGAATCCCAAGATAGTTCCAGTATTTACACAGAAGCCCCAGCCGAGATTAGGCATGTATATAGAGGATTTTGGTGTTTATTTTACTTACACTTTCATAATTAAGAGCAGAGGATTTTTAGAGCTTTTGGGGCTGATCTGAACCTATTACTTCATTTGTATTTGGAGAAGATTTCGAACCCCTTTTACTCTTATTCTTTTATGCAATTTATTCATCATATGATCATGTTTTCATTATCTATGTCTGAGTAGATTCCTAGTTAGGTTTAGTGTTTCTCACATAGGATTTCATGACTTGCTAGACTTGTTCAAATTCAGTTAAGGATTCATAACTATATCTGTTCTTCAATTTAATTGTGCTTAAAGCTAGTTCTAACCTGATCAATTAGAATCTAGATCTTAGGTTGCTAAATACATCACGGAAGTGGGGTTTAGGAATCTGAACTAATTAAATTGGGCAATTAAACTTTGCGCAAACGGAAGTTTGGTTTAGGATAATTGTGAACATATCAAACTTGGAATTAATGCTAGTTTAATCTGTTAGTTCTCGCAAACGAAAGTTTGGTTTGCTGCACTTAGACTTAGAGAATTATCGCAAAGGAATTTGGTTAATTCTATATCTGTGTTTTGAGTTCTAGAACTGTGCTTAATTAGATCCTTGCTGAATGAACTGTCTGCTTGTCTGATTTCCTGAGAATACCCTAGGCTTGACGCTTTTAGTTTATTGCTTCCACAACCGTTAATCTCTGCTACTGATTTACTTTCTCGCACTGCTTTCAATTCAATCATATTGCTTATTTCTAGTATTAGTCTCTACTGTTCTGATCTATTGAGACCAAGTGTCCCTGTGGATTCGATAACCCTATATACTACTTTGACATTGCTGTTCACTTGCAGTTTAGAATAGGGTAAAACTTACAACCTATCACATATGTATATCAAATTCAAAGAAAGAAAGGTGTAATTCATAGCATTGCGCTATTGCTCATACATGTTAAAAAAACTTGTAAATGAACTAATGAAAGTAAACAAATTATTAAATAAATTCCGAAGCCATATTTATGAATAATCTGTTTACTGAAGCTATTATACTTTTTATAATCGGAATCATTGTAAGGTGAAATCCAAACTAATCGTATTAAAATCTGGATTTTTTTACTACTGGAAACATTCACAGGCGGTCAAGTGAAATGATTAGATAATTCTTACATTTAAGGGAAATCGATAATTAGTCTAAACTAACATGACGAATCCTGGACAAGTGGGAACTACTAAAAGCTATTATACTTCTATTTATATTATAAAAAGGAAATTGATCTATATATATGCATGTGAGTTTGTACACGAAAACAGGGCGTTTATCGACGGAGTTACCGACGGAAAAAAATCCGTCGGAAATTACCGACGATAAACCGACGAATTTTCGACGGGACGTTTTTCGACGGAATACCGTCGGAAATTTCCGACGGTTTCTCATTCCGTCGGAAAAACCCGACGATAAACCGACGGTTTAACTTTCCGTCGCATGGTGCAAAATTTTTTTTTGTTTTTAAAAATATTTCTGACGGAAATCCGTCAATATTTATATTTTTGACGGAAATCTGTCGATATTTATTTTTTCGACGGAAATCCGTCATTAATTACCGACGGATTTTCGACGGATTAGGGTTTAGGGTTTCGGAATGAGAAACAAATAATCGTAAAGCCTCTTAGTAGTTAATGTAATGATTGTTTGTACTATTAGATTTTAATATCTGATCCAAATGACATGGTTTGTATGATTAGAAAAACTAAATGTATTAAAGTTACAATGTATTTTTTTTTTGTTTTTAAAAATATTTCTGACGGAAATCTGTCAATATTTATATTTCTGACGGAAATCCGTCGATATTTATTTTTCCGACGGAAATCCGTCGATAATTACCGACGGATTTTCGACGGATTAGGGTTTAGGGTTTCGGAATGAGAAACAAATAATCGTAAAGCCTCTTAGTAGTTAATGTAATGATTGTTTGTACTATTAGATTTTAATATCTGATCCAAATGACATGGTTTGTATGATTAGAAAAACTAAATGTATTAAAGTTACAATGTATTTTTTTTTGTTTTTAAAAATATTTCTGACGGAAATCCGTCGATATTTATATTTCAGACGGAAATCCGTCGATATTTATTATTTCAACGGAAATCCGTCGATAATTACCGACGGATTTTCGACGGATTAGGGTTTAGGGTTTCGGAATGGGAAACAAATAATCGTAAAGCCTCTCATGTGTTAATGTAATGATATTTTGTACTATTAGTTTTCAATATCTGATCCAAATGACATGGTTTGTATGATTAGAAAAAATTACAACACGTCGGACCGAAACACTTCGTAGTATATAATAACGGTTAAGACGTAGTTAGTGTCAAACCTTATCTAACTTTTCATTTTAATAATTTTCCTTAAACTGAGGTTTATAATCAAAAACTTCAATGTTATTGTTGCATATAAATGTGAACATTATAAAATGCCAAAGTCAAAACCCTAATTGAAACCCTAAACCCTAATTGAAACCCTAAACCCTCAGAATTTCGTCAGAAATTTTTGACGGAATTCCGTCGGTTTTCCCTCAGTTTTTCGTCGATTTTCCGTCATAAATTATGGCGCCTTTTTCATGAAAATTTTTGGCGTAACCGCCAAAATTTGGCGAAATCAATTGAACCGCCAAAATTTCCGACGGAAAACAGACGGTAAATGATTTCCGACGGATTTCCGTCAAAAATTGTTTTTAATTGTCTCTACCAAACTTCTTCTTCTCCATTTCTCTGAAACCTCTCTCTCTCTCATCTCTCGGCATCTCTGTTCTTCTCGCTAGAAATTCGCCGGTTTCTCACCGTGAAACACCAAATCCGACCGCCAAATTCATCATGAACATGTAAGTGATCCTTTCAACCGATTGATTTTCTTTTAAATCTCTTGTTTAGGTTGTAGGATTCTAGGAAATGGTTGCATGTCTAGATTGAAAGGTATTTTAGGTTGAGAATGATGGATTGAACATTAGTTATTAAGATTTTGGATTGTTTGGGTATGAATATTTTGATTTCTTAATATATTTTTTGTTAAAACCGATTTAAACGTTTTGGAAAACGTTTTTAAACGTTTTAAAACATGTAAAACTCTTGAAATATTTTTATGAACATGAAATATATTTTTGGAATTTTTTTTGAAAATTGTTTTGAATTGTAAAACGTTTTTATCTTATAAAAACTATTTTCTAAAAATATTTTTCACATTTTATATTTAATAAATATTTTAAATGTTATTTAATATTTTAGAAACTTTTCAGAAAGTTTTAAAAGATTTTTAAGAATTTTTAAAACATTTTGAAATATTTATTAAATATATTTAGTAAATATTAATAAATTTTTGTTTTTATTATATTTCTAAATAATAATAATAATTAATTTTCGAAATATAATTTTTTTTTATTTTTTTTTACTTATCCGTCGGAATTCCGTCGGTAATATTCCGTCAAAATTCCGTCGGTAATATTCCGTCAGAAATTCGTCGGTATTATGTCCGTCAAAATCCTGTCGATAATCCGTCGATTTTATTTCTGACGGTAATCCGTCGGTTTTTACTGACGAAAAACCGACGGGAATTTTTTTCCGACGAAATAGAAATGACGGAATTTTTTGGTCGGAAATCCGTCGGAAATGACCATTTTTGACGGATATCCGTCTGTTTTTTCCCTCGATAATGGCATGTTTTCTTGTAGTGGTAAAGGGATCTTCCTAAATAAAATCTAAGAGCCAATAATATCATTCGATGAGTTTAGTGAAGGCCAAGTGATTATATATTTGGCAGACATATGCAAATCTTGTGAATATGATTGGATTGATAATTATTCTTTGGATTATAAAGAAAGAGCTTGATTGTAGGACTAAACAACATATAAACAAATATGCTAATTAACAACAACAAAAACATATAAAATACCCCTACAAAATAATAGGAAAGACTGCACAAATAACATTGACCAACAATAGCTTCATTCTAACTAGACAAGGCCATGTGTGTTGTAGGACCTCCCAAATATATTTTCTAATAAAATTTTCGTCATTTACTAATTTATTATATATATAACCATTACTTCTTCCTTCTCCTCAATACCGCTAAACCAACCTTCAAGGCCAGAGAATAAGCGGCTTCCCTCAACATAAAAATCATCATTGTAACAAAAACATAAGCTTTGTTTGTGTCCGCTTTCAGACAAAAAATAAACAAACAATGATACCAAGTTACGACCCAAATGATACAGAAGCTGGTCTCAAGCTTCTCGAGGAACTAGCTACTAATGCAGAGGCAATTCAACAACAAGTTCTCCACCAAATACTCTCTCAAAACTCTGGAACTCGGTATCTTCGAGCATTTCTTGATGGAGAATCCGACATGAATCAACAAAGTTTCAAGAACAAAGTCCCTGTTGTCATCTGATATTGTCTCCGCTCAACCCATCACAGAGCTCCTCACTAGGTAAATATTATTAATATCATAGATTCGACCATACATTACAAAAAATATTTTGGTTACATCTATTATTTATTGGCTATATATTGGACGCAGCTCGGGGACTTCTGCAGGAAAGCCGAAGTTGATGCCTTCTACAGCTGAAGAACTGGAGAGGAAGACATTTTTCTACAGCATGCTTGTGCCTGTCATGAACAGGTAATAAATGAAGTTACTATTATTTTATCTTTTTGGCGTCAAAAGGATAAACTGTGTAATTATATGTTGATTTACATAATTTATTTAGTTAATTTATCTAATATGATTTTCTTTCCTAAATTAATCTCTCCTTTAATGATTCTCATTAAAAAAAATACATCATACAAAAAAAATAAAAACTTCGATCATACATTTAGATGTTTTTCCAAAAATATGCATTGTCACAAATATAACAACAAGGAGAAAAAATCACCTAAATTAATCTTAATCCCAAACCCTAAATACTAAATCCTAAATCTTAAACCCTAAACTCTAAATACTAAATCCTAAAAACATCAATAATAAATTTTAAACCCTAAATTATATAATACTATAAAAGTCTTTGTAATTCAAATAATGTTAAAATGTCAATTATTTCTCTTGGTACTATATTTAAGACAAGATGTGTTTTTTATGCTATTTTATGCCTTTTCTCTATATTTATTTTATGGAAATAGATAAATAACTTTTTTATGGGTTAATTTTTCTTCTTTAGTTGAACTAATGAAACACTGAAACGAAACTTTTTGTTCAGGCCCGACCCAGAGGACAAGCCAGCTAAGCCGTTGCTTAGGGACACCAAAATTTTTTTTTCTTTTTTTATGGCCACATTTTTATTGCTATGGGTAATAGGTTAATTGATCTATTATATCACAAATGTTAAACAATGCTAAAGCCCATAATTTTCTTTAATGTGTTTTTGATTCAATAAAACATGTTTTGTTGTTGAATATGTTAAAATACTCTTTTGTGTTGGGTTTGGTTTTATACATATATAGGGAGGGGCCACAATTTTCAGCTCCGCTTCAGGTCACCAAATTAGTTGGTTCGGCATTGTTTTTGTTTAATGAATTGTGTTACGTATATTATTGCAGATATGTGAATGGGCTAGATGAAGGTAAAGGAATGTATCTTCTATTCATAAAACCAGAGATCATGACTCCTTCAGGTCTAATGGCACGTCCTGTGTTGACTAGCTACTATAAAAGTCAACATTTCAGAAACAGACCATTCAGTAAGTACAACGTCTACACTAGCCCTGACCAGACAATTCTCTGTCCAGACAGCAAACAGAGCATGTACTGTCAGCTTCTCTGCGGTTTAATCCAACGATCTCATGTCCTAAGAGTAGGAGCTGTCTTTGCATCTGCCTTTCTTCGAGCGGTCAAGTTCTTGGAGGATCATTACAAGGAGCTTTGCGCCGACATTAGAACCGGTACTGTCACTAGCTGGATCACTGACTTAGCCTGCAGAGACTCGGTTTTCTCGATCCTTGAAAGACCTAATCAAGAACTGGCTGATGAAATTGAGTCTGAGTGTGGTGAGAAGTCGTGGGAAGGGATCTTGAGGAGGCTATGGCCTAAAGCTAAGTATGTTGAGGTGATTGTCACGGGTTCGATGGCTCAATACATTCCGACACTCGAGTTTTATAGCGGTGGTTTACCGTTGGTCTCAACCATGTATGCTTCCTCTGAGTGTTACTTTGGTATTAACCTTAATCCGTTGTGTAATCCTTCGAATGTTTCGTATACGCTTCTTCCTAACATGGCCTACTTTGAGTTCTTGCCCGTCGATGACAAATCCCATGACGAGATTCACTTTGCATCGCATTCTAACAACGACGATGATGAAGCTCTCAAGAAAGATCTTATTGTCGATCTTGTTAATGTTGAAGTCGGCCAATACTACGAAATTGTCATTACAACATTCACAGGTTAGTGTCTCTCTACGAGCATAATCTTATTAGGGTTCTTCACAAAAACATAATCTTGTAACACAAGTAACCTATCAGGTTTCTTTTTTCTTGATAGGTTTATACAGATACAGAGTGGGAGATATTTTAAAAGTGACTGGTTTCCACAACAAAGCGCCTCAGTTCCGTTTTGTGCAGCGAAGAAACGTTGTCTTAAGCATCGACACGGACAAAACGAGCGAGGAAGATCTGCTAAACGCAGTGACACAAGCTAAACTCAACCATCTTCAACAACCATCAAGCCTCCTAGCTATGCGGATACGTCATCGATCCCGGGACATTACGTGCTCTTCTGGGAGCTAAAGCCACGTCACAACAACGAGACATTAAAGCTAGACGACAAGATAATGGAGGAATGTTGCTCTGAGGTTGAGGATTGTTTGGATTATGTGTACAGGAGATGCAGGAACAGAGATAAATCGATTGGGCCGTTGGAGATAAGAGTTGTGAGTTTGGGGACTTTTGATTTGTTGATGGATTTTTGTGTCTTGCAAGGATCTTCGGTGAATCAGTACAAGACTCCAAGATGTGTTAAATCTGGAGGAGCTCTTGAGATTCTTGATTCCAGGGTTATTAGAGCATGATTAACAGTGAACTCCCCTCCTGGGTTCTTAAAAAAATTTTTTTTTTTTTTTTTTGGAAAGTATAAAAAAAAAAGAGGACCAATATAATCCAGCCACGCGGACTGAACAGGGGAAGAGCCGGGCCTTGCAGAAGAACCTCACACATGAAGGATTCTTAAATTTTATAATGTTTTAATATTTTGGCCTATGAATCCGAACCAAAAAAGGGGTAAGAGTTGCCGATAATCATGCTCTTAGGAGGTTCTTCAGTCAGAGAGTTCCTCAATGGGAACCACTTGGTTTAGATTCTTAGCCTTCTTTCTACTTTAATTCTTTTTTCCTTTTTAATATATAATTCAAGTCTTGATTTTAAGTAAGATCATAAACAATACAAAATAGATTCTTAGCCTTTTGAATGCTTTTGTCCCTATTATAACAAACTTTCAGCAAAGTCCTCTCATTTTGTGAATGTTTACTTGTTGTATCTCTTTTATGAATACAAGTCAACAACATAAACAATACAAAATAGAATAATACCAACAATGTTAAAGAAATTGATAATATTTTTCATATGAATTCTAGTTAAACTGAAATTTGTTTTTGTCAACAGTCAAAATGAACATAAACTAAATAAAAATATAATATAAACTTTTTCAATTCTCTTTAACAATATTTTCACTTTCGTATAGGAAGAGATGGAATTAGAATGAGGAGATAGAAATAATTGGATAGAGAGGTAAAGAGTGAAGTATGGATGCACAAGAAGATGGTGATGGTTTAATTTTTTTTTTTTTTAAAGAGGTGCATGATGGTTTAATTTGCCAGCCAACATAAAACCACATCATTGAGATCCACATTTCTTTCTTACATCAGATGTACATTTTTTCTTCATAATCTCAACTCTCTCCCGTCAACGGTTTCACTTTTTTTTCCCCATTTCTAAACCTTTTTTTAAATAACCCATTTCTAAATCTTGAAAATAAGTTATATACATATAATAAGTTTTGAAGTTAAATAAAATCACACACAAGAAAAGAAAATTGCTGTAAAGCAATTGATTTAAAATATACAATATTTCTATAAAATAATATTTGATAAACTAATATAATTTATGTTTTAAATTAGGTTTTTTAACTTAAAATTAGGTTTTCTTGATCCAATAAATATTTCTGTGAATTAATATTTTGTTAAATTAGTAAACATATTATAGTTTCGAAGTTATTAATTTATTGATATTTTCTGTAAGTTTTTTTTTTTTTGTAAGTTGATTTATGCATAATAATGGTTTTTAAGGAATTGGCAACTGTTAAGATTTCAGGAGCAAATTTCTGCCATGTTGACATTTCACAATAATTGGATATGTTTTTTTAGCACAAGGTAGGCTAAACGCTATTAATCAACCATGTGCCTCAATAGTATTGTAATGTAAACTGCATGAGAATATACTAACAACAATAAAAGATGTATAGTCTTATAAAATCATTATCACATACTATATAATATGAAACAAATTCTTTATTCGAGCAATTCACAGTAAATAATTTATTATTTCAAAATTAAAATATTTTTATGAAATAATTAAATATACAAACTATTTGACTATTTGGTAGGATAGTGTATTTAGTTTATTAACATCTAATGGCTGATTTGCGAGCGAATATATTTATAGCCATAAAACTTAATAAGGATTATTGGTTTATACATTTTAGTGGATTCTTAAATCCAAACAAAATTATGTGTTATTTGATTATTAATTTTAAAATTTTATTACAATCATGTGTTATTGGTTCTATAATTTTAGAATCTTAACTAAATTATATGTTATCAGTTCTATGATTTCAAAATCTAAATTAAAATCAAGTGTTATTCAATAGTAAAAATTTATATATATATTTGCTTTATCATAAATTTGAATAGATTTTGGTGAATTTTTAAGTTAAAAATACAAAGAGTGAAATCCACAAATTTCGTAAATATTAATAAAATCTATTTATTATATTTTAAAATCAATAGATTTCCAAATAAATGAAAATAAACAAACTACTAACACCCTCTTAAATTCGAATGATGCTTTAATTTTATTTTATTTTAGGAAAAGCTCACAACAACATGTAAAATTTACAGTTGAAACTTAAAATTTAACGGAAAAAGATGAGCCAAAATGTGAATTTAAGATGCAAACAATCGGTTTGTTCATGATAGACTATGATGAATATATGTTGATGGGAATGCGTGAGACGAGATACAAGGAATAGGAATCGTGTCAAGTCGTAATTAGTCTCAGTTAGACACTAACTTTTAGAAATCTTACCAAATTATACACGTCTGATTTGTTTTTCTTTATCTATATATATATATATCAAATGGAATATGTATCTCAAAGACAAAGAGAATTTGAAGGTCTACTGCATGTAGATTTCATCGCTGAGATAGCCAACATAGCACCAAAACTCAAACACAAAAACACCTCATCGTTAGTGATTCATCTAATATTTACTTTACGCAGTAACATTAAATTAGTAAAAATTCCAAACAACGGTCTAAAAAAAGATCATATACATTTTAATCTAATTATAAATATTAGTAAATATATATGAACCGGATCGGTTACTGAATTCAAATTTCTTAATATGTGTACCCTAATTGGTAGTCAAAGTTTTGGTTGTAACTATTCGTATACATATTATGGAATGTCCACAAACTTAAAAAAAAATGATTCACTTGCATGAATTATATCTCATCACATTACCACATATATATATATAAGATGTCAACTCAGTGTATCTAAACATAAAAAGAGTTTTAAATTTTTTCTTATAGATTTTGAAAGGTTTCTATAACGAACTCGGCGGAGGACAATATGATTAAGATTACGCTAAATTTTTGAGAAAAAACAAAACGGCGGAGGAAATATGTTTGAAGTCGGCAAAGAACTATTTGCAAATAAGGTTTGTAAAAGCTCTTTGAAGAAGGTTTTTGCTACTAGATTGCATATTGAATTCAACATGGTCACGTCAGTGGGTTTTGACGCCTTTATATAGGAAATAAAGTCTGCGGAATAATAACAAAAATCCTAAAAGATAAACTAGAATAGTTCCTATTAAATCGGCATGAACATCTCGAACGAATCTCTTTGCTCGGCGTGAAGTCCACATGCGTTGTTTTCTTTTTCGCCGCCTTGGTTTTGACGTCTTTCCTAAAATACCGCGATAATCTAATTTAACCTTTCTTGGACCGTGACGACATAACCCTTTTCCTCTTTGGACCGGCATAATCTTCTGAATTGGAATTTACAGAAGGGTGTTAAACATGTCACCAACAATATATACTATATATATATATCTAATTACATAAACTATATGATATATATGATGACATATATCTAGTTAACATCATATTCATTTTATTGTTGTCAAAACTAGGCCTGTGCATTCAGGTATTCGGATCGGGTATGGGTCGTGTCCTCCCAGGTTCCCGGTCTAACGGGTTGATATATCATGGTTTTAAGAAATTTAACCATGATATATATCTTTGTTATCGAGTCTTTTAGTGTTTTTTGGAATCATATTATATGTTTTACAGGTATATGTACGTTTGGAGCCGATTTGGACATTATAACGCATTCTGGAGCTAATTGGAGCATTTGTACGAGAAGAAAAAGTCACTGTCGATTCTTGATGCATGTGTCGATCGACGCACCCTTGGCATCGATCGGCATCGATCGTGGACAGACTTTTCTCGGTGACTTAATGAATATTTATGGAAATTACAGTTTGGCCCAGAAGTTTCTCATAATTACAAAGAAGCCCCAGACGTGTTTAGATATTATATTAGGTTATTTTAAGCCATTGTTTAGGCTACACATTATTTTACATTCAGAGAGATTTAAGAGCTTTGAGGGACTGGTCTTGTACTCGAGAGAGAAGAGATTTCGAACCCCTGTTTCTTTGCTTCTTTTATGATATTTAGTATTCTATTCATCATGTCTATTGTTATGATTGCTATGTCTGAGTAGTTTACCTGTTAGGTTTAGAGTTTCTCATTAGGGATTTCATGGAATTATAGGTTAAATCAATCTGTAGGAATTCACACTTTTTAGTTCTTCATCTAGGGTTGTTCTTAATGCTTAATCTGAATTAGCTACCCGGACTTATGATGTTAGGTTGATTTCCGCAACGACAGTTGGTTGATTAACTTGAAAGAACCTAGATGATAGATTCCCGGATAGGATTGACTCTTTGATGGATCGAATTGATAAACTGATCACGGATCAGTGGTGGATCGAAGGAGACCGTCAAAGGTTGCGGATGGCCTTTGGTATTCCCCAACTTCAAAGAGAATCGAAGAAGTAACCCTTGACTACGATCTCTAGGAAGGTTTGTTGCTTTGGAAGTAACCCTTGCCAAAGAAACGAAAATGTTCAACAAGAACAAAGAGATGAACTCTCAAAATAAGAAGAAGAAAATCGATATATTGAATTGATCAAAAGAGTTGGGTATTTATACAACTCTAGAATTCAAAGAGACTAGAAAATAAACTACTTAGGAAATGTGAAAACAATAACTAAGAAGACTTGACCAAAGACCAAACATTAAAACTATGTAGAATGACTCTTAAACTACTTTGACCAAAGAATTTGTCCTTTGAAGTGCTTGGTCGAATTGATCTTGTTTGGCCACGAAATCTAGCTCTTCTTGGGCTTAGGAAAGTATCCTGGATGCCAAACATAAGTTTGCAAGCTTCCAATCCAAATGGGTCTAGCAATCTCCAAGTAATGGACCAAGTTGACCCATTTAGGAAAATGAGATGTATCTTTCTGATCCGATGGACTTTGCCTCTGATATTGAGCTTGTTGGAAAGATAAGAGATCAAGGAAGAATCTCCAATTGGTTTCAGGTCCAAATTGTACCTGAGTTGGGCTAGGTGACTCACTCTTTGGCTCAGTCGCAGAATAGAACCTCAAGCAGAACCTTCGGTTTGTAAAATTCATATCTTTTCCATATGGACTGGTCTTGAGGTGATTCCAATTCTCACAGCCTCTATGATGAATAAAGAATTCAGGAAAACTGGTTTCATGGCTTAACTCCTCCTTGTTCGTTCTGAAATCTCCTTTGAATGCTCGCATATCCAAATCGCATAAGCTTGAAATGGTCTGAGTTGAAAGTTGCATAAGTTCTTCACCATAACTCTGATTTGAGTGATTCTTCTTGGAGATATTCTGAAAATGATCTGAGCATATTCTCCAAGTAGTTTCATGTATTGAATCGCCGTGGTTGATAAGATATGAATCAAACAGTGACCATGTGTCTGAACTTGATTCAAAAATCTGAATTGTCGGACCGTCCTTAGCTTTGTTCGGCTTATCGACCATGGGAAGCTTGTCCAGATTGTCCAGCTCGTCCTTCACCAGCTCGTCTCGACTACCTCGACCATCCTTTGAGCTATCCATGGATTTCTGGCCCGATAGATGACCCCGGAATCTATCATTCCCCTCCTCTTGAAAAGGATTTGACCTCAAATCTTGTTCCCCTACATCAAAAGGAATTGAGTTAAGTACACATAAAAAGATCAAGGAAACAAACAAGTAAGTAATGACAATAAAAGAGCTTGGACTGAAACTTCCTTTGGCGTTTGAAGTGTCCTTTCTTAAGTACTTCCTGTCCCAATCTTCAGACTGAAAAGTCAGTTGATTGTTCTTCTTGCTTTCTACCTTTTGAGATCGATCCTGGATCAAGACTCTCTTTGGTGCATGATCAACTCTCTTGGAAAGAACTCGGCTCATCTTTGTTCTAGAAACAAACTTCTCGACCTGTTTATCCTGTACTTTTAAAACATCTAAATAAAACACATCAAATGTGCAAGGGAAGTAATCAAACGGTTTCCCCATTTTCAGAAAACCAAAAACAGGATCCAAGTTTCTAAGAAACTCTTTCAAAGCTTTGTTAACAGCAACAGCAAGTTTGAAACAACAAATATGAAAGAAGCTCTTAACCGTTCTTAACTCCAGAAAATTAACTGTTTTAAACACAAGCAAAGTTTTTCTTGAAAATGAATTGATCTTTGTAAACCTCAGAAAACTCTTATCAAGATCAAGATCATTCAAATTCGTTTTGCAAAGTTTTAGGAATGAGTTTGAGTCACACAAAATGTTTTCAAAGCATAGTTCAAACATAGAGAAAGCCTTAACAATTGCAAAATCTTCTTTAGTTCCAAATGACTCAAATGCTTTCTTTTTCAAAGAAACTCTCAAAGAACCTTCAAACTCACAAAATTTATGAAACATAAAACATTTTGGCTTAAAGAAACTCTCATGTTCAAGTGTTTCAAAAAGGTGAATCATTTTATCAAAAACAAATCCAGAAACACAAAACTCTTTAGCCTTAGCCAAACCAAAACGTTTTTCTTGAGCAAAGAAAAAGAAAACCAGATAAGACTTTGCATAAAACAATGAAGCTCTCTTACAGTGCTTTGGATTGTCACTAGGACATGACATGAGGACTTGTTGTGGCATAAAAGTGGCCGGCTGCTCCAAGACATACTTTTGTGGCAAGATCTTTTGTGGAAGTCCTTGGCTTGCTCTCCTTTGAAACCATTCCATGATCAAGTGTCCTTCTGGTCCATAGTCCACTTGCTTATCCAAGCCTTGAATCATTCTTTCCTTTAGAACAGAATCCTTGACATGCTTAACCTGCTCTTTCACAGAAACTAGAAGGAACAAGTCATATGTGACAAGAGAAAGATCAAACAATTCTGTTACCTCCAAAACGTTTAAGGCAAGTCTTAAATTCATTGGATCCTCATCTAAAGCTTTGTCATAGACCAGAATAATAACAGAACACAAGTTGATCCAAAACTCCTTAGCTGATCTTAGGACAAACAAGATTGCATATGCGCTAGAAATCCGATTGAAATGCAAACACTTAGAATCTTTCTCAGCAATCCTAAATGTGAAACCTCTCCTAGTTCTAGGAACTTGTTTATCACGCCATTTACTGATCAAGAACTTAGTCATTGCACAAATGATTTCACAGATTTCTTGAAGTGGTCTAAGCATTAGAAAACCCTTTTCATTAAACGTGTGCAAATGTATTAGATGAGAAAACCTTTTAACAAAAACGTTTTCACGAAAGGTCAAGCTTGTTTCACAGCACAAGACATCACAGCATGCTCTAGATGATCTAAAACCAAGATTAGATTCAATCACTTCATTAAACAGAAAACTCTTTGGTTTAAAAATCATTTCAAGCGTGGGTGTTTCAAAATCTGAAATCAGATTATCAAAAACCGAATTAGAAACACAGAATTCCTTCACATTTTGCAAACCACATTGCCTTTCTTCTTCAGGAGTAATCAAAACAAACAAGCTAGGTTTTGCATTACTAAAACTGATTTCCTTACAAAGCTTGTTGTGGTTTTGCTCACGAAATGAATGAATGGCCGGTACAAGACGGGCAGGTTGTTCCAAATCATAAACCGGTGGTGCTTCCTTTGGTTCCTCCTGTTGTGAGCCTTCATCTAAGACCTGTGAACTAGAGACATGTGTACTCGGTTGCTCCGGTTCAAAACTAGTTAGTTCTTCAGAAGCTTGTTCACTTTTATTCACAAAATCAGAAGAAGAACAAGAAGAAATAAGAGAACACTTAGCTCGGTTTGGAATGTTTGGAATGATTTCAGTCTCCAATGGCTCTTGTTCAACCGTAGTTGCTTCAGAACACGAGCTGGTGGTGTTGCTCTTCATGTGCCTTTCAAACACTTCATCAATCTTCTTTTCCAGATCATCAAAACGTTTTTCTCTTTTGAACCGGTTTTGGTGTAAGCTAGCTTGAAGACTCTTTGGCTCCTCACGGTTGTAGTCATGATCTGCTCTTTCTTTGGTCGGTCTGGATTGTTCTCTACTGCTCCTATTAGGCTTCTCACGTGGTCTCCTTGGTTGTGCCTTTTCCTGCACAAAATCAGACTTGAGAAAACCAAACTTATTAGAATTTGATCGCATTTTTCTCAAGGAGAGTCTAGATGCTGAATAGGAATCTCCTTCCTGATTCTGGATATTTCTCCTTGCGGCATGTCTAGGCTGGCCTTGCTGATCCTACTGAATCCTTTCAAGCCGGACATTGATCTCCTCAAGACCTGCATTCAACATTCTCATCATTTGATCATTAAGAGCTCTCATTTGAGCGCTAGTCAATACGTTCCGAGGATTTTCATTCCTTTCTTTTTCACTACTCGCCATGGCTTCCTGAAAACACTTAAACAAACAGATTAAGAGAAATCACTCTAACTCTCAAGTGTTTAAACTCGCCCACTCAAGTGTTTGGTTGGTCACTCCGAGTAATCTCTCAATGTTCTCGGCAAACAAACTCAAGCCAATTCCACAAGTACTCCAAGCAACAAGGGAAAAAAGAAGAAGAAGATAGGAAGTTGAAAGATTTTTGGTGGGATTTACCTTAACCAATTCAAGGCTGGATTTCTCCTCAGCCGGCTGGATTTCTCCTCAGCCTTATGAACTTAAGAACACTTTTTTTTTTTTTAAACGTTCAAACTCTTTTTTTTTTTTTTTTTTTTTTTAAAGAATTGGCCCAAATCCCAAATTACAAGATAGAAAGAAAAGAAGTGTAGATGAAAATTGAAATGAGATTTGAGAAGATGAATTTTAGAAAGAAGATACCAATCAAAGAGTGGCTCTGATACCACTTGATAGATTCCCGGATAGGATTGACTCTTTGATGGATCGAATTGATAAACTGATCACGGATCAGTGGTGGATCGAAGGAGACCGTCAAAGGTTGCGGATGGCCTTTGGTATTCCCCAACTTCAAAGAGAATCGAAGAAGTAACCCTTGACTACGATCTCTAGGAAGGTTTGTTGCTTTGGAAGTAACCCTT
This sequence comes from Orychophragmus violaceus, assembly GCA_030180135.1. Taxonomy (NCBI): domain Eukaryota; kingdom Viridiplantae; phylum Streptophyta; class Magnoliopsida; order Brassicales; family Brassicaceae; genus Orychophragmus; species Orychophragmus violaceus. The sequence continues at coordinate 20,432,693 of CM058229.1, forward strand.
GCCAAAGAAACGAAAATGTTCAACAAGAACAAAGAGATGAACTCTCAAAATAAGAAGAAGAAAATCGATATATTGAATTGATCAAAAGAGTTGGGTATTTATACAACTCTAGAATTCAAAGAGACTAGAAAATAAACTACTTAGGAAATGTGAAAACAATAACTAAGAAGACTTGACCAAAGACCAAACATTAAAACTATGTAGAATGACTCTTAAACTACTTTGACCAAAGAATTTGTCCTTTGAAGTGCTTGGTCGAATTGATCTTGTTTGGCCACGAAATCTAGCTCTTCTTGGGCTTAGGAAAGTATCCTGGATGCCAAACATAAGTTTGCAAGCTTCCAATCCAAATGGGTCTAGCAATCTCCAAGTAATGGACCAAGTTGACCCATTTAGGAAAATGAGATGTATCTTTCTGATCCGATGGACTTTGCCTCTGATATTGAGCTTGTTGGAAAGATAAGAGATCAAGGAAGAATCTCCAATTGGTTTCAGGTCCAAATTGTACCTGAGTTGGGCTAGGTGACTCACTCTTTGGCTCAGTCGCAGAATAGAACCTCAAGCAGAACCTTCGGTTTGTAAAATTCATATCTTTTCCATATGGACTGGTCTTGAGGTGATTCCAATTCTCACAGCCTCTATGATGAATAAAGAATTCAGGAAAACTGGTTTCATGGCTTAACTCCTCCTTGTTCGTTCTGAAATCTCCTTTGAATGCTCGCATATCCAAATCGCATAAGCTTGAAATGGTCTGAGTTGAAAGTTGCATAAGTTCTTCACCATAACTCTGATTTGAGTGATTCTTCTTGGAGATATTCTGAAAATGATCTGAGCATATTCTCCAAGTAGTTTCATGTATTGAATCGCCGTGGTTGATAAGATATGAATCAAACAGTGACCATGTGTCTGAACTTGATTCAAAAATCTGAATTGTCGGACCGTCCTTAGCTTTGTTCGGCTTATCGACCATGGGAAGCTTGTCCAGATTGTCCAGCTCGTCCTTCACCAGCTCGTCTCGACTACCTCGACCATCCTTTGAGCTATCCATGGATTTCTGGCCCGATAGATGACCCCGGAATCTATCACTAGATGAGCAATTTGACTATTCGCAAAGAAATTTGGCTTAGGGGAATTGTGAACGAAAGAACCTGAGTTTAATGCATGTTTAGGATCTCTAGAATTCGCAATGAAAGTTGTTCTGCTAGGTTGCTAGACATAGATAATATTCGCAACGAAAGTTGGTTTCTTATGCTTCTGTGATTCTAGTTTTAGAACAGTTCTTAATTTGATCTCGATTGATTGATTGCCTATATTCATGATTTCCTGAGAACTCCCTTGACATGACGCTTCGGTTATTGATCACACACCGTTTGCTTGATTTACTTTATTGCTTTGTTTACTGCTTTATTCTCTGCCTTGCCTAGCTTAATTCGACATTCTATAATCTATCGTAAGATTCTTGAGTCTCTGTGGATTCGATACCCTATATACTGCTAGTCACGTTTGTGCACTTGCAGTGTAGCTCTAGGGATTAAAATCTGACCGTATCACGGGTATAGAAATATAGGACCCGTTTAAGAACCTATATATTTTCGGGTCGGGTTCGGTTCGGGTCTGGTAGTGACATACCTGCAAAGACCCAAATTTTTACGGATACCATTCGGGTTTGGATATTTACATGTTTTTTGGGTATTTTCGGGTATAAAATACTCAAAAAACTTGTAAATACCCGAAAAAACTGTAAAAATATCAGAAAACTACAGGTTTTATTAGGTTCTATCAGATCATACGTATCATATCATGTTTTATCGGATCTATCGGATCAGTTACTAACAAGTTCTAACAAGTTCTAATAATTATTTAGCATATTATTTACAGATTCCAACAGGTACCCGAAAAATCCGCGGGTAAGACCCGGACCCAAACCTGTACCCGCGAGTCTTCGGTCATCATATCTAACAGATTCTAAATCTTGGACCCGAACCCGACCCGGACCCGAACCCGACCCGGACCCGAATTTTCGGGTCGGTTCAGGTTCGGGTTTTCGGGTCCGGATAAAAATACCCAAGCCTAATCAAAACTGTGTACCAGTTATTCTTTTTGACTTCTTCTAGTTATAACGCAATAAAATATTGTCCGATCACAAAATTAAACCAGTACTAACCTATTAATTCATTAGAATTTTGTCAAAAATTTCACTGAATTCTAATTTTAGAGAACATCGTCAGAGTTAAGAATCGAAAAAGAATATAATAAAATTTGAACAATAAAAGTATGGTTATAGTGTTAGTTATATAATCCTTATTATTTGATATATGTTATCATATAAATTATATAGTTTATGAAGTTATGAATATATTAATTTAGTGTAGAATCTTACCAATAGAGTATGGAGTATGGAGTACAGAGACAAGTTTGGATAAATAGATTAATTGTGGAATTAATTTTAACTTGATTAGTAATTCACGGAATGGCGGAATTGCGTTTAAACGCAAAACTTACGGAATCGTGTTTTTAAATGCAATTCTGTCATTCCGCGATTACTCGGATGTTACTAATCAAAGTCTAACTTTTACTAGACAATAATTGCGTTGTAAGACATATCATAAGCCAAGGTTGGCATTGGCAACTAGATTATGGATATAACTCTATTAGATTTCTTTTGAGCGACTATACAAGAAAAAAACTAGTCAGAGAAGATATGGTGAATATGACGGTGTACTACAAACGTTTACTGATTATGGATATATAATGACGTTGTTATACACATGCAAAAGTAAGCACAATTGTAAACAGTGGCGTGGCGGAGTTAGTGAAGGACTGGGGACCATACGACCCATATGAATTTAAATATTTATGTAATTTTAAACGAATTCTGTAAAATATTTAGTGAATATTAGCTTCTGACCCCTGTCAAAATATGTTCAATTTCCAAATGCACCCACTATTTTATTTATTTTGCTTTATTATTTATTATAAAATTATATATTATGATTGTATATAAGAGAGAATTTATAACTTTTCTATTGGAATTTTATTCGTAGTTCGCCCTAGAGTTCTCTCGGGCACGAGAATCTAGGAGCCGTCAACAAACCTTCTCATCCGCCATGGCATTTCATCTCTGTACTTTCTCCGCCGTATATCTTGCCCGAGACGATGATTCTCACTCTCGGGACCTCGCCGAGGATAATCCGAAGAACCATCTCACCGTTGGGTGCTGAGCTTCTGCTTTTTTGAGACTGCGCCGCCGAGCCGTTCCTCCTCCTCCGTCATCTTGATCTTTATCGCTGGTGAGCAGACATCTCTCCGTCACATCCAAAGCTCCCGCTCACAGGCTGAAGACGGAGACCCCCTCGACCCTCCCTTTACCGGAGCCTCCAGATCTACTTCCTTCAGAGCCGTGGATGCTTCCTCAGTCACCGAAACCTCCAGACCCACCACCAGATCCACCACCGGAACAAACCGCTTTGTTGGATCCTTGCTTCTTCACGACTTTTAATCGTTCGCTTCCTCTTCTCCTCTCTGAAGACAGATCCACTGCAATGGCGAGTTTCGACTCATGCTACTCTTTGGATCTAGCTTCCGGTGTGTGGAAAGCTCGCCGGCGTCTCATTATCCGGTCATCGCCGTCATGCCACTGTCTGAAATTGCTTCAATTTTTGTGGCTCACTTTATTGGGCCAGACCCAAAAAGCTTCCTCATTGGGCCATGTCTTAAAGAGCCCACCGAACTGTTACTGTGCAGTCTCTCGCAACATCCAACCCTTCAAGGGGTTTTCTCATCCAGCAGCTTATCGAAAGGCCTTATCATTTTCTTCCTTGGCCTGGGAGAAATCGTTTCCACCTTCATCCCCTTCGGGAGAGAGATCCTTTCAATCCTTATTTCCTTTGGAAAAAAGATTGTGCAAATCCTCCTTCCTTCATAGGAAGAGAACTTTACCATTGTACTACATTTCTTTGAAAGGTGAGATTTCCCTTGATGCAATGTCAAGGAAAAGTTTCAACCGTCCCAATACTGTGATTTTAGTAGGTGGGGGTTGTTTTCCAAAATCACAAGTTAAAGTGATCCAATTTCAAATTTCCGGCTTCGCCGTGAAACTTCAGCCGACTCATTTGAATCTTGTTTCAAATTCGCTGTCAAGATATGAAGATTTATCTGCTTTTAATTTTAATGTTTTAATGCTTTATTTTTACTGTCAAAGAGGATGGATAATTCCCTCTTTTTCTTGTATGTTGGAAGTTTAAGTTAATGAAATCTTTGTGACAAAAAAAATATTATGATTGTATATCACAATTGTTTATTTTTTTTTAATATAATATATTAATATTAATAACCGGCCAAACCGGCAGATAACCAAGGATTACAACCAAAACGCAAACCAGGAGTAAAAAACCAAACCAAAGACGAATTGAAGAATCTAAACCGGAATTGAAACCCGGTTAGGTCACGCTGTCTCTTTAGGTGCCTCTAGCGCCGCCTAACTTCCTGATCACCGACGGCTACGAACGGTCCGATTTGCGTCCACTGTCGGTCACCGTCTCAGTCCATCGAAGAGCCGACCCCGGCGACTGATCCAGTTCCCGGAGGGCCTGATCCCCTCTTCCACGCTCTCGGCGGCTCCGTTTTCTTGCGCTCGACTCCAGCCGTGTTTGTGGTCAATGTAAATGGAGAGGTTAGAAGAAGGCCACGACTACAAGAGGGAACAAGGAGAAAGAAAGGATTTAAAACGTGAGGGGGAGAGACCAAGGAAAAAAAAAAAGAGACAACAGAGAGAGGGAGACCCACAAAAAGAAAGACACACGATTAGATAGATGCAGCATTTGACACGACTCCTACTTTTTCTCATCCGCACGCAATTTAGGGTACGTCCTCATATTTGTGTGGTGGGCTCTCTCTCTCTTTTAAACACTTGCTCTCTCCCTCAGTTTTGGTCGGATTCATTTCATCTATATATCTCTCAAGATCATCTAACATAGAATCATTGCTGGTCGTTACTTCACTTTGATTCATTGGTTTGTGAAAGTAGAAAAGATCATCTAACATAGAATCATTGCTGGTCGTTACTTCACTTTGATTCATTGGTTTGTGAAAGTAGAAAAGTCGTATTTGGTGTTGTACATAGCTAATAGTCACATTTTTGTCAAACTTAGGAATGTATACTTTGGTCCAACTTGGACGTCATGCATTTTGGGATAATTTGTAGTCATTATTCCAAATAAATGCCAAAAAGGCCTAGAAGATTGCGACAGAAAGCAACAAGACAGAGAGAGGTAGTGTGTGTGTGCGCGTGACCATATTATAGTAGTCTTAAGAGTGGACCTACGTTGCATTGAAACGGAAACGGGTATGTGGAAACGAAACGTTAGAAAATGCGGAAACGGTTTTTTGAGAAAAAAAGGAGGAAGCGAAACGTTTTGAAAACGTTTGTACATATATTTATAAAAGTAATAAAAATATAATAAACACCAACCATAAAAAAGTTCAACATAATATTTGAATCAACATAAACATAATTTCAACCATATTTATAATAAAAAAATAGAATTTGGAACAAAAAAATCTATAAATACAAACGATGAATCATTTTGACTTAATTTTGAAACTATCAACTTTAATATGAGAAAAATACATGGTAAGTGGTACATTCATCTTTTTCTCTGCATTTTTCTGATAGCTTTTTTAAGATACAAATATGGTTTAGGCAAAGTTTTTCATATATTTTAGTAGTGACGACTTTTTCTAAACAAATTACAAATTATCAATTAAACCCTTACATTTTTAAACTATTTACAGTTAAAATAGAAAACAGAATTTGCAAACAAAAAAATAAATAATGTTTCCAAAAACGGTTACGCTGTTTCCGTTGTGTTTCCAAAAATGGATACGCCCATCACGTTTCCAAATCACAATTTTTAAAAAACGTGTTTCCATCGCATTTCCACGCGTTTCCGTTTCCGAAACAGGAAACGGTCCTCGGACGAAGTTTCCATGCAACATAGGAGTGGACCATATTAGTCTTACTCTATACACCCCACTCGTGTGTCATGTCTTTCAATTGCTTGTCTCCATTCAATTTCAACGACAAAAACTTTGTTCCCTTTCCTAATTTCACGCTATTTGTATAGCAGTACTTAACATCTCTTTATTTTGCATTTTCCTTTCTCTAATCCGGAAACTTGCCAAAAATATAAATAGCAATCATTGTAGGCCATCTTCAAAGTGCGTTGGTACATTTGTCTGGACTACCAAAGTAAAGAGACCGTGTATATTCGTTTTTTATTGCAGAATCTTGCGTCTTAATTGAGATTAGTCTCAACCATAGACCTCTTTCTCCAATGCATTGGCCCGACGAACGATGATAACTTTAGCCATCTCACTACCGCAGTAACACGCTTGGATGAAACTGCAACTCACTAGTAGTAGTAGTATTAGGCATGTTGTAAAACCAACAGACAGCCTGGCCCGGTTCTGGACTGGAGCGCCGGGCTGGACCATATTTTATTTTGTAAAACCAATACTGGATCCGGTTTATGTCTAAACCCACCTTTTTCTTTGTAATTTCCGAGTAAGACACGTGCCAGATCAGTGTCCCGGAGACCAAAAACAGGACCATACTAAATCCTCAATATCAAGACTAATCAGTGCCGGGTCAAAATGAGCCGGGCCAGCTTGGCCCATCACAACAAGGAGGGGTAGAATGACAAAATCTCAACAACAAAAGAAGTAAAGAACAAAGGGATGATCAGACCTTAATGCTGAACTTAAGGCCAATTTCAACAACAAAGAGAGGGGATGCAACCCGACTACTCTCATTAAGGAAATGGTAAGATTTTGAAAGCATTTTGGTTGTTATTTAACAATGCACCATAAAGGCTACTAATCACACAATCTACAAACTGTTTATGGTAGCATCTCTCCTCATTGGTATATATAATCTACAGATACAAGATATTTACCTGTTATTGCTTAAAACATTTTGTAATCATTCAGTCTTACCCAGAATTTTCTTGCTCGAGTTTTGCAACTACAGCCTTCTTCTCATCTTCCGGAAGCGCCATGAACATGAAAACAGATTTATCCCCAATATCATCCTTCAACAGCCAAACCAGATTAAAGATTATTAGTATTAGATCACTTTGATACTTGTATAAATAGCAAGACCTCTTGCGAAGCTCGCATATTCGAATCTTCAATGAGCAACAAGTGTACCTTTATGGGCTGAGTGAATTTTCTTCCAGCAAATACTACAAAGAGTGCCATCCATGTTCCTAGCAACACCAGTTTTGCTTCATCATTCATCAGACCACTCTGCAAATTCATTTTTTCCAATTTCAAGGCCAGGCTAATCAAATCTCAATTCTATGAAAAATGAAGGTTTCTCTCCAGAGAAATGAATAAATCAGATTATTAGCTAAGTTGGCATTATTTGATCTCAGAACCAAGTGTCAAGGATGTGATTGTAAGGTAGCTAAAACATGGTATCTTAATCGAACAAGATACTTTACCAAATGCCCGAGAAGTACTGAAGGTATGATGAACGTAAGAAGGCCAGCTTCTAGCTTTCCATAACAGAGTCCTGCAGATAAAAATACAAATACAAACATCTGTATGGTTATCATAAAGCAAAGCACATTATCCGCAAATGCAGAACTAAGAGTTTATACCTTCTTTAAAAACGAGCCCCGTGAGTGAAGCGAAAAGAGGACCAACAAACCAAACAGCAGTTGGATGATCAACGACATAATGAACCAAGTTATCACTGGCTGGTCTAGCAAGGGCCGCGTAAGTGGCTAAAGAACCAACAACACCAAGTGCCCATAGAGCCTGAAGAGTCCTCTTGATCTCCGTTACATATATATGAATTAGAAAGAGAGATAGCCCCAAACCACCAGCACCAACAAGGTAGAACAAATCATGGTTTTGCTTGATTATTTCACTTAACCATAAATTCTCTGGTAAAAAGGCTGCAGAAGATGCGGCTACAAACGATGTAGCAGCGGTTACCAGTCCTGATCTGTACAGAATAACCTGAACAGAAAAGCAAGCAAAAACTTCCATTGTAATAGCTACTAAACAGACTTAATTTCAATGTTCATGAAGCAATTTTTTCACCAGGAACAACATAAATCAAATCAAAACTCCATCTTTCCTCAGTTACATATCCACTATGTTAAGTATAAGTTCAGCAGGAATTTGAAGGGGACGCACCTCTTTGACATCGGACTGCTCGACGGTCCAGGGACCGTAAACACCTTTGTAAACGGTTCCATCAACGGATCCTCCTTGAGAGCTATCGCTTACTGCCCTGATACTAAGCCTCCCCGTTCTCAGCCCAACTGCCGGAGATTTGTTGAGATTAGCCGGCGGTATAATGAGTGTCGTCGATAAGAAACGCGAGGCCATAGTTACGAATTGATTGATGAAACCTCCACAGCTGGATTCATCATAGGTCTCGAAACGCCGTCGTTTGGAATGTGACGTGGTTCAATTGTGATTCTGGACGAAAAATACATGTGGTTAAGAGACCGCATAGCCAACAACCTGTTGGGAAGCGTATAATGTGCAAATCCATGGGAACCTTTGTACAGACGAATATCAACAACGTTGTCCATTAACACGAACGCAGGTTTCAGATACTCTATTATGTCCATGAAAACTTTAATTTGATTATTCCTTTCTTCGGTAAACGAAGAATCAACATTCCTGAAGCGTTATAGCCACTAATTCTTGACATGGAGGTCCTCCACATCACACCTACAACACCCTGGATTACAATCATTTACAATATATTCTGATTTCAGTGAAATTAGATGGTGATGGTACAATAATTCAAAGATTAAGCATTCAATTTATAGGCAAGGAAACTAATCTTACAGGAAGTGGCCAGATCTTGGTCTTGTTACAAACTCTCGCATGGCATCTTGACAATTGGTAAAATTTCAAAACAATATTAATTAGATCGAGATAAACAACAGATACCCTTTTAAGCATTATTTTAAAGCATCTACCTCAATTCCTCTGCTGGCTCCCAAGTGTCTTTGTTGCTGTTGTATCCTTTCCAGTGCACCAAATGAGATACACATGAGCGTAAATTAATCTTCACGAAATGACAACATTACATGAGAGCCAAGACATGTAGAATATCCAACTTAGAGGTTCGAGAAGTTGAAAAGAATATTCTGAGCTCTGTTTCTTCTCAGCATCCACCATTTCTACACCAGAGCTGTGTTTTATAATAGCAGAATGGAGTAATTTTCCATCAGTAAACAGCGGGTAAAAATAATGTGCAATAAAAATTAACTTACAATATTTTGGAATGACACAAAAGTTCTTTGTAGCTTATCTAGCAATTGCTTGATGAAAAGTACAGAAGCTAACCTTGTCAGAATCTTCCTCAGATGAATCGGAACTGCTTGCAGCCTTGGTAGTAGCAGAAGTTGCTTTCTTAGCGGCAGGTTTCTATATTCTTAATTAAGTAATTAGTGAGCCGTTTGAAATGTATATGCACAATAACAAATATAAAACTAAGATATGAGAACAAATGTTTAACCTTTTCATCCTCAGTTTCATATTCTGAATCATCCTCAGAGGTTGAAGAATCTTTAGCCGCTGGCTTAGTTGCAGCAGGTTTCTTTGCAGCAGGTTCCTATCTGCCCATCATCGAACACGAAAATAAGTCAAATTATTCAGAAACATAAATAAAAAACAGTAAAAAAATACATATGGGGTGTTCCTTACTTCATCCGAAGAGTCGTCCTTGGACGAAGAGCCATTAGCACGTTTCTTGGTAGCAGCAACATCTTCATGAAATAGATGGCAAAAGTCAAGTGTGTTAGCAAAAATTGAAGGTTAGCAGGAAAAACTTGAATAGTAGTTGAAAATTAACCTCGTCTCAAGATTACTCCTCAGAAGATGAGTCATCATTTGCTTTCTTCGCAGCAGTTCCGTTAGTAGAAGCAACAACCTTCTTAGGTGTGGGTTCCTTCAAAAAACAGATTTGAATATTTAGTAACATCACAAGGTATCAAAACTGAGAGCAAAATAAATAGCCACGAAGCTCTTACATCATCTGAAGAAGAGTCGTCATATGAGTCATCACTGCTTGAAGCAGCCTTAGCCGGAGCCTTCTTGGCAAGAAATTTCTTAGTCTGACATAATTATAAGATGGCAAATAAGAACAGAGTACTTCAAATAAGAACATAGTACTTCAAATAAGCACATCAAAGATGCTTAATGTGTACTGATATTAAGTTTTCAAACACATGAATCAACCAAGGAGTATTAGATCTTAACCTCTTCCTCGGAATCAGAAGAATCTGATCAGTCTGAGCTCTCAACCTTCTTAGACACCTTCTTCTCGGCTTTCTCCTTCTGGACATCAGCAATCGCATCTTTCTTCTGCTTCTTTAGGTTCACTTTGTTACCCAAATCATCCTCAGGCTCTCTCTTACCTGGAAAAATAAGCTTCAACATAAATCGTTCTATACCAACAAAGGGGCTTTGAATATCAAGATCGAGCAGTCAATATACTTCAACTGGTACATATAAGCAAGCGTATTCAAGAACTTTATCCACTAAATATGTCTGACGACGTGGGGTCAGTGTACATACGTAATTCAATCACCAGTAAACCGTAATAGATGAGAAAAATCTGTGACTTCAAAACAGAACCAGCAGAGGCTAAATCACACGTTAGAAGCTAAACTACATCCGCAGCACTCCGTTCAATGCAGATCAAGCCAGACATAATGATGATCCTATCTATTAAGAGAACAAAATCGAAACAGAAACGACGGATGGAAGGCAGAGAAAGCGTTTTTGTTTTACCTTTCTTTGAGAGGTGATAGAATCTGGGAAAACATGATTTAAGAAAACATGATTTAAGACGGAAGCAGGCAGTAAGCCACTGCTTTGACCCTAAAGCCGTCTTCTCAGTCGTTTCCCGGCCTGATTCAATTCAAAATGTCTTTAGATCATCAGCTATTCAGATATACAAATAAGAGGAAGTAAATGAAAAATGTGAACTTTGAGAGGAACTCGTTGCGTAAGGAAAGAGATAGATGGAGAAACCCAAAGTTCTTACCTTTCTTCAAAGGTTTTGTGGCCTTAATCGGAGCAGGTGCTTCTTCGAGCTGAAAGTACGAAACACAAACAAATTTTCACTAAATTTTTAGAACAAACAGTAACAAAAGTTCGAGAGAGTACGAAGAAGAACTTATTAGAAAACCCAGAAGGAGAAGAATATTACTTTGGTGGGGGATTTTTTTGACCATGGCGAATCTGAGAAGAGAGAAGAAGCAACTGCTAGGTTAGAGTATGAGGAAGAAGACAAAAAGACACGAAGAAGAACATGGCATATGGTTTTGGGCTTTCGCTGGGTTTTTTTATGAGTTTCTGTAAGAATATTTGGCGAGTTTTTTTAGGCCCAGTTACATATGAAATTTAGGACACGTGGATAGCCTAAATGGAGAGAGTGATCTCTCATTATATAATAGATTGTAACAGCTGCAGTATTTGCAACACGAAGACGACTTGAAAGCATAATTGATTGAATCTTTGTATATGAACGAGCAGTGGAGATTCAAGCTTTATAGTTTAACCAACACAATAATTTCTTTGAAAGCATAATCTTTTGAACCTTGGTAGTATATATATTAAGATGAACTGTTGGTTTAATCTTCTTCGAGTTTCTGTTTCTTTTTTACATAAAAGACCACAAGGTTACATACATACACAAGGCAAGCTACAACATTTCTCCTTCCAAATGGTAAAGACAGTAACCAAAATTATCACAGCTGCAGTAAGAAACGAGTAAACGGTTTTTTAAGGAGTAAAGCAGACAGACCTCATTCAATCTCGATCTGTTGAGGAGATTCTTCTTCATTGGAGACCATTCCATCTGCATCAACTTCCTCTTTTGTAATACCTGAGGCTTCAACTGTTCGTGTCACCCATTCTTTAAGCGGTTCTTCGTTTAGATCAAGTTTTAGAAGTCCAGCAAACATCCCACCCATAAATGCTATTGGCTCCTAACAAACAACCACATTGCAACATGATTAGTTGCATCAATGAAAGGTAAGTCCCATCAAATTTGAAACGTATGTAAAGATATATGTGAAGAAGGAAAGGGTCCAAGATTGATCAAGAACACACATAATCATGTGCAAAGACACATCAAGAATTGGTATCTAACAAGCTTAAATGATGTTTTTCAAGAACTCGTCATAAGTTAAAAAAAACTGACACAATCAATTTTGTAATCAAGCACTAATCTGAGAGATACATTTCAATTACAACTTTGAGTGAGTGTACCTTGAGAGCCTCCGAGAGAATGGGTTCTTGAGGGAGATTGAAACAACGTGGTTTCGCAATTAGGGTTCTACTTCTACAGACCAGAGAAAATTGAGGACGAATCAAAATTTCACTGCTTTTAGTTCCGGCGGAGAACTGATCGATACAAAAATTGTGACCACCCACCACAAGAGAGCATTGTTAAAAGATAGAAAAGATATATTATAAGCTTCGGAAGAAGGAAGACAAAACCTGGTGAAGCTGAGAGACGAGTACAAGCGAGGACGGGGGACAAGAAGAAATTAGGACAAAACCCATCGTTTCTTCTTCTTCTTCTTCTTCTTCCTCTGGTCAGAATGAAAATACTGAATTGCGAAACCGCAGTGCGAGATTCCTCAGTTTTTCTGCATATTATCTAATTTTGATTTTGTTGTCACAAGAAAAAAAAACTAATAAATTTTGTTTTTTAACCAAAAATTGTGGATACATACTTACGACGTGTATTTAGGATTTTTTTTCTTACATCATCGTGGGACAATGATCGATATTGAGATATAGCTAAATTGTAATCAAAATTTACATATCTGATTGTTCATACGGAAACGGAATGATGTTTATGTCTCACTACTAATGCATGTTATTAACTAAACTATAGCCCTGTGATATAAAATCGAACCGAATTTTAATGAACCGAAACCGAACCGAACCGAAGAAAAAAATCGATTGGTAATTTTTTTAAAAATAGAAAAAACCGAAAAACCGAAGTCCCTGGCCTATTATTCATTATTATAGACTTGTAATTGTCGATCGATTTAGATTTTCATAAAAGTTTCAATCTTCCCATATATATATATATATATATATATATATATATATATCTTTGGAATATAAAATCGAATCGAAGTTATCGAACCGAACCGAACCGAAGTTTTATGAACCGAAACCGAACCGAACCGAACCGAAGAAAAAAACCGATCGGTAGATTTTTTAAAAACAAAAAAAAAACCGAAAAACCGAATAACCGAACCGTAACCGAACCGAAGTCCCTGGCCTAGATACAATACATATGGAGAGCAGACAAAAGGAAATATAGATGTCATAAGAGCATGATTATCAAGGGTTCTTAGGGGTGGGGTTCTTAACTATTCACGTGGGACCCACGTGAATAGTTAAGAACCCGGGTCCTAAAAATCCTTATTTAAGAACCGGTTCTTACACTGTTCATGACACGTGGCGGCTTATCATTCGTCTAATTTTTTTTTCGAATTTTTTTTTTTTTACACTTTTCCCAAAAAAAAAAAAAAATTTTTTTTTTAAGAACCCCCATAGGGGGTTCATTGATGGTCATGCTCTAAACACGAGACTTTCTTACATTTTTATATTTTGTTTTTATTACAGATATACATATACAAAAAGAAGAAATGACATATATATATATATATATATATATATATATTCATTTATTTTAATATTAATCAAATAAAGAAAGGAAAAATAGCATACTAGTCCCTTACCTTACCTTAGTAGTTTTGATAAATTATTATTATGTTTCTAAGCCAACTTTGTTGTTTGTGTAACATGATTTTTTTTTCTTTTTGTGAAAAAAACCATCTTTAGGTCGTGAATGTTCGTAGCGTTTTACGTAAACACACATGGCAGGACAAAACATGTAACCATTCAACATGTTAAGTAAGTGTGTTTTACATTATAAAAAACAAAAGAAAAAAATAAAGAAAATGAAGTGCGTTTTGTTCAACACCTCAGACTCGCCCTAAAAATTTGCTCTCAGGCACGGGAATCGACACACGAGCCGCTCTTCACTTTTCGCCGCCGTTTCTCCCTGGCTGCCGGTGCCGTCCGTCGGAGCTGGGGAGAGGATGTCTCGTTTTTGTCTTAGATAGTCAATCCCACATCAGGATCCAGCTCTCTCCGTCGGTTTCTTCGGATCTTTCTCCGCCCCAGATCTGCTCCAGCTTCATCGTCTTCTTCACCTCCCGCCGATCTTCGCCGCTTGTTCAGGTTCGGTGCGCGGGCTCCAGTGGTGGTGTCACCGCCGTTTCCTTTGTCGTCTCCGGCTTGCTCGACTCGCCTTAAGTGAGGTTATGCTTCAGCTCTATTATTTGAGATCCGGCCTTGTTAGATGATTTCTGGTTTGGATCGTGTGTTATCGGTGGGTTCGTGGTTCGATCGTGAGCTCGGGGATAGTTATAGGTTGGGTTGATGCTGAATCCGGGTTATGGGTTGGATTTTTGAGGTGTGGTTATCTTTTTTATAATTGAAAGTTTAGTTACCTCTGCTAAGAGGATAAGTTGGTGATCTAGTATTAGCTTTAGTTTCTCATCTTGGATATTGGTGGCTAACTTGGTTTCGTTTAGAGTGTTATTCAATCGGGTTTTATTTTTAGATCAGTTTCTTGGATTGTTTAGACTTTGTTGGAGATTTGGTTTCGTTTGGGGCTTCGTTCTTGGGTTTATTTAGGCGTTTATGAGTGTGTCTTTCCCGCATCCGATAGAGGTTTAGGAGAACTTTCTTAGGTTCTTTTTTTTCGGAGTTTGAAGTCTTGGTTCTGGGTTCTCGGTTGGTGAGAATGTGTCTCTCTGTGAGTCTCCAGGTAGTTGGTGTTGTCGCTTGGTGAGCCGTGGGCTACGGCGATTTACCTCGCTCTTTCTTCTTTTGCGGTTGCCACATCGTCCAAGTTTGAGTTACTATCGTTATTTCTTGGATGTATCGATTTATATTTCTTTTAGCTGTAGGGTTTAGCTACCCTTAATGGGTTTATGTTGCTTGTTCTTTGGGCTGTTGTTGCCTGTTTTTTGGGGCTTTGTTTCCTTTGATTAGGATTTGTATTAAACTCTTGTATTTCAACTTTATGAATACAATCCCATCAGTTGACAAAAAAAAGTGCGTTTTGTTTTTGTTCGTGATCCGCACCCAGAAATAAACGCACCCTATTTGGTGTGTATCAGGTGATTAGTCATATATATATATATATATTCTAAAATATTTATATTTTTTTAAAGATAAAGCATAGATAAATACTCGGAATTGAAATATCGGACCTAACACGAATAAAAAAAAGGAAACTAAATGTGAATTTGAGCCAATAAAATGCCGGAATGAATCTTACTTCTATATTTAAAGAATTGGAATCGAAATCGAACCGATCCGAGAACTGATAAGATATTCCAAAATCGAATTCGATTATTGATAACCATTATTTATTTTTTTTCTTTTGTAATTTAAACAATTGATACCAGTTTTAAATTAGATCTATCGCATTATACAAAAAAATAAAATAAAAAATAACTTAAGGAAACCGAACTGAATTAAACCAAAAAGTAGAAAATAGAAGTAATCGTCTTTACCCCCAAATTACACAAAAAATCGATTTAAGTTTTCGATAAATTAATTTTAATATTTTATTCAAATATTTACTTTTCTATCTATCCCACAATAATTTTTTTATTTTTACCATTCAAACATTTATTTTGTACCGCATACAGTTTATTTTCACCATTCAAACATTTTTACATACCGCTTGTTCCACGGTAACCGCACTTGTTCCGCATAATGCGTTTCTTTCGTACAAACCGCACTTGAATCATCCCGCACTACTTGATCCGCTTATCCCGCACCGTCTGATCCACTGTAACCATTTGAAGCCTTAATTTAAATTGAAAGAGAGTATAGAAAACTAAAAGAGAGTGGAGAGTCAACTTGGCTACAGTCTGCCTCAGCATTTCTCAAACAAGGAATGAAGAAAAAGGAAATAGATTCAAGAGCACGACATAATAGACGTGTAAAATGATTATGACAACTTGATAAATTAGCAACCAATAAATCAATACTATTAAAAAAATAGAGTGTTTTGTAAACTAACTTTTGAGTCATGTGTTATTTACAAAGAATGTCATTGGAGATTTAAGGATGTTTTTAATATTCAATAATTAGGGAATATAACATTTTCTCTACTATATAAGTTTTCAAACAAAACAATTACTAAACATGTATCCAAACAAGCTAAATATAATGGGTTTCACTTTCCTAATTAATTATATATGAAACTATTAAATCAATTGATTAATATAACTAAATAATTTAAACATTAACTATTTTGGTATATATAAGATAATATTCAATAATTAATATCTTCTTTATTTTTTGTTTCAAATATAAATATTTAGTTTTATATTATAACAAAATCTTATAAAATATTTTAAATTTATTTATTTCGTAAGAAAAATATTTTTTTTTTACGATTGCATTTTTTACCAGGTTATTCCATTAAATTGCAGAATATTTAAATTATTATAAGAACGTGTTGAAAAATAAATTAACCAATTTTGATTTCTATAAATGAAACACAAGTTTAAATAATTCCAATTGATATATTTTTAATTTAATAAAAATATTAAAATTATTTAATATTTATATTATTCAAATATATGATGCGTTCAAGTTATGATTCATGTTTGAATGCAGTTTTTAACGGGTTGTTCCATCAAATTTTCAAATCATCTACCATTATAACACGTGTTGAAAAATAGATTAGCCAAATTCGATTATAAATATTCAAATTTAACTTTCTTCATTGAAAAAGTTATAAAGTTGAATTAATCAATTTCAATTAAATAAATATTTAAATTGCAAAAAATATGTTAGTTTATAAAATATTATAAATAAATACAGTAAATATTAAACGTATATCAAATAATTTTCAGAATGTTTGTTTCATAAGCAAAAAATAAAATTATTTCTAAATCGTGATCTTACGATACAACGCAGGTTAAAACTTAAAATACAAAATCGTTATTTCTTTATGATATACCATTTTTCAAATAACACATAATTTTTTTAAAATGTAAATTATTAATTACTTTTTATAATGCATGTTTAACAATTATAAACAAAATTAGATTGTATAATTAAAAAAATCTAAATAACTAATAATAAAATAAATTAAAATTAAAAATTATATAAAAAAATCCACGTTTTTAAGCGCGGATTAAAATCTAGTTGGCAAGTGATGTCATATTCCTTCTAAACACCACTGCAGCCTATATATATATATATATATACTTTGGCTATAATTCTGATATTTTCAGTACTTATTAATTTTTATAAACAAAATGTGTGGTTTCAAGCAATTTATAATAAAAATGGCCCGTTAACATTCTTTAACAAAAAAAAAGTGGTACCACGTTAACTAATGATTTTAACACCTGCAGTAATTACAGTACTATGCAATTTTATCACTTTTAAATGTTGTGGTGGACACTTTTTCCTTGTAATGTGTTATCATCAGTCATCACGACTATTTTTTCATGCGATGCATGTAATTTCGTTCTTATAATTACAAAAGCGTGTGGACATAAACACATTTCTATCTAAGCCAAAGTCAGACACGATTAACAGACAGCAGGTGGTACAAATATTATTTTTTTTTGTAAACAAAATCTCCGTTGCATATGAACTTTTGATGTCCAAACTCTCTCGCGCGCTCACGTCCCTTTCTCTCCACTATACTCTCAACGGGCAACGTACGAAACCATTTGTTTCTCAGCTTTAGAGATTAATCGGATTTGTTTTTCTTTGTAACTTTTTTTTATATTGTCAATTTGTGCATGTGAATATGAATGTACTTTAGAAAAAAAGAAGAAGAATATGAATGTACTTCCCGAAGTGAAAGTCACGTGAGTGCCATTTCTTTGGCAAATCCGAGCAATTAAAGAGGAGAAAACAGACTGTAAAAAGTAGAAGAATATGAGAAATAGTAAGATATCTATGAGAGGCTACACGTGAGAAGAAAGGCTTGAATCTATTCTGTAGTGTTATTTTGTGATGATGATTAATCGGCACACATGTGAATTGATGGGTACTTTTATATGCATGTCCATGTTGATTAAATAAACAATTCCATATTTTCTACTCATTACATTTCTTATGACATATATGCTCTAAGGAGTTTCTATCTACATTGTAAAATTCGGCGTTTTTACTAATTGATTTGTGCTTGCATTTAATCAGTGTGACAAAAAGTTATTAAATTGTAATTGTATATATATATATATATATATATACATATGGTCTTGGTAATATTTTACAATAAAAGATGGGAAAGTTGTAGGTTTGTCATCTTGTATTGGTGCTCGTTAGGATTGGCCTGTATGTTTTATGTATGCATGCACATATATAAGGTTCATACGTGTACATATTTATTATATATAAGTATATATATATACACCAATTAGATGCTGGATATATAGTGAAGAGCGATGAGGGAACTCATAAAGATCCCCGTGAGGAATGTTTGGAGGCATTCCAAAATCACAAACTAACATTCTTCTGTTTGCTTTTATCCTCTTCTTTCACTTTTTTCCGATGCTCCTTTTTCAATATATATGTAAATATTTTACATTTTATTTCTTCCTCCATAACGAGCTCATGGTTTCCTTCTTCGTTTTTTAATTTTGCCCTCTCCTTATTTCTGGAAGATTTATATCCTCACACACAAATGATTATAAAGCTTTCAATAGAGTTGATCAAGACAAGTTAGGACGATAAATGCAGATGATGAGCATACGAACCAGTGTCACTAAAATTGGACCGGTTAATGATAGATGGAATTGTATTTTTGCAGTTCACAATTGGAAGTCGTGTCTTAAACATGATGGATGTATCATTAATATTCATTATATAGTTATGAACTTCATTTGTATACATTCTACAACGGAATGAAATAGTTAATGGTTTCCACTAGCTAGCTTATCACCAGTTAGAAAAAGTAAAAGATATTGAGAATTCATTTAATGAAGAAAATAAAATAGAATTTGAAGGCATATAATAAAATGAAGAAAATAAAATAGAATTATATATTGAGTCTGTCTATCTGTTTTTAGCTAGGTACCATTTGAAGGCATATAAATTAAATGTATATAATATCCTTAAAATTATATATATATATATATATTGTATATATACTATATATTATAGTAGAAATTCTATATATATATATATATATATATATATTAACATTCCATAAATTAATAATCACGATAAATTAATATATTTTTCAATCATAAAAAATATTTTTTAATTCAATCAATACCTTTATCAATTGATATTCTCTAAATTATTAAAATATCAATTTAGTAATTTATAGAGTTTTTGGAATAACGTGTAACTAGACATATAGAGGCAATGAAGTGATTCACGAGATACCAAACGGATTTGTCCGTATATATCACATTCTGTAGCGATGAAGAGATCATATCAGAGTATAAGGCAGACATGTGAGAGACGAGAAAATCCCATAAACATTGAAGAAACTCAGATCTCTATTTCCTCTTTCTTACTCTATATATAGAAGAGAACCCGAAGAGGAAGAAGGTAAAGCATTGAAGAATGGTTTCGAGGGAATACAAGAGAGATTCTTCTCTGCGTGAGAAGTTTCAATTGCTTCGTTCTATCACTAACTCACATGCTGTAATTACATTCCACCACTCTTTTTAACTCTGTTTCTTATTTTGATATGATTCGATCTCTTTAATATTCATAAACCAATTCAGTCGTACTACTTATATATATGTACCATACATCATAAACAGTCCATAATCATATTCAGAAATATATAGTTTCTTGATTTGTTATTTGAAATTGTTTCTTTGTCTATCTTCAATTTATAGTTTCTTGATTCTTTTCTAACCATAATGAACACATATATTTATTATAAGATACGTAAAAAGAGCCAAAATATGATTATTGAACTGCGAAATTTTCTTGGAAATCTGAACTCAACCATACCTTTGATACCACACGTTTTTGCAGGAGAGCGAAACATCGATCATAATGGATGCATCAAAATATATCAAAAAGCTTAAGCAGAAAGTCGAAAAATTCAACAATGAGACCACCTCTGAGCAATATTTCTGTGATCCCATGGTATATAATTATCTATGTATACCCTTTAAGTCTATGACGATTGACGCTTTTACATTAAGAAGCTTCAATTGATTTTGCGGTTTTGTACTGACGATAGGTTACAGTGGAAACCCTGGAGAAGGGATTCATGATAAAGGTAACGTCAGGGATGAATGAGGGAGGCATGTTGGTTTGCGTTCTTGAAGCCTTTGAAGATCTTGGACTTGAAGTTGTTGAAGCTAGGGTTTCATGTACGGACTCATTTAGCATGCATGCTATTGGTTCATCAAATGTAAACACACTGATCTCCCTCTCGCCAGCATTATATTTTAGTCCATTCATTACAATTATCAGATATTAGTTTCTATCTAATCCTGAATTAATCCCAGAATGATGATGGTGAAAGCATGGATGCTGAAGCAGTGAAACAGGCAGTTGTAGTAGCAGTCAGGACCTGGAGTCATAGCCATAATCATCCAAAAGGGTAAAGACAGATCAAGTATTATTCATGATGTTCTCTTTATATAAATTTAGACATTTGGTTGACCTAAAAGGGATCTTAGTTAGACATATAATTAAGGGAAAAATCAATTGTATGTCTCTTTAATTAATCAAATTTCTAAAGTGAAATTTTTGGCATCAAGTTAATGATTAAATCCATCAATTGAAACATTTTAAAAAAAATTGTAAATAAAAAATCTGAACTATTTTTCCATTTGTATGTGTCATCCTTGCGCCATGAACCATGGTACTCTTGTCTGTATCGTTCCAATTCTATCGGATATCTCCCAAGGAACAAGAACCATTATATAAACATTCAGAACTCAAGGACAGTACTTTTCTGTGGTTTCTTCAAATATAATGGAGCTACTTGTAAATAAATCAACTTTTTTTTTGTTTCAATATCTAAAACATATATCCTCCTCCTCATCAAGATAGTCCCCACACTAATTTGACTTCAACTCCCAACACAATGTTAACGAAATAAAAAGTTCTAACGCATATGAATATAAAGGAAACTAGTATAATTAGTTCGCGCATCATATGCAAGCACAAATATTATTAAACATAATTTAATTTTTTTAATCAAATTAGTTTAAGATAAATAAAATATTATAAAAATATAAATCAGACTATTTATAATTAAACATACATATAGGCATTATTATACTTAACCTATTATTAAAGTATTTTATAATTTATTCTAAAAAATTAATTGAAATAAATAAATTATAATTATCTAGTTATATGTATAAAACAAATACATAAATTTCTTATTTAAAATTTTAACAGTTATATATAAATTCAAAATTTATATAAATAATACAAATTTACTATATAAATTGTATTTTACAACCATATTTATTAATATTTATCATCTTACTTTTTTATATTTTTTTTCTAATGTTATGTATATCTATAAAATAAAATAACAAAATCTTTATAAATCTTTATAAATATTTTCATATTTATTATATTAGTTTTTAATTTTATCGAAAGTTATATATATCTCCAAAATAAAATTAAAAAAAGAATTTTCATAATATTTTTATATTTATCATCTCATCTTACTCTTTTATTTTTTTATCCAAGATTATGCATATCTCCAGAATAAAATTAAAACATAATAAATTACCATATAAATTAAAGATAATATTGTAAAAAATCTAATTTAATTAAGGGTAAGTAAGTAATTAATCATTTTTTGAGAGTGAATAAAAACTTAAAATCACTTCCCAATTAGTATAAAGATGGTTGAAACTAATTCATATCTTAATTCGGAGTTATCTAAATCTCATTGATAGTTATCTAAATCTTAATTAATTAAAACAGAAAAAAACAAGAGAAAAGAAAATAAAAACTCAAAGCTGTTAAAGAAATTGAAAGATGCATGACTCTGGATCAAGAAGATACTACTAGCTATACTGCTCATTATTAACAATTTTTTTTTAAAAGGGAATATTTAAGTTTAATACGCCATGGAAGAATTAAAGATTAACAAAAAAAATTAAAATTAAATTAAGTTAAGCCCTAGACTTATCTAATGGAAAAGTCATACGCGAGTAGGACGCAATATAATTGTTAGCAAAATCGCGGAGGGTTTCGTCGAGAGGCACTTTTGAGAGCTCTAGAATTTCAACAGCGTTTGAAGAGTTTATAGACGACATGAGCTGGTTTCTGCATAGATCCCGTAAATAAGGAATCTCGTATTTGTCGGCTGCACGGTACAACGCCTTTGCATGTTTCTTCAGCTTGTCGGAAGGTATAGAGCCTCCCGCGTAACAAAACTCGACAAAAACATCTAACTCTTCACGTTTAAGATCGAAGAGAGTGATTGTCTCTTGAAGGGCCCAACTCTTTATTTTGTCTGATTCAAACATGTTTGCAAACACCTTTGATCTTGCTGCCTATACAATATCATCAAGTTAATTAGTGAGATGTACGGTTTAATAGGGGTGAATATTGTAGATATTATTCACGTACCAAAATAAGTTTGTGGGCGCCGATAAGTTCTTCACCATCATTGTTGTGGCCAGGCTTGAGCCATACATCCACTTTCCACTGTTCTTTGAAAACTTTCACTAGTCCGTGGGAGAAACGTTCTACACTTGTTTGATTTTCCATTGAATTTGTTTCACAAGAGACAAACAATCAAAGGGGTGTTTTATTTTCCTATGGAAATAGGGAATACTAATAGGGGAAGGGAAACTAGAAGTTAAAAAAATAATGACGGTTATTGGTCGTTATATATAGGAGCCAGAATTACTAATTGGGGATTAAATAATCTAATTGGTTTGTTTTTATTCAAGAACAAAAAAAAAATATGTGTTTTCTACGTGATTCAATTTTTAATATATGAGTGATAATTTGTTTTTTTTGTCGAAACTCATCCAAATATTAATTGAAGAAATATATTAATGAAAGTTTTGTTAATTGGAAAAGAAGAAAGAAAAAAAATAATTTAAATTTATTTATTTTCTTTTAATATTTTTAGTAAAAAGTTTCTCATACGTGACTTCAAAAAAAAATAAGATAAAAAAATAAAAGTTGGACTTTATAAATAAAAATGTAATACATTCCTTTATCAAAAAATGAATTTTTTAGAAACTAAAAATGGCTAGGTATCTTAAATGATAAAACCTTTTTAGTTTTAGCATTCAATAACATGTGATAAACAATGCATTGAAAACTGAGATTCTAAATCTTTTTTTTTTTTTTAACTCTGTCGATTGATTTTTGGGACATAACAGTGTTGGGCTATAAAGAGTTTGAAAGAAAATGGGCCTAACAAATGGCCTACTCGAGCAATGACAACTAAAGAGAATAGCTGGCACCACGTGCCAAAATTCCCGATGTAGAGAGCCACGCGTCGATCTCGGATGATTTCCGTCATGCAGATCAGCCGCCAACCGTGAGAAGAGCGCCGCCGATGACCACATGACCCAACTCCGCCACCCCTAGCCAGCCCTACTGCCGATCAACAACTCCACATAGAAGATCCGCCACAGAGACACCGCCATGGAAACAAAGCACAGCTCCAATCTCGCCATAAAATCTTCAAATCGGAAGAGCTCCTCCGTCGACCGGACTCAAGTTATTGATCCGGATCTTAGCCCACACAAAGCTCCTCCTCAGAGAGCGGTGGAAACGATGAAGATATTAATCTCCCAGATATTGAGGATTGATGAAGAGAGTTGGAGAAAACGGCGCTATCACGACGAGATGAAAATAGGTGGAGGTGAGATCGAGAAGAGGCTCGCAAAAGCGAGAGTTCAGGCATAACGAAGCCGGATGAGAAGCTCGGGTGAAAAACCCGAATTTATTGGAACAAAAACTAAGAACGAGAACAAAGATAAAAACAAACAAAGAAAGGCCATTGAAATCAGATCTCCAATCTCTTCTGAAAGATTTAATTCTGTGAAGAAGAGAAGGAAGATGAAGAGATTTCAAAGAGAGAAAAGTTCTCTCGTAGAGAGAAAAGGGAGATTCTAAATCTACAAACATCTTCCGAGGCAAAAAAAAAAACTTTGATTAACAAAATTTGCATCCATATTTTGAAGAACTGATACCACATAAATAAAATAAAAATAAATTAAAGTAGTTCTTAAACTGAAACTTCAAAAGTAGCAATCACTCTCATTAACTAATTTCGTTTAAGCTCTGAGAGATTTATTCGAAGGAATTAGTGCAATCTTACTCGGATATGCTCTGTGTAGTGTAAGAATGCTCTGATAAGCTCCACAGTTAGACTTATGACATTAAACCGAGCTTGGTCGTGAAAGGTTTTCTCGTAAGGATCATATTTCGAGAGTTCGAAGATGTCAAGAGAATTCATCATGTTAAGTGAAGACATAAGTTGGTTTCTGCATAGCTCTCGTTGTAAAGAGATGTTGTACAAATCAGCTGCAAGGTATGACGACCTTGCGTGCTTCTTTAACTTCTCGGAGTGTATAGAGTTTCCAACATACATGAACTTGATAAAAACCTCTAGCGCTTCATGGTTCATTTCTTGAATTATCGGCTCCCTATCATCATAATCATAACAAATCTCTTTGAAATAGTCTGATCTTGCTCCATGTAATATATCATCCAGTCAGTTAGGCATAAATTTCGGGAGACGTTTTTGATAGTTGAAAAAGTTATTTAGTGAAATACTAAATAAGTGAACTCGATTCGATATAAGTAAAGATAAAGGTAAAACTAAAAAAAAAAATTCTTAAAAAGAATACAAAACAAAATCTGTAACAACAATTGTTTGAACGCTATTTGAAAATAAGATAACGAACGAGATCGAAAATATTAAAAAGAAACCATGATGAAAATCAAAAGGTAAAGGAAAATTTTAGAGTAAAAATTCGCGCGAGAATCCCCTAGTACTATATAAAAGTAACATATGGAAATTAGGTAGGCAACTAATAAGATATTCTAACTATTAATATAGTAGATATTATACTAACTTACATCTTCTAATTCTTATAACTATAGTATTGATATAATAAATGTGTTCGATATTAGTGTTTCATGTAGAGGTAAAATACCCTTGGCTTCCACCGTCATGCTCAAACTGCAAAGAAATTGGGCATCTTATTAAAGACTGTTTAAAAGTTACAAGAAAGTGGGTGTCTGTTCAAAAGAATCATACTAACCAGCCAGCAAAGGTTGTAAAGGATCAACCAATCCCCACTGTCCAATCTGGCGCTCAACACAATCACTCCCACCAGGCTCTTAATGAAGATCCAATTATCTCAATCTCTGTGAAAACCTCGGATCAGCCTCCAGTCACTGAGCCTTCTCTTTTCCCGACTACCCATTTAGATCAGTCGCCTCCAGTAGTTAGTGAGTCTGATCCTTCTATTGTCACATAGATTATTAATGTCTCCTCTGCTTCTCCAACTACTCCAAGGCATCAGTCTCCCTCGGTGGTAGACATGATAATTGATATCACGATTTCATTACCACTATCTCCAGACAGATCTCCTGAACATTCAATGCAGAATTGTGTGCTTGCTCTCCCAATCACTGTGATGGCGAAAGCTTCAGTCTTCAACCCAAACTCGATTCTGCTTAAATCTAATTATGGGTTCCAAGTATCTGCTGATAAAGGCCTTCTTGCACCAGTTGGGCCTGATCAGTGGGAGTCTCCTAAAAAAAAGATTAAATCTGGTCACAAGCCCTATAATAAACCCTCTTATATCACCGTCCTAAATCCTGCACAAAAATCATCTAACCCTTTTGTTAACCCTCAACCCCACTCTTCCTCGAACCCTTTTACTGTCCTATTTACCCCTCAAGTCCAACACAAGTTGGGACCTTCAAACTTATCAAAATCTTCCCTTCCACCAAATAACCAAACTGGTCCAGAAATCCCTGCCCTTTTTGTTGGCTCTCTCCTTTCCCAAGGAGTGCCTCACCCTTCATCCTAATGTTTATAAACCTGTTTTTTTTAATGTCCACGGTATTAATGAACCAGACAAGCATCAGTCTTTTATGCGGTGGTTATCTTCTAATCAGCCTATTATTGGTGCTCAACTAGAAACTCATATTAAAGCTACAAATATGAATCAAATAATGCAAAATACTAAACTCTAAAACCTTAATCTTATACCCTAAACACAAACTCTAAACCCTAAACTTCTAACCCTTAATCATAAACATCATATTATGGATAGCCACATCTCATACGATAGTCTATCAATTCAATTATTTGAAAATTTTAGGGTATAAACAGGGGTTGGGGGTTAAGTATTTAGGATTTGTGATTTAAGGTATAATTCAACTATTATATATACTCATAACTAAAACTTAACATTTTAAAATATTGATTATATGAACATAAATTATGATCTAGACATTATCATACGATTGAAAACTCTTAAGATATTTTGAAATTAATTTTGTTATTAGTATTTAAGATATTAAGTAATGGTAGTATTATTTTAGTTATATATTTAAGTTATATCTACAATTAAACCTTGAGAAAACATAATTCTTATTGGTTAACAAAGTATTACAGGGATCACCATCTGCATAGTATCCACCGTTGATTAATTGTAGATCTAATGGTTCTCAGAGACTGAGAAATACATGGAACGTTGCAGAGCAGTTTACGATTCCCATTTCTCTCCCCCTCTCCCTCTCTTCCTCCGATTAAGGAGATTAGGGTTTTCTTTTTACACGACATTACTTTGTGTGCGTGCGAGTGCGTTAATGTGCTTCTCTCTCCTTTAAAATTCACCGAATATAGTCATGGTTGCTGATTCAATCACATATTCTCAACTATTTCATGGGTCTCCTATTTCTATAGATTTTGTCAAGAAACGGAAGGTGAGTTTCTCTGAGTTTACTCGGACTCATTTCGGATTGTTCGCTTCTTGTAGTGAGTATAAATGCATGATAATCTTAACATGTTTGGTGGGTTTTTGGCTGGTTCAGGAAGCTGGGATTGATGTTCGTCTCTGCGTTATTGGTACTGCAAATCAGGAGGTTAGAGTCGCGAGTTTATTCATTGGCTCGCCGGGAAACAAGATGGCGGAGGTTGTGGTGGAAGCAGAATTCGACGGTGGAGGTGGTGGTTGCAAAATAATAATAAATCGTAGATCGTTATGGTGGAAGGAGAAAACGCAGGTGGTGGTGGAGATGATGACGGCTCACTCATGCTCATAGACACTAAACTAGACTAGGGTTTTTTTTTTGGTTTGAATTAGCCGGTATTCGGTTTAAATCAGATTAGGTTTTCGATATTGGTTTTTTGCTTTGGTCTGGTTGAAAAAATATAATTAGTATCCAATATTCATTTTTAGTTAATATAATTCATTATACTAATGATTTTATAAGAAATATTCCAAAAATATATTACAATTAAAAAAATCTGTTTGTAATTCATTTTAATAAATTTTCGGGTAATTATAAAATATATTAACACCACAAATAATTTGTTATCTTTGTAACACAAATTGCTATTATAAATGAATTTTAATAACAATTATAACATGTTATTATAAATATTAACAATTGCAGAGAGAGAAACGCTATCGTTGTTTAATTAACTATAGCATACGTCAAGTCCGCTATCTTAAGTACCCGACATACAATGACGGGCGATGTCAGAACGTTTAAGGAAACGCTATCAAAGGTGATAAATAGAGTTTATCGGCCGCTATTAATACCCATATTTCTTGTAGTGAACATGGGCTTCTTCTCGGTCAGTAGATGACTTCGGCGTTTGCTTTCACCCAGCTTAACCTCGCTAGCATTATTAACTTAACCGGCCTCCTATCTGCCCATCATCGAACACGAAAATAAGTCAAATTATTCAGAAACATAAATAAAAAACAGTAAAAAAATACATATGGGGTGTTCCTTACTTCATCCGAAGAGTCGTCCTTGGACGAAGAGCCATTAGCACGTTTCTTGGTAGCAGCAACATCTTCATGAAATAGATGGCAAAAGTCAAGTGTGTTAGCAAAAATTGAAGGTTAGCAGGAAAAACTTGAATAGTAGTTGAAAATTAACCTCGTCTCAAGATTACTCCTCAGAAGATGAGTCATCATTTGCTTTCTTCGCAGCAGTTCCGTTAGTAGAAGCAACAACCTTCTTAGGTGTGGGTTCCTTCAAAAAACAGATTTGAATATTTAGTAACATCACAAGGTATCAAAACTGAGAGCAAAATAAATAGCCACGAAGCTCTTACATCATCTGAAGAAGAGTCGTCATATGAGTCATCACTGCTTGAAGCAGCCTTAGCCGGAGCCTTCTTGGCAAGAAATTTCTTAGTCTGACATAATTATAAGATGGCAAATAAGAACAGAGTACTTCAAATAAGAACATAGTACTTCAAATAAGCACATCAAAGATGCTTAATGTGTACTGATATTAAGTTTTCAAACACATGAATCAACCAAGGAGTATTAGATCTTAACCTCTTCCTCGGAATCAGAAGAATCTGATCAGTCTGAGCTCTCAACCTTCTTAGACACCTTCTTCTCGGCTTTCTCCTTCTGGACATCAGCAATCGCATCTTTCTTCTGCTTCTTTAGGTTCACTTTGTTACCCAAATCATCCTCAGGCTCTCTCTTACCTGGAAAAATAAGCTTCAACATAAATCGTTCTATACCAACAAAGGGGCTTTGAATATCAAGATCGAGCAGTCAATATACTTCAACTGGTACATATAAGCAAGCGTATTCAAGAACTTTATCCACTAAATATGTCTGACGACGTGGGGTCAGTGTACATACGTAATTCAATCACCAGTAAACCGTAATAGATGAGAAAAATCTGTGACTTCAAAACAGAACCAGCAGAGGCTAAATCACACGTTAGAAGCTAAACTACATCCGCAGCACTCCGTTCAATGCAGATCAAGCCAGACATAATGATGATCCTATCTATTAAGAGAACAAAATCGAAACAGAAACGACGGATGGAAGGCAGAGAAAGCGTTTTTGTTTTACCTTTCTTTGAGAGGTGATAGAATCTGGGAAAACATGATTTAAGAAAACATGATTTAAGACGGAAGCAGGCAGTAAGCCACTGCTTTGACCCTAAAGCCGTCTTCTCAGTCGTTTCCCGGCCTGATTCAATTCAAAATGTCTTTAGATCATCAGCTATTCAGATATACAAATAAGAGGAAGTAAATGAAAAATGTGAACTTTGAGAGGAACTCGTTGCGTAAGGAAAGAGATAGATGGAGAAACCCAAAGTTCTTACCTTTCTTCAAAGGTTTTGTGGCCTTAATCGGAGCAGGTGCTTCTTCGAGCTGAAAGTACGAAACACAAACAAATTTTCACTAAATTTTTAGAACAAACAGTAACAAAAGTTCGAGAGAGTACGAAGAAGAACTTATTAGAAAACCCAGAAGGAGAAGAATATTACTTTGGTGGGGGATTTTTTTGACCATGGCGAATCTGAGAAGAGAGAAGAAGCAACTGCTAGGTTAGAGTATGAGGAAGAAGACAAAAAGACACGAAGAAGAACATGGCATATGGTTTTGGGCTTTCGCTGGGTTTTTTTATGAGTTTCTGTAAGAATATTTGGCGAGTTTTTTTAGGCCCAGTTACATATGAAATTTAGGACACGTGGATAGCCTAAATGGAGAGAGTGATCTCTCATTATATAATAGATTGTAACAGCTGCAGTATTTGCAACACGAAGACGACTTGAAAGCATAATTGATTGAATCTTTGTATATGAACGAGCAGTGGAGATTCAAGCTTTATAGTTTAACCAACACAATAATTTCTTTGAAAGCATAATCTTTTGAACCTTGGTAGTATATATATTAAGATGAACTGTTGGTTTAATCTTCTTCGAGTTTCTGTTTCTTTTTTACATAAAAGACCACAAGGTTACATACATACACAAGGCAAGCTACAACATTTCTCCTTCCAAATGGTAAAGACAGTAACCAAAATTATCACAGCTGCAGTAAGAAACGAGTAAACGGTTTTTTAAGGAGTAAAGCAGACAGACCTCATTCAATCTCGATCTGTTGAGGAGATTCTTCTTCATTGGAGACCATTCCATCTGCATCAACTTCCTCTTTTGTAATACCTGAGGCTTCAACTGTTCGTGTCACCCATTCTTTAAGCGGTTCTTCGTTTAGATCAAGTTTTAGAAGTCCAGCAAACATCCCACCCATAAATGCTATTGGCTCCTAACAAACAACCACATTGCAACATGATTAGTTGCATCAATGAAAGGTAAGTCCCATCAAATTTGAAACGTATGTAAAGATATATGTGAAGAAGGAAAGGGTCCAAGATTGATCAAGAACACACATAATCATGTGCAAAGACACATCAAGAATTGGTATCTAACAAGCTTAAATGATGTTTTTCAAGAACTCGTCATAAGTTAAAAAAAACTGACACAATCAATTTTGTAATCAAGCACTAATCTGAGAGATACATTTCAATTACAACTTTGAGTGAGTGTACCTTGAGAGCCTCCGAGAGAATGGGTTCTTGAGGGAGATTGAAACAACGTGGTTTCGCAATTAGGGTTCTACTTCTACAGACCAGAGAAAATTGAGGACGAATCAAAATTTCACTGCTTTTAGTTCCGGCGGAGAACTGATCGATACAAAAATTGTGACCACCCACCACAAGAGAGCATTGTTAAAAGATAGAAAAGATATATTATAAGCTTCGGAAGAAGGAAGACAAAACCTGGTGAAGCTGAGAGACGAGTACAAGCGAGGACGGGGGACAAGAAGAAATTAGGACAAAACCCATCGTTTCTTCTTCTTCTTCTTCTTCTTCCTCTGGTCAGAATGAAAATACTGAATTGCGAAACCGCAGTGCGAGATTCCTCAGTTTTTCTGCATATTATCTAATTTTGATTTTGTTGTCACAAGAAAAAAAAACTAATAAATTTTGTTTTTTAACCAAAAATTGTGGATACATACTTACGACGTGTATTTAGGATTTTTTTTCTTACATCATCGTGGGACAATGATCGATATTGAGATATAGCTAAATTGTAATCAAAATTTACATATCTGATTGTTCATACGGAAACGGAATGATGTTTATGTCTCACTACTAATGCATGTTATTAACTAAACTATAGCCCTGTGATATAAAATCGAACCGAATTTTAATGAACCGAAACCGAACCGAACCGAAGAAAAAAATCGATTGGTAATTTTTTTAAAAATAGAAAAAACCGAAAAACCGAAGTCCCTGGCCTATTATTCATTATTATAGACTTGTAATTGTCGATCGATTTAGATTTTCATAAAAGTTTCAATCTTCCTATATATATATATATATATATATATATATCTTTGGAATATAAAATCGAATCGAAGTTATCGAACCGAACCGAACCGAAGTTTTATGAACCGAAACCGAACCGAACCGAACCGAAGAAAAAAACCGATCGGTAGATTTTTTAAAAACAAAAAAAAAACCGAAAAACCGAATAACCGAACCGTAACCGAACCGAAGTCCCTGGCCTAGATACAATACATATGGAGAGCAGACAAAAGGAAATATAGATGTCATAAGAGCATGATTATCAAGGGTTCTTAGGGGTGGGGTTCTTAACTATTCACGTGGGACCCACGTGAATAGTTAAGAACCCGGGTCCTAAAAATCCTTATTTAAGAACCGGTTCTTACACTGTTCATGACACGTGGCGGCTTATCATTCGTCTAATTTTTTTTTCGAATTTTTTTTTTTTTACACTTTTCCCAAAAAAAAAAAAAATTTTTTTTTTTAAGAACCCCCATAGAGGGTTCATTGATGGTCATGCTCTAAACACGAGACTTTCTTACATTTTTATATTTTGTTTTTATTACAGATATACATATACAAAAAGAAGAAATGACATATATATATATATATATATATATATATATATATATATATATATATTCATTTATTTTAATATTAATCAAATAAAGAAAGGAAAAATAGCATACTAGTCCCTTACCTTACCTTAGTAGTTTTGATAAATTATTATTATGTTTCTAAGCCAACTTTGTTGTTTGTGTAACATGATTTTTTTTTCTTTTTGTGAAAAAACCATCTTTAGGTCGTGAATGTTCGTAGCGTTTTACGTAAACACACATGGCAGGACAAAACATGTAACCATTCAACATGTTAAGTAAGTGTGTTTTACATTATAAAAAACAAAAGAAAAAAATAAAGAAAATGAAGTGCGTTTTGTTCAACACCTCAGACTCGCCCTAAAAATTTGCTCTCAGGCACGGGAATCGACACACGAGCCGCTCTTCACTTTTCGCCGCCGTTTCTCCCTGGCTGCCGGTGCCGTCCGTCGGAGCTGGGGAGAGGATGTCTCGTTTTTGTCTTAGATAGTCAATCCCACATCAGGATCCAGCTCTCTCCGTCGGTTTCTTCGGATCTTTCTCCGCCCCAGATCTGCTCCAGCTTCATCGTCTTCTTCACCTCCCGCCGATCTTCGCCGCTTGTTCAGGTTCGGTGCGCGGGCTCCAGTGGTGGTGTCACCGCCGTTTCCTTTGTCGTCTCCGGCTTGCTCGACTCGCCTTAAGTGAGGTTATGCTTCAGCTCTATTATTTGAGATCCGGCCTTGTTAGATGATTTCTGGTTTGGATCGTGTGTTATCGGTGGGTTCGTGGTTCGATCGTGAGCTCGGGGATAGTTATAGGTTGGGTTGATGCTGAATCCGGGTTATGGGTTGGATTTTTGAGGTGTGGTTATCTTTTTTATAATTGAAAGTTTAGTTACCTCTGCTAAGAGGATAAGTTGGTGATCTAGTATTAGCTTTAGTTTCTCATCTTGGATATTGGTGGCTAACTTGGTTTCGTTTAGAGTGTTATTCAATCGGGTTTTATTTTTAGATCAGTTTCTTGGATTGTTTAGACTTTGTTGGAGATTTGGTTTCGTTTGGGGCTTCGTTCTTGGGTTTATTTAGGCGTTTATGAGTGTGTCTTTCCCGCATCCGATAGAGGTTTAGGAGAACTTTCTTAGGTTCTTTTTTTTCGGAGTTTGAAGTCTTGGTTCTGGGTTCTCGGTTGGTGAGAATGTGTCTCTCTGTGAGTCTCCAGGTAGTTGGTGTTGTCGCTTGGTGAGCCGTGGGCTACGGCGATTTACCTCGCTCTTTCTTCTTTTGCGGTTGCCACATCGTCCAAGTTTGAGTTACTATCGTTATTTCTTGGATGTATCGATTTATATTTCTTTTAGCTGTAGGGTTTAGCTACCCTTAATGGGTTTATGTTGCTTGTTCTTTGGGCTGTTGTTGCCTGTTTTTTGGGGCTTTGTTTCCTTTGATTAGGATTTGTATTAAACTCTTGTATTTCAACTTTATGAATACAATCCCATCAGTTGACAAAAAAAAGTGCGTTTTGTTTTTGTTCGTGATCCGCACCCAGAAATAAACGCACCCTATTTGGTGTGTATCAGGTGATTAGTCATATATATATATATATATTCTAAAATATTTATATTTTTTTAAAGATAAAGCATAGATAAATACTCGGAATTGAAATATCGGACCTAACACGAATAAAAAAAAGGAAACTAAATGTGAATTTGAGCCAATAAAATGCCGGAATGAATCTTACTTCTATATTTAAAGAATTGGAATCGAAATCGAACCGATCCGAGAACTGATAAGATATTCCAAAATCGAATTCGATTATTGATAACCATTATTTATTTTTTTTCTTTTGTAATTTAAACAATTGATACCAGTTTTAAATTAGATCTATCGCATTATACAAAAAAATAAAATAAAAAATAACTTAAGGAAACCGAACTGAATTAAACCAAAAAGTAGAAAATAGAAGTAATCGTCTTTACCCCCAAATTACACAAAAAATCGATTTAAGTTTTCGATAAATTAATTTTAATATTTTATTCAAATATTTACTTTTCTATCTATCCCACAATAATTTTTTTATTTTTACCATTCAAACATTTATTTTGTACCGCATACAGTTTATTTTCACCATTCAAACATTTTTACATACCGCTTGTTCCACGGTAACCGCACTTGTTCCGCATAATGCGTTTCTTTCGTACAAACCGCACTTGAATCATCCCGCACTACTTGATCCGCTTATCCCGCACCGCCTGATCCACTGTAACCATTTGAAGCCTTAATTTAAATTGAAAGAGAGTATAGAAAACTAAAAGAGAGTGGAGAGTCAACTTGGCTACAGTCTGCCTCAGCATTTCTCAAACAAGGAATGAAGAAAAAGGAAATAGATTCAAGAGCACGACATAATAGACGTGTAAAATGATTATGACAACTTGATAAATTAGCAACCAATAAATCAATACTATTAAAAAAATAGAGTGTTTTGTAAACTAACTTTTGAGTCATGTGTTATTTACAAAGAATGTCATTGGAGATTTAAGGATGTTTTTAATATTCAATAATTAGGGAATATAACATTTTCTCTACTATATAAGTTTTCAAACAAAACAATTACTAAACATGTATCCAAACAAGCTAAATATAATGGGTTTCACTTTCCTAATTAATTATATATGAAACTATTAAATCAATTGATTAATATAACTAAATAATTTAAACATTAACTATTTTGGTATATATAAGATAATATTCAATAATTAATATCTTCTTTATTTTTTGTTTCAAATATAAATATTTAGTTTTATATTATAACAAAATCTTATAAAATATTTTAAATTTATTTATTTCGTAAGAAAAATATTTTTTTTTTACGATTGCATTTTTTACCAGGTTATTCCATTAAATTGCAGAATATTTAAATTATTATAAGAACGTGTTGAAAAATAAATTAACCAATTTTGATTTCTATAAATGAAACACAAGTTTAAATAATTCCAATTGATATATTTTTAATTTAATAAAAATATTAAAATTATTTAATATTTATATTATTCAAATATATGATGCGTTCAAGTTATGATTCATGTTTGAATGCAGTTTTTAACGGGTTGTTCCATCAAATTTTCAAATCATCTACCATTATAACACGTGTTGAAAAATAGATTAGCCAAATTCGATTATAAATATTCAAATTTAACTTTCTTCATTGAAAAAGTTATAAAGTTGAATTAATCAATTTCAATTAAATAAATATTTAAATTGCAAAAAATATGTTAGTTTATAAAATATTATAAATAAATACAGTAAATATTAAACGTATATCAAATAATTTTCAGAATGTTTGTTTCATAAGCAAAAAATAAAATTATTTCTAAATCGTGATCTTACGATACAACGCAGGTTAAAACTTAAAATACAAAATCGTTATTTCTTTATGATATACCATTTTTCAAATAACACATAATTTTTTTAAAATGTAAATTATTAATTACTTTTTATAATGCATGTTTAACAATTATAAACAAAATTAGATTGTATAATTAAAAAATCTAAATAACTAATAATAAAATAAATTAAAATTAAAAATTATATAAAAAAATCCACGTTTTTAAGCGCGGATTAAAATCTAGTTGGCAAGTGATGTCATATTCCTTCTAAACACCACTGCAGCCTATATATATATATATATATACTTTGGCTATAATTCTGATATTTTCAGTACTTATTAATTTTTATAAACAAAATGTGTGGTTTCAAGCAATTTATAATAAAAATGGCCCGTTAACATTCTTTAACAAAAAAAAAGTGGTACCACGTTAACTAATGATTTTAACACCTGCAGTAATTACAGTACTATGCAATTTTATCACTTTTAAATGTTGTGGTGGACACTTTTTCCTTGTAATGTGTTATCATCAGTCATCACGACTATTTTTTCATGCGATGCATGTAATTTCGTTCTTATAATTACAAAAGCGTGTGGACATAAACACATTTCTATCTAAGCCAAAGTCAGACACGATTAACAGACAGCAGGTGGTACAAATATTATTTTTTTTTGTAAACAAAATCTCCGTTGCATATGAACTTTTGATGTCCAAACTCTCTCGCGCGCTCACGTCCCTTTCTCTCCACTATACTCTCAACGGGCAACGTACGAAACCATTTGTTTCTCAGCTTTAGAGATTAATCGGATTTGTTTTTCTTTGTAACTTTTTTTTATATTGTCAATTTGTGCATGTGAATATGAATGTACTTTAGAAAAAAAGAAGAAGAATATGAATGTACTTCCCGAAGTGAAAGTCACGTGAGTGCCATTTCTTTGGCAAATCCGAGCAATTAAAGAGGAGAAAACAGACTGTAAAAAGTAGAAGAATATGAGAAATAGTAAGATATCTATGAGAGGCTACACGTGAGAAGAAAGGCTTGAATCTATTCTGTAGTGTTATTTTGTGATGATGATTAATCGGCACACATGTGAATTGATGGGTACTTTTATATGCATGTCCATGTTGATTAAATAAACAATTCCATATTTTCTACTCATTACATTTCTTATGACATATATGCTCTAAGGAGTTTCTATCTACATTGTAAAATTCGGCGTTTTTACTAATTGATTTGTGCTTGCATTTAATCAGTGTGACAAAAAGTTATTAAATTGTAATTGTATATATATATATATATATATATACATATGGTCTTGGTAATATTTTACAATAAAAGATGGGAAAGTTGTAGGTTTGTCATCTTGTATTGGTGCTCGTTAGGATTGGCCTGTATGTTTTATGTATGCATGCACATATATAAGGTTCATACGTGTACATATTTATTATATATAAGTATATATATATACACCAATTAGATGCTGGATATATAGTGAAGAGCGATGAGGGAACTCATAAAGATCCCCGTGAGGAATGTTTGGAGGCATTC
The DNA here is from genome assembly GCA_030180135.1 of Orychophragmus violaceus. Taxonomy (NCBI): domain Eukaryota; kingdom Viridiplantae; phylum Streptophyta; class Magnoliopsida; order Brassicales; family Brassicaceae; genus Orychophragmus; species Orychophragmus violaceus. Next base: position 20,469,650 of record CM058229.1, read on the forward strand.
CAAAATCACAAACTAACATTCTTCTGTTTGCTTTTATCCTCTTCTTTCACTTTTTTCCGATGCTCCTTTTTCAATATATATGTAAATATTTTACATTTTATTTCTTCCTCCATAACGAGCTCATGGTTTCCTTCTTCGTTTTTTAATTTTGCCCTCTCCTTATTTCTGGAAGATTTATATCCTCACACACAAATGATTATAAAGCTTTCAATAGAGTTGATCAAGACAAGTTAGGACGATAAATGCAGATGATGAGCATACGAACCAGTGTCACTAAAATTGGACCGGTTAATGATAGATGGAATTGTATTTTTGCAGTTCACAATTGGAAGTCGTGTCTTAAACATGATGGATGTATCATTAATATTCATTATATAGTTATGAACTTCATTTGTATACATTCTACAACGGAATGAAATAGTTAATGGTTTCCACTAGCTAGCTTATCACCAGTTAGAAAAAGTAAAAGATATTGAGAATTCATTTAATGAAGAAAATAAAATAGAATTTGAAGGCATATAATAAAATGAAGAAAATAAAATAGAATTATATATTGAGTCTGTCTATCTGTTTTTAGCTAGGTACCATTTGAAGGCATATAAATTAAATGTATATAATATCCTTAAAATTATATATATATATATATATTGTATATATACTATATATTATAGTAGAAATTCTATATATATATATATATATATATATATTAACATTCCATAAATTAATAATCACGATAAATTAATATATTTTTCAATCATAAAAAATATTTTTTAATTCAATCAATACCTTTATCAATTGATATTCTCTAAATTATTAAAATATCAATTTAGTAATTTATAGAGTTTTTGGAATAACGTGTAACTAGACATATAGAGGCAATGAAGTGATTCACGAGATACCAAACGGATTTGTCCGTATATATCACATTCTGTAGCGATGAAGAGATCATATCAGAGTATAAGGCAGACATGTGAGAGACGAGAAAATCCCATAAACATTGAAGAAACTCAGATCTCTATTTCCTCTTTCTTACTCTATATATAGAAGAGAACCCGAAGAGGAAGAAGGTAAAGCATTGAAGAATGGTTTCGAGGGAATACAAGAGAGATTCTTCTCTGCGTGAGAAGTTTCAATTGCTTCGTTCTATCACTAACTCACATGCTGTAATTACATTCCACCACTCTTTTTAACTCTGTTTCTTATTTTGATATGATTCGATCTCTTTAATATTCATAAACCAATTCAGTCGTACTACTTATATATATGTACCATACATCATAAACAGTCCATAATCATATTCAGAAATATATAGTTTCTTGATTTGTTATTTGAAATTGTTTCTTTGTCTATCTTCAATTTATAGTTTCTTGATTCTTTTCTAACCATAATGAACACATATATTTATTATAAGATACGTAAAAAGAGCCAAAATATGATTATTGAACTGCGAAATTTTCTTGGAAATCTGAACTCAACCATACCTTTGATACCACACGTTTTTGCAGGAGAGCGAAACATCGATCATAATGGATGCATCAAAATATATCAAAAAGCTTAAGCAGAAAGTCGAAAAATTCAACAATGAGACCACCTCTGAGCAATATTTCTGTGATCCCATGGTATATAATTATCTATGTATACCCTTTAAGTCTATGACGATTGACGCTTTTACATTAAGAAGCTTCAATTGATTTTGCGGTTTTGTACTGACGATAGGTTACAGTGGAAACCCTGGAGAAGGGATTCATGATAAAGGTAACGTCAGGGATGAATGAGGGAGGCATGTTGGTTTGCGTTCTTGAAGCCTTTGAAGATCTTGGACTTGAAGTTGTTGAAGCTAGGGTTTCATGTACGGACTCATTTAGCATGCATGCTATTGGTTCATCAAATGTAAACACACTGATCTCCCTCTCGCCAGCATTATATTTTAGTCCATTCATTACAATTATCAGATATTAGTTTCTATCTAATCCTGAATTAATCCCAGAATGATGATGGTGAAAGCATGGATGCTGAAGCAGTGAAACAGGCAGTTGTAGTAGCAGTCAGGACCTGGAGTCATAGCCATAATCATCCAAAAGGGTAAAGACAGATCAAGTATTATTCATGATGTTCTCTTTATATAAATTTAGACATTTGGTTGACCTAAAAGGGATCTTAGTTAGACATATAATTAAGGGAAAAATCAATTGTATGTCTCTTTAATTAATCAAATTTCTAAAGTGAAATTTTTGGCATCAAGTTAATGATTAAATCCATCAATTGAAACATTTTAAAAAAAATTGTAAATAAAAAATCTGAACTATTTTTCCATTTGTATGTGTCATCCTTGCGCCATGAACCATGGTACTCTTGTCTGTATCGTTCCAATTCTATCGGATATCTCCCAAGGAACAAGAACCATTATATAAACATTCAGAACTCAAGGACAGTACTTTTCTGTGGTTTCTTCAAATATAATGGAGCTACTTGTAAATAAATCAACTTTTTTTTTGTTTCAATATCTAAAACATATATCCTCCTCCTCATCAAGATAGTCCCCACACTAATTTGACTTCAACTCCCAACACAATGTTAACGAAATAAAAAGTTCTAACGCATATGAATATAAAGGAAACTAGTATAATTAGTTCGCGCATCATATGCAAGCACAAATATTATTAAACATAATTTAATTTTTTTAATCAAATTAGTTTAAGATAAATAAAATATTATAAAAATATAAATCAGACTATTTATAATTAAACATACATATAGGCATTATTATACTTAACCTATTATTAAAGTATTTTATAATTTATTCTAAAAAATTAATTGAAATAAATAAATTATAATTATCTAGTTATATGTATAAAACAAATACATAAATTTCTTATTTAAAATTTTAACAGTTATATATAAATTCAAAATTTATATAAATAATACAAATTTACTATATAAATTGTATTTTACAACCATATTTATTAATATTTATCATCTTACTTTTTTATATTTTTTTTCTAATGTTATGTATATCTATAAAATAAAATAACAAAATCTTTATAAATCTTTATAAATATTTTCATATTTATTATATTAGTTTTTAATTTTATCGAAAGTTATATATATCTCCAAAATAAAATTAAAAAAAGAATTTTCATAATATTTTTATATTTATCATCTCATCTTACTCTTTTATTTTTTTATCCAAGATTATGCATATCTCCAGAATAAAATTAAAACATAATAAATTACCATATAAATTAAAGATAATATTGTAAAAAATCTAATTTAATTAAGGGTAAGTAAGTAATTAATCATTTTTTGAGAGTGAATAAAAACTTAAAATCACTTCCCAATTAGTATAAAGATGGTTGAAACTAATTCATATCTTAATTCGGAGTTATCTAAATCTCATTGATAGTTATCTAAATCTTAATTAATTAAAACAGAAAAAAACAAGAGAAAAGAAAATAAAAACTCAAAGCTGTTAAAGAAATTGAAAGATGCATGACTCTGGATCAAGAAGATACTACTAGCTATACTGCTCATTATTAACAATTTTTTTTTAAAAGGGAATATTTAAGTTTAATACGCCATGGAAGAATTAAAGATTAACAAAAAAAATTAAAATTAAATTAAGTTAAGCCCTAGACTTATCTAATGGAAAAGTCATACGCGAGTAGGACGCAATATAATTGTTAGCAAAATCGCGGAGGGTTTCGTCGAGAGGCACTTTTGAGAGCTCTAGAATTTCAACAGCGTTTGAAGAGTTTATAGACGACATGAGCTGGTTTCTGCATAGATCCCGTAAATAAGGAATCTCGTATTTGTCGGCTGCACGGTACAACGCCTTTGCATGTTTCTTCAGCTTGTCGGAAGGTATAGAGCCTCCCGCGTAACAAAACTCGACAAAAACATCTAACTCTTCACGTTTAAGATCGAAGAGAGTGATTGTCTCTTGAAGGGCCCAACTCTTTATTTTGTCTGATTCAAACATGTTTGCAAACACCTTTGATCTTGCTGCCTATACAATATCATCAAGTTAATTAGTGAGATGTACGGTTTAATAGGGGTGAATATTGTAGATATTATTCACGTACCAAAATAAGTTTGTGGGCGCCGATAAGTTCTTCACCATCATTGTTGTGGCCAGGCTTGAGCCATACATCCACTTTCCACTGTTCTTTGAAAACTTTCACTAGTCCGTGGGAGAAACGTTCTACACTTGTTTGATTTTCCATTGAATTTGTTTCACAAGAGACAAACAATCAAAGGGGTGTTTTATTTTCCTATGGAAATAGGGAATACTAATAGGGGAAGGGAAACTAGAAGTTAAAAAAATAATGACGGTTATTGGTCGTTATATATAGGAGCCAGAATTACTAATTGGGGATTAAATAATCTAATTGGTTTGTTTTTATTCAAGAACAAAAAAAAAATATGTGTTTTCTACGTGATTCAATTTTTAATATATGAGTGATAATTTGTTTTTTTTGTCGAAACTCATCCAAATATTAATTGAAGAAATATATTAATGAAAGTTTTGTTAATTGGAAAAGAAGAAAGAAAAAAAATAATTTAAATTTATTTATTTTCTTTTAATATTTTTAGTAAAAAGTTTCTCATACGTGACTTCAAAAAAAAATAAGATAAAAAAATAAAAGTTGGACTTTATAAATAAAAATGTAATACATTCCTTTATCAAAAAATGAATTTTTTAGAAACTAAAAATGGCTAGGTATCTTAAATGATAAAACCTTTTTAGTTTTAGCATTCAATAACATGTGATAAACAATGCATTGAAAACTGAGATTCTAAATCTTTTTTTTTTTTTTAACTCTGTCGATTGATTTTTGGGACATAACAGTGTTGGGCTATAAAGAGTTTGAAAGAAAATGGGCCTAACAAATGGCCTACTCGAGCAATGACAACTAAAGAGAATAGCTGGCACCACGTGCCAAAATTCCCGATGTAGAGAGCCACGCGTCGATCTCGGATGATTTCCGTCATGCAGATCAGCCGCCAACCGTGAGAAGAGCGCCGCCGATGACCACATGACCCAACTCCGCCACCCCTAGCCAGCCCTACTGCCGATCAACAACTCCACATAGAAGATCCGCCACAGAGACACCGCCATGGAAACAAAGCACAGCTCCAATCTCGCCATAAAATCTTCAAATCGGAAGAGCTCCTCCGTCGACCGGACTCAAGTTATTGATCCGGATCTTAGCCCACACAAAGCTCCTCCTCAGAGAGCGGTGGAAACGATGAAGATATTAATCTCCCAGATATTGAGGATTGATGAAGAGAGTTGGAGAAAACGGCGCTATCACGACGAGATGAAAATAGGTGGAGGTGAGATCGAGAAGAGGCTCGCAAAAGCGAGAGTTCAGGCATAACGAAGCCGGATGAGAAGCTCGGGTGAAAAACCCGAATTTATTGGAACAAAAACTAAGAACGAGAACAAAGATAAAAACAAACAAAGAAAGGCCATTGAAATCAGATCTCCAATCTCTTCTGAAAGATTTAATTCTGTGAAGAAGAGAAGGAAGATGAAGAGATTTCAAAGAGAGAAAAGTTCTCTCGTAGAGAGAAAAGGGAGATTCTAAATCTACAAACATCTTCCGAGGCAAAAAAAAAAACTTTGATTAACAAAATTTGCATCCATATTTTGAAGAACTGATACCACATAAATAAAATAAAAATAAATTAAAGTAGTTCTTAAACTGAAACTTCAAAAGTAGCAATCACTCTCATTAACTAATTTCGTTTAAGCTCTGAGAGATTTATTCGAAGGAATTAGTGCAATCTTACTCGGATATGCTCTGTGTAGTGTAAGAATGCTCTGATAAGCTCCACAGTTAGACTTATGACATTAAACCGAGCTTGGTCGTGAAAGGTTTTCTCGTAAGGATCATATTTCGAGAGTTCGAAGATGTCAAGAGAATTCATCATGTTAAGTGAAGACATAAGTTGGTTTCTGCATAGCTCTCGTTGTAAAGAGATGTTGTACAAATCAGCTGCAAGGTATGACGACCTTGCGTGCTTCTTTAACTTCTCGGAGTGTATAGAGTTTCCAACATACATGAACTTGATAAAAACCTCTAGCGCTTCATGGTTCATTTCTTGAATTATCGGCTCCCTATCATCATAATCATAACAAATCTCTTTGAAATAGTCTGATCTTGCTCCATGTAATATATCATCCAGTCAGTTAGGCATAAATTTCGGGAGACGTTTTTGATAGTTGAAAAAGTTATTTAGTGAAATACTAAATAAGTGAACTCGATTCGATATAAGTAAAGATAAAGGTAAAACTAAAAAAAAAAATTCTTAAAAAGAATACAAAACAAAATCTGTAACAACAATTGTTTGAACGCTATTTGAAAATAAGATAACGAACGAGATCGAAAATATTAAAAAGAAACCATGATGAAAATCAAAAGGTAAAGGAAAATTTTAGAGTAAAAATTCGCGCGAGAATCCCCTAGTACTATATAAAAGTAACATATGGAAATTAGGTAGGCAACTAATAAGATATTCTAACTATTAATATAGTAGATATTATACTAACTTACATCTTCTAATTCTTATAACTATAGTATTGATATAATAAATGTGTTCGATATTAGTGTTTCATGTAGAGGTAAAATACCCTTGGCTTCCACCGTCATGCTCAAACTGCAAAGAAATTGGGCATCTTATTAAAGACTGTTTAAAAGTTACAAGAAAGTGGGTGTCTGTTCAAAAGAATCATACTAACCAGCCAGCAAAGGTTGTAAAGGATCAACCAATCCCCACTGTCCAATCTGGCGCTCAACACAATCACTCCCACCAGGCTCTTAATGAAGATCCAATTATCTCAATCTCTGTGAAAACCTCGGATCAGCCTCCAGTCACTGAGCCTTCTCTTTTCCCGACTACCCATTTAGATCAGTCGCCTCCAGTAGTTAGTGAGTCTGATCCTTCTATTGTCACATAGATTATTAATGTCTCCTCTGCTTCTCCAACTACTCCAAGGCATCAGTCTCCCTCGGTGGTAGACATGATAATTGATATCACGATTTCATTACCACTATCTCCAGACAGATCTCCTGAACATTCAATGCAGAATTGTGTGCTTGCTCTCCCAATCACTGTGATGGCGAAAGCTTCAGTCTTCAACCCAAACTCGATTCTGCTTAAATCTAATTATGGGTTCCAAGTATCTGCTGATAAAGGCCTTCTTGCACCAGTTGGGCCTGATCAGTGGGAGTCTCCTAAAAAAAAGATTAAATCTGGTCACAAGCCCTATAATAAACCCTCTTATATCACCGTCCTAAATCCTGCACAAAAATCATCTAACCCTTTTGTTAACCCTCAACCCCACTCTTCCTCGAACCCTTTTACTGTCCTATTTACCCCTCAAGTCCAACACAAGTTGGGACCTTCAAACTTATCAAAATCTTCCCTTCCACCAAATAACCAAACTGGTCCAGAAATCCCTGCCCTTTTTGTTGGCTCTCTCCTTTCCCAAGGAGTGCCTCACCCTTCATCCTAATGTTTATAAACCTGTTTTTTTTAATGTCCACGGTATTAATGAACCAGACAAGCATCAGTCTTTTATGCGGTGGTTATCTTCTAATCAGCCTATTATTGGTGCTCAACTAGAAACTCATATTAAAGCTACAAATATGAATCAAATAATGCAAAATACTAAACTCTAAAACCTTAATCTTATACCCTAAACACAAACTCTAAACCCTAAACTTCTAACCCTTAATCATAAACATCATATTATGGATAGCCACATCTCATACGATAGTCTATCAATTCAATTATTTGAAAATTTTAGGGTATAAACAGGGGTTGGGGGTTAAGTATTTAGGATTTGTGATTTAAGGTATAATTCAACTATTATATATACTCATAACTAAAACTTAACATTTTAAAATATTGATTATATGAACATAAATTATGATCTAGACATTATCATACGATTGAAAACTCTTAAGATATTTTGAAATTAATTTTGTTATTAGTATTTAAGATATTAAGTAATGGTAGTATTATTTTAGTTATATATTTAAGTTATATCTACAATTAAACCTTGAGAAAACATAATTCTTATTGGTTAACAAAGTATTACAGGGATCACCATCTGCATAGTATCCACCGTTGATTAATTGTAGATCTAATGGTTCTCAGAGACTGAGAAATACATGGAACGTTGCAGAGCAGTTTACGATTCCCATTTCTCTCCCCCTCTCCCTCTCTTCCTCCGATTAAGGAGATTAGGGTTTTCTTTTTACACGACATTACTTTGTGTGCGTGCGAGTGCGTTAATGTGCTTCTCTCTCCTTTAAAATTCACCGAATATAGTCATGGTTGCTGATTCAATCACATATTCTCAACTATTTCATGGGTCTCCTATTTCTATAGATTTTGTCAAGAAACGGAAGGTGAGTTTCTCTGAGTTTACTCGGACTCATTTCGGATTGTTCGCTTCTTGTAGTGAGTATAAATGCATGATAATCTTAACATGTTTGGTGGGTTTTTGGCTGGTTCAGGAAGCTGGGATTGATGTTCGTCTCTGCGTTATTGGTACTGCAAATCAGGAGGTTAGAGTCGCGAGTTTATTCATTGGCTCGCCGGGAAACAAGATGGCGGAGGTTGTGGTGGAAGCAGAATTCGACGGTGGAGGTGGTGGTTGCAAAATAATAATAAATCGTAGATCGTTATGGTGGAAGGAGAAAACGCAGGTGGTGGTGGAGATGATGACGGCTCACTCATGCTCATAGACACTAAACTAGACTAGGGTTTTTTTTTTGGTTTGAATTAGCCGGTATTCGGTTTAAATCAGATTAGGTTTTCGATATTGGTTTTTTGCTTTGGTCTGGTTGAAAAAATATAATTAGTATCCAATATTCATTTTTAGTTAATATAATTCATTATACTAATGATTTTATAAGAAATATTCCAAAAATATATTACAATTAAAAAAATCTGTTTGTAATTCATTTTAATAAATTTTCGGGTAATTATAAAATATATTAACACCACAAATAATTTGTTATCTTTGTAACACAAATTGCTATTATAAATGAATTTTAATAACAATTATAACATGTTATTATAAATATTAACAATTGCAGAGAGAGAAACGCTATCGTTGTTTAATTAACTATAGCATACGTCAAGTCCGCTATCTTAAGTACCCGACATACAATGACGGGCGATGTCAGAACGTTTAAGGAAACGCTATCAAAGGTGATAAATAGAGTTTATCGGCCGCTATTAATACCCATATTTCTTGTAGTGAACATGGGCTTCTTCTCGGTCAGTAGATGACTTCGGCGTTTGCTTTCACCCAGCTTAACCTCGCTAGCATTATTAACTTAACCGGCCTCCTTGAGCTTAGCGCGCCTCTCGGAATTCCACTCACGGTCGAACTGTTCGAATGCTTTGGCCAACAAAAAATTGTGTCGAAGAGGCCGGAGTGGATTCAAGTTAACTTACGTCCGCGGTATAAACTGCGAACTGGCGTTAAGTTCAGTAAGACTCACGATTGGCATAGGGAGTACTTCTTTATCAGGATTGATAAGCATTCGTTCCCTGATCATGCGGCCTAGGTCTTCAATGAATGGAACCTCTCCGTTGGTAGTTGACCGATCGGCTAGACGTCAGTATTCTTTTTTGTTGTTGATTCTTATCGCCGATTTTCTTGGTTTTGCAGCTCGCCTCAATCTGAAGCTTCTCAATTAGGAATTTCTGAATGACGCCGGCAAGAGTTTTTCTGAGCATGGCTGGCAGACTTGGCCCGAGACCGAAGAATCCAAGAAAATTAGTTAGTTTGCTGATACTTCGCGACTCGGCTTATCTTATCGCTTTTGTTCTTACGAATCACTTTTGCAGCATCTCAAGCGGTGAAGAAAATGGGAAAGGCGAGGAAATCTATCTCGAGCTTGGTGATTGATCCGAAGAAGACTTCGAAATCTTCTGATATTGATCGACCAGATGGTTCCAATCATCCTTCGGCTGCTAGACTGGTCTCTCCCAGGTCGCAGTCCAGGAGAGGGGAGAGACGGACCTCCGATGATGCCAATAAGAAAAGGGTTTCGGAGTCCAAGACACATTCATTCGAGCCGAGGTTTAAGAAGACGAATAACAGTACTTACGCCTCAAAAAGAGGGACGGCTGTAATATCCTACAGGGTTCTGTTCCAATTCGAAGTTTTTAGTAACGGAGAATTCGGGGACCGAATTCGTGTAAGTGGGGAAGAATGTAATATCCTATTCCAAGAAATAGTCAACGGGCAGCAGAGAAGTCAACGGAGGGCATTTTCGGAAGTGGAGACGGGCAAAATGTTATTATTTTTGGTCATAAAGAACATTTAGAAGACCAGACATGAAAGAAACGGAGATTAAACAAGTTTTACGGACTATCGGAAAAGGAAACCGATATAACCGATAAAACTTGTAAAAATCATTACGGGAGCTACGGGAGTCCGATTGAGGTGAAACGACTTGCTAGATTCTTCTAAAAGAATCTAGTATTTTAAAAAGAAGCTTGGAAGATTTATTTCAGAGGCTACAGAGTTTCAATGATTTTAACGGTTTATCGGGAATGGAAAACGACAAAACCGAAGCAACTTGTAAAATCCATAACCGGAGCTACGGGTGTCCAAATGGGGTGATTCAAATTGCTAAATTCGTCTACCATCATATATAATCTGAAAATGGGGCTTGGAGGATTTATAGAAGCAGCTATGAAGTTTCTAAAATATTAAACATGAAAACAGTAATATCGGTACGTCGGAGCGGTTCGGGATTAAGGAGCTTTTATAAACAAATGGGTGCAATGTTTTTGGAAAGACTGAATCCTGCAGAGAAAAGTGTAACCTCCCCATGGCGCCACCTCTTATTCTTTATTCAAAGAATGAGTTTGGTACATTGAATCTTTCATGGTTTCTAAATGATAACATGTTAAATGAGATGAATGCATCTCATCCTCTTGATCTGCGTGGCTTAAGGAGAATAATGGGAGAAGAAATGCATTGAATCTACTATAGAATTGTGGCTGAAGATGAGAGCAAGAGAGTGACATTTGTCACCATAAGATCTTATGGAAATACAATGAATATTGCTTGTGCATGGGAGGGTCTGGCGTGGCTCTTAGCATGGAAGAGGGAGACGTGGAAGGAAGATAGGAGAAAAGAGTGGAGGGACACTTGTCACCTAATTCTCAACTCAAGTTTGCTATAAAAGGAGGGTAAGGGCCTCCATTCTTCCTCACACCAAAACAACAAAGAAAAGAGAAAGAGAGAAGAGAAATAGAGAAGAAGGAGGAGAAGAAGAAGAAGAAGAAGAAGAAGAAGAAGAAGAAGGAGGAGAAGCGTGGGGAGAAGGAGAAGAAGGAGGAGAAGAAGAAGGAGGAGGAGAAGAAGAGGAAGACCGGAGGAAGCCGGAGGAAGAAGAAGTCGGGGAGGAAGAAGAAACCGGAGGAGGAGGAGGAGCAGAGAGAAGAAGAAGCCGGAGAGAGAAGAGAAGAAGGAGAAGCCGGAGAAAGAGAAGAAGAAGGAGAGAGAAATAGAGAGGCGTGAAGCTTGAAGAATAAGAAGATGGAGAGAGGATGAAGCGTGGAGAAGGAGAGAAGAAGAGAAGAAGAAAGAAGAGGAGCGTGAGAGAAGAAGAAGGAGAGAGAGAAGAAGAGAAGAAGAAGGAGAGAGAGAAGAAGCGTGGAGAAGGAGAGAAGAAGGGAAGAAGAATGAAGATGAAGCGTGAAGAAGGAGAAGAGAGAGAGAAGAAGAAGCATGCAGAAGAGGAAGAGAGAGAGAGATGGAGGAAGACCGGAGAGGAGAAAGCAAAGGAGGAGAGAACCGGAGGAGGAAGAAGAAGAGAGAGAGAAGCGTGAAGAAGAAGAGAGGGAAAACTGGAAGAGGAGAGAGAGAGAACCGGAGGAGAGAAGAGAACCGGAGAAGAGAGAGAGAACCAGAAGAGGAGAGAGAGAACCGGAGGAGAGAGTGATATATCATGGTTTTTACTAGTTTTAGACCATGATATAAGTGTGTTTTAGTGTCTTTTTAGAGTCTTTTACAGGTATAATCAGGTTTGGAGCATATTTGGTGATTATGGCACTTTTTGGAGATATTTGGAGTGTTTGGCCGAGAGATAGAGTTCACTGTCCGAAACAGAGAATGCGTCGATCGATGCACTCTAGCATCGATCGTTGCACCAGCGAGATGGGCCGAAACTCGGCGGTTTATGAAGAGTCAAGATATTGCACTCTGATCCAGAAGTTCATGATATTTACAAAGAAGCCCCTGGCCGATATTAGACCTATATAATTAAGTTTTTGGTGTTTTATTTACTTACGCTTTCATAATTAAGAGCAGAGGATGTTTAGAGCTTTTGGGGCTGATCTGAACCTTTTACTTCATCTGTATTTGGAGAAGATTTCGAACCCCTTTTATTCTTTATCTTCTATGCAATTTATTCATCATATGATTATGTTTTCATTATATATGTCTGAGTAGATTCCTTGTTAGGTTTAGGGTTTCTCACATAGGATTTCATGACTTGCTAGACTTGTTTATTTCAGTTAAGGATTCATAACTATATCTGTTCTTCAATCTAATTGTGCTTAAAGCTAGTTCTAACCTGATCAATTAGAATCTAGATCTTAGGTTGCTAAATACCTCACGGAAGTGGGGTTTAGGAATCTGAACTAATTAGGTTGAGCAATTAAACTTCTCGCAAACGAAAGTTTGGTTTATGATAATTGTGAACATATCAAACTTGGAATTAATGCTAGTTTAATATGTTAGTTCTCGCAAACGAAAGTTTGGTTTGCTGCACTTAGACTTAGAGAATTATCGCAAAGGAATTTGGTTAATTCTATATCTGTGTTTTGAGTTCTAGAACTGTGCTTAATTAGATCCTTGCTGAATGAACTGTCTGCTTGTCTGATTTCCTGAGAACGCCCTAGACTTAGCGCTCTTAATAACTTGCTTTCACAACCAATAATCTCTGCTTTCTGTTTACTTTCTCGCACTGCTTTTCATTAAATCACATTGCTTTCTTCCTAGTTTAATTTCCTGTTCTTGAGCTATTGAATACGGAGTCCCTGTGGATTCGATACCTATATACTACGACTACTGAACTGTGCACTTGCAGTTAGATATAGGGTTAAAACCTGACACCTATCAAGTTTTTGGCGCCGTTGCCGGGGACTCTTTGAGTCTTCCATAGCTTAGAACCTAGGGTTTTACTAGGATTTTTCGTTTTCTTTTCGTTTTTGTTTTTGTTTTTTTTTAGCTACTGATTTTTGTCTGTTTTTCTCTCTGTCGCAGGTACCAATTTCGCACTGCGTCGATCGTTGCACCCTTGCATCGATCGTCACTAGGCGATTCAGAGATTGAAGCGATCGTTGCACTGATAGCATCGATCGTTGCCAGACGATTACAGACAGTTTATGCAGACGCAGAAAACTAGAAGTAATCCGAACTTGGACTTAGTTAATCTCGATCTTGAAGAACTTGGACGTTTAGAGAGAGCTAACAGAAGAGAAAGAAGAGAAAGGATGGTACGAGAGCGTTTGATTCTGGTACGTGATGCTGAAGGTACCCTGAGGGACCGAGATAACAACCCATACAATGCTGCTTGGCAAAGGGTTGATGCTGAAGGGAATGTCATCCCCGATCCTCCTGAGCAACAACAACAGGAGCAGAACCAGGGTCATGGACAGGCCCAAGGTAGAGAGATGGTTGTACGTGAGAGGACTTTAGCTGACTACAACAGACCGGATGAGTATCATGCAAACCGGTCAGATTTAGTGCTTCCTGCTTTTGAAAGAAATGATTTTGAGATCAAAACCATCTACTACTCGCTGATGAGACATAATGCATTTCATGGTTACCCAACAGAGCAGCCTATGGATCACATTGATTCGTTTGAGGACGTAGTCACTGGCATGAAGTATGATGGAGTCTGCCCGGACTATCTGTTCCTTAAGCTCTTTCCGCACAGTCTTGCTGAAGACGCTAGTGCATGGCTAAAGCAGCTGGCACCTGCTCAGTATACTACTTGGGCAGCCCTGAAGAGTGAGTTCCTGCGTCACTTCTATGATGATGCGCGTTCAGACCAGTCCAGACAGGACATACTCACCTTTTCCCAAGGAGCTGTGGAGCCTCTAAAGACTGCTTGGATGAGATTTAAGCAGTATCAGCGTGACTGCCCACACCATGGATTCACTGAGGTTCAGTTGATTGGCATCTTCTTCAGAGGCATAGATCTTCCATATCAGTCTGCACTGGATAATTCCAGTAATGCTAACTTCAACACCAGGACTCCTATGCAGGCTAAATAGTTGATTGAGAATCTGATAGGCAGCAACAGCTGCAAGACTACGGATGAGAGGAGGAAGAAATCTGGTGGAAGTGTAGAGAATTCTGACATAGCTGATATTAGATCTAGGCTGGACACATTTTGCAATCTCCTAGCAGGTAAGAAAGCTGTCCACTTTGCCCAAGATGTAGAAGTAATTCAAACTGAGGGGGACACTCAGGAGGAAGATGTGAATTTCATAGGAGGTTCTGGATTCCAAGGTAATAGATTTGGCATTCATCAGGGAAACAAATTCTTCAATGGAGGACAGAAAAGTGGTTTTCAGAAGACCTTTGGACAAGGTACTCAGAGAACCTATGGATCTTCATCCTATCAGACTCCTCCTGCACCTACAGCTCATGAGAGTAGAATGGAAGCTATGATGGAACAACTAATGGAGAGTCAGACCAAGATTTCTGTGGACTGCAACAAGAAGTTAGATGCTGTCTATGAAGACCTCAATGGGAAGTTTGAGTCCCTGAACACTCATATGAAGCAGTTGGATACTCAGGTGAACCAGATTTCCAGCTCAATAAAGGGAAAAGGACTAGCAGACACTCATATTAAGGCCTGGTCTGTGTACGTTAATGATGGATCTCATCTAGGTGAAAAATTTGAGCTAAGTACAGCTGAATTGGTGAAGGAAGAAGAAATCCCGGATTTTGGTGAAAAACTCTCGGGTGGAAATTGCAGCATTGCAACGATCGACACACACTATGCGTCGATCGTTGCACGTCGTGAATAGACAGATTCGCTGAGTGATGATGGTATTGATGCAGACTTAGAGCTTGATGGCTTATTCTCTGGAGTCTTTGAGATCTCTCAACAGGAGATTTATGCGCAGATTGTTAGACAACACTCCCCAGTGTCTGAAGTGATTAAGCGAGAAATTGAAGAGCTTAAGAAGCTAGAGGAGATTGGTGAAGAATTGGAAGAAATTCCAACTTCTGATGATCCACCTTATCATCCTTGTGTGCATAGGTATTTGAACAAGATGCTGCCTCTAGATGAAGAGCTGAGAGACTGGGTGGTTATAGTTCCTCAGCATATTGGTGATGTTCTGTTAACCAAGATCCCGAAGAAGCTGCCTGATCCTGGAGTCTTTGTGCTTGATTGTTCAATCTTTGAGGATAGTTTCAGGCGTTCTCTGTGTGACTTAAGAGCTGCTGGAAGTTTGATGCCATACTCTGTGGCAGAGAAGCTGGGCATGCTAGATTTTACTCCTACTAGGACCTCTCTTGTCCTAGCTGATCAGTCCATACGAGTTCCTGAAGGACTCCTGATGGACATCCCGATGAGAGTTGGAAACTACTTAGTTCCAACAGACTTCTTAGTGCTGAGATATGACTGTGGTCCGGATGAAGCATTGCTGCTTGGAAGACCATTTTTGGCTACAGCAGGAGCGGTGATAGATGTTAGGAACAGCCTGATAGACCTCCATCTGGGAGATGAGCCGCTGCGTTATGAGATGGATAAGCTGCGTAGACCACTGATAGATGGGCAGACATTCACCGTAAGGAATGCAGATGATGAGCAGCCTGATGACAATGTGATTATAGATCCTGGAGCACATTTTACTCCATCTTTTCTTGGACATGAGCATTCCGCAACAGCCTACTCACCACCTTGGATGAGGAGACTTGGACAGAGACAGAAAAAGTCTCTGTTGGGATCTCCTGGTGCCTGAAAAATCTTGTCCGTCCGGTCAAGCTATTGACCTTAAACAAGCGCTGGGTGCGAGGCAACCCACCATTAGGTACTGGTATTTTTCTACTTAATTTTTGGTGTTTTTGTTAGGATTTTACGGTTTTTTTTGTTTCTGGTGAGTTTATGATTGCAGGTCTCGGACGAAATCGCAGTGCGTCGATCGACGCACTTCTGTGTCGATCGTCACAACACGATCGGAATCGCATTGCAGCGATCGTTGCGGTCCTGAGCAACGATCGACCATATACGAAAATCGCCAAGTAACGGTCGATGCACTTAGTGAAACGATCGATGCATGAGCGACAGAGGTAAACCCGACAGAACTCAACAGAACTTTAACAATTTTTATTTTCTTTTTACCGATCCTTCGCTTGACACTACTGGGGACAGTGTGTCTTAAGTGTGGGGGAGGTGCTACTGACGTTTATCTTTCTGTTTTCTTAAGAGTCAGTCCATTTTTCAAATTTTTTTGTTTTATTGAGTCAAAATTGTTTAAGTAAGAAACTATGATTTTCTGAGAAGATTTACAAGACTTGCAGGAACTTAAGTAACCATTGGGATGAAGTTGCAGGATCTATCTCTGACTTTTAGAAAACCCAGACACAGATCAACCTACTGGGAACACCCCACTACAAGAAATATGGACATTCTTAGCGCGGAAATAATGCTATAATAGGTGTTTCATAGCGAATTCGTAAATGCTATGTCATCGGCAGCCATCATAGGTACCCCCTCTACGATAGCATTTTTTTTGTATGCTACGATAGATCCAGATACGATAGCAATACTTGGGTGATATTATTTACTTTACTATAGCATCTCTATTTTTTATAAAAAGTTTATTACAGTTCATATTTCGTGCTATGATAGGTCGTTCTATAATAGCAATTGGATATTGCTCTAATATTTGAGCTATATTAGCCGAGCCGAGCCGAGCCATATTAAATTATTATTATATTTATTTTGTATCAGTGGAATTTATATTACAAAAACATTCAAAATATTCATAAAAATATTTTATTAATAACAAATATTAGTAAAAAGAACTTGTTTCTAGATCTTATGACCAAATACAAAATCATGTACAAAAATTTTTGGACACGCTTTTAAACCTAAAGCTTAAACTATCTTACATAGTAAATTCTTAAACTAGGGTGTGAATGAGACAAGCTCACATTTTTACTTCAAGACTCTTCTGCCAATAAGGCACGCTTTCTTTTTCTTCTTCTTCTCAGGTCTTCTTCTGCCATAAACATTCTTTTCTCAGCGGCAATCTGTAAATATAGCTTTGATGAAATCTTGTACCTGCAACAATTATCATCACAAGGCTTTCAGAAGATATAGAACAATTCGTCGTAACGAAAAATACTTGATAAACAACAGCAAATGTCTTCATGAACCAACTCAAGTCAGAAAAGATTGTACCTCTATTCTTGTAAAATTGCAGCTAAACAACTCGCCACTTTCCCAAGCTGAAGTTATAGACTTCAGAGGCATAACCAATAGTTCTGTAAATGAAACAGCCATGGAACGAAAAGTTAACTTAGCAAATACCAAGCCTAGCGTTAAGCTGAGGGGGAAAATATACAATATTAGTAAAGACATGCCGGCTAGTTTTCTGGTTTTAATCAAGAGCATTTACCTGCTCAATACTAAATTTTGTATATCCGAATTGCTTTATTTGATGAGTATCTTGAAATCCATTTGCACTGTCTATAGCCTGATGGTAGATGCAAAATGTTAGATGACTCTCTTTAAACTTAACATAATACAACTTTTACCAAAAAGTTCACCTCTTGCAAACTTGAAATTACTAGCTGACCTTGTCTTTGTAAAACCTCTTCTGCGTCAATATAAATCTTGGGGCTACGTCAGAAAATACTGCATAATCCTTGATGGAGCTAGGGAAGCTAGCACGATACTGTGAACAGAAAAAAATAATGATATAGTCAATAGAAGGGACGTCGATTTCCAAATCAAAGTAACAATTTCATAACAACGGTTTTCCATAAAACACATATATGTTACCTCAAAAGCAAGTCCAAGTATTTATTTGAACAAATATAGACAATCGTTGTGCAGAAGAACATTAGCCTGATTGATTCCATTGAGTTGTTTCTCTAACTTCACATTTCAAGAGAGTAAGGAAGAAGAAAGATAAGACTTTGCACATATTTGTGAAAGATTTTCATGTGATGATAATCACCATGGTAGAGATGTATGGAATCTCAAGCAGCGTGGTAGAACTCTGAAGCAACCCTTGCGGAAGACACAAACATCCTGCAGGAAAAGTGAGTTTATTATCCAACACATGTCTGAAAAATGCTAATATTGAATTACAAAAGTCCGAAAGAGCTACCTCAAGAGTCTTACGCACCAAATGCATAAGTTGAGAAGCAGATTCCGACACCACACATTTTTCTGATGAAAAAAGTAATTAAGTGAACGATGTGCTTTGACGAATTCACATCTAAAGATTCCGCACCATCATACTTAAAACTGGTATTCCTTATAGCAAGTCCCTGAAAAAGGATTTCACAATCATGATCTATAAACTTGAGAAGGTTGATGCAGTAAAAATTGACAATAATCAATCTGGATGCAGATTCTTCACCGGAAGCAATCGAATCAGTTGCTGCTCCACCGTCGGTGAATTATCCTTTCGTCCCAACTCCGACCTACCCATGAACCAAAACTGGAAAATCAACATTCTAAAAATCAGAAGCAATCAAAACCCATAAAAACTTGTTCCTCACCCGGGTTTTTGTCTGTGTCTAGGGACTAAACCCGAGGAGAAACACGAGGTAAGATGAGTCAGACCTGGATTTGAAACATGAGCAGAAGAAGGTGGAAACTGGCGGACATGAGGCTGGGTCTGGGGGAGAGGGACACGCATGGGGAAGAGAGGTCTAGAGCCGGAGTGAAATCTTTCTGTTGCGGTGGCTCCGCGGCCTAATCGGTGTAGATTTGAAAGGATTCGACCAAGCACCTCGCCCTCGATCTTTTCCTCTTCCTCCAGCAACAGATGCAACTCATGGTTTCTTCGCTCTTTTGCCGGTCATCAGAGAGACCGATTTAGGGTTTCTGGAAAAAAATTTGATTGATTTTGAGAACGGATAAGAAATCGAGGATAAGAAATCAAGGATTCGAAGAGCTTTGTATCTGTAAAAATTGGGAATTTGTGTTTGGTTTCTCAAATATTGAAGAAAAATTGAGGGAGAGGCAAGAGAAGAAGAAGAACAAAATGAGGAAGAAGAAATGAAGTTGGAGAAATTAGGGTTCTTTGGAGAAACTGATTTCGGTGGCTGGGTGGGTGAAAATTAAAGTTCTAATTTTGGGTCTGAGAGGAATGAATCAGAAGAGGGAGAATGAAAATGTAGAGGGAAAACCTAGAGGGAAATGAAAGATAAGAGGAAAACTAAGCTGGGTTAATTCACTCCCCAAAATTTCACGAAGTGTTTGGCGGTTCAGCCAAATTTTGGTTCCCGCTTATAGAAACTCTATTATAGCATTTAATTAATGCTATCGTATAGTTCGGAATTTTTAAAAACATCTACGACAACAGTTTAGTAAAACGAGCTATCCTAACATGCTATGAATGAAGACTTTTTTGTAGTGCCCACATCACTTCAGGTATCAGAGGATCCTTTTACTGACTTCACCTTAATACTGACTTAGATTTCTCACCTAAGGGCTTGGTATACTCTGTGTC
Organism: Orychophragmus violaceus; assembly: GCA_030180135.1. Classification (NCBI taxonomy): domain Eukaryota; kingdom Viridiplantae; phylum Streptophyta; class Magnoliopsida; order Brassicales; family Brassicaceae; genus Orychophragmus; species Orychophragmus violaceus. The sequence goes on from CM058229.1 coordinate 20,489,414, forward strand.
GGATTCCCTTGTTAGTTCTGACACAGCCTGTCAACCTATCCTATTTGGTTCCCTTCTCCCCTTCTATAAAGTAAAAAATAATAATAATAATAAACTGATGATGAGTTAGTAACTCCAAAGTGGTCATGAGAATAGTAGCAAACACTATTATCCCTTATGCATCCATGGAATGTGTCCAAAGTACACCCCATAACGGGAAGAACACTAATAAAAAAAAAAAATGATACCCAATGTGGGAAAAATCAGTTGTTAAGGAAGGGAAAGAGAAGAAAGGGACTAGAGAAAGATAGTATGGTGGTCTAGAGCTGATAAGGTAAGAATCCATGTGCCCTTTGATCGATACTCCTTAGGTGAGACCGCACTTAAATACTTGCAGAAGTCAGTAGGGAGAATTTGCATGCTTGAATGTGATTGTGGAGTTTACTTAGGATAATTGCTAAGTGTGGGGGAAGTACATGTTGGTCTTGATATCCTGTGATTGATTCTTTCAGTGGTTTACTAAGGGGAATCTGAGTATTGTAGCTTCTAGGATGAAATGAGTTTCTGAAGAGTTTTCAAACCTCTTCACCAAACTTTAGTTCTCTGTTTTGCTTGAGGGCAAGCAAAGGCTAAGTGTGGGGGAGTTGATATATCATGGTTTTACTAGTTTTAGACCACGATATAAGTGTGTTTTAGTGTCTTTTTGTGTTCTTTTAGAGTCTTTTACAGGCATAATCAGGTTTGGAGCATATTTGGTGATTATGGCACTTTTGGAGATATTTGGAGTGTTTGGCCGAGAGATAGAGTTCACTGTCCGAAACAGAGGAATGCGTCGATCGATGCACTCTAGCATCGATCGTTGCACCAGCGAGATGGGCCGAAACTCGGCGGTTTATGAAGAGTCAAGATATTGCACTCTGATTCAGAAGTTCCTGATATTTACAAAGAATCCCCTGGCCGAGATTAGACCTATATAATTAAGTTTTTGGTGTTTTATTTACTTACGCTTTCATAATTAAGAGCAGAGGATTTTTAGAGCTTTTGGGGCTGATCTGAACCTTTTACTTCATCTGTATTTGGAGAAGATTTTGAACCCCTTTTATTCTTTATCTTCTATGCAATTTATTCATCATATGATTATGTTTTCATTATCTATGTCTGAGTAGATTCCTTGTTAGGTTTAGGGTTTCTCACATAGGATTTCATGACTTGCTAGACTTGTTTATTTCAGTTAAGGATTCATAAATATATTTGTTCTTCAATCTAATTTTGCTTAAAGCTAGTTCTAACCTGATCAATTAGAATCTAGATCTTAGGTTGCTAAATACGTCACGGAAGTGGGGTTTAGGAATCTGAACTAATTAGGTTGAGCAATTAAACTTCTCGCAAACGAAAGTTTGGTTTAGGATAATTGTGAACATATCAAACTTGGAATTAATGCTAGTTTAATCTGTTAGTTCTCGCAAACGAAAGTTTGGTTTGCTGCACTTAGACTTAGAGAATTATAGCAAAGGAATTTGGTTAATTCTATATCTGTGTTTTGAGTTCTAGAACTGTGCTTAATTAGATCCTTGCTGAATGAACTGTCTGCTTGTCTGATTTCCTGAGAACGCCCTAGACTTAGCGCTCTTAATAACTTGCTTTCACAACCAATAATCTCTGCTTTCTGTTTACTTTCTCGCACTGCTTTTCATTAAATCACATTGCTTTCTTCCTAGTTTAATTTCCTGTTCTTGAGCTATTGAATACGGAGTCCCTGTGGATTCGATACCTATATACTACGACTACTGAACTGTGCACTTGCAGTTAGATATAGGGTTAAAACCTGACACCTATCAGAGAGAGAAAGAGAGAACCGGAGGAGAGAGAAAATGAGGAAAGAGAAGATGGTCCGGAGGTTCATCGGAATCACCAAGGTCAAGTGCGGGTCAAGGTGGGAGGTTCGGGAAGGGTTCAGGGTAGCAGCGGGTTTAGTTTGGGTCTCGGGGGTTCCGTCAATCCATCCATCCGTCGTCATAATAACACTGTGAGTCGGCTAAATTGTGTGTTGCATTTAGTTAGAATCATATAGACCCGGAATTGATAAACCAAAGTTTAGGTTGCATACCCGATTGATTGAATTGGTTAGAACGGCTAGGTTGGTTAATAACTCTGATAATTAATTAAACGGTTAGGTCAAGTAATGCATGCTAATCATTGATAGTTTGTTGATTGCTTGATTGGGTGTTGCATTAATTGATTGATAATTCGTTGATTGCTTGATTGGGTGTTGCATTAATTGATTGATAATTCGTATATAGAACGACATGCTAGGACGTATATGCATATATAAGTATTTAAGCATGTATCTAAAGGAATCTATATACGAGAAATTATGAGTTGATTAAAATACGGTTAAAAGACATAACATACTTAGAATATAAGAACGGGATGGATTAATGAATGAAAGTTAATGAATAATGAGATGTCGGGAAGTTAGTAATCTTACTTACTCTAAACCGACAGATCGAGGACTTATTATAAGAAACTTAGGAAGTGATAAGTAAAGAAGTGGTGTGATTGATGAGGCGTCTACGGGATTAGTAATCCACTAATCCCAAGGTAGCGGATTGAATGAGTAAAGATTAAGAAAATATTAAAAGTCGAATAAACCTAAATCATTGTTTGTGTGGTGTTGTGTTTGATTGTTTGTGTGATTGTGTGTATCTACTTCGGTGTTGGGTCGAGTAGACTGTTGATTGCTTGATTGTTTATCTACTTCGGTGTTGGGCCGAGTAGACTGTATTTTAGATACTTACTCTGGTGCGGGACCGAGTAAGTTGGGTGATGTGGAGGTTGGTGATAGGACTTGCAGGAGGGATTGGGGATTAAGATAGTGTTTCTGTTTGACCTTGTTGGTATTGCGTGATAGAGTCCCAGTGAGTCTGCTTGTTTACATTACTGTTATTAGGACTCTATAGGGCGCGTTAGATCCCGCAAGTCTAGAGATGGCGTTCCGGTACTTCCGACCCGATTGGATCCTCGGGTAGCTACCTGATCAGGCACGTACCTTCGGTAGTGGTTCTGGCAGGTGTTAACCTATGGAGTGACGTCTATAGGTGTGTGGTCCGGAGAATACGGGGTCGCGTCCTAGGGCCGGACTGCATGGAAACTTGGGTTATCTAGGGGTAGCCTGAGTCACCGCGTATGGACGGGAGAACGGTGTCCTAGCCGTTGGACTTTGTATTATCGCCTAGGAGTCGTGGGAGGTTTTAGCTACCGTGGTGGCAGCTAAGTGTTCCAGTGGAAGTCACCTAGTTCGCAAAGTGGGCCCAGATGGTGTGGAGATTGCGTTAGAGCTGCGATAGATAGATTGAGTCTAATCGAGAACATGTGCCGCAGTGTTCTCGATTCCCTTCGTTGATGATTGTGTAGTTATTTGAATGCTTGTGTGTGTTGTGAAGCTCATCACGTCTTGGTAGCACGTGATCAGCTATTATACTTGATTGTTATTTTGGGTTTGGGTGGGATTAATAGATTGTTAGCAGCCTTTAGTTGGGAGCCGTCTCACTGGGTAATCTTAGATTACTCATTAGACTCTTTGTGTTTTGCGTAGCTCGGCGGACGCGTAGGACACTCGGAGTAGTCTCGTTGGCATTGGGTATCGGTTTGTAGTTTACGCATTTTGACTGTTACTTTCGGTTTCAGATTTTGTTGGGATCCCGTTAAATGTTTTTTTGTAAAACCGTATATTGTTATAAATAAGATTTTATATTTTTAAAGTAATAAAAACGGAATAATTCCCTGATATACGGTTTCGTCCGAACCGAACACAACTCGTGGAAGCGGTACAGGTTGCGAAGCTTGGTATCGTGGAAACGAGGTAAACGGAGTCAAAGATGGTTTGGTCCGAGCCTTTGTCTCAAACCAGATTGTCTCTGGCTTTCATATTGTGACAAAATCTTCTCGTATGACTGCTCGGGTTCGATCGGTCATGTTCTTGTTTGATTGTTGGCCGGTCAGCTTGTCGGTCAGCCGAAAACGGGAAGGGGGCGTTACAAAAAGGTGGTATCAGATCATGGTTCGTCATGGGTTCGAATATTCCGATTTTTAAAAGTTTTCAATGTTTTATCGAGTCAAAATATGTCGCCAATACAACCATTAGGAATCCGAATCGCGTCCGTCTCCGGGGAAATGGGTATTTTATTAGGATTGTGCTAATCATTGTGCTTTTGTTGCAGTCACACAACAGAGTTGTCCTAGGAGGATTGGTGTGTGTGTGTGCGGTTTCAACGACAGTAGAAGCGACATCCGTATTTGACGACCTAGGCAGACATAATGGTGGAATGTATCCTCAAGCTAACGGAGACTCAGAAGTTCGGGGTCACTCACCAGCAGCCATCATCACCAGATGTTATTCCATTATTACTGACGTTGTTGCCCAGAGGTATCAGTCGTCGTTACCACCAGCACATCTCCTGTCGGCCGAGAAATGCATCGTGCTCCTTTCCTGTCATGATCGAGATCGCGTCGCTCCGCCACCACCACCACACTCATTCCATCCTCCTGGCGCACCTGTCGATTAGGATCCACATGAGTTGTACCGCTCATGTTGGAGATTAGGAAATAGATTAGGCCCATGTAAGTAAGGGATCTAACTCGCTTTTGATGTGTGAATATCGGTTGTATGTAGTGGTGATTCTTTTGGGACAGATTGGGAACCGCTAGTATGTAGACTCTGACGGACCTACGTACCTAAAACTCTATGTGGTGAATAGATGTTTTATTTACATAGTGGATGTGGAGTATTTCGGTTGTCGTTTTGAGTAGCGGAGTGGTTATATTGCATACTCATGATGGTTGTGAATGCAATATAGTTACGATGTGAAAATAGATGATGGTCCGAGCAGACGGTTTCCATTAGAACCCTAAGGGACAAACTGCAAATGCCGAATTGCTTGCTTGATTGATTGTGTGTGATTGATTGCCTTGCTAGGTTGTTAGAATTCTGAATTGCTATGATTACTCGCTAGGTTGGTAGTTGTTGATTTCGAATCTCTGCATTTCGTTTAATCGCTAGGTTGCTAGAAAGTGATTTTTGATTTTTAAGTAGCAAATCGTTTGGTTTTCTTGGGTAGAATTGTTTTTAAGCCCCGAAATGATAAAGCCGTTTTTTTTTAGAAAACTTATTCGAGATTGAGCGGAACGATAGGATATTGTTATTTAGCCATGTGTGACCGTAAGGTACATGACTAAGTAACCATATTTCTATGAGGAAGTGATATCGGGATTAAGTTAAAAGAAGTCTAACCGTTCCAGTGTTGTTGAGGTTGTTGATGTAGGCGTGATGGACGAATTGACGAGGACACGAGACCGAACCCGAACCCTAGAGACTAGATGGTGTTACAAGAAACCTGAGCCTGCAAGTCAGTCAGTGGAGTTTCGTCACCATAGTGGGTATCAGCAATAGAAGGAACCAAGATAGATGGGTATGATGAGTTAGCGAAGGAATTTGGAAGCATCAGTGACAGTTTTGGATCAGCTCGAGGTTATCAAAGGAAATGCGGTTTGATATCCATTAAGCGTGGAGTTCAGTGATCGAGAAAGTTCGAGGCATGCATAAGTATGGTGGTTTAGTTTTAAAGGAGGAACATCAATATTGGGAGCGATAAACAGTAAAGGCGGAACAATTATCGAGAATGGAGGGAGAGTCGGTGTTGTGCCATTCACGGAGGTCGAAGCAAAGTGGGGAAGTCGAAATATCGGTTGAGGAGATCGTCAGTTGGCGCAGATGGAGTCAGAAACTCGAGTGGAGCAATTCAGTCAGGATCAGTAGTTTCAAGAATCAAGATTGGAGTCAGCGAAACAATGAGATGAGGAACCAGAAGTGATCGAGAGTCAAGGAAGTTCAAGATGTGGGTAATTTGGCTTGGTGAAAGATCGTGTTTCAGAAGTTAGTGAACATTGGGAGTGCAGTTCAGTTGATTCAGAGTTCGAGCGTCGGAGCACTTGAATTAGTTCAGTCGTGGCGACTTACAGGGTTCTGTTCCAATTCGAAGTTTTTAGTAACGGAGAATTCGGGGACCGAATTCCTGTAAGTGGGGAAGAATGTAATATCCTATTCCAAGAAATAGTCAACGGGCAGCAGAGAAGTCAACGGAGGGCATTTTCGGAAGTGGAGACGGGCAAAATGTTATTATTTTGGTCATAAAGAACATTTAGAAGACCAGACGTGAAAGAAACGGAGATTAAACGAGTTTTACGGACTATCGGAAAACGAAACCGATAAAACCGATAAAACTTGTAAAAATCATTACGGGAGCTACGGGAGTCCGATTGAGGTGAAACGACTTGATAGATTCTTCTGAAAGAGTCTAGTATTTTAAAAAGAAGCTTGGAAGATTTATTTCAGAGGCTACAGAGTTTCAATGATTTTAACGGTTTATCGAGAATGGAAACCGACAAAACCGAAGCAACTTGTAAAATCCATAACCGGAGCTACGGGTGTCCAAATGGGGTGATTCAAATTGCTAAATTCGTCTAACATCATATAGAATCTTAAAATGGGGCTTGGAGGATTTATAGAAGCAGATAAGAAGTTTCTAAAATATTAAACACGAAAACAGTAATATCGGAACGTCGGAGCGGTTCGGGATTAAGGAGCTTTTATAAACAAATGGGTGCAATGTTTTTGGCAAGATTGAATCCTGCAGAGAAAATTGTAACCTACCCATGGCGCCACCTCTTATTCTTTTATTCAAATAATGAGTTTGGTACATTGAATCTTCCATGGTTTCTAAATGATAACATGTTAAATAAGATGAATGCATCTCATCCTCTTGGTCTGCGTGGCTTAAGGAGAATAATGGGAGAAGAAATGCATTGAATCTACTATAGAATTGTGGCTGTGGTCGTGGCTGAAGATGAGAGCAAGAGAGTGACATTTGTCACCATAAGATCTTATGGAAATACAATGAATATGGCTTGTGCATGGGAGGGGCTGGCGTGGCTCTTAGCATGGAAGAGGGAGACGTGGAAGGAAGATAGGGGAAAAGAGTGGAGGGACACTTGTCACCTAATTCTCAACTCAAGTTTGCTATAAAAGGAGGGTAAGGGCCTCCATTCTTTCTCACACCAAAACAACAAAGAAAAGAGAAAGAGAGAAGAGAAAGAGAGAAGAAGGAGGAGGAGAAGAAGAAGAAGAAGGAGGAGGAGGAGAAGTGTGTGGAGAAGGAGAAGAAGGAGGAGAAGAAGAAGGAGGAGGAGAAGAAGAGGAAGACCGGAGGAAGCCGGAGGAAGAAGAAGTCAGGGAGGAAGAAGAAACCGGATGAGGAGGAGGAGCCGAGAGAAGAAGAAGCCGGAGAGAGAAGAGAAGAAGGAGAAGCCGGAGCAAGAGAAGAAGAAGGAGAGAGAAAGAGAGAGGCGTGAAGCTTGAAGAATAAGAAGATGGAGAGAGGATGAAGCGTGGAGAAGGAGAGAAGAAGAGAAGAAGAAAGAAGAGGAGCGTGAGAGAAGAAGAGAAGAAGAAGGAGAGAGAGAAGAAGCGTGGAGAAGGAGAGAAGAAGGGAAGAAGAATGAAGATGAAGCGTGAAGAAGAAGAAGAAAGAGAGAAGAAGAAGCATGAAGAAGAGGAAGAGAGAGAGAGATGGAGGAAGACCGGAGAGGAGAAAGCAAAGGAGGAGAGAACCGGAGGAGGAAGAAGAAGAGAGAGAGAAGCGTGAAGAAGAAGAAGAGAGGGAGAACCGGAGACGAGAGAGAACCGGAAGAGGAGAGAGAGAGAACCGGAGGAGAGAAGAGAACCGGAGAAGAGAGAGAGAACCAGAAGAGGAGAGAGAGAGAGAACCGGAGGAGAGAGAGAAAGAGAGAACCAAAGGAGAGAGAAAATGAGGAAAGAGAAGATGGTCCGGAGGTTCATCGGAATTACCAGGGTCAAGTGCGGGTCAAGGTCGGAGGTTCGGGAAGGGTTCAAGGTAGCAGCGGGTTTAGTTCGGGTCTCGGGGGTTCCGTCAATCCATCCATTCGTCATCATAATAACATTGTGAGTCGGCTAAATTGTGTGTTGCATTTAGTTAGAATCATATAGACCCGGAATTGATAAACCATAGTTTAGGTTGCATACCCGATTGATTGAATTGGTTAGAACGGCTAGGTTGGTTCATAACTCTGATAATTAATTAAACGGTTAGGTTAAGAGATGCATGCTAATCATTGATAGTTCGTGTATTTCTTGATTGGGTGTTGCATTAATTGATTGATAATTCGTTGATTGCTTGATTGGGTGATGCATACATATAGAACGGCATGCTAGGACGTATATGCATATATAAGTATTTAAGCACGTATCTAAAGGAATCTATATACGAGAAATTATGAGTTGATTAAAATACGGTTAAAAGACATAACACACTTAGAATATAAGAACGGGATGGATTAATGAATGAAAGTTAATGAATAATGAGATGTCGGGAAGTTAGTAATCTTACTAACTCTAAACCGACAGATCGAAGACTTATTATAAGAAACTTAGGAAGTGATAAGTAAAGACGTGGTGTGATTGATGAGCCGTCTATGGGATTAGTAATCCACTAATCCCAAAGTAGCGGATTGAATGAGTAAAGATTAAGAAAATATTAAAAGTCGAATAAACCTAAATCATTGTTTGTGTGGTGTTGTGTTTGATTGTTTGTGTGATTGTGTGTATCTACTTCGGTGTTGGGCCGAGTAGAGTGTTGATTGCGTGATTGTTTATCTACTTCGGTGTTGGGCCGAGTAGACTATATTTTAGATACTTACTCTGGTGCGGAACCGAGTAAGTTGGGTGATGTGGAGGTTGGTGATAGGACTTGCATGATGGATTGGGGATTAAGATAGTGTTTCTGTTTGACCTTGTTGGTATTGCGTGATAGAGTCCCAGTGAGTCTGCTTGTTTACATTACTGTTATTAGGACTCTATAGGGCGCGTTAGATCCCGCAAGTCTAGAGATGGCGTTCCGGTACTTCCGACCCAATTGGATCTTCGGGTAGTTACCTTATCAGGCACGTACCTTCGGTAGTGGTTCTAGCAGGTGTTAAACTATGGAGTGACGTCTATAGGTGCGTGGTCCGGAGAATACGGGGTCGCGTCCTAGGGCCGGACTGCATGGAAACTTTGGTTATCTAGGGGTAGCCTGAGTCACCGCGTATGGACGGGAGAACGATGTCCTAGCCTTTGGACTTTGTGTTATCGCCTAGGAGTCGTGGGAGGTTTTAGCTACCGTGGTGGCAGCTAAGTGTTCCCGTGGAAGTCACCGAGTTCACAAAGTGGGCCCAGATGGTGTGGAGATTGCGTTAGAGCTGCGATAGATAGATTGAGTCTAATCGAGAACATGTGCCGCAGTGTTCTCGATTCCCTTCGTTGATGATTGTGTTGTTATTTGAATGCTTGTGTGTGTTGTGAAGCTCATCACGTCTTGGTAGCACGTGATCAGCTATTATACTTGATTGTTATTTTGGGTTTGGGTGGGATTAATAGATTGTTAACAGCCTTTAGTTGGGAGCCGTCTCACTGGGTAATCTTAGATTACTCATTAGACTCTTTTTTGTTTTGCGTAGCTCGGCGGACGGGTAGGACACTCGGAGTAGTCTCGGTTGGCATTGGGTATCGGTTTGTAGTTTACGCATTTTGACTGTTACTTTCGGTTTTGGATTTTGTTGGGATCCCGTTAAATGTTTTTTGTAAAACCGTATATTGTTATAAATAAGATTTTATATTTTTAAAGTAATAAAAACGGAATAATTCCCTGATATACGGTTTCGTCCGAACCGAACACAACTCGTGGAAGCGGTACAGGTTGCGAAGCCTGGTATCGTGGAAACGAGGTAAATGGAGTCAAAGATGGTTTGGTTCGAGCCTTTGTCTCAAACCAGATTTTCTCTGGCTTTCATATTGTGACAAACTCTTCTCGTATGATTGCTCGGGTTCGATCGGTCATGTTCTTGTTTGATTGTTGGCCAGTCAGCTCGTCGGTCAGCAAAAACGGGAAGGGGGCGTTACAACGGTGCTACTCATGCCAAGGACGAGCTGGAGGAGGCATCCATCCCACTGCTCCGGAAGACCTCAAAGTCAGGTAACCCTGTCGAGGCTTCTCCTTTGTCTGATAAAGGAGCTCATTCTTCTTCTCCCGCTCAGCGAGTTTTGATCTCTGGTCCTCCCGGGATGTCGGCTTTGCCTACTGGGGCGAGCAAGAGGCCTTTCGAGGCTGTCAGTCTTTTTGACTGTTCGGACACGAGTAAACATTTGAGGCCGGTGGCACTTCCAAGAGTTGGAAGAACAGATCTTTTGCTCTTCAGGGAGATATTTTGGAATATCTCCTGTGAGGTTATCCCGTCCTGTCCGGTGAACGAGATGTACAAGCCGAAACTATACCTCGATATCTCAAAGTTTTAGATGTGAGTACCCGTGTTTACCCGTTGTCTATTTTACAAGTCGGATTCTTTGATTTTTTATGTCTTAACTCATATTGTCTTTCATAGAGCTTCGCTGATGATTCATACGTCTTCGATATGATCCTTCAGTTGCAATCGCGGAATGCCGAGCTTGGCAGAGAGCTTGCTCAAAAGACGAAAGGGCTGGAGAAACTTAAACTTGGCGCCGAGCTTCTCCGAATCAGTGAGTAGAATTTGAAGAGTAAGGTCACTACTTTTTATAAGCACGTCAAGCTGCTCAAAAATCACAATCAAGAGCTCACAACGTACAAAGAGAGTCTCTCTGATGAGCTGGCGCAAGAGAAGCTTCGTCCCGTCGAGGATGTATCCAAGGAACGAAATATCTCGTCAATGGAGGTTGGTGACCTCATACACGGTCGCAAGGTTATAGCTCAGAAGTATGAGTTGATGCGTTTGCTCTGAAAGAATCTGAGAGTGATGCATAAATGAATCTTAGCCAGTACTCCGGGACCTTGGAATTTCTCCGATCGCTTCGGGATGAAAAGGGGGTAGCCATCCTTGACGAGGTCATTGAAAAGCTCGCGGCGCAGAAGGAGAGATGGGACAGGAAGATCGAAGAGATCAATGCTCCTTATATTGTCGAAGAGTACTTTGCGATCTCCCCGGTTCCGATGAGGGTGCGGCACTGCAATCCTCCTTCTCCTCTCCCCTTTCAGCTTCCGTCTATTGATCGACAAGTGGACGACGTGGCCTTACTCGATGATTTTGGCACCAAAGTAGACGTGATATCGTCGGAGGTAGTTGGGACCCTGAAGAGTCTTGAGGGCGTGCAGCTCGAGGTGACGGAGATTCCTCGTCATTGCATGTGGTAGTGCCTCCCTTTTCGTCGGATGCTCCTCTAGTCGAGCTAGCCCAAGATCTTCCTCTGCTTTTTTAGGCTGTATTTTTTTGTTTCCGGGGTGGTTTAGTCTCCCCTTTTGTAAGATTGTTGCGGGGTATCGATGTTCTCCTTTTTTTAAGACTTTTTGCGGGGTGACGATGTCCCCCTTTTCTGAATGGAGTTAGTGTTTTCTCCATCTTTATGATCGTTGAGGCGGATATTTTCTTGCCTTTGATAATCTTGTTTCATTATTACTATTTCTTTCTAGGCGAGTAGTTACTTTCAATTTTGGTTTATACGTGGTGAGTTCGTCTCATAGTTCGTCGATGTGGTCTGAAGAAACTATATTATTGTACGATCGAGGTAAGAGGGGGAGGCCTGTTTGGCTGAGTTGTTATTTTCGCGTCTTCAGATCTTTTTTAAAGATTTTAAGGATTCTGATGTCGTAGGTCGGAGCTTGGCTCCTTTCGAGTGTTTATTCTCGAGGATATAATTTGTGCCTTGAATAAGTTTTTTTTTGATCGAGTGAAGACTCGGTTTCGATTCATCGAGCGGAGCTCGGTATTGAGTTTGTGTACCTTGAATAAGGGTTTTATTTTCATCGAGTGAAGTCTAGGCTTTGATTCATCGAGCGGAGCTCGGTACTGAGTTTTTGTACCTTGAATAAGGGTTTTGTTTTTATCGAGTGAAGACTCGGTTTCGATTCATCGATCAGACCTCGGTACTGAGTTTTTGTCCCTAACTCGGGATCGGCTATGCGAGGTAGGTCGGCTTACTCAATGCGTGTGAGTTAGGTTGCAGGTGCAGTTCCCGGCTTTTGCTTGTGCCAATCCAACTTTAAGTTCTTAGTCTTTGTCGTTTGGGGAAGGAAATCGATCTTGCACGTTTTGTTGTGCAAATACGATTGAACCGAGCCTCCTGTTAGGACGTCGGTGTGATTTGAGACAATATTTTGTTTTGACAAAGTCTTTTTATTGATTTACGACTACACTCTGGGTAGAGTTGCCTACGTACCTCGAAGACGAGGATCAAGTCTTTCGTAGTTCATATTATATAGGGTAATAACATTTTTTGCGCTGAAAACCATTGAGTAGCTCGGATGTTTGATTTTAAGCTTGATTTCTCCGAGGTATGTCTCCTTCAGGTGCCCTTCCTCCGATGGGTGGTCCTGGTATGATACTTATCTTTCCTTTTGATTCAGAGGGGTGGCGAAGCTTTCGTTCTCTTATGAAGCATAGCCTCGACGTGGTTTGAGCTCCTCTTAGCGTGTGTATCCCATTCGGGGTTGGGAACTTAATGTATTGGTGGTACGTCGAGACGACCGCTTTCATTTCGTGTAGCCATGGTGTTCCGAAGATGGCATTGTAGATGGCTGTTTTATTGATGATGACGAACTTCGTCACCGTCGCTATTCCGCCGACATAGATAGGGATTTTGACCATGCCTATAGTCATAGTTTGGTCGCCATAGAATCCGGTTAGTGGTTTCACCTTTGGTTTGACACGTAGTTTTTTGAACTCCGCTTTTTCTAGAGCTTCTTTGAAGATTGCTTCAACCAAGCTTCATGTTTCAACCAGCATGCGGGGGATCTCGCAATCTCCAATCAGGATCTCGACCACCAGGGGATCGTTATGTGGCATATCTTCTCCAATTGCGTCGACTTTAGTGAATGATAGCGGTATGCCTTCCTCGATCGGGAGCGGGTTACGCTTGGTTGTTGTTGCCTTTCGACCATATTCTTTTATGGATCGCATTGAATCCGAACCCAATTGTAGTACGCCCATTATCATGTTGATTCTCCGACGAGGTTGCGGGGCAGCCATGTAGGATGCTGAAATTCGGAAGCAAAAACTGTTAAATAAAACCGATGTAAAACGATTGAGGAAAACGATTTAGCGGAGGCGAGATGATCTCTTTCCTTAATTCAAAATATCTTCCGCAGTGTAACGGTTTGATGAGATAATGAATCCCATGATACAACCTCTATGAAACTAAGATCGTGACACTCGATCAGAGAATCTGCGAACTTGAATTCTACGAATACTCTCAGACTTACTATATGGTAAAAGAAAGAAGACGAGAGAGATTGCTGGTTTTTCGAGTTGTAGAAACATTTTTTAGAAAAGATTATCAGAGAGTGTTCTCGAGTATAATGAAGTTTTGGATATATAGGAGAAGAATGGTTCGGTCAAACTTGCGCAGAAAGAATCTCGCAAAACGTTACGGAAATCGCGTAACTAAATGCGGAGATCTCGCGAAGTTAATGCTCGTATGTTACAAATATTCGAAATTAATTTTCGAATTAATTTGTTTAATGGTTCAAAAATTCTTATGAATTTTGTCCAAAAATATATGCGCGGGAGCCTCTTTAGAGGCTCATTCCACGAACCACGAACCACGAGCCACGAGCCACGAGGACGGTGGCGGCGGCGTGCGTGTGTGTTCCCTTCTCTCTCTCCATAGCCATGTGAACAATTGTATGACCATGTCTATGTATATACTACTCTAAAACTTCTCTTACTTCCAATGTGGGACAAATTAAGTTCCACTTAAGTTTGGAGAGCAAAAGGCTTGACCAATTTTATTGGCCCATACCCATTTCTTTTCAACTCATATAATATTTTATAAACCATAATGTTCATTAAAATATTAGGCCCAACAATCCCCTGCATGAATAGAAATTACTCTAAACATAGGACGACTAGACTGACTGGACAGACTCGAGTAGACTAGACATGACTCGACTAGACTAGACAGACTTCCGAGAGTATAAGCAAAAAAATCACTGTGTTTGAGATAGTAGCATGTTCCAGCTTTGAACCACTCATTGTTAATATATGTCGGGTTTACTCGGCCAGGAGGTGAACATGATGTCTTGAACCACCCGGATTTTTATGTAAACCGAGACAACAGGTATAACCCAGTTTTATTTTCTCGTAGAATTAAGTTCTCTATTGTGTTCATTTTGGCCTTGAACATGCTTGGTTAGTCATGAGTGAACTCGGAGAATTTAGCTTGTTGTTCATTCTCCTAGAAACGGCCCCAGTTCACACTCACTAGGTGATTTGCCAATAGTCTTTGTTTTAAGAAGTATCTTTAATACTCCACTGATATATCAAAGCTATGGACTTATCATTAAAAGTTATGCTTATCCTTTTTATACATACAAATCTTATATATGTTAGCACTGTTATCATCTTGGGAACTGAGTAAAGACCAGAAGTCTTTCAGTGCTTAATAAGATTATGTTCAATTTAGTTTTCCCTTTGAACCTGACAACTTGGGATCTCCATTCACGTAGGTGGGATTTCCATCAAACATCCTCTTGAGTTATAGGCTTTAAACCCATTCCCATCGATGATTTTACAACTTGATCTTGTGACAAACCTTTAGTAAATGGATCCGCTAGGTTGTCAGCTGATTTGATATAATCTATTGTGATTACACCACTTGAGATCAGATGTCTAATGGTTTTATGTCGTCTTCTTATGTGACGTGATTTACCATTATAGAGATTATTCAGTGTCCGGGCTATAGCCGATTGGCTATCGCAGTGTACACGTAATGCCGAGACTGGTTTCTCCCACAATGGAATATCTTCCAGGAAATTCCGAAGCCATTCAGCCTCTTCAGCAGCTTTGTCTAGTGCTATGAATTCAGACTCCATGGTTGATCTAGCCAGTAGAGTTTGTTTGGAAGATTTCCATGATACTGCTCCACCTCCAAGGGTAAAGACATATCCACTTGTAGATTTCGAGTTTTTGGAATCAGATATCCAGTTTGCGTCACTATATCCTTCCAAAATTGCGGGTTCTCTACCATAGTGGAGACCATAACTTTTCGTATGCCTTAAGTAATTTAATACTCTTGTTATAGCTTTCCAGTGTTTGTGACCTGGATTACTTGGTAACGACTTAGTACGTTTACTGCATGTGCCAAATATGGTCTAGTACAGTTGGTTAAGTACATAAGACTTCCAATAACGCCTGCGTACTCTACTTGTGACACAGCTTCACCTGAATTTTTGGTCAAGTGAAGTTGAGAATCAACTGGAGTTTTTGCCATGCCATTTGAGTAGTTTTTTAATTGCTCAAGTATCTTTTCAGCATAGTGATCTTGAGACAGAATGATTCCGTCTAAAGTTCTTGTGATTTTTATTTCTAGAATGACGTCTGCAAGACCCATGTCTTTCATGTCAAACTTTCCACTAAGCATGTTCTTAGTTTGTTGGATCATATCTTTATTTCTGCCAATAATCAACATGTCATCTACATATAAGCACAATAAAATATATCCACTTGGTGTATTCTTTATGTAGATGCATTTATCACATTCATTTATGTTAAATCCATTTGACATCATTGTGTTGTCAAACTTTTCATTCCATTGTTTCGGAGCTTGCTTAAGTCCATATAATGACTTCATAAGTTTACAAACTTTGTGTTCTTTTCCCGGCACAACAAATCATTCGGGTTGTTTCATATATATTTCCTCTTCTAAATCACCATTTAGAAAAGCTGTTTTAACATCGGTTTGATGTATTTCCAGATTTCTTAAGGCTGCGATTCCGATCAGCATTCTTATTGAAGTTATTCTCGTTACGGGAGAATATGTGTCAAAGAAGTCCAGACCTTCTTTCTGTCGAAATCCTTGTACAACAAGTCTAGCCTTGTACTTATCAATTGAGCCATCTGTTTTCAATTTTGTTTTGAATATCCATTTACACCCTAGTTCTTTAAACCCTTCAGGTAGATCGGTTATTTCCCATGTATGGTTTTGCATAATGGAGTGGATCTCACTACTGACAGCTTCCTCCCAAGAAGGTGCGTCTAGTGTAGACATGGCTTCTGTGTACGTTCTTGGTTCATTCTCTAGGAGAAAGACCATCATGAAGTCAGGACCGAAATATTTCTCCTTACGAGCTCTTTTGCTTCGTCTAGGTTCTTCTTCTTCGTCTACTTCTTGTAATGAACCACCGGAAGTACTAGCCTCGTTTATAGAAGTGCTAGGGTCTTTCTCTTGACGATATCATTTTTTATCCTTACATGGAAAGATATGTTCAAAGAAAGACACATTCCTTGATTCCATTATTGTATTTACATGAATATCTGGTATGTCTGATTTGTGAACCAGAAACCGATAAGCACTACTATTGTGTGCATATCCAATGAAGATACAATCAACTGTCTTAGGTCCGACTGAGACCTTTTTCGGAGGTGGTATTGCGACTTTTGCTAGGCACCCCCACACTTTCAGGTATTTGTACGAAGGTACTTTACCTTTCCAAAGTTCATATGGCATTTTGCCAGTTACTTTGTGCGGTATTTTTTTGAGGATATATTTTGTGGTAAGGAGCGCTTCCCCCCACAGGTTCTGGGGTAGCCCAGATTCCTGCAACATTGCATTCATCATTTCTTTTAGAGTTTGGTTCTTTCGTTCCGCAACTCCGTTAGATTCCGGTGAGTAGGGAGCAGTAGTTTGATGTATAACAAAACGCATTAAATTGTCCATCATATTCACCTCCTCTATCATTTCTAACTATTTTTATAGTTTTCCCGAGTTGATTTTCAACATCGAGTTTATATTCTTTGAATTTCTCCAAGACTTCATCTTTACTACGCAACAAGTATACGTAGCAGTATTTTGTACAATCATCTATGAATGTAACGAAATACTTTTTACCTCCTCTAGTTTGTACCAACTTTAAGTCGCACAAATCTGTGTGTATTAAGCCTAGAGGTTCGGTTGTTCTTTCAACACGAGGGGATGGTGTTTTAGTGAGTTTTGCTTGTACACATGTCTCACATTTTTCTTTGTTTATTTTGCATTTTGGGATTAGATTTGAATTCATCAATCTTTGGACAGATTTATAATTCACATGTCCTAATCTTTCATGCCAAATATTAAAAGACTCAACCAAGTAAGAAACTAGATTCTTATTAATTGCATTGGAAGTGGTTACATCATTTTTGAGGACTGTCATCACACACATTTTGACAAGCCCATCCTTAACAAACCCCTTCCCAATAAACACCCCATTCTTCCTTATTATCAGCTGGTCAGACTCAAAGTTGATTGCAAATCCATGCTTGTTGAGCAGAGTTCCAGAGATCAAGTTCTTCCTCATGTTTTGCACATGCTTCACGTTGTTGAGAGTAACTTCCTTTCCTGAAGTCATCTTCAAAACCACTTTGCCAGTGCCTTCAATCTTGGAGTGTGACACATTTCCCATCAGAAGGTGAGCTTCAGTCTTGCTCTTCTGGTAGGTGGAAAACATGCCCCTGTCAATGCAGATGTGAGTAGTGGCACCGGTGTCATACCACCACGTTTTGGGATTCTCTGCATTTTCTTCAGCCACATTTGCTTCAGTGACCACCGCACATAGGTCTTCTTCAGTCAAGTTGACTTGAGCTTTGAGGTCCTTAGCTTTGCGGCGACATTCTGGAGCTTTGTGTCCCTTTTTGTTGCAGAAGGTGCATTTCCCAACAAACTTTCCCGAGGGACCCTCCTTCTTAAAAGAAGTGGATGACTGAGGAGCCATCTTATTAGGTGCACCTTTGGTCGGAATGATTTTCCCTTTGCCCTTTCCTTTTCCTTTGTATTCATCCATGTTGGCGTTGTGGGAAGGAGACATTTCAGCCTTGGCGGACATTTCTTTCTTGCCCTTGCGCTTCAAAGATTCATTTTGCAGACTGGAAATCAGATTTGCCAAAGTCAGCGATTTCTGCTTGTGATCAAGATAGTTTTTGAAGTCTTTCCAACTGGGTGGAAGCTTCTCGACGAAACAATTCACTGTGAATGTTTCACAGATCTTCATTCCTTCATCTGCTATCTCTTGGCAAAGCATCTGAAGTTCATGCACTTGCTCCATGATGGGTTTTTCATCCACCATGTTGAATCGGAGAAATATTGCAGTAGCAAATTTTCCGGAGCATACGTTGTACGATTTGTACTTCTTTTCCAAAGTTTCCCAGAGATCCTTCGAATTTTTGATCTCGTGGTAAACCTTGTACAAATCGTTCACCAGGCGGCTTGTGATGTAGCCTTTGCACAGAAAATCCCCATGGATCCATGCCTCAACACTTAGGAGGGCACGCTTATCAGTGTTATCAGCCGGCAACACTGGTTTGGTCTCTCTGAGATACCTATCCAAATTCATGGTGCTCAGGAAGAAATGCATCCTTGATTGCCACTATTTGAAGTCGGAACCATCAAACTTTTCTAGAGCGATCAGTGCGGTAGGCACCGTTGACGTTGGGACAACGAGTGGTAGACCATTCCCATGTGTGTTGGGTGTCGACTCACTGGACGAATCATTCTCTTGGTTATCAGGTGGGACCACGTTGTTGTCACTGGTAAGAGACATCTGTTCACAAAAAACAGAAGAATAAAGTCAGTTTTTGTAACAGAGTTGTAATAGAGATTGATCGCTTATTGATCGTTTAGATCGTATGATATACCGTTTCGCAAACTCGCCAAAAGGCATTCGCGGAAATCGTTTATCGAATCTGAAAATAAATCGTTTTGTTGAACAAACGATCAGCGGAATTGCGTATAGAATTCGCCGAACACTGGTTGAAAACGTTTTGTAGAATCGTATGAAAAGGTTTTTCTACAGTTTTTGAATCCGATTCAAGCGATAAGAATGAAGCGGATTTATTTTGAATTAAGATTGTAGGATGCTGAAATTCGGAAGCAAAAACTGTTTAATAAAACCGATGTAAAATGATTGAGGAAAACAATTTAGCGGATGCGAGATGATCTCTTTCCTTAATTCAAAATATATTCCGCAGTGTAACGGTTTGATGAGATAATGAATCCCATGATACAACCGCTATGAAACTAAGATCGTGACACTCGATCAGAGAATCTGCGAACTTGAATTCTACGAATACTCTCAGACTTACGATATGGTAGAAGAAAGAAGACAATAGAGATTGCTGGTTTTCGAGTTGTAGAAACGTTTTTTAGAAAAGATTAACAGAGAGTGTTCTCGAGTATAATGGAGTTTCAGATATATAGGAGAAGAATGGTTCGGTCAAACTTGCACAGAAAGAATCTCGCAAAACGTTACGGAAATCGCGTAACTAAATGTGGAGATCTTGCAAAGTTAATGCTCGTATGTTACAAATATTCGAAATTAATTTTTGAATTAATTTGTTTAATGGTTCAAAAATTCTTATGAATTTTGTCCAAAAAATATACACGCGGGAGCCTCTTTAGAGGCTCATTCCACGAACCATGAGCCGAGTTGGCCGGACGGCGGCGGCGGCGTGCGTGTGTGTTCCCTTCTCTCTCTACATAGCCATGTAAACAATTGTATGACCATGTCTATATATATATATATATATACTACTCTAAAACTTCTCTTGCTTCCAATGTGGGACAAATTAAGTTCCACTTAAGTTTGGAGAGCCAAAGGCTTGACCAATTTCATTGGCCCATACCCATTTCTTTTCAACTCATATATTATTTTATAAACCATAATGTTCATTAAAATATTAGGCCCAACAAGCCCGCCCCTCATTGTCCTGATCCTAAGGGCGCCTGTTGGGCTCTGTTTTTTGAGGTCGTTCTTTCGATTCTTCTCGGAGAGCTTCCTCTTGGTTTTCTTGTCTGTTATTGCCATTTTTGGGTTGTCGGTCACCTCACTCGGGGTTAACTATTTTTTCTTTTCTGGTACTGATCCAGCAAGTACACGGCCAAGTTCCAGCATGATGCGGTGTCATGAGAGTGTTTCTTGTGACATTCGCAGTTTGGTCGGTCATCGTCGGCTTCCCCCGAGCGTGGTTGGTTCCAAACAATTTTTCCCATCCTTGAGAAGTGTTTGCGATGGCGATGGTTTTGCTGCTGCTGTCCTGGGAATCGGTTTTTGACTTTTCCTTTGCCGTAGAGGCCTTTTTGGTTAACCCGGATTGCTTCTTGGAGAATATTGCATCTTCTTCTTCCAGTTCGATGAACGCCACCGTTCTGTGTAATGCATCTTCCAGAGATGTGGGCTTGTTGAATTTTAGGTCTGTCCTGAAAGCCGAATGATAGAGTAGTCCCTTCCGAGGTTCTCCTCTAGTTTCGCTATTGTCCACGTTTATTTTGGACACGACTTCCTTGAATCAATCGATAAAGTCTTTCAGAGGCTCTTCTTGTTTCTGTTCGAGATCCCATAAGTCGGCATCCGATGATTTGGGAGTTATGTAGAGCGAGTAATGCTTCAGGAACAGTTCCGAGAGCTCCTGAAAACTGTCGATCGATCCTGTTTTGAGTCACGAGAACCAGGTAAGAGATATCCCCCCTGAGATTTTCCACGAAGTGTTGGCAGTATTCGGGGTCCTTTTCCTCGTCGGTGAATCGGTTGCGACTCATTGCTATCAAGAAGGCAGTCATGAATTGGTTGGGATCGGTTTTTCCTTCGTAGAAAGGGAACTTTATCTTCTCGATACGCGGGATCCTTATGTTCATGATCCGAGCTGTGAAAGGCGTCTACTGTGCTTGTTCCAAAACGCGGCTGAGCTTGGGGGCCGAGCTGGCTACACGATGTACTTTGGAGCCTAAATCCTTAATTTGGCTCAGTATAGCCGCGAGCTGGTCACCAGGTACCTGCATCGAGTTGGATGGGGTTGATGCGCTCCCAGTTGAGTTGACTGTCGATCCCACGGTCCTTCGAGGTGCTTCGGGGAAAAGGCGCCGACTGATAAGTGGTGCTCTGTCCGGGTTCCGCTTAGCTGTGGGTGTGCCTTGGCGTCTTTGCAAGCTTTCTCGGAGCAAGTTCTACTGGTCAGCGATCGCGGTAATACGTTTGTTTGCAGTTTTATCCAGGTTCTAGAATCGGCTTAGCAGTGTGCGAAGCAGCTCCGTTGTGGCCGGGTTTTCGATCCTGCTGGTAGGTATCATGGTGTCCATGCGCACCGACCTCGATGGTGGCTTTATGTCGGTTGTTCTTTGTACCGGCCTCACCGTAGGTACGTCCGGGGCGCTTGAATTTTCTGGTGGTGGCACGTCAAATTGCGGCCCTGAGTTTGATGTGTTGCGTGCTCTGTTGCCCTGCTGGGATGGATTAGGTTGGTTCCTTTTGATCCTGTTGCGGCGTTGGTGACGTCTCCTGCACTGTTCGTTCCTCCTATCTCATGTGACGAAAGTGGTGATTCGTTCATTGCTATTCTCTTCTTTAGTTAATCAAAATACCTAACGTCCCCACAGACGGCACCAATTGTTGATTCAGAAAATTGAACAATAATCAATTTGGTCAAATCGATTAGTAAATTAGGGACTTGGATATGAGATTAAACAAGAATTAGAAAGCAAGAACAAGTTAGACCGGAAAATCTAGTCTTATTATGAAATCGATCCGGAACTGATCGATGATTGCTAGCTCTTACGGTTTTTAAGTACAAATATTAGTGTTTCGACTTAGTCTTTTCCTGCGCAGGGGAAGGATATTTATATCAGATGATCTAGGATTTTTCTCCTAGATTCTATCTGATATTCTTTACATAATCTGAGTAATAATAAGGAGAATATTTCCTAAAAGAGATTCTTCCTTATATTTTTCAAGATAAATGTTAAACTAACATTTACCTATTTCTTTTATGCAGGTCAGGCGACGTCGTCGAGCTACGCGATTGTTGCCGGGCTACTTCCTCAATGTCGGGCTTTGCTACGTTGGGTTTCTATTGTGCCTTCTGGGCCGAATCTCTCATGTATTCCCTTTGTTATCGGGTCGGGCCTTAGAGGGGTGCTAATCCCACCTTTAACAGTAAGTCCCCCAGTTAGTTGCACTGGGCGGCGCACAAGTCGGCGAATTTACTCATAGTCCATGTCCGGTAACCAAGGCGCTTTAAGTCGGGATTCTAACTTGGATCATGGTCATGGATCGTTGTCCAACGCGAGATCGTCTTCTGCTCTGGGGCTTGCAAACTGATGCCTCATTTCTTCTCTGCAACTCTGCTAATGATTTTATCTCGCATATCTCTTTGAATGTTCTATGGCCTGGTCAATTTGGACTCCAATTGCAGATAGATGTCAATTCACTTCTCCGAGGAAATGGGATGCTCTCTTACTCCGGCTGCGCTCTTTCACAGGTTCACGTTGGAAAAAGACTTTGATACTAAATCGCTTGGCAAGCTTTATTGTATTTCATACGGAAAGAACATAATGCGCGATTGCATAATCCGCACTTCTCCTCCTCCACTCCGATTATCAACACGATCAAATTGATGGTCAAGAACATAATCTCAAGTCTCCGTCTGGATAGGCCTGTGAACTGTGGCTAACGGATTGAACCACTCCATTGATTCCTCTGCAAACTGTCTCCGATCTTACTCAATCACCCTCGTTGTTAGCATCGTTCTTTGGCTCCTTCTGTGTCTGGAGAACGAGCAATAACAACAAGGACAAAAATCTGCTTTGTTGGGCTAATGTTTCTGATTACTGCTGTTAGGCTACTGATTCATGTTTGTTGTGCAATATGTTTAGGCTATTTAGTTAATGGGCTCAGCCCTGTAAACATTTTATTTCTCCTGCTTTTAATAGAAAACCTTTTATAAAAAAAAAAGAAATAGACAAACTGGTCAAAAATATTGAAATACTCGTGACAAGTGAAAAATCTCAGTCTTACGAGGAAAATAACCGCAGAAGAAGTGGAAGTAGCTGTGCTTTCAATAGGTGCAAGTAAAGTTTCAGGTCTTGACGGATTTATGGCTAGGTTCTACTAACACTATTGGGATATTGTTCAAACGGCTATGGTAAAAAAAGTTCAAAACACTGGTGAAATGCCTAGATAACTTACCATACAAACCATGATAACCAACATAATTGGTCAAAGATTCTCTATGGTTTAGTTTCGATCAGGGCTGGTCCGTCACATTGTGGCGCCTAAAGCCAAAAAAAATAATTAAGTCCATCTAAAAGCTATAAAATACAAATCGAACCTTAAACATTTACATCATTAAAGAACGGATTTAAGCACTACGCCACATTGAACTTAGGTAATATGATGTCACAAAAAATAATATTTTTTGGTGCCTAAAGCATGGGTTTTACCTACTTTAGTTCCGAGTTGGTCCTGGTTCCGATAGTTTAGTGATATAGTTCTGAGATCTTTGTGATAGTGTATTATATGTTTCTTATGTATGTATATATATATTACACTAAATTTAAACATTTTCATGATTCCAAAGATCACACCACCGATCACCATTAAAGAGTTTTGATCGATTACATTTTAAATGTATTATACAAAGTCATATCGAATATTTTAACTAATCGTCTTAAAATGCTAACATCAATAGTCTAACCATTAAAAAGTCTTCATCTCAGGACGACAAATTAGTGATAACGTTTTGATAGCGCATGAAGTTTTCCATTCCCTCAAAGTCAGAACAAGATGAAATAAATCATATATGAGGATTATAACAAATATTAACAAGGCATACGCTATGACTGAATGAAATTTCCTCGAGACAGTCATGCAAAAGAAAGGTTTTGTGAACAATGGATTAAGTGGATTATGTCTTGCGTATGATCAATATCTTTTTCGGTCCTCATCAACAGTAGCTCTTATGGTAAATTTACATCGACAAGAGGGATTAGACAAAGAGATCCACTTTCCCCATATTTTTTATCTTGTGTGAGGATGCTCTTAGCTCCTTTATGAAAAACGCAACAAAAACCAGAGAGATTCAGCCTCTACATATGAGTGTTGGAGGCCACCGATACCACATTTATTGTTTGCTAATGATTCATTGTTTTTTTTTTTGTCAAATCGGATTTTCCATGCCAGTAGACACTTTGAACTGCTTTAAATTTCCAATTGATGTGTGTTTAGAGAAAAATATCATGTTATCGAGTTTCTGGTGGGGAGTGAACAATGGAAAAATGAAAGTGTCATGGTGTCTTGGAAGAAGATGACTTCTCCTAGAAATATGGAGGTCTGGATTTAGAGATTTGCATCTACTAAATCAAGCTTTACTTGCAAATTAAGTCTGGAAATTACTACAGCGGCCTAATTGTCTTCTACATAAGATTCTATGTCACTAGTATTTTAAGAAAAGAAATATATTTGAGGCAAAAACAGGCACTCAATCTTTTTATGGATGGCATACATTGTTGTTTGATCGGGACCTACTATGTAAAGATCTTCAAATAAGTATTTGAGATGGTCAATCCACAAAACTAAATGAGCCATGGATCATAGATATTATTCCCATACCCCCAGATTGCTACCATACACAAACCCTTCACTACTTGTCTGTATACTCATAGATAGTAACTTTCTAAGATGGGATGATGAACAACTCAACGATCTCGTCGAACAATAGGACTATCACCGAATTATGAAATTATTTATACCAACTCAGCCCCCAAAGGACATGGCCGTTTGGTCGGTAACATTGAATGGGAAATATTCAGTTAAGTCGGGATTTCATCTAACAAACAGTGATTCCGTTACATACGTAAATAAAATGCCAAAGTTGTAGTCCACCCAGATATTGCTGCGGCCATATGGAAAGCATACACACTTCCTAAAAGCAAACATTTCTTGTGGAGGACGATATCACATTCATTAGCGGTGATTACAAACTTACGCTGCGGAAAAATTATTGTTGATCCAGTTTGTCTTCAATGTCATTTTCAAGAAGATTTTATGGATCATGCACTATTTACATGCCCTTACACACAACGTATTTGGAGACAAACAGGGGTTTCATATGGGATACTCACTGACTAAACTACCTCTTTTGAAAAAAAAAAATCATTCTATAGTATCCCTCGACAACTGCTATTACTCGCCTTTTGGACTATTTGGAGAATATGGAATAGTCGAAACGAACTATTATTTACAAGGAAGACGATTTTAGAGAATGAACTTATAGTGAGATCAAGGGGAGATGTCTAATAATGGATTAATGTGAATGCAAGTACCTTGGTCACTTGGGTACCGGAACATCATTTTCGAAGGAGATAACCAACTCTTACATAATACATCGAATACGGGAACCCAAAATCTGAAACTAACACTACGTTTAAACAATACTTGCATGGAAAAGAATGTTCAATTCAATCGCATTGGAGTATAGAAATCGAAAAAAGCAATCAATGTGTTGACAAGTTAGCTAGACAAGCACTATGCTCTCCAAATATGTGGATGTTGTATTACAATTTTCATGTTTTCCTTCTGAAACTGTATATTATAACAACTCAATATATAAAGATTGTAGCTGGAAAAAAAAGTTATGGGTTGCTCACTTGTCCTTACCCTGATTGTTGTTACTTATGCAGTGAAAGATGTATCTGCAACATGGAATTAGTCACTGAACCTAGTAATACACCTAATGTTAACCCCTATTGCATGCATTTCCCGTTAAATTTTACTCCTTGTGATACACCTATGTGCAGTGGCGGAGCCAGAACTTTTTCTTACCCGGGGCAGAAAAAAATTAAAATAAAATATAGTTTATAAATTATCAAAAATTACAAATGCACTCGACGTTCACTCATAGCCTAAAATCTTTTTTTTTATCACGGTTTCGTTTGTTGGGCGTTTCACCCACATGCATTGCTCACGTAAAGTCTCATGCTTATTCCATGAAGAGAAACCTTCAGTCACAAATGCATAATTTCCACCTCTCTTTGGTATGCCATCTCTAAATAAGTAACAACATAAGCAAAATGCTTTATTTGTCGATACGCTATACTCTAGCCAATTACCATACTTATCAAACCATGCTGAGTTAAATCGCCTTAATGCATTTCTGATTCTTTTTTGGGGAAAAATATGACCATATGGTTGACACGGACCTCTAGTTAAGTACTTGATCCTACTTCATCCCTTTGATTTGGATGATATTCCAATATATTTTTTCTTTTGGGCTGGATCCCACGGTAAATCATCCAAACTATTAGAATCCGAAGCATATGTTTTCTTGAAAAATCGTTCCATTAATAGTTCTGCAAAATATTAAATCATATAAATAAAAAATATTCTTGTTCACAAAAAAACTTACAAAGCATATAATCAACTTAAATTATCAAGCTAAATCAAAAAGGAACCAAAACAAATTGAAATAGAGAAAGAGAATTACATGAAGTCGAGAATTTGTATTAGATGATGGTGGATGTTAGAGATTGTGATTAACAACTATAAAACTGAAATTTTCTCTAAAAATTATTAAAAAGAGAAAATTTCAATTTGAAAGAAAAGCTCGTATATTGATGGGTGTGTTTTGTTATGGAAAATTTCCATTCCTAATAAACTAATAGGATTAATTCCTTTTGCTCATATAAAGTATAATTTCCTATTCTTATGATATGCAATACTTTCTTTTTCTCATAAAATCTAATTTTCTATTTTTATTATACCCATATAAAATTTAATGGATCTTCAATAAAATCTAATGAATCTTCAGTTTTAATAAAAATATGTATGAAAAAAAAACAGGGGCAAAAAATAATTTAACAACAGGGGCATAATTAAAATTTTACATAAAATTACACTATTTTTCAAAATTTTAGGGGTGGCAACTGCCCCACCCAATATGTGAATACCTCCGCCCCTGCCTATGTGAGTAGTCTATAACATTTGAAGCACGGGGTTGTTGCACCCACTGCAGTTTTGATAGTCCAATTATAATACTGTGTTCTAAATGCCAAATTTAGCTTCATATTTAGTGTTTCTCCTGATTTGGTAACATCCTCTTCTCCTTTTCTATCAATTTTGTTGGCTAATAAAGTTGAAGGAAATGTTTCGCCAGCAATTTGCCACATTAGATTCTAAGTTTTGAGTATTTAAAATAGATAACATATCTTTTAAAAAAAATGTGAGGAAATTCAATAAAACATAAAAAGTTCAAAAATATCTGAAAGCTCCCATAATCTAATGTTTGGTTAAGTGTTCATTAATGGTTATATACCAGAAAATTTGGGATTGGAATTTTAAAAATGCGATTTATTATCATTAATGCATAATAATGGAGATAAGCTTAATTGAAGTGAAATCTTCAACCTAGTGCATATGCAATTGTCATACAAAAAAAATCTTCATAGAGCTGATTAGAGTAGGGTAGTGTTGGAGGTGGTTTAGCATCCTCTCTAAAGCCCGGTTCAATAGCCGAACGGTCCATCAAAAATTAACCCGATGGAAAAGAAGTCGGTCCAATCATGGAGAAGCTCAGTGACGACTTCCCAACCGATCCACATCAAAGAAGATAAATATGTTAATGGCAAATTAAGATATTTAAACAATGAAAGAAGATAAATACAAATCTTCTAAATGGAAAGAAAATCTATATTTGTCTATACTTGTTAAGATTTTACATAATAATATAATAGAGAATCTAGGAAATAAAGCTTACATCTTCTGATATAAATATTTTTCCATGTGCGGGAAAAGACTAAGTTTACAAGTTTTACACATTGTACTCAAAACCCTAGGCAGAGGGCATTCGATTTCGACTAGCCAATCTAATAAGACAAGATTTTTTGGTCTTTCTCGTTATTACTTTTCAGTCCTTTGATCCATATTATCTAAGTCCCTAAATTTTAGATTAGTTTATTGATTGATCGATGTGGTTCTCCGAATCAAAAATTGGCATCGTCTGTGGGAACTTTGGATATATTCGATCGATTAAAAGGGAAGACTGGCAATAACAGGAACACCACTCTCATCACTACAAGAAATTAGGGCAATGATAGCACTAGACGATAGCTCATTTTTCGTTTCTGCTATCAATGAGGGTTTGGGGTTTAGGGTTAGTCATTCATAGCATTTTTTAAACGCTATAAAGGGAAATTAATTAGCGCTTAATGAATTTCTTTTAAGCGCCACACTTTGGTAACTTTTAAGCGCCACACTTTGGCTAAAAAACTAAACTTGCAGCGCCAAAACCTTTATCTTCTATCACAAAAAACAAAAACAAAAAATCAGAAACATAAAAAAAAAATTAACTTTACCAATTTATCGGAGACGAGAGAGACTGGAGACCGCCGTAGCTGCGGGTAAGACCTAAGATTCGTCTCATTCCGACCAGTTTCTAATTTCGTTTTGAGTATAAATCGATTTCCTTCATCCTCATTCTCGTTTGTCTTCGAAGGTCTAGTCCTATCTCGTTAATTCCAGCTGAATCTAGTGCAACTCTTCTTAGATTCCAGGTGAACGAAGACAAAACGGTACCCAAAACTCTTTTCGTTACCTCTTTAGATTTCGATTCTTCTTTGTTGGGTTCTTGGTGTTTTTGTATATAGATTTTGATTTCGATTTCATCTACTCTCATTTGTTTTTGATAACTCAACAAAGTTCGACTGTGTTTAGGGATTCAATCTTACTTATTTTGATTACATATTTTGATTACATTTATTGCATGTTGTTGTTTTGATCTATCGTGTTTCTTTTCTCATTCATATATCTACTCTAATTTGTTTCATGTTTTTCAGGTTTCGGTAAGCTTAATACATAAGGAAGAAGGTTCACATTGAATATAAGCAAGAGCTTGAGAGTAATCAGGTAAGACCAGTTCAAGATCAGTTCATATTTTAGCTTTGGCATTGTTTTTCTTTTAACTCCGATAGAAACTAGTTTTGGTGTGTAAAGTAATTGGGTTTCTTTAACTGGATTGTTAGTTTTAGGATAAGAAAGCTTGACTATTTTGTTTGACATTACTTTATCTCACCTAAGCTTCTGTTTTGATATGCTAATTAAGTTAAATGCAGCATAACAATTTCAATCATCAATCTGCAGGCTTTATTTTGGTTGAAAGAGCATTGAAAGGAAGCACAAATCAATCTCCTATATCTTCTACAGGTTAGTAAGCTCAAAATAAGTGAAGATTTTGAATGGATGATTAATTTGATGTGAATATCAAGTGCAAGACTTTGAATGGATTGTTAGTATTAGGATTGAGAAAGCTTGACTATTTTGTCTCTCGCTGGCTTGTTTGTATGTGTGTACTGGTCATGATGCGTTTGTGATGATTGAGAAAGCTTGACTTGTCTGTATGTGTGTACTGGTCATGATGCGTTTATGATGATTGAGAAACCGTAATAATTGAGAAAGCTTGACTTTGAATGGATTGTTAGTATTAGGATTGAGAAAGCTTGACTATTTTGTCTCTCGCTGGCTTGTTTGTATGTGTGTACTGGTCATGATGCGTTTGTGATGATGTTGCTTTGAAAAACAGAGATTCCTTATAAATCTTGACTTTTCCGTTTGTAATTTTGGGTTGTTTAAAACAAACATCAGAGTATACTCTTGAAAATCAGAGATTAATTGTTAAACTATGTTATTTTTTTCAAGCTGATTTGAGTAGAAGTTTGAGTTTTTTTTTGTGTTTACTATTTTTCTGTTTACAATTGTATTAAAGGTTAAGTGATAGAATGTTGGACAAAGCTTGGGTCCATATATGCAGGTATTTATATTACTTATGCATGTAGTATTTTGATTGGCAGAATTGAGACTTTAAGTCTCTCTTCTATTTTTTTTTCCTTATACAACTCTACTTTAGAGTTGATCCAGCGTATGAGATAGGCGCTTGGACTTTTGTGCGGGCTGTGGCTGCAACTTCAGGAGAGGCTGAAATGATAATATGCCCATGTGTGGACTGTCGTAACGTTGATCGTCATTCACCCGCTGATGTAGTCGATCACCTTGTTACAAGAGGAATGGATGAGTCATACAAAATGCAGAGTGAGTGGTACCATCATGGAGGAATTAAATCCAGGTCTAAAGGTGGAATCCAAGTGCCACAATGGAATGAAGAGATTTGTGGATTATTTCAAGCTGCTGAGTATTTAGATGAGGAGTTGGTTAGAAAATACGAGATTGCTGAGGGTGAGGATAAGAAGGAGGACGAGTTTCTTGCTAAGCTGGCTGATGCTGAGACACCATTATATCCAAGCTGTTCAAACCATAGCAAGCTCTCTGCAATTGTGACGTTGTTTAGAATCAAGACAGAGAACGGGTGGTCCGATAAAAGCTTTGATGAGTTGCTTGATAAACTGCCTGGGATGTTGCCTGAGGATAATGTCCTCCACACTTCACTATATGATGTCAAGAAATTCCTCAAGTCTATAGAGCTTGGATACGAGAAGATACATGCTTGTATTAATGACTGCTGCTTGTTCAGGAAGGAGTATAAGAATCTGGACAACTGTCCTCAATGCAATGCTTCACGATGGAAGCTTAACATACACACCGGAGAAGTTAAAAAGGTGTCCCACAGAAAGTATTACGTTACTTTCCCCTAATCCCTCGTCTCAAGAGAATGTTCAGATCAGAGGAAACTGCCAAAGACTTAAGGTGGCATTTCACCAACAAGAGAAACGATGGAAAGATTCGCCATCCTGTTGATTCTGTCACGTGGGAGCAAATAAACAGCAAGTATCCGTCCTTTGCAGCAGAACAGAGGAACATTCGTCTTGGGCTGTCAACAGATGGTTTTAACCCTTTCAACATGAAGAATACCAATTATAGTTGTTGGCCTGTTCTGCTAGTGAACTACAATATGCCTCCTAACCTTTGTATGAAGAAGGAAAACATAATGCTCACCTTATTGATTCCAGGTCCGCAGCAAACTGGGAATAATATAGATGTATATTTAGAACCTCTTATTGAGGATCTAAACCATCTATGGAATCATGGAGAGCTAACGTATGATGCTTTTAGCAAAACCACCTTCACTCTTCAAGCGATACTACTTTGGACTATTAGTGATTTCTCTGCCTATGGGAATCTGGCTGGCTGTAAGGTAAAGGGGAAAATGGGATGCCCTTTATGTGGGAAAAACACGGACACTATATGGCTGAAATACTGTAGAAAGCATGTGTATATGAGCCATAGAAAGGGACTGCCACCCACACATAGATTCCGAGGAAAGAAGGCATGGTTTGATGGTAAGGTTGAATATGGGAGGAAAGCAAGGTTATTAACAGGTCACAATATATCCCAAATACTACGAAATTATAGAAATATTTTTGGGAAAAGAGTGGAACACGGCAGGAAGAGAAGAATGACTGATTGTGTTGGATCAAAGTCTGATAGTGAGGATGTTTCTAGTGAATCAGAGGAAGAAGAAGAAGATGAAATAGACGAGGAGGAGTTGTCAAGGTGGAAGAAAAGGTCTATCTTCTTCCAATTGCCTTATTGGGAGGAACTGCCCGTGAGACATAATTTAGACGTTATGCATGTTGAAAGGAATGTGGCTGCTAGCATTATCTCTACATTGCTACATTGTGGGAAATCAAAGGACGGCCTTAACACTCGAAAGGATTTAGAAGATCTTGGCATTCGGAAGGATTTACACCCAAGAATTCATGGTAAAAGAACGTACTTACCTGCTGCACCTTGGTCGTTGTCTAAGGCAGAGAAAAAAATTTTCTGTTATTTGATGCATTAATACCTGATATTCTCTGTGTTTTGAATACAGGCTCGATTTGAACTTGATGAAGATTATCAAAGGACTGCTGTGCTTAAACAGATGGGTTGTTTATGGAGGGCCTCAAAGTCACGCTTGGTCAGCAAAATCATGAATATTAATAACAACCAGGAAAGGATGAGGCTGCGACCGAAGAACGTTCTTCCAAATGACTGGCGTAAATTTGTCAAGATCAAAACAAGTCAAGCATTCAAGGTATATTTTCAACTATACTTTGTTTTGAAACCTGATTGTGTGTATATTAATTATCTCTATAATCAGGAATTGAGTGAACAATATAAGAAAAAAAGGACCAAGCAGATTCCTCACACATGTAGCCGTAGAGGAATGGCTAGACTGACTGAAGATATGGTTAGTGTGTTTTTAAGTGATATATATTTGTTAATTGATTCCAACTTTGTATGTATTTAGTGGTACATAGAAGAAGAGTCTGTTTGTTGTTCTTACTTTGTAAGGTTTTTTGTTTTGCACAGAAAAAGAGAGCGAAGAACCGTCTAAAGTGACGAGACTCAAAGTCTGGGTGAAGTCGCGTACAAAAAAAGATGGTACGCCAGTCAATACGAATGCCGCTGAAACCATTGTAAGTTCTCTATTTATTCCACATGATTTATGGGTTTTGATTTTTGTATTGGACAAACTAATATTTTGGGTTCTTGATTATCAGAGAAAGGCAGCTGAAATTGATAGTGGTGATCCTTCTACACTATCAACAAATCCGAAAGATGATCTACTGTCCCAAATTTTAGGCCCAGATAATCCTGGACGTCTAAGGGCAATGGGACGAGGTATGAGTATGGCAAAAATAAACTGTTTCCAACTCAAGAACCAGTGTATGAATCAGATGCAAGAAAAACAGTATGAGTTGCAGCAAAAGGTACAACAACTAGAAGGTGTAATTGCCAAAATGCAGAACCAGGTAAGACACACTAGACCAGTTTAACTAGTTGTTGAGTTTTTATGTGACACATACCACCTGATAGTCTAATATGTTGCGTTTTGTTATGTTACAGAAACAAGACGCTGAAGTTGGTGAAAACTCAGCCCCAAGAGTAAGTAATTTGGTTCAGATTCCTAAGTTAAGATTATGTTTTATTTCAGATGTGAATACTGACATATGTAATTATCTAACCAATATTTTGTAGAGTGTAAACAAAAGATCACTTCCTCAATGTGTTTTAGTTGATTGGTGTGGTACTGATGAACATGTTGCTGAGGGTCGTCTAGTTTCATCTGATCCTGAGGACTTTGTGAACAACATTCCATTGGGTCCAAATTCTGTTAAAGTCTTGGTTGAAAAAAGTTTGAAACTAGATGCTTTTCTTTGGAGGCCAGTACCTAACATGTTCACCATTGAGGCAGCAGTAGGAGAAATCATTGCATGGCCAGCCTCTAGTTGTGTTATCTTGGACAAGGAACCTGAAGAAGAAGACATTGCACCGAAGGTATTAATTCTTACTCAAGGAATTTCTAATTGATTACTTGTGTTTGCATTCTTCATCTTGTTATAATCCAAACTGGTAAGTTCTAAGTTTATTCATTTGTTTCACAGAGCTCAGTGACCGTATCTATAAATAGATGCACACTAATGGATTGGGCTGGAAATGAAGACGTTGTTGTTGCTGAAGGCCGTTGGCAGAGTCGAGATCCCAAGGCATTGGTTAATGGACTACCTTTGGGACCCAATGCTATTAAAGTTTTTGTGGACGAGGTAATGCATCCGGAAACATTCCTGTGGAGGCCAACCTCAGAAATGAAAAGTATGGAGGAAGCTTTGAATGCTTTCATAGCGTGGCCTGCCAACAAAGTTGTCTTCGAAACAACTAAAGATAAATCTGCGCGAGATAAATCTCCTATTGTCAAATCTACAGCTCAATCTCCTCTCCGACGATCTCAGGTAAATTCCGACAGTTGATTTGTTGTGTTGATTTGTTGTGTTGATTTGTTGTGTTGATTTGTTGTGTTTATGAGTTAAATGATTTTATTGTTTTATGGCAGCGTAATAATCAGGACAAACTTGTGAAAGAATATCAGCCATGTAAACTGATGGATATTAGCGGCAAGAAGCGAGTGGTTGCCGAAGGACGTTGGTCATCAAACAATCCAGAGCAAAAAGTCCACTTTGTACCATTGGGACTTCACGCAGTAAAAGTTTGGGTAGATGTTGTTAAAGTGAAAGATGCAGCAGTTTGGAGAACTACATCAGAAATTGAGTACATGGAAGATGCACTTGGTTCAGCTATTGCATGGCCTGAAGACAAAGTCATCATCTGCTGACTTTACCAAATCAGAGGTAAGTGTTTCTATATGGAGATAACTGTGGTTTTAAGGCATTAGATATAATTCTGGTTTACTTGATTTTGCAGGGAATGAAGAACTTGGTCCGATGTAGCTTTAGTGTCTAGGAATGCAAGGAATGAAGTACTTTTGGTCCGGTGTTGATTATGTTTTGTATAAGGCAATGGAATGCTTGTCATGCTTGTCATGTTTTCTTATGTAACATGTACTTGGAATGTTTAATCAAAACATGGAATGCTTGTTTAGGACATGAAATGTTGTATTTGAACCATCTTTTGGATATGTTAATGATATTATGGATTGTTTGGATTATTTATTAATTGTAAATATTAAATATATGATTTGTAAAAATTAAATCAGGGTATATTCTAAAAAATTTCTTCATTGACCATCAAATTTATGATAGCATCACAAGAAAGCTACAAAAAGAAATCTAACAGCATTAAGAAAAAGCTATAATTAAATGTAAGACAGCGTATATATAACGCTATATTTAAAATATATATAGCGTAAATTATTGGTTATGATAGTGAATATTATAGCACATCCGTTTACGCTATAAAAGTAAAACATATAATAGCGTATAAAAAAACGCTATTGTATGGGGGGGGTCTATTATAGCTCCGGCTGTAATAGCGTTTATGAAAGCGCTGTTATACATCTATTATAGCGATAATCGTGTGCTATCATTGCCCTAATTTCTTGTAGTGCATCACAAGGGACAGGAGGAGCGAGCAATACATGCAACATCACTTCGGAGGGGTTATGGTACAAATCAGACTTTAGAAAGGACCTGAAACTCAATGAACCGACATCCTTAGAAGACGCATTGTACAGAGCAGTAGTGTTCTTAGAGTTGGAGGAGGAACACGATATACTCTCAAGGAAGCACTCTGTCTCAGCCAAGAAAGCCTCCACGGCAAAATTAAAATGAAAATCAGATCATAAAGATGATAACCACAACAGAGTTTTTTGACATTTGTCATCGACAACACGTCACAAGGTTGGAACAAGTATGTCTGCAACCAGTCACGATCCAAAGACGGGAACGATGATTGTCAGTACTGCAAATACCACAAAAGTACTATCACGACATCGTGTCATGCTGAAACTTGGCTGACTATCTGTTGGATCAATACCACAAAGGAAATATAGTAAACCCCGAATGAGGTGGCCGATGACCTAAAAATAAAAATAATGGGAAAGACGCCAATGGGCAAGGAGATCAAAGGGAATCTATAGACCAAGAAGCCGAGCCATAGGAACATCCCCCAGAAATGGAACCTAAAAGGCGTTCTCGGGACAAAGACGATGAAGGACGGGAAGTGTCGCAGCCTCATTAGAGAATCAACATGATAATGGGCGGCCTACGTATGTGCTCGGACTCGGTGCGATTGATCAAATAATATGGCTGAAAGGCCACTGCTTCCAAGCGAAACCCCATTCCCATCAAGGAAGGCGTACCTCTTTCATTCACCAAAGATGACACACTCGAAGTAGACATACCACACAACGACTCTCTGGTAGTCGACATTCTGATCGGAGATTGCGAAATCTCCAGCGTGCTGGTCGATACAAGAAGCTCGTTCGACGTGATTTTCAAAAAAAATCATTTGAAAAGGCATAATTCAAAAAAAAAATGAGTCAAGCCAAAGGTGAAACCACTTACTGGATTCGACGGCGATCAGACATGACGATAGGCACAGTTAAGCTGCCAATCTACGTCGGCGGTATGGCATTTATGACAGAGTTCGCCATTCTCAACAGGCCAGCTATCTACAACGCCATCTTTGGAACGCCTTGGTTACACGTCTTGAAGGTTGTCGCCTCGACATACCATTAATGCGTAAAATTCACAACTCCAAACGGATTCCATATGCTCAAGGAGATCAGACCACTTCGAGGTTATGTTTCATCAGCAAACGGAAACTCTGTCACCCCTCCGAGACGAAGGGGGAAAATAAGATCGTACCAGGTCTGCCTACTAGAAGGAAAGCTCCCAACATAAGTGAAGGCACCGGTAGAATTAATGCACCTCGGCAGGACCAGGTTTAGACTCAACAACGCCGAAGCATCACGACCGAGCTAATTTTATGATTTTTCGCCAACAAAAGACTAGTACCCTGGCTTGATCCCCGTTCCCGAGATAGGTACGCAACTCTACCCAGAGTGCAACCGTAAATCAATAAAAATAAACTTTTGTTTACAAACAAAATCTTGTCTAAACACAACGTCGGCATCCTGGTCAAATACTCGACTCATTCAAATATGCACCTCATAGTGAAAGAATATTTAGCTTTACCATACGACAAGGATCCCAATCTAAATCATATCGGTACAAAGAAAAGCTGGGAATCACACCCACTCCCTAACTCAGACAGACTACATAAGTCGACCTATCTCACATAGCTGATCCCGAGTTACGGATATAAAACTGAATCTGAGTTTTGCTCGATGAATCGAAATCAAGTCTTCACTCGCATAATTAAAACTAAAACCTTTCACAAGGTACAATTGCAAGCTGCATTATCGCCGAGAAAATACTCGCAAAGGCGAACTCAAAATAAAAATTAAACTCTTTCTCAAAGTACAATCGTGAGCCACGCTATCTCCGAGTAAATACTCATAAAATTCGAGCTTCAAATCAAAGCTTCATAAAAGGTTAAATATTTTTCAACAAATCCTTAAAAGGATTTCACAACGAAAATGACAACACTACTTACCGAGCCTTTGCTCACAAAAAAAAAAAAAATATATATATATATATATATATATATATGAGTTCTCACTCTCTTGAAAACAAGTCTTATGACTGCTTCGAGAAACCGAGTAGACAAACTCGCCCCCACTCGTAAGAACTCTCAAATTTTTCACTCAGAGTATCACAAAATATTCATCCATGGGCGAAGAAAGTCCTCGCCAAAAAACCGTCACATTCAGTTCAAAAAGGCTCATTGATCTTAAGACAAAATTTCAGTCTAATGCAAGGAACTTTATGCCTATACACTATTGAGAGTTAGCTAAAGAACGTTGCAAAAGGGAAAACAAACTAAATTCCATTCTGAATCAAAAAGGGGAACATCGTTACCCCAAATAAAGTTCTACAAAAAGTGGAGATTTCACTACCCTAAAAAAGAAATGTTATTACAAAAAAAAGACAAAATATGGCCTAGGCCGTCAGAGGAAGATCTTGAGTTTGTTCGGTCGAGGAAGGCATCACCACTGATCATCCTCAGGGCTCTTCAGAGTTTCAACTACATCTTTCGACATCGTACCAAAATTAGTTCTGAACTCATCAAACGGGACGACACCGTCAGTTTTCGGAACGAAGGACTAAGGTTGAAAGGGAAGAGGAGAAGGATAATTAAAATCATGCCCTTTGCTCGGGACCGGTGAGATCACAAAGAAGTCCTCACATATTTTTGGAGCATTGATTAGGTGACCTCCTCATCCCACTCCCTTCTCTTCACCTCGAGCTCGTCGAAGGCCTCGTCCAAGATAAGCAACCCCCCCCCCCTTTGGTCCCAAAGTACTTGAAGATAATCTAGGGTCCCGGAATACTGACTCAGGTTCAAGTAGGCATAGTTCTCGGCCTCTTTAGCGATAAACACCTCCTTTAACTCTAAGAGGCAATACTTGTAGTTGGTTTGCAAGATACGACTAGCTTTAAGGGTTTCACAGAGCTCCAGCGTCGAAATATTCCGCTCGTTATTCACCTCCTTGATAAGTCGGAGCTTCTCTTGTGACAACTCGGCGGTTAACTTCTCTTTGTAATCTTCAAGCTCCTGGTTACGAGTCACGAGAAACTTAACATGCTCGGAGAGAGAAGCGATCTGGTTCTTAAAATTCGCCTCGCTCACTCGAGAGAGTTCGACAGAGAAGTGGAACTTCTCCATCTCCTTTGTTTTTTTGACAACCTCTTCTTTGACCTCGGCACCTTACTTCGATAATTTTGTATTCATATCAAATCTATAGGAGTTCATCAAAGAGGCCCCATGCATAAGGATGATTGCCATAATAGGAGGAGGAATACCAATACCAAAACAAAAAATAGGGGGAAATACACCCACAACGAAGAGGTACTTCGAGATGTTGCAATACACATCCAGCTTATGAACTTGGTCCACTAGACAGGGCGGGAGACGTCGAATGAGATATTTTATACCAATCCTCGCTATAAAATTCGTCCGGGTTCTTAAGCTTATCACCTCAAAGAACGAAGGATTTGTTCTTCTAGTTCTCCAAGTTCTCACCGACTTTCAAGCGCTTGTTATCCCCAAACTATCGAAGTGACTTGCATCCAAGTCAAAGGTCTTTCGTTCGTCCCAGCAGGCGAGGCCGATGTCCTAGAAGGCCCCGTCGTCGAAACCTTTTGAGCAACAGAAGGGAGGAGGGTTCCTTTTTCGGTTGCAAGAATTTTTTCAACCGAACTAGACGACTCAAAGTTTTCTGAATCAAATGGTAAGAAGGGTCTTCTGGCTCATCTTCAACAGACGTAGTTCCACTCTTCTTCTTCGAAGCATCGGCGTCATCAATTGCCTTCTTCGATCTTAGCTCGGATGAATGTTTTTGGCCTCCTCAGCCATTTTTTTAACGGCATCATTAGAGGATCGATCATCTCCC
Source organism: Orychophragmus violaceus (assembly GCA_030180135.1). NCBI lineage: Eukaryota > Viridiplantae > Streptophyta > Magnoliopsida > Brassicales > Brassicaceae > Orychophragmus > Orychophragmus violaceus. The sequence continues at coordinate 20,528,015 of CM058229.1, forward strand.
CTCATGAACAGCGATCTAGGAGAGGCGGTTTGTTTGGCAACTGCAAATCGGCTAGACCTATATGCCTTGTCGCTATCAGGAGGCTTCAAGCTCTTCTTTGGAACGATCGCCATACTAGGAATAACTTTCCTTGCTTTCCCCATCTGTTTCTTTGGTTGGAATGTTGCGAGAAAGAAACTCGTAACGATAAGAACCAAAAGAGGAAAAATTTCAGGAGTTGACAAGAAGCAAAGGTAGACTCACTGGTTATTCTTGTTTGGTATCTTCGGATTCAGGCAAAATCTGATGATCGAGCTCGGAGAACTTGTTGCTGACGTCGTTCGAATTCTCCTCATTAATACGCTTTGGGTCAGGACGAGCTGAAATGAGAAGAACAATAGTCATATTTAAAGACAAAAAGAGCATTAACGGTTAACTTATTGGTCAACTACCAATGGAAAGATTCCACTTGTTGACAACTAGGGTCGTTGGATCAGGAAACGAGGACTTGTCAATTCTGACAAAGAAGTACTTCCTCTGGTAACCATGAGTTTTACTGGGTTTGACACCATCCTGCAGCTTGTACTGTCGTCACAAATTAACCTGAATCCACGCCGGTTTCTTCTTCAAGACTTTCAGCTAGCCGAAGCATTCGAACAAATCGACTGTCAACAGAATTCCAAGAGATTCGCCGAGATCGAGAAGTCCAGTTATGTTAATGATGCCAGCAAGGTTGCGGTGAGTAAAAGAAATTTTGAACTTCGCGCAAAAATCGGTCAACACTTTCAGCATTGGGAATCGAAGGTTGCCAAAATTAAAACGATTCGTATAGACATGCAAAGTTTGGAGGAGCATCCCAAGGCCGCTCCGAGGTAGAAGGGAAGAGGAATTCTACGTCCTCGCACTCGGGGAGAGCCTTCGTGAAACCAAGGAAATTTTATCAGAGAAGATCCGCAAAATGCCGAAGTCATTATCAACAACTCGGGGAGGAGTTGTCTCCTTCTCCTCCCCCTTCTGTTTATTCTTCTTTTTATCTCGGCCGCGAGATGCCCCCTTTAAAGCAAGAGGGATGTGTTCGTCAAAATGATCGGCAGCATCATCACGAAGGAATACAACTTGCCGCCGGGATAATTCTTGTGCGAGGCAAACAGAGTTCGAGCTGCGAGATGAAGAATAAGAAGGAACGATATCTCCCTGATAGGTGTAAGTTTTAATCCCTATACTAACTGCAAGTGCACAGTAATGTCAATGTAGTACTTAGGGTATCGAATCCACGATGACTCTAGGCAACGATAGATTTAGAACAAAAAAGATTAAACAAGGAGAAAGCAAATGTGATTAGAAACTAAAAGCAAGCAGGAAAGTAAATCAGTAGCAAGGTTTGTTGTAAGCAATTAACTAAGAGCGCTAAGTCTAGGGAGTTCTCAGGAAATCAGACAAGCAGATAAATCATTCAGTCAATATCAAATTAGGTACAGTTCTAGAACTCAAAACACAGATATAGAATTAACCAACTTTCGTTGTGAGAATTCTCTAAGCCTAATTGCAGAAATCCAAATGTCTTTGTAATTCCTAACAGATTAAACCAGCCTTAAGATTAAGTTCGATATGTTCACAATTCAATTAAACCAAATTTCTTTGCGAGTAATTCAATTGCTCAACCTAAATAGTTCAGATTCTAAACCACACTTTCGTGTCAATCTAGCAACCTAAGATCTAGATTCTAAGTGATCAAGTTAGAACTAGCATTAAACGAAATTTAGATTGAAGAACATCTATTGATATGAATCCTTAACTGAATTAATTGTATCTAGCAAGTCATAAAATCCTTAATGAGAATCCATAAACCTAACTATGAATCTACTCAGACATGGAATATGAAAACATAATCAATGAATTAATATATTGCATAAAAGAGATTTAAATAAGTAAAGGGGTTCGAAATCTTCTCCAAAATAAGCAGAAAGCAATACAGGATTAGATCAGCCCCAAGCTCTAAAAACTCTATGCTCTAAGTATGATAGCGTCCCTTAAAACTGATGTAAAAACCTAATTATATAAGCTAATCACGTCTTGGGGCTTCTTTGTAATTCTTGGAAACTTCTGGGCAAAACTGCAATTCTTCATTCTTCATTAAACCGCCGAGTTTGGCCCATCTCGTTGGTGTGTCGATCGATGCACATAGTGTGTCGATCGATGCACTACTCTGATTCGGACAGTGAGCTCTATCTCTCGGGTCAAAACACCAAAATGCTCCAAAAAGCTCCAATTACTCCAAATCCACTCCAAACGTGCTAGTACCTAATAAAACCTGTAAAAGACTCTAAAGAAACACTAAAAGACTCTAAAACACACTTATATCATGGTCTAAAACCGGTAAAAACCATGATATATCAACTCCCCCACACTTAGCCTTTGCTTGCCCTCAAGCAAAACAGAGAACTAAAACATGGTGAAGAGGTTTGAAAACTTTCAGAAACTCTTTTTGTCCTAGAAGCAACAACACTCATATTCCCCTTAGTAAACCACTGAAAGAATCAACTGCAAGACATCAATACCAACATGTACTTCCCCCACACTTAGCAACTGTCCTAAGTAAACTCCACAATCAATCCAAGCAATTCAAATTCACCCTACTGACTTCTTAAGAATATTAAGTGCGGTCTCACCTAAGGATTATCGATCAAAGGGCACATGGATTCTTACTTGTCAGCTCTAGACCACCATACAATCTTTTTTTGGTTCCTTTTCTTCTCTTTTCCCTTCCTTAGCATTCTGATTTTTCCCCATTAGGTATCATTTTATTTTTTTATCAGTGCTCTTCTCGTTAAGGGGTGTACTTTGGACACATTCCATGGATCGCACAAGAGGTAATAGTGTTTGCAACCACTCCCGTGACCATTTCGGAGCTACTAGCTCATCCTCAGTTTATTACTTTTTTTTTACTTTATGGAAGGGGAGAAGGGAACCATACTTGGACAGGTTTACAAGCTGTGTCAGAACTAACAAAGGAATCCGACTCAAGGTATACCAAGCCCTTAGGTGAGAAAATTAAGTCCAGTTAAGGGTGAAGTCAGTTAAGGATCCTCTGAATACCTGAATTGATATGGGTGTCTGATAGGTCTAGTTTTAACCCTATTCTAACTGCAAGTGCACAGTGATGTAGTTGTAGTACTTAGGGTATCGAATCCACAGGGACTCCGGTCAACGATAGATTAAGAACAGAAAAGATTAAACTAGGAGAAAGCAAAGGCGATTAAACTAAAAGCAGAGCAGAAAAGTAAATCAGTAGCAGGCGAGTTTGTAAGCAAGGAAGCGAAGCGTTAGGTTTCAGGAGTTCTCAGGAAATCAGGAACACAAGCAATCAGTCAATCAGGATCTAATCAATAACTGTTCTAGAACTCAAACACGGATTTAGAATTCACCAAATCTCTTTGCGAGAATTCTCTAAGTCTAAGTGCAGCAATCCAAATCTTTTTGCAATTACTAACAGATTAAACTAGCATTAATGATCAGGTTTGATATGTTCACAATTCCCCTAAACCAAATCTCTTTGCGAGTAGATCAAATTGCTCATCTAGGTTCTTTCTAGCTAATTAACCAACTCTCGTTGTATCAATCAACCTAACATCATAATTCTGATTAGCTACTTCAGATTAAGTATTAAGAACAACCTAAACAAAGAACTAGCAGATATGAATCCCTACAGATTGATTTAAACTATAGTTCCATGAAATCCCTAATGAGAATCCTTCAACCTAACAGGTAAACTACTCAGACATGTTCATCGAGACAGAAAACATCTTGAATAGAAAACCAAATATCATAAAATAAAACAAAGAACTGGGGATCAAAATCCTCTCTCTCTCGAGAGCAGGATCAGCCCCTAACTCTCTCTGAAATAAAATAAGACTTAATGAAAGCATAAGTAAAGCGTAGCCTAAACAATGACTTAAAAACCCTTATATAATAGCTAAAACACGTTTTGGGCGTCTGTGTAAATATCTGGGCTTTCTGGGCTTTAGTGCATTAATCCTCATTCTTCATTAACGCTCGCGAGAATGCTTGGTCATGCTATGCAACGTTCGATGTTAATGGTGTGTCGATCGTTGCAAGCGTCAAATATGGGCAGTGAACTCTGTCTCTCGGGTAAAATCTCCAAAATGCTCCAGAATGCTCCAATAACTCCAATTATGCTCCAAACGTGTCTAAACCTATAAACATACTAAAAAGACTCCAAAACATAACATAAGACTCGATAAATAAGGCATATACCATGGTTAAAACCGGTAAAATCCATGGTATATCAACTCCCCCACACTTAGCTCTTGCTTGTCCTCAAGCAAGTAAAGAACCAAAGCATAAGAAAAGAAGTTTGAAAACACAGAAACTCATTTCGTCTTAGGAACTTTCGCATTCACATTCACTTAGTAATCCACTGAAAACTTTCCTGCAGAACTCAAGACCAACATGTACTTCCCCCACACTTAGCAACTGTCCTAAGTAAACTCCACAATCACATTCAAGCATTCAAATTCTCCCTACTTACTTCTGCAAGTATTTAAGTGCGGTCTCACCTAAGGAGTATCGATCAAAGGGCACATGGATTCTTACCTTATCAGCTTTAGACCACCATACTATCTTTCTCTAGTCCCTTTCTTCTCTTTCCCTTCCTTAACAACTGATTTTTCCCACATTGGGTATCATTTTATTATTTTTATCAGTGTTCTTCCCGTTATGGGGTGTACTTTGGACACATTCCATGGATCGCATAAGAGATAATAGTGTTTGCTACTATTCTCATGACCACTTCGGAGTTACTAACTCATCCTCAGTTTATTATCTTTTTTTTTTTTATAGAAGGGGAGAAGGGGACTAAATAGGATATGTTGACAGGCTGTGTCAGAACTAACAAGGGAATCCGACACAAAGTATACCAAGCCCTTAGGTGAGAAATCTAAGTCAATATTAAGGTGAAGTCAGTAAAAGGATCCTCTGATACCTGAAGTGATGTGGGTGTCCTCAGTAGGCTGATCTGTGTCTGGGTTTTCTAACAGTCATAGAGGCTCTGCAAGTCTGTCCAATGGTCACTTAGTTCCTGTTCAAGAGAAAAGTTTCCTCGAAAAATCATAGTTTCATACAAATTTTGACTCAATAAAACAAATTGTGAAAAACTTAAGAAAACAAAAGCGTGCATCAGTAGCTTCCTCCCCCACACTTAAACTACACTGTCCCCAGTGTAATCAAGTCATGAGCTCGGTGAGAATAATAATCAAATTTAAAACAATCCGAAAAGTTGCAGAACACTTACCTGTCGTCGCCCTGCGTCGATCGATGCCCAAGGGTGTCGATCGATGCAAGGCGATTATCGCTCGCGGTTATGTAGATAACCGATGTCTGAACCGCAATCAATTCGTTAAACCGTAAATCACGACTGCATCGACCTACGCACAATGTGTGTCGATCGATGCAATGCGATTATTCCTGTTTCCCTCAGCTCTGAACACACTTAAACAGAAAAATTAAAAATACCAAATCAAAACGAAAAAACAAAAACAAAAACAAACCTAACAGTGGGTTGCCTCCCACTCAGCGCTTGTTTTTAGTCATTAGCTTGACTATGGTACAGAGATTTGACTCATGGCGGCTTCAACAGAGACTTTGAATGTCTCTGTGAATATCTCTTCATCCAAGGAGGTGTATATGCTTTCAGATCATGAGGCTTCCCAAGGAAAGAGAAATCAGAATCAGGGCGGGAGCGAAGCTTGGGCGGTCTACTGCGTTTTCCTGCATTCAAAACAATGTGATCAGAAGGTTTAAGCTTAGGTGATTTGTACTTTACCTTTGATGTATATCTGATGTCTGGAGCTTTCTGCTTATGAGCAGTTGCAGGTGCTGAAGATGTTATAGCAGGTTCAAGAGGAACTGCCATCTTCTTCTTTCCACTATCAGATACTGTAGTTCCACCAATCTTAACTTCTTCTTTCAGATGACCATCAGTGGAGATCATCTTCTTTGCATGAACTCGCGAAGTTTCAACTGGTGGTGTTTTATTCACCTTATTATCCATCACTTTCACGCAGTTAGCTACTTCTATCGCTTGTTTGGAGGGTTTGGGAACCTTAGGATATGGCACAGGGGGCTTGTAGACTCGTTCTGGCACTGTTGCAGGTTTCTGGTCATGTATGCGTTCTGTGTCGATCGTTGCATGATGTGTGTCGATCGATGCAAGGCGATTCTGTTTCTCGAAAGAACTCGAAATTGCCGTCAGAACGGCGTGTCGATCGACTAAGGGGGTGTCGATCGATGCATGTATCAGGCAGACAATATTTATCCAGAAAATCTGAGATTATGCTCTCTTCTTCACCTAGCAACTCAATCTCATCCCTTAAGGTCACAGCTTTGATGGATTTGTGCTGTTCAGCTCTTCTAGCTTCATTTTGCCTTTGTATTGCTCCAGCTGTCTGCTGAACTTGGACATCTAGCTTCTTCACATGTGTGCTCAAGTATTCAAACTTCTCATTCAGATTTTCATGTATAGGATCCAGCTTCATGTCGAAGTCCATAGCAATCTTAGTCTGATCCTCTAGCAGCTGCTCCATCATGGATTCCATCTTGCTCTCATAAGCTCTAGCAGCAGGAGGTGTGTGATAAGAAGATGATCCATAGGCTCTCTGATAAGAATTACCTTGCTGATTACCAAACTTGTTTCCTTGAAACCCAGAACCATTTATGTAGTTCCTCTCCTCTTCCTGTCTTTCCAGTAACTGCTCCATCATGCTCATCAGCTTACCATATCGTTCATTTTTAGGAGGAACAGGCTGATATGATGGAGATTCATAATCTCTGGTGAATGAATAGGAACCATAGCCTCTGCAGAAGGAGTTATTCTGCTGATTTTCCAACATCTGTTGCATCATTCTTTCGCAATGTGTCGATCGATGCATAGCAGTGTCGATCGATGCAAGCTCGAGGATGTGTCGATCGACACACAGGACCGTGTCGATCGATGCAAGGCGATTACAGGCGTACCTGAAACGCAAAAACAGAAAACAAAAGAAGAAAAAAACAAAAAACAAAAAAAATTAGTAACAAAAAAGAAAAACGAAAAACCTAGTCTAAACCCTAAGTTCAAATCTATCGAGGACTCAAAGGAGTCCCCGGCAACGGCGCCAAAAACTTGATAGGTCTAGTTTTAACCCTATTCTAACTGCAAGTGCACAGTGATGTAGTTGTAGTACTTAGGGTATCGAATCCACAGGGACTCCGGTCAACGATAGATTAAGAACAGAAAAGATTAAACTAGGAGAAAGCAAAGGAGATTAAACTAAAAGCAGAGCAGAAAAGTAAATCAGTAGCAGGCGAGTTTGTAAGCAAGGAAGCGAAGCGTTAGGTTTCAGGAGTTCTCAGGAAATCAGGAACACAAGCAATCAGTCAATCAGGATCTAATCAATAACTGTTCTAGAACTCAAACACGGATTTAGAATTCACCAAATCTCTTTGCGAGAATTCTCTAAGTCTAAGTGCAGCAATCCAAATCTCTTTGCAATTACTAACAGATTAAACTAGCATTAATGATCAGGTTTGATATGTTCACAATTCCCCTAAACCAAATCTCTTTGCGAGTAGATCAAATTGCTCATCTAGGTTCTTTCTAGCTAATTAACCAACTCTCGTTGTATCAATCAACCTAACATCATAATTCTGATTAGCTACTTCAGATTAAGCATTAAGAACAACCTAAACAAAGAACTAGCAGATATGAATCCCTACAGATTGATTTAAAATATAGTTCCATGAAATCCCTAATGAGAATCCTTCAACCTAACAGGTAAACTACTCAGACATGTTCATCGAGACAGAAAACATCTTGAATAGAAAACCAAATATCATAAAATAAAACAAAGAACTGGGGTTCAAAATCCTCTCTCTCTCGAGAGCAGGATCAGCCCCTAACTCTCTCTGAAATAAAATAAGACTTAATGAAAGCATAAGTAAAGCGTAGCCTAAACAATGACTTAAAAACCCTTATATAATAGCTAAAACACGTTTTGGGCGTCTGTGTAAATATCTGGGCTTTCTGGGCTTTAGTGCATTAATCCTCATTCTTCATTAGGTCCTCAGTGTCCTCAGTAGGTTGATCCGTGTTGGGTTTTCTAATAGTCATAGATTGATCTTGCAGCTTCATCCCAATGGTTACTTAAGTTCCTGCAAGATGTTGTTATCTTCTCAAAAATTCACTGTTTCTTACTTAAACTTATTTTGACTCAATAAAACAACAATATTTGAAAAACGGACTGACTCTAAGAAAACAGAAAGATAAAAGTCAGTAGCTACCTCCCCCACACTTAAAACACACTGTCCCCAGTAGTGGCAAGCTAAGGATTGGTAAGAAAGCAAAAATGTTAATGGATGTGTTGAGTTCTGTCTGATTTTTACCTTTGTCGCTCATGCATCGATCGTTGCTCAGGACCGCAACGATCGCTGCAATGCGATTTTTGTGTTGTGACGATCGACACACATGACCGTGTCGATCGTTGCATTGCGATATCCGAGACCTGCAGACAAAACTCACCAAAACCAGAAACAAACGTAAAATCCTAACAAAAACACAAAAATGAAAATGCAAAAACGAAATAGTGGGTTGCCTCCCACTCAGCGCTTGTTTAAGGTCATTAGCTGGACCTATCAGCTAAATCAGACAGATGGTGCAACATCCAGAGGCAAAATCTGACCTTCTGGAATCTCAGCCTTAGCCTAATAATGCTTAACTCTCTGTCCATTGACAGTAAATTCCTTACCTTCCTGGCTGATTAGAACGATAGCTCCATAAGGACGTACCTTCTTGATTGTGAAAGGACCAGACCACCTTGATCTCAACTTACCTGGAAACAATTTCAAACGAGAGTTATACAAAAGTACCTGATCATTAGGCTCAAATTGTCTAGAGACAATCTTCTTGTCATGATAAGCCTTAGTCCTCTCTTTGTACAGCTTTGAGTTCTCATAAGCATGATGCCTTATCTCATCCAACTCATTAAGCTGCACCAATCTCCTCTCTGCAGCAGATTTAAGATTGAAGTTCATCTGTTTCACAGCCCATGCTGCTTTGTGCTCAAGCTCTACTGGCAGATGGCATGCTTTTCCATACAACAGATGAAATGGAGTAGTCCCAAGTGGTGTCTTAAACGTAGTCCGGTAAACCCATAATGCATCATCCAGTTTTGCTGCCCAATCTTTTCTTGTCTTCCCAACTGTCTTCTCTAAGATCTCCTTGATCTGTCTGTTAGAGACCTCGACTTGCCCACTAGTCTGGGAGTGATAAGGAGTAGCAACTCGGTGATAAACTCCATGCTTCTGTAGCAGCTTCTCAAAGACCTTATTAATGAAATGAGATCCTCCATCACTAATTACTATCCGAGGTACTCCAAATCTAGGGAATATGATGGTCTTAAACAGCTTAATGACCACCGAAGAATCATTGGTTGGACTAGCTATTGCTTCCACCCACTTAGACACATAGTCCACAGCAACCAAGATAAACTTATTCCCATAAGATGAGGGAAAAGGACCCATAAAGTCTATGCCCCAGCAATCGAAAACTTCAACCTCAAGAATGAAATTCTGAGGCATCTCATGCTTCTTACTGATTTTCCCTCTCCTCTGACAGGCATCACACTGAGAAACGAAGGAATGAGCATCCACAAACATCATAGGCCACCAGAAACCTGCTTGCAGAATCTTAGACACAGTCTTGAAAGTAGAAAAATGTCCAGCGTAATCTGATCCATGGCAGTGGAATAAGATATCTGGAACCTCTGATTCAGCAACGCATCTCCTGTAAAGACCATCCGAACAGTGCTTGTAGAGATAAGGCTCATCCCAGTAGTATCGTCTAAGCTCTCTGAAGAACTTCTTCTTTTTATACCCCTTTAGATCATCTGGTTCAGTCTCTGCAGCCAAGTAATTAGCTATATCTTCATACCAGGGTCGATCGGTGGTTGTGACATCATCTACTTCAAAGTCATAGTCTCCAATTTGAACTGTTAGAGGCTCTGGGTCTGGATTCGCACTGCAATGATCATCGCATAAGGTTGCATCGATTGTCGCAGTCTCGACACATGCATCGATTGTCACAGATGTGGCATCGATCGATGCAATGCGATTAATCCGACAGTTTTCTGAGTTTCTGGCCAAATCCATCTGAAACACTGTCCCGATCATATTGACGTTCTCCTCAGACAAGTAATCATTAATGGGCAAGTCTTCCTCAACCAGCATCCTTGAAAGATGGTCAGCAACTCCATTACCTCAATCTTAGCGCGGTCTACTTCAATTCCTGCTTCAGACACTCTATGTCCAACCACAATGCCATCTCTGACCATGAAATGGCACTTCTCCCAATTAAGAACTAAGTGCTTCTCTTCGCATCTAGCTAGTACCTTGCACAGATTATCAAAGCACTCATTATAAGATGACCCGTAGACTGAGAAGTCATCCATAAACACCTCCATAAAGTCCTCAATCATATCAGTGAATATGGACATCATGCATCTTTGGAAGGTGGTTGGTGCATTGCAGAGTACAAAAGGCATCCTACGGTAAGCAAATGTGCCATATGGACAAGTGAAGTTGGTCTTTCCCTGATCCTCTGGATGGATAGGAATCTGAAAGAAACCTGAATATCCATCGAGGAAACAATAGTAGGGGTGATTTGCTAACCTCTCCAGCATATGATCAATGAAGGGTAAGGGGAAATGATCCTTCCTTGTTGCAGCATTGAGTTTCATGTAATCTATGCACATCCGGTGTCCAGTCACAGTCCTAGTAGGAATCAGCTCATTCTTCTCATTTTTCACAACTGTAACTCCACCCTTCTTAGGCACTACATGGACTGGACTAACCCAATCACTATCTGAAATAGGATAGATGATCCCAGCATCTAGGAGTTTCATAATCTCCTTCTTAACCACATCCTTAAGGTTAGGATTCAGCCTTCTCTGATGCTCAATTGATGTCTTAGACTAATCATCAAGATGTATCCAATGCATGCACAGCTCCGGAGAGATACCTGAAATGTCATCAAGAGAATAGCAAAGAGCCTTGCGATGCTTGCACAGCTTTCTTAGCAGTAAAGTGAGCTCTGCGTTGTTCAAACTAGCATTAACAATCACTGGATATGTTGAATTAGGTCCAAGAAATGCGTACCTTAGCCCGGACGGAAGTTGTTTCAGCTCAATTTTCGGAGCTTTTTCCTCTGCACAGTCTCTGTCGACTTGCAACGATCGATGCTTACCCTGTGTCGATCGATGCAAAGTCGCGTCAGACACATCCACTTGCATTATTTGCTCAGCAGAGTCCATTAGCCTCGCATAGCAGATTGAGGGCTCGTCTTGCAGATGCTTCAGCTCCATTATAGAGCTCAGTAAGGCTCTCTCCAGTGGATCTTCAGCATGTGACTTATGAAAGTATTCTGCAGCTAAATCACTAAGTGTGTCCACATAAAAGGTCTGTCCGTCGATAGTTGGTCTCTTCACCAATTTATCCATATCGAAGCTCATCTTCAGATCACCCACATTCAGAACTATCTTACCTCTTTGGCAGTCAATCATCGCACCAGCAATAGCTAAGAAAGGCCTACCCAAAATCAGTGGATCCTTTGGTTCCTCTCCATACTGCAGAACCACAAAATCAGTAGGAATCACACATCGGCCAATCATTATAGGCACATCTTCCAATACCCCTTCAGGAATCCTGATTGTTCTGTCTGCTAAAACCAGTGAGATCCTAGTGGGCAGGAAGTCAGTCATCCCAAGTCTCTTAGCAACAGAGAAGGGCATAAGATTCACACTATAACCAAGATCACACAGAGATCTTTCAAATCTTTCCATGTAGATAGCACAATCCAACACAAAGCTCCCTGGATCTTTCAATTTCTCAGGAATCCTGCCATGAATCACTGCAATACACACTTCCGAGATCATCATTACACTCTCCTCATTAGAGCACTTACCAGCAAGTAAGTCCTTAAGACATCTTCTCATCACAGGAGTAGTCTCCATTGAGTCAATCAAAGGCACTTCAATCTTCACCTTTTTAATGATCTCTTTGCATTTGGCATACTTCTTATCGTTCTTAGCCTTCCTGGGATTCTTAGGATAGGGTACCTTAGGTTTGTAAACCCATTCGTTCGACTGTTTCGGCTTCCATGCGTCTGAACTCTTTGCAGTCGCCTTGTGTCGATCGTTGCTAGTGTTGCGTCGATCGTTGCTGGGCGACTGTGTTATGACTTCTGGTTCTCTGGTTTCGCTTTGCATCGACCGTTGCTGAGTAGCGTCGATCGATGCATTGCGAATATCACGGATCTCATCTTCCATTTCTTCAATTTCCACGAGTTCTTCAACACTTAACTGCTTTTCCTGGCCAGGATATAGCTCCTTACCACTTCTCAATGTCACTGCATTGCACTGATACTTAGGATTAGCATATGTTCGCCCCGGAAGATATCCATCTGCTCTCTTAACATATCCAGCAGTCTGTGCAACTTGAGCATCAAGCCTTTTCACATGTGAGCTCAAGGACTCAAATTTCCCATTTAGATCATCATACACTGCATCCAGCTTCTTGTAGAAGTCCACAGCAGTCTTGGTCTGTCCTTTCAGCAGCTGCTCCATCATTGCCTCCATCTTATTCTCATGAGTATTAGCAATAGGAGGTGCTTGGTAAGAGGAAGATCCATAAGTCCTCTGATTACCTTGTTGAAAAGGTTTCTGAAAACCAGCATTGCTTGTGAAAGCACTTTTCTGTCCATTGAAGAACCTATTACCTTGTTATCCTCCAAACCTGTTTCCTTGGAAACCAGATCCTCCGATGTAGTTCACATCCTCTTCCTGACCATCTTCTTCAGCATTGATCACTTCAACATCTTGAGCAAAATGGACAGCTTTCTTCCCAGCTAGAAGATTGCAAACAGTGTCCAACTTACTCTTAATATCAGCTATCTCCAGATTCTCTATCTTCCCACCAGACTCTTTCCTTCTCCTATTAGTAGTCTTGCAGCTGTTACTGCTTACTAAGTTATCTATCAACTGCTTAGCTTGCACAGGAGTCCTAGTGTTGAAATTTCCATTGCTGGAATTATCCAACGCAGTTTGATAAGGAAGATCTATGCCTCTAAAGAAAATACCCAGCAATGTTACCTCAGTGAATCCATGATGCGGGCAGTCACGTTGGTACTTCTTAAATCTCATACAGGCAGTCTTAAGAGGCTCTATAGGACCTTGGGAGAAAGTGAGAATGTCATGTCTCGACTGATCAGAGCGAGCATCATCATAGAAGTGTCGCAGAAACTCACTCTTCAGAGCATCCCATGTAACAAAATTCCCAGGTGGAAGTTGTTTCAGCCAGGCAGCAGCATCTCCAGCGAGAGAGTAGGGGAAAAGTTTGAGAAACAGATAGTCATAGTTCACTCCATCATACTTCATCCCAGTGACTATGTCCTCAAACTCATCTATATGATCCATTGGCTGCTCATTAGGGAAACCATGGAAGGCATTCTGCCTCAGAAGAGAGTAGTAGATGGTCTTGATCTCAAAATCATTCCTCTCAAAACCAGGAGGTACAAGAGCTGACCGGTTAGCATGAAATTCATCCGGACGGTTATAGTCAGCTAAATTCCTCTCATGAACAACCATCTCTCTACCTTGACCTTGGCCTTGGACTTGTTCAGGCTCTATAGGATCAGGGATAACATTCCCTTCAGCATCAATCCGTTGCCCAGCAGCATTGTACGGATTATTTTGTCGGTCCCTCAGGGTACCTTGAGCATCAGGCATTATAATCACAAGTTCAAGAACCATCCTTGCTCTTTGAACCTTTATGTTAGTCCTCTCTAGTCTAGCAAGCTCTTAAAGTTGGAGATTAACGAGATTAGTATTCGGATTACTTCTGGTATCACGCGTCTGCATAAACCGTCTGTAATCTCCAAGCAACGATCGATGCTGAGAGGCAACGATCGATTCAACTCCAGTCGCCTAGTAACGATCGACACAAAAGATGCAACGATCGATGCTATGCGATTGTAAAACCTGCGACAGAGAAGAAACAGAGAAAAAAAATCAGTAATTAAAACAAAAAAAATAAAAATCCTAGTCTAAACCCTAAGTTCGAATCTATCGAAGACTCAAAGATTCCCCGGCAACGGCGCCAAAAACTTGATAGGTGTAAGTTTTAATCCCTATACTAACTGCAAGTGCACAGTAATGTTAATGTAGTACTTAGGGTATCGAATCCACGAGGACTCTAGGCAACGATAGATTTAGAACAGAAAAGATTAAACAAGGAGAAAGCAAATGTGATTAGAAACTAAAAGCAAGCAGGAAAGTAAATCAGTAGCAAGGTTTGTTGTAAGCAATTAACTAAGAGCGCTAAGTCTAGGGAGTTCTCAGGAAATCAGACAAGCAGATAAATCATTCAGTCAGGATCAAATTAGGTACAGTTCTAGAACTCAAAACACAGATATAGAATTAACCAACTTTCGTTGTGAGAATTCTCTAAGCCTAATTGCAGAAATCCAAATGTCTTTGTAATTCATAACAGATTAAACCAGCCTTAAGATTAAGTTCGATATGTTCACAATTCAATTAAACCAAATTTCTTTGCGAGTAATTCAATTGCTCAACCTAAATAGTTCAGATTCTAAACCACACTTTCGTGTCAATCTAGCAACCTAAGATCTAGATTCTAAGTGATCAAGTTAGAACTAGCATTAAACGAAATTTAGATTGAAGAACATCTATTGATATGAATCCTTAACTGAATTAATTGTATCTAGCAAGTCATAAAATCCTTAATGAGAATCCCTAAACCTAACTATGAATCTACTCAGACATGGAATATGAAAACATAATCAATGAATTAATAGATTGCATAAAAGAGATTTAAATAAGTAAAGGGGTTTGAAATCTTCTCCAAAATAAGCAGAAAGCAATACAGGATTAGATCAGCCCCAAGCTCTAAAAACTCTATGATCTAAGTATGATAGCGTCCCTTAAAACTGATGTAAAAACCTAATTATATAAGCTAATCACGTCTTGGGGCTTCTTTGTAATTTTTGGAAACTTCTGGGCAAAACTGTAATTTCTTCATTCTTCATTAAACCGCCGAGTTTGGCCCATCTCGCTGGTGTGTCGATCGATGCACATAGTGTGTCGATCGATGCACATAGTGTGTCGATCGATGCACTACTCTGATTCGGACAGTGAGCTCTATCTCTCGGGTCAAAACACCAAAATACTCCAAAAAGCTCAAATTACTCCAAATCCACTCCAAACGTGCTAGTACCTAATAAAACCTGTAAAAGACTCTAAAGAAACACTAAAAGACTCTAAAACACACTTATATCATGGTCTAAAACCGGTAAAAACCATGATATATCACTCCCTCGAACGCATCAACTCTTTTGAAATTGGCGGACTCTTCACTAGATTCAACACGGATGCGCATGTTGGCAGGAAGATCGAGAGAAAAGGAAAAAAAAAGGCAAAAGAAGACGGTAAAGATAAAAGAAAGGAGTATTTAGGAAAATAGGTACTTGAAGTTCACTTCTGCTAACGAATGGTAAGAAGTAAGAACCGTATTTATAAAAGTGAAGAGGTGGGAGTCTTCTGAGGAACACAACTTAACTCTCAGCGTGTGCGGCGCTGCGAATTCCCATCACATGTTTCCAAATGTTGTTGGCTGCGGAGGAGGGATATCAAGTACGAGTAGACGCCAGCAGCCACGTGGAAGGAAAATCGGTGATTCGAATTACGGATTTCAGCTCGCGATGATTCAACTAATTGACCGAGCCACAACCAAATTTGCCTACTTAAGTTCTACTCGGCGCGCCGAACTGGATGGGGCTTACTGTTGGTGGTGGGTTTAGCACCCCTCTAAGGCCCGGTCAAGTATTCAAACGGTCCATCAAAGATTAAGCCTGATGGAGAAGAAGTCAGTCCAATAATAGAGCAGCTCGGAGACGACGTCCCAACTAACATGCATTAATTAAGATAAATATGTTAATAGCAAATTAATATATATTCAAAATGGAAGAAGATAAATACAATCTTCTAAATGGAAAAAAAATATATATATATATGTCCGGATTGTACATAATAATATGTGAAAGAATCTAGAAAACAAACTCTAGATCTTCTGATATAAATATTCTTCCCCTACGCAGAAAATACTAAGTTCACAAGTTCTACGCATTGTACTCAAAACCTTAGGCAAAGAGATCATTCTATTTCAACTAATCAATCTAATAAGACTAGGTTTTTTGGTCCATTTCATTATTATTTTTCGGTCTTTTGATACATATTATCCAAATTCCTAAATTTTAGATCAGTTTATTATATTAATCGTTGTAGTTCTCTTAAACAATAAATATACATGAGCAAGTAAAACTAATCATATGTGGATTTTCATAAGACCGTAAAATTGCCCATTAATAAAATTGTTAATATAATAATTGTTATGGCAGTCGAAAAGATTGTAATCTACCATTTTAGGAGTTCTTACGTAGTCATCTCAAAAACTTCTTCTCTCCCCCCCCCCCCCCCCCTAATGCATGGGAGAACTTTAGCCAAAATCAAATTTTAAGCAGAAAGAGCATTTTGATGTCAAAAAAAAAAGCAGAAAGAGCATTGACAACAAATTAATGACATTAAACCAAACCAAACCTAAACAAAATTAAAGAACTATGGCTTGATTTTGGTACATTTCTAACCCAAAACCCAACTTGATTTTATGTATAAATTTATGCATATATATAATGTCGTTAAGTTCTATATGTACTAAACTTATAAACCTTCATTACTCTTTGTGGTTCAATTTTGATTATAAAATTAAAAAAGCCACTTATAAACTCTTCTTTGATAATAATAATAATAATAATAATAATAATAATAATAATAATAATAATAATAATAATAATAATAATAATAATAATAATAATAATAATAATAATAATAATAATAATAATAATAATAATAATAATAATAATAATAATAATAATAATAATAATAATAATAATAATAATAATAATAATAATAATAATAATAATAATAATAATAAGCACCTGTAGATTACTTTTTTTTGAACAATGCATCTGTAGATTACTTTCTTTCGCGGATAAAGAACATGTTCAAGTTCATGCGACTAATCATAAAAGCATTGGGTTAGTCATATGAACACGCCACAAAATAAAATTAAGAAAGCGAGGACAATAGTTTTCTATATCGAAGTTTCTGTATAATATTGATATAAATTGCTTCCTTTTTAGTCTTCGTGAAATCTTGTAAGCAATTAAATATCGAATAAATCATGATGAAAATATTATGAAAAAATAATCATTTGAATCCTAGAGATTGCGGGTCTTGCAATCATGAGTATGTAAAGCATGTGATTAGCTCATCATTAGATCAAGTAGCACATATATATTCATAAGGCAGCTCGATCTATTTCTAGAAAAACAAACGATCAAAAGAAAAGTTAAAGGAAGTTCGCATATTATTAAAACTAGGAGAGAACCCGCGCAAATGCGCAGATTTTACTTGAATTTATTGATATTTAATATATTTTAATATTTGTTTTGAGTATCAATATTTTTATATGTTTTTAATTTACAAATTTGAATTTTTTTTCTTTTTATATCTTATAATGATTTTAGAAGAGAATATGCGTTAACATACTATTATTAATTTAATTTATTTTATAAATAAATATTTTTAATTATCCATTTTAATGAGCTTTTTAAAAACTTTTATTTCCTTCTTAAAAACTATTTAATATAGATACTTGTTATTTATACATTTTTATTTTTTCTATGTTCTTATATTCTATATAATTTCTTGTTTTATTATCATTTTATTCATTTTGAAAATTTTTATTTCTATTCTTAATAATAATTATTTCTATATTTTAATATTTTTATCATTTTACATTTCTTTAATTTTTTATATATATATTTCATTGATTTTATTTTATTTTATATGTTCTTATATTTTGTATACTTTTTATGATCAATGTATCTCATTTTTATAATATATTTTTTTCTATTCATGATAATTATTATTCTTATCATTCATATTTTTTTGTTTTATGGTTCTTTGTTTATAGTTTTCAATTACTGAAAACTTTTTAATAATGTTATTTTTACTTTTAGTCTTGTAAAATTAATTTTATTGAGATATATTTATTTTTGTTTATATAATGCATAAAATATGGAAGATGTATTTAAAATTTATAATATTTATATATTATAAAATTCTAAATTAAATTCAAACTTAGAATTTATGTTTACATAATTTTTTTATATTTAAATTAAATAATCATGTATTAAATATATATTTATTTAACTTTAAATGATGTTGTGGAAATTTTTGCCTAAATTGGCCAATCAAAGGGGGGCTGATGTGGCGGCTTGAGAGAGTCCCCCCTTCTCCTATTATATATAGGATAATGAGCAAGGAGAAATTCACATATTAGTTTTTTTGTCAAAAAGTTTTCATTAATATAAAAAAAAAAATTGATAACAAATAAAAAAATAAAGCTCAATCTAAAACCCAAATGGACCTAAACTACTGAACTACCAACTAAGCAGAAGCCCAAAAACGCAGCCCAATAGCACCCCTAACCCTAAACGCAGCCGCCTCCAACAGCCGTGCCACCGCCGAGGGGGAGAAAGAACCGCACCAAGCTGCAGCCACAAGTCGCCGGATATCCAACCACCACCTTCACAACGAAAACGCAAACCGCCGGTGAAGACTATGCCGGAAAATGACCGACAGAGGAAGAGAAACTGAGTTTGAGTGGAGAGGGATAGCAGATCCACGCCGGAAAACTCTTTTCACGCTGCCCTCCGAGTTTACTAGGAGTCGCCGACCCTTCACGCGTCACCAGCTACCTCCGCCGCCGCATCCGTCCTCGATCTCACTAGACGCCAAACCCGCTTCCACCAACCGCCGAGCACGCATGCAAAAAGAGAGATCTAATGAAGAGATGACCTCCTCCGCCCTTGAGGAAGCTTTACCTGCACCGTCCTCGAAGAACAAGGTCAGCCGAGAGCTTCCGAGCCCGCTCACCCCAGATCCATCGCCGGAAATCGCCTTGAACTTAGAACCCGCCACCGACTATCATTGAAAGCTACGCAGTTTACGGATGAAAGCAAAAGGCGAGAAAAAGAGAAGGGTCGGCGGATCCTCTCACTTCCACCATAAACGGTGAACGGAGAAGGATCGCCGGAAGCGAAAAAGCGAGTCGGCGTCTATAAGAGAAGAGAGAAAAAGAGAAAATATCTAGAGAGAAGGGAGATCTGAAGGCATATATTTTTTTCAATTATTCACATATTAGTATTAGAGTCAATTTGGTAAAAGGCAAAAAAATAGAGATAGATTATGAAAAATGGTTATGCCTGTAGAACTCAAATGCCATATTTACACTTGAAAAGTAATGGAGAAAGATAAACAAGTTTAGGATAGTGAAACAAAACAAACATAAAAACAAAAATGACTCAGGATGATTAGCTAACCTAGGTGTTGTGGATTAGTGGTGAAATAAGAGATTACCATCATTTATATCTCATGCTCAAATATCTTTATGCACTTAGTGTTATTATTTAGGTGAGAATTTTATAGAACGATAAATTTTTTACTCTCCTCCTAGAATGCCACCTAAACAAACAAAAACTTAGAGTCTATTTAAACTATATCATTTAATGTGTATATTGTTGCATTAAGTTATTGTAATTATATAATTGAAATAAAATGAAAACTTATTTAAAGAAAATAAGAGAATAATAGTAAATAAAATATTTAAAGGCAAAATTAAGAAATATATTTTAATGAAATGTTGTAATTTAAAGTGGACCTTACAATTTTCTATCATTTTTTATTTTAATTCACATTTATCATCACTCTTTTTTATTTTAATCTATCAAATACTAAAACAATAAATTTAAATACATATCCAAATATGCTAAAACTAAACTTATTATTAAAAATTGTATAATACTAATTATACATTTCAATTCAAATTATAAATAAAAATATGAAATGAATTATGCAAAACAAACTATATGATTTTCAGACTAAACTGAAAAAATATTCAAAGTTGAAAGAAATCTACAGAAAAATGTGAAATAAAGTCTAGATGTAAAACCGGAAAAAAAATAAAACGAATAGAATTGTATTAATTGAAGAAAAACAAACAAATGATATATACTAAAAATATAAAAATTCTTATAAAACAAGCATGTATGTGAATTACTAGTGGCCTTGATTGGTAAACTGCAGAATGGCGGAATCGTGTTTAAAAACGTCATTCTGCAAAAAAAATTGTCAATCACAAAAAATTGTGGAATAGAAAGACAAAATATGAAAATGCAGATCTGCATTTTCGTGGAAAAAAATACAAAAGAAAATCTATTCCGCAGAAAAGTGAGATTTAACTAGATTTTTTGTAGAATTAACATTAATTTGATTGGTAAGATTTGAGTAATCGTAGAATACCGGAATTGTGTTTAAACGTAATATTTGTGTAATGGCGTTTTTGAATGCAATTCCACCATTCCGCAGATTATGAACCTGGAATTCACACGGCCTTCGTAACAAAAACTTTCACTATTGGGAGAAGTTATATTATCATAGTTCATAATTAAAAACCAAAACATGGCACAACTACAAGTGATCATTAAGTAGGCACAAAGAATCTCACGTTCCCAAAAATAATAGCATGCGTAAAGGTAAAAAAGAGAATAAGAGAAAAGAAGAAGAAGAAAAAGAATATATATATATATAAAATAACAAAGACAATAAAGAAATCGCCATTGCAGATTGGCTTACATGATTCACTTGGGCCAATCCTAAAAGCCACAAACTCATTTCACTTTCAATCATATGATTAGATGGTGATGATCATCTGATTTTGCACAATTCCATGTGACCCACTTTTCTGTATCTTAAAAACTTCCCCCAAAGGAACCTTTAGAATAAACGAGAGGGTCCACATAGTGAGTGGCCTCATCTATTTAAACACCTACACATTGCTCCACATAACCAAATATCCATCACTTCAAATTATCTCCTAATCTCCCTATCATTTCACATTTTGAGTACAAGCAAAAATATACTACTTAAATATGGATTTCAATGCCGGTTCTTCTTCTAGATCAAAGAAGAGTCATAGGCAAAAGCAGCAACCACCGCAGCCGCAACTGCAACAACATAATGAAGAAATCAAGTATGTAGGAGTGAGACGGAGGCCATGGGGAAGATACGCAGCTGAAATAAGAAACCCTACTACAAAAGAGAGGTACTGGCTAGGTACCTTTGATACGGCCGAGGAGGCTGCATTGGCCTATGATAGAGCCGCAAGGTCTATAAGAGGCTTGACTGCTCGGACCAACTTTGTCTACTCCGATATGCCTCGTGGCTCCTCAGTAACTTCCTTCATCTCTCCTGATGAATCCCAACGTTTCATTTCCGACTTATTCAACCCTCCACGCCAACTAGAAGCTCCTAACAGTAGCATCAACAATAATCTCTATTCATCGACCAACAACCAAAACCAAAACTCTATTGAATTCTCATACAATGGGTGGCCACATGAGTCTGACTGTGGTTATCAATCTGTAAACACTAATGATGAGCATTGTGATCATGAGCTTCCACCTCTTCCTCCAAGTACTTGCTTTGGAGCTGAACTTATGATTCCAGAGACAGATAGCTATTGGAATGTGGCACATGCTAACATGGATACGTTTGCCTTTGATGAACTCGATGGCTATGTGGATCAAAACAGTCTTGGTGAGAGTGGAATGAAAGACTCTTCATCCTCCTCATTCTTCTACCAATAATAACGAGCTGTCTAAGTTTGTGACTTTCTTCGTTCATATTTTAATCCCTTTTGTTTTTCACAATCCTTCGCCTCTATTATGGAGTGGAATGAAAGATCTCAACTGTCTCTCTCTCTTGTTGCGTTTTATGTTTCTCTGAAAAATCAGCGAATGTTTTGTTATTGTGTCTTATCAAATGCAAATATTTCTTGATCGCTTGTTAATTTTCCTGAGTTTGTGACTGCGCGAGTAAATAACCGCAAGTAAATGAATGTGAGATTGCACTCACATTTGACAAATCGATCATAAACTATTAATAAAGTATACTCTTCAATGCTCTTATTACGTTTACTCCAAGTCATCCTTAAATCATATAGCTAGAAAAGAAATATATCAATAAAAACGGTCTCACTGTTACCGTCCCTTGGAGAATCGATCAAGAACGGTTCCTGGTTTAAACTTTGAGGCTTCATGTCTCGCAAGTTCAGGTGGCACCAAACTATTACATTCAACGAGCTTTTGCTTCAGCTCGTAAAACATATCTTTATCATCAAGAGTCAGGAACGTTGTCGCAACACCTGTCTCCCCTGCACGTCCTGTTCGTCCAACCCGATGCGTATACGTCTCTATATCGTTTGGCATATCGTAATTGACCACTTGGACGCCAGGTACATCAAGCCCACGGGATACAACATTTGTTGCGACCAGAACGTTGAATCTCTTACTTTTGAATCCTTCCAAGCTCATCTCTCTCTGTTCTT
Source organism: Orychophragmus violaceus (assembly GCA_030180135.1). Classification (NCBI taxonomy): domain Eukaryota; kingdom Viridiplantae; phylum Streptophyta; class Magnoliopsida; order Brassicales; family Brassicaceae; genus Orychophragmus; species Orychophragmus violaceus. The sequence goes on from CM058229.1 coordinate 20,550,629, forward strand.
GCGACTTCCCTCCGTGCAATGCCGTCACACGACAGTTTCCAAACTTTTCTAGATTCTTAACAACGGAATCCACTTTATGTTTGGTGTTCACAAACACAATCGCTGACTTATCATTACCAAGCTCATCGATCAGTTTCTTCAACTTGGACAACTTGTCTGATTCTTTGATCATGATCACTTGCTGAGAGACTAAATCTGTGACCTTTCCTGGATTACCAACAGTGACAACAACCGGGTTCCTCAAGTACTTTTTAGCGAGTTTCCCTACACTGTCAGGCATTGTTGCACTGAACATATACGTAGTCCTGTAAAGCTTCTTCTCGCCAAGCTCTTCATCTTCCTTGTCTGGTTTTAAATTACTTGAAGGCATCGCTTCCAACGCTCCTACAACCTGCGGTTCAAAACCCATGTCAATCATCCGATCAGCTTCATCAAGAACCACATAGTTGCATTGGTTCAACACAACATACCGCCTCCCAAGGCAATCAAGCAATCGACCAGGCGTGGCGATTACAATCTCGCATCCTTGTGACAGTTTCAAGCCTTGTTTCTCAATAGACTGACCACCTACGAGAGAAATCACCTTAAAACCTAAGTAACGCGCAAACTTAACAGTCTCATCTTCAATCTGTAGTGCAAGCTCTCGTGTAGGGACCAAAACTAGAGCGTAAGGACCTTCCGTTTGATCCTCTTCACTCATTGGTGGCAATTTAGATATGTAAGCTAACATTGGCAGAACAAAAGCAGCGGTTTTGCCAGTACCAGTCTCTGCGATTCCGATAACATCTCGCTGTTCAAGTCCTAAAGGTATGGCTGCCATTTGAATAGGAGTAGGTTTCTTGTAATGAGCTCTTTCCACAGCTTTCAATAGCTCGGGACTAAGCTTACTCTCTTCCCAATTCCTCATTGGTGGAGGAATCTTGGATCCTTTGTAAGATATGTTGAAATCTTCCTTGAAAATACGCCAATCTCTTTCAACCATCTCTTCTAACTTCTTCTCGCTCCAGTGCTTATCAACCTTCATGTTCAAGTCTTCTTCTCGAATCCTCTGATGAGTCTCCCTCTCGTGCTTAACCGCTAGATTTTTCTGTTCACGGCGATCTATTCCGGCGCGGAACCCTCTCCCAAAGAGAAGCTGAGCTTCACGAGGGTTTTGGCCACCGGAAGTATCTTCAGCGTTCTCCCAATCGAAAGAGAAACGGAAATTCTCACTCGGCTTGATGACTCTCTTCTTAGGCTTTGTAGATCCTAGATATTGCTCCTTCATGGCGTTAATCTCCTTCTCGCGCTCTAGCTTCTCAGCCCTAGCCTTGATGATCTCGTCCTCCTCCTCCCGCTCTCGATCGCGATTCCGCCGCTCGCGTTCACGAAATTGACGGTTTCTCTCTTTGCCTCGGTCACCGTCGCGGCATCCATTCCGTTTAAGGTCACGGTTTCTATCAATCTCGGGGTTGGAGCGACTGATATGAACGATAGGGCGACTCTGATTCGCAATTTCGTCCTGGCGGGATAATTCTTGACGGTGAGCTTTGGTGAGGAAGATGGGCTTCTTAACGGTGGCCGAATCGAGTGCCGTCCCCGTGAATTCTGCTAAAGATCGCTTCATCGCTTTTAGGGATTTTAAGAGATGCCGAACGCTAAACGAAAATTATCCTTTCGTCGCGCGCTCTCCCGAATTTATAAGAAACTGTAAAGCAGTTTCCCCTTCAAATATGGAAAGTCAACTAAAATATGAGAGAAAACCCCAAAACAAGGCCTATTATCTAAGCCCATATCAAGGCCTACTAAAATGGCAGAGCGTGTGTTTCATCATACTATTCAAAATTTCAAACTACTCCCACAAATATGTAAACAGAATTAATCAAGACAGAAAGCCACAGTGAAGCTTCCAAACTTCTGCCACTAATTTATAAGACTAGTTATAATTGTTATTCTTTTCGAGTGATGAATTATTTTTTCAATTGTTGAATAATTGCAATCATGTGTTAAATTAAAAAAAAAATTGATATGACAAAATCAGTGTTGAAATCTTTCAACAATGAAAACTTAATAGTAGGATCTTCTAGTATACATGACATATATTGATTGGTAACTTAATTTTTGATTTTTTTCCATCCAATTTATTTAATAATTATTATATCATAATTATTATATATATAAATATATAATTTTTTTTTTATCAAAATTCATTATTTTTATGATCCATAAATAGAAACTTATTTAATTTAATTTGAATAAAGATTTTTTAATATATTTTTATTAATTACATTTTATTAAAATTAATATATAGAATACAAATGAAAACAAAAACTATTTTATACAATTATTAAATTTTAACTATTTTAATTTAATTTTAATCGATAATTATTATTGATATTATATAATCACAAAATTAAAATATAAAAAATAACAAAAATTAAATGGTGGAATAAAGTGTGATAATTTTATTAAACAAAACTATTGTAAAAGAAAAAAAAATTATGTGTTGAATTGTGATGTGAAAGAAAGAGAAGATGATGTGGAGCATTCAAAAATAAAAAGTGGAGGTTGAATAAATTCAACCAATGTACATAATCTAAATCATCTGCATATTGTTTGTTTTTAGTTTGTTTTTTTCTTTTTAATTTGCTGTAGTTACCTATAGAAGTAGATAGAGAGATTGATATTTTGGGAACAAATGTCTATGTTATTTTTATAAACATGTTAATATCATTATAAAAAATGAAAATGTCCGGATGAACAATAAGTCAATCCTAAAAAAAAATTGATATCTTACCAAAAATATATAAAAACAAGAGATCAATATGAAAGACTAAGGTTGGCTGTCAACAATTCATGTGATCAAACGGAAAAAGAGATCATTGAACCGCTTTCTACAATGCCTTGTGAAAATTGTATTGCGGATTAGTTTGAAAATTGCAATAGCTGAGAGATGGTGGTTGTTGTGGAGGATATTACTCATTTGCTTCCTATTGGATTATATTGTTATGATATTGTTGTTGTAATATTCTTGTATCTAAGATTTGGTATTATCTCCTATAAACAAGGAGCTGTCGATTGTATATAAAGGCATAGCCTAACGATGAATGAATACACAGAAATACATTTGAGAACAGTTTCTCATGGTATCAGAGCTGAATCATTGATATATATTTTTTTTGATTTCAGAGATGTTCTATTCGATAAACACTTTCTATTCAATAAACACTTCTCTTTTACACAAGTTCGATCATGAGTGGAGAGGAGAGCTCGATTAATCAGGGTGCGCCGGAGAAATTTGAGAAGATGGGGTCGCCATATTACTTGCATCCGTCTGATCACACCGGACAAGTGCAAACCCCAATCCTTCTTAACGGCGCAAACTACGAAAGATGGGCAAAACTTATGTCCAATTCTTTGCGTACAAAGCGCAAATTAGGGTTCATCGATGGGACCCTGAAGCGACCAGCCACTGATTCTCAGGATTTTGAGAAGTGGGATATGGTTAATGCTATGATCATTGGTTGGATCTATAGCAGCGTTGAACCAAAATTGAGATCCTCAATCTCTTTGGTTGATAGCGCAAAGTCTATGTGGGTGCGCTAAAACGGAGATTTTCTGTGAGTGATGATACTCTTCTGCATCAACTACACGCGGAGATCGCATGTTGCAGATAAGAAGGTGACTCGGTTGAAGAGTACTTTGGAAAATTGAAGGTGCTGTGGGACGACTTAGCTGATTTCGACAGAGGATTCACTTGCTGCTGTGAAGATCCGGAGTGCGTCTCCATGACTAACTTTGAGAAAAGTCAAGAGCGAGTTCGTATACACCAATTTCTAATGGGACTCGACAGTTCTCGTTACGGAACAACGAGATCGAACTTGTTGAGTCGTGGTGGCGAGATGAATCTGGATCTGATCTATTCTCAGATTGTTCAAGAGGAACGTCATTTGTCTGTGATGCGGAATGAGGAGGAGCGAATACCGGTGGTTGGATTCTCAACGACTGCACAATCACCGGCTTCAGCTTCTTTCTCTCGTACGTCTGCATCAAAATCAAATCAACAGCTTGTGACGTGTTCTCATTGCGGGAAGTCGGGACATGAATCAAATAGCTGTTTTCAGATCATCGGCTTTCCTGACTGGTGGAATGAAAAAAGCAAGTCAGCTGATCGTAACAAAGGAGCTGAACAAAAAGGACGTGGTCGTGGGACAAACACATATGGGAGAGGTCGTGGTGGACGAGGTAATCCTTTCCGTTCAAATGCGGTTGCACTGGCTGATGAACCTTCGGGAATTCCGAACCTGACACAAGAACAGTGGTCCTCTTTGTCCAAATTCATTACCTCTCAACAAGGTTCTGGATCCGATAATGTTTCGGGTAAGACAGATAAACTTTTTCTTTATGGAAAAGACAGTAAGTTCGACATTATAATTGATTCTGGGGCCTCACATCATATGACTGGAGATATTAATCTTTTGTCTGATGTTGTTTCTATTAACCCTTGTCCGATCAGCTTGCCTAATGGCAAATTAGCATGGGCACACAAACAAGGCTGTCTTCGCCTTGGAGATAAACTGATCTTACCTCAAGTGTTTTATGCACCTCACTTGACGATCACATTAATCTTTGTTGCTCGCTTATTGGATTATATTGCTGGTTATGTCTTATTCACAAAGAAGTTTTGTTTGATTCAGGACCGCACTTTGAAGACTTTGATTGGTGCGGGTGAAGAGAGAGATGGAATCTGTCACTATACTGGTGCTGTGGCAGTTTGTTCGGGTTTTGCTGGAAAGTTAGCAAGTCGTGAGCTGTGGCATCGCCGGTTAGGCCATCCGTCTGATCAAGTGCTTTCTGTTTTAGCTAAACTAGGTGGTGTTATTGGTGTTTCTCGTATTGATAATAAGCCTTGTGATACATGTACACGGGCCAAACAAACTCGAAATCCTTTTGTTGAGAGTTTTAATAAAGCAAACTCGATTTTCTCATTAATTCACTGCGACTTGTGGGGGCCTTACCGCCAACAGTCCTCTTGCGGAGCTCACTATTTCTTGACGATCGTTGACGATCATTCCCGAGCAGTTTGGACAATCCTACTGCGTGAAAAGAAGGAAGCACCAACTGCGTTAAAAACATTCTTCAAGTTTGTTTCTAAACAATTTGAGAAACATATACGGATCGTTCGTAGCGACAATGGCAGTGAGTTTATTTGTCTCAAACAATTTTTCGCAGCCAATGGAGTTATACATCAGACATCGTGTGTCTCCACACCTCAGCAAAATGGGCGGGTCGAGAGAAAGCACAGGCATATTCTTAATATGGCTCGCTCCTTACTGTTTCAAGCCAACCTTCCCTTGCGTTTTTGGGGAGAAAGTGTGCTGACCGCAACGTACCTTATAAACAGAACACCGATGAAGCTGCTACAGTATAAGACTCCGTTGGAATTGCTTTACGGACATCCTCTATCGTTTGACAACATCCGTGTGTTTGGTTCCCTCTGCTTCGCAAAAAGAGTAGCCATGGATCATGATAAGTTTGGCTCGCGTGGAATCAAATGCATCTTCCTGGGCTTTCCGATGAATCAAAAAGGGTGGCTGGTATTTGATTTAGCTTCAGAGAAAACTTTTGTTTCTAGAGATGTTCTGTTCTATGAAGATCAATTCCCATTTGTCTCCTCCAAACCAATTGGTACAAATAATCCTTCAAGTGTCCTGCCTATGATTCATCCCTCGATATTTGAAGATGATCAAAGCGATGATGCACAAGTATATGCGACAGGGGGAGCAGAACAATCTTCTGCAGTACCACTACCTACATCTCCGATTCGTCCTCCTGATACACTGGACGTATCCGATTCTGCAGCTGGTATTTCCGACCAGCCAAGTTCTTCTGCACCCATCATGGACACGGTTCAGCAGGATGAGTTGGGTAGGGGAAAACGTACTAAAATTCCGTCAGTACTTCTCAAACAGTTTCAGACTTATAATGCCACAATATCGATAGATCCATCTCTCTCCCCTCACGCTTCATCACCCACTCCAACTCAGTCTTCAGGTAAGTGTGTCTATCCCCTTGATGATTTTCTGTCTTATCATCGTCTCTCACCTGTGCACCAGATGTTTTGTGCTGCGATCACAGCCTCAGAGGATCCGGTTCATTACAGTGAGGCTGTGAAACATGATGTTTGGAAGCAGGCTGTGAGCTCGGAATTTGATGCTCTTCAACTCAACAAAACATGGGAGATTGTCACACTACCGCCAAAGAAGCATGCTATTGGTTCAAAGTGGGTGTTTCGCACAAAGTTCAAGTCTGATGGAACTATCGAACGTCATAAAGCACGATTAGTGGCTTTGGGGAATCGACAAAAAGAAGGATACGATTACAAGGAGACATTTGCTCCAGTTGTAAAGATGAGCACAGTTCGCATTCTGCTCCAAATATCAGCTGCCAAGAAATGGGAATTACATCAAATGGATGTTCACAATGCATTTTTGCATGGGGACTTAAAGGAGGAGGTTTATATGAAGTTGCCACCTGGTTACAGATCGTCGAAACCAAATCAAGTTTGTCGGTTGCGCAAGTCCTTATACGGTCTTAAGCAAGCTCCAAGATGTTGGTTCGCAAAATTGTCTGAAGCATTGCTTGGTTTTGGTTTTGTTCAGAACTACCTTGATTACTCATTGTTTACATTGACATCTTCTGGCTCGATCATATACGTCCTGATCTACGTAGACGACCTTATCATTGGAGGCAATGACTCGGTTCTTATTACACAGTTCAAGGATTACTTGCACCGGTGTTTTAAAATGAAGGATTTGGGTGCTATGAAATACTTTCTGGGCATTGAAGTATCGCGAGGCAAAGATGGGATATATTTATCCCAGCGAAAGTACGCACTTGACATTATCTCTGAGTGTGGCCTTCTTGGTGCACAACCAGCAGTATCTCCGCTTGAACAAAATCACAATTTTTCGCGTGATACAAGTGCTTTTATACAATACCCGGAGAAGTATCGCAGATTGGTGGGCCGATTAGTCTATCTAGCTGTTACACGGCCTGACTTTAGCTATGCTGTTCATATACTTACGCAGTACATGCAAAAGCCTCGAGATAATCATTGGGTGGCGGCTTTGCGTCTCGTGCGATATCTCAAGCGTGCTCCTGGACAGGGCATCCTTTTACATGCTAACAACGATCTCTCGGTAAGCGCCTATTGCGATTCGGATTACGCAGCTTGTCCACTCACCCGGCGATCGTTGTCTGGTTATTTGATCATGTTAAGGGGCTCAGTTGTTACTTGGAAAACCAAGAAACAGAAGACTGTGTCTCGATCATCAACCGAGGTAGAATGCCGTTCTATGGCATTGATATATCAGGAGCTCAAATGGACCATTGGATTACTTGCCACGCTCGGTATCACGCAGCAAGGACCTATTCCGTTCTACTGTGACAATCAAGCAGCACTACATATCATTCGTAACCCGGTTTTTCACGAACGAACGAAACACATCGAGGTGGATTGCCATTTTGTTCGGGATGGATATGTCGAAGGTGTGATAGCTCCACAGCACATACGTACATCGGAGCAACTGTCCGATCTTCTTACCAAACCGCTGGGACAACAACAAATGGGCTACTTACTTCGTAAGATGGGCATTCGTGATCTTCATGCACCATCTTGAGGGGGAGTATTGGATTATATTGTTATGATATTGTTGTTGTGATATTCTTGTATCTAAGATTTGGTATTATCTCCTATAAACAAGGAGCTGTCGATTGTATATAAAGGCATAGTCTAACGATGAATGAATACACAAAAATACATTTGAGAACAGTTTCTCACTTCCAACGATGATATATGGTAGAATGTGTTGTAACAAGTCGAGAATAGAGTATGTGACATGTCCAGCTTTGACAATACCAGATTCCAGATTTATACACTAAAAACACAAGTCAGGAACATGTGGTTACGTGTTTCTTCAAACCTTAAACAAAGGCAGCAAGCATTTTTTGCAGAAATACCACAGGTGAAGAACCTTGATTTTGTTTGTAGCCTATTAAGATTTGCCATCCACATCTGAAAAAGCTTGTTTGGGGACAATTCTCTTGAACCAAGACTAGGCATGTGCAAACAAATCAAGAACCGAACCTAACCAAAAAACATAATCAAACCGAACTGAAAGAAAAATAATATTTGAAAAGTTTCCAAATTTTGATATATGAAATATTTGAACTGAAATGGAATTGATAATCGAGTGGACATATGAATTAAACGAAATATGGTTTTTTATATTTAAAATATTATTTATGTTTAGATTTAAAATAACCAATAATGAAAAAAATTAACCGAATATTACCAAGTTAAACGGAAAAAAAAAACTCAAATATTTTTGAACGAAATACCCGAAAATACCAGATTTGTATTTTAACTATCTGAATTATCCAAAAATGAACCAAATTGTAACCGAATCGTATCTGGCTTTTTCCAAGAATTAGCCAGTTTCTAATTTTACTATCTAACTGAACCAAAGACTCAAATAACCAAATCGAAACCGATCCGAATTTTGTAAATATCTATATAGTTTCAATATCTATGTATCCAAAAAACTGAAAGCTAAAATAGCTGAAAAGAACCGAACTGAACGAAGACTTGAACGTCCATACATAAACCAAACAATATCTTTGTCTCGCCTGATCGCATCCCATGTATTTGCTGATGAGAAGCGGTTATAGATCACATGATCCACAACCCAAGAGTAAGAGTCTTCAGGGGAAGAAGCTATTAGGAAAGCAATGGTTGAGAGGTGAGTGAGCAGCAAGAGAGTCATATCTTTCCTTAGCGACAGTAACTTCCAGCCAATAACAGTGCATGCATTAGCCATCGTAGCCTGTTTTGGGCGTCTTAGGTCACATGGACCCGACGAAATGGCTATGTTGTGAAAAAAAAAAGTGTCAAGGAAAAATGGACAGTGCTTATTGTAAGATAGTTAACAGAAAACACTGTAGAGATGGTAAATATTTAGACTGGAATAAAGAAAGTGTCTCACTTTAGGTAGCTAGAGAAAAGTTTCCTAACTAAGTAGCGTCTCAATATTACTCTACAAAAAACTTTACGATTTGCAATGAAAAAAAAGCATATAGTTACCAAGAGGTATTTAGGGATGCATGAGAGTGTGTTGAAATATAAACTTGATTTGGATCAAGGTAAACATTTGGGCTTAATCCAAAATCTTGATCCAAGTTTAAAATTTTTTTTTAGAAAATATCTAATCATTCCATCTCCTCAAAATGTTCTAGAGAGTTTTAGGAATAAATATCTATGTATTTTGTAATATAAAATTATAGATATTATAATAAAATTCTCTAGATTTAGGATTAAAATCTTCTAGATATTTTGTATTTTGGAGGCTATAAATACCTCTATTCACTTTGATTTATAACCAAGTCTTCAAGTTGTTTTTTAAGCATAAATAAAAATTTCCTTATTCCAAAAAATTTATTTTGTCTTTAAGTTGTTAAACACTTTCTTTACACTTATAAATTTTCATTCCAACAAAGTAGTATCAGAGCTAGAAAATTCTTCTAAAGATGGAAAGTAATGATGTTCCCTTCCAAATCCCAATGCTCACAAAGAGAAACTATGACAATTGGAGTCTAAGGTTGATGGATATTCTAGGAGAACATGATGTGTGGGATAGTCGAGAAAGGCTTCATTGAACCGGAGAATGATGTTTGTTGAGGTCAAAAACCTCCTCGACGAAAACAATAACCGAAAGACAGGATTGAATAGCCGGATACGAACGAAGGTTCATCAAACGTCTAATGTTTCGTGTAAATGGCAAAATCGTACGAAACATCGATGATGTCACCTAAACGATTTATCGGAAGAATGATGTCGGAAAACAGACGAAACCACGATCGGACAAACGCACTTTCCAACAAGAATTACGGATCGACGAAACATCCGAACAGAGCAAAGTACGAGCTGAACCAGCTCGGAAAACCGAGCTGAACCATCTCGGATTCCCGAGATGAACCATCTCGGATTTCCGAGATGAACCTGCTCGGATTTCCGAGATGAACCATCTCGGATTTCCGAGATGAACCTGCTCGGAATTCCGAGATGAACCATCTCGGATTTCCGAGATGAACCTGCTCGAAATTCCGTGATAAACCATCTCAAATTCCCGAGATGAACCATCTCGGATTTCCGATATGAACCATCTCGGATTTCCGATATGAACCATCTCGGATTTCCGAGATGAACCTGCTCGGAATTCCGAGATGAACCATCTCGGATTTTCCGAGATGAACCAGGTTGGATTTTCCGAGCTGAATTATCCGAATGGATAACTAAACATTTGCCGATGCGCATAATTTGTCGCAACACTTTCCTTCGGAAAGCCCAAACTCTCTCGGACCAATGATTTGGGCTAATGGATCGAAATCAAGGAAAATGGGAACTTAGGCCTAAGCATACGACAAACTTTAACGGACTCGGAACATCCCGAATCTCGGCCCTTCCGGAAGATAAGTTAGGCCTCGGAAAGATCAAAGAAGATAGAGATAAAAGGAAGAGATATCGATGAGCCGGAAAGGAAATCTAAGGGAGAAATGTAAATCTTAACGGAAAAAGGAAAGAGATAACAACAGGAAGATTTCCGTAAATCTGACGGAAATATTCTCGAGGACCGACTTCCCGCAGCTATAAAAGAAGATAGCGGCCATACGATCAAGGCAGAGCGAAAAACCCTAAGACTTAGACTTAAGAACTTAGCAGTTAATCTTAGCCGACTTCCGAGTTTCTTTTGTATTCTTTTCCGATTCCTTTACTTTCTTTTTCGATCTTTGTACTCTTTTCGACTTCTAATCAATAAAAATCCTCCGGGTTTGCTAGTTTCGTGGTTATCCTTGAGAGTTTCTGTTCCCTAAAAAGTCTAGCTTTACAAGTTTTGACCGTGTGAGTTTCGACTCTCATAGTTTGGCGCCGACTGTGGGGAATAAGAAACTTTCGACACTTAAAAACCACCGGTTAAGGGATCCGAAGAGATGTCCATCATCGAAAATGAAGACGAAACAAAACGGCAATTACCGATCGATGACAACACGCCCAACGTTACCACTGGTAACACTTCGGCAAGCGGCAACATTACAAACACGACCACATCGGACGCGACGATCAACGCCACTCTTGCCGAATTGAAAGAGATGGTGGCTGCACTGAGAGAAAAGGCGGAAGAACGGGAAAAGGCGAACAGCACCCTTACTGAACAGATCGAAAGACTGAAATCCGGGAACCGCGCTCGGACTACTCGAACAGTGAATTTCGCCCCAACTGAACGGAGATGCCTAGACTTCTCGGATTCCCTAGAACCAACAAGGAATTCATCGCAGCATCGCGAGCAAACTGCAGGAGAACGAACCCCGCCGGCGACAAGATCCAACACTACGGATCCCCCTCCAATAACGCAAAGGCGAAAATCCGTCGTAACAAACGACACAGAAGGCTGCGAGGACGAGGGCTTGGTCCCGCCTGAGGACAAAACTGCGTCGCCTTCCGATGACGAAGAAAGAATCGATGCAGACCGATACGTCCCGTACCAAAGCGACGATGAGTTCTCAGAAGAAGAAGACGTGGAACAAACTCAGCGAAACAAGCCAACTCAACGGCAGAGAAGCAGCAGAAGAAGCGAACTCGACGAGCTCAGGGATGCGCTAGCTCAAACAACAGCAGAAATAAAAACCGTGCGATCACAGGTCCACCGAGTAACCAGCGCTGCCCCGGAGATAGATCGTGTGTTAGAAGAGACGAGAAAGACGCCATTCAAAACTCGAATAACCGGAACTCGGATTTCCAATCCAGGCAAGCTCAGAATCCCATTCTACGACGGAACAACTAATCCAAAAGCTCACATGATGGCCTTCCGAATCGCGACGGGAAGAGCAAATCTCACCCGAAGGGATAGGGACGCCGGTTTTTGCCTCCTGTTCGTAGAACATCTGAAAGGAGCAGCCCTGGAATGGTTTTCAAGACTAGAGCGCGATTCTATCGGAAATTTCCAGCAGCTCTCGGAGGAGTTTATGAAGCAGTATTCTATCTTTATGGACATGGAGACTTCCGATGTCGACCTGTGGGCTTTGAGTCAAGGCGAAACCGAAAGCCTAAGGAAGTTTATCGAGCGATTCAAAAGAGTCGCCAGCCGCATTGAAAATTTGAGCGACAAAGTGGGTATTGACGCGCTAAAGAAAGCGCTCTGGTATGAGTCAGATTTTAGGAGAGAAATCTCGCTAAACCGACCACAAACATTGGCGGACGCCTTACACAGAGCAATCAATTTCATCGTAGATGAGGAAGAGATGAAGGTCTTGTCCGAAAAGCACAAATCAAGAAAGCATGCAAGCAAGGAAACTCGTATGTCGGCAAGCACGAGTAGCGACATGCCAAGCAGCGCTTCGCGGCATGAAAGGACGATCGAATCGCATAATTACCAGATCGGAACAAACCAGCAGGAAGACAGGCCAACAGAACGGAGGAAAGGCTCTTGGAACACTTGGACAAGGAATCCTAGCTCCTACGACGAGAACACCTTCTGCGATCACCACCAATCTTACGGACATAACACTGCCGACTGTCGCAGACTAGGAATCAAACTCGCGGCCAAAATCGTAGCTGGAGAACTGGGTGATATGATAACACTGAAGGATCTCGATGACGCAAAGACCGGAAGCCAGTCAAGTAAGCCTAACAAAAGCAACGATCCAAACAAAACAGATCGAGAACGAAGCCACCAAGAAGGACAGGCCACGACAGGCAGCAACAGGCGAAGGAAAGGGAACAATGAAGATCCTAAGGCAGTCAGCAGGCAAAGGATAAACATGATTGTAGAGAGGTCACAATACCGCCCGAGGCCAAAGATGACGGTCGACCCTTACCCTCGACGATCATGGAATGCAACTGCCCCAAGAAGAAACGTCAGGCAGCATACGACAAATCGTTATTCTACGATCACATTCGACGACATGCGGATTTTGAAAACCAGCAATCCAGGCAAGCAACCGTTAGTCATAGAATTAATCGTCAGGAATCGTCGTGTGCCAGATATACTTATCGATACCGGAAGTTCTGTCGACCTAATCTTCTGCGAGACTCTAAGGAAAATGGACGTGAATCTGAACGAAGTGACGCCTTCCCAGTCATCCCTAACATGATTTGCCGGAGATCCCCTAGTCACCTACGGAAAGATCAAGCTACCGATAATTGCTGGAAGAATCTTCAAAATCATCGAGTTTACGGTGGTCGATCGCCCAACGATCTATGGAGCGATTCTCGGAATTCCGTGGATAAATTCCATGAAGGCAGTCCCTTCAACTTATCATTTGTGCATCAAGTTCCCAACACCTTTCGGAGTCAGCACGATTTGGGGACGACGAATTTCCGACGATCCCCCAAACGGAGATCAAGATCAGCAGACGAACGCAACAGAGAGAAGCAACCCGCCTCGCCGACAATCGCAATCAACGCTTCTCCATAGGAGATCTTGTCTTGAGAAGAATCTGGCGAAGCTCAGCGCTCCGGAGCACCAGTGCGGATTGGGAAGGACCTTACAAGATAACAAGAGAGATCCGTCCTAAGGTATACGAGCTCGAAACCATGGACAACACCAAGATCGTATGGAACGCAATGCATCTGAAAAGATTCCGATACTGAAGACTTAGCAAAAAAAAAAGTATATAGTTACGAAACATTTTGATCTACGGGACGGCTTGATCCCCGCAAGGGGTACGTAGGCAGCCGATCTTCCAGATCGGTTCAGCTGTCCCCCCTCTCAAAAATGGGGGGGGAGTGGGTCCGTATATATCTATACTTCCATTTCGGATCTCGCAAATTTTTTAAACCAATTCTCAAAACTTGTTGGACAAAACTGCTTAGGAATCTAGGAGGAACCATCTCGGAAATTCCGAGTCAAATCAGCTAGGAACTTTCGAGCAAGTCAGCTAGGAAAGTCCGAGTTAATCAAACAAGTCGGCTCGACACTTCCAAGCAAATCAGCTAGGAAAGTCTGAGCTAACCAAACCAGTCAACTCGGAGCTTCCGAGTAAATCAGCTAGGAAAATCCGAACTTCCGAGCGAACCAGTTAGGAAATTCCGAGCTTGCCTCTCTTCTCGGAAATCCCGAGCTGGCCTCTCTACTCGGAAATTCTGAACTGACCTCTATCCTCGGAAATTCCGAGCTGGCCTCTCTTCTCGGAAATTCCGAGCTGGCCTCTCTTCTCGGAAATTCTAAGCTGGTCTCTCTTCTCGGAAATTCTGAACTGACCTCTCATCTCGGAAATTCCGAGCTGACTTCTCTTCTCGGAAATTCCGAGCTGACCACTCTTCTCGGAAACTCCGAGCATGACGCTCCTTTCAACCAAAGGCAAAACTTCTCCAACTAATTTCGAGGCATATTCGGACTGCTCTCAAGACACTTGGCTCATACAATCAATTCAATCAAACAACCCCTGATAACGGATCATAACTAGAAGCACGGTGCATCCGCAAAAGTCCAACCCTCCGACCATAAGTTATCCGGTAACGAAAACAAACTCCCTTTTCTCACTTCCATTATAATTTATTTCTTTTAGATCGAAATTAGGATATGAACATAGTAACTTAGAAACCGCCTACTATTACATCGCATGCATAGTCGTTAGGAATAGCTTATCTTGTCCGCTGACGGCCGCAGCGGACAAACGCATACATCCTTTACGGATATAAGCCAACACATCCAATATGGATTGAGGCTCTATTACATCCAACAACGGATAAAAACTCGCTATATATGTTTGTTATCGGCGAAGGGAACATAATCCGAGAGGTCAACGTAAGATCCCGAAAACGGGTTATTGACAGGTCTTCAAATCCACCGCACCAGTACTGGAGACGATAATTGTAACATCCCCGAACCGGCCTAAGGGCCGTTCAAGCTGTTCATGGAACCAGAAGACAAAACTCACGATCCAAAGGATCTATAAGAGTGTTCCATGGACAGAACAAGGTCAAGCTCAGTTTGACCTGAAGGAGAAAGAGCTGGAAGCTTAGGGTTTAGCTCAAAGAAGCTGGACGGCTGAGCTAAACACTAAGGAACTAAAGTATCAGCCCAACTAAGCCGAGCTGGAGTGTGGAGTGTGAAATCAGCTGATCAGCTAGTGTCACTAGCTGATCAAAGCCATCATAAGCGAATGGACACAATGCCCATTGTTTCCATTCGCAAGCCCAAATACATCCCTTCCTTTGGGGCGGTTATGGGCGAATGTTGGGCTATAAAAGGGACCATGGGAGGCCATTTTGCGCACACACAAACACAAGGGAAAATTCCCAGAATTTCTCTAAGGCATAAGTAGCGTTTTAGAGAGAAAGAAGAGAGAGGAAGGCCGGCCGATTGCACCAAAAGGAATTGCCGGCGGTCTAGGGAGAGAAGCGGTTGGACAAGGTTTCTAGGCGAATTGGGAAGGAGGAATGACTTCCAAAACGACTATGGACCAGGGCAAGAAGCCAACTTCTTCTAAGGTACAATTCCGAGTCTCTTTCTCTCGGCCACGGCGAAACCGTTGGACCGATGGTCAGATGAGTCTAAGGCCGGATTATCTTCTTCTACATTTCTGGAAGTTTAGAACCGAGAAAGGTCCTTTTGACTTAGTATCGGCAGGGTTATCTCGATAGGCAACGATCGGCCATAGGCCATGATCGTGGTAAGTCGCGGGCTGGTCGGACGAGGAACCGACGATCCGCGCGTAAGGCCAAGGATGGGCCGATAGATGAATTTACTGAACGGTACGTCTTAGGAGACGGTTGGCCGAAAGTCGCTTACGTATATACGGTTGGCTTGCGCGTGAATCGGATCAGGAAAGGATCCGGGTCGTGACGTGAAGTTGGAACAGTCGGCTTGACGCAACATCCACCACGGTCGAGACGGCCGAGTCGCGTAACGGCCGACAGAGCATCGTGGTAAGTTGCGCTTTTTCGCGGACAGACGTAACCGTTCGTAGTGAAAGACGCGTCTGTTCATGGACTGACGCAACTATACGTCGATCGCTCATGCTCGGACGGACCACGCGACTGGACCGATGCATCACGGTGATCGCGCATGGACTGGGTAGTAACCGGCAAGGCTTGCGATCGCGGAATGCCGAGCGATGCTCGGTAAAGACCCTCCGCGATCACGGCACGCTCGGTACAACCGGCTCGGCCATAGCGATTGCGGATAAGCGCAATGCGCGGATGGTCAGGACGTGCGTGCGAACGCGGAACATGACGGAATAAGATCACGGCCGGTTTAGTATGAACGGCCGGCTATGGGGAAAACCTGGCCGAATAGATGGAATTAGAATGGTATAGGCTTTTACGTGTGCATGGGCATAATGGGACATGTAGAACCGGATAATGCTAAGTTGTGGTAACATACTAATATAAATGTCTTAATTGAATTGTGGTTTCAGGTAATGAAGATGATCACGGGGGTGATTCATCTTAGGCGCGGACACAAGGACCCAAGTGACGAGTGGTGTATTAGATAGACATTGTTAGGACCAAGTACTTATTAGCATAATGCAACTTGAACCACATTGTATTTGGTACCTATGAGTTATTAATAAAATGTCTATTTTCTCTTATTGCTCTTGCCTTAGAATAAGATTGAATGAATGAAATGGATGGATTATATGAATGAATTGAATATCAGTTTAGACTTGTCTAAGTATAAAACGAATCGGGTTGAGGTTCAGGAACAAAACCTCAACTTAGAACGGTTTAGCTAGTGGAACGTCCGTCTCGGGCCTATGGCCGGGATGGGGTGTTTCAAGTTGGTATCAGAGCGGAGTTATTTCCTAGGCTATGGGTTAGGGGCTACACCACTGGTCCGGGTTAGATGTCTGTGTAGAAATTGTTAGACTTGTTTAGGACTTGAAGATTGCTTGTGTTGAATGTCTAACTTGTTGATCTTCAGGTTGGGAAAAGCAAGTCAAAGCGTACGAAGGATAAGGAAGTGGCTGGAACCGGACAAGGATCCAAGAACCAGTCCACGCTTGTCCCACCTGGGTTAACCGGTCCTGAGATTACCCAAAAGAGCATTGGACCCACTGATCCAAACACTCTCAACACGGCTAGGGTTAATGAACCAAAAGTCGAAGTTGAGGGTAGACAGGAGAATGTGGGCGAGTCCTCGTCTCACGCGGCTCGAGATGAGACCGGCCGTGAGGAGGATGATGCTATGGGCGGCGATGGTGAGCCATTGACCGCGGTCCCAGACATCGGCCAGATGTGGACCATGCTGAAGGAGGTCATAGACCAGTTAACGACACTGAACCAGAACATCTCGTCTAGTCAAAAATCGTTTTCTGAAGGGCTTAAGGCCAAGGTCGTGGAGACCAAGGACCTTAGTGATGAGGAGCCAGACGTAGTAGTGGTAGAGTCACCGGTTCCCAAAAAGAACCGTAAGATGGACTACCTCAACGTTCTTGGCCACATCACCAAGTTGGGTACCAAGCACTTCAAGGGAAGTGCAGACCCACTTGAGGCCGATGAGTGGAAGTCACGGCTTGTCCGGAACTTCCGATCTACCCGGTGTCCCGAGGACTACTGGAAGGACATTGCGGTTCAATTCCTGGAAGGGGACGCGCATAACTGGTGGCTGTCAGTGGACAGGCGCACCAAAGGTCTCATTGACTCGTTTGCGGACTTTGAGATCGAGTTCAACCGGAAGTACTTTCCGGCAAAGGCTTGGGATCGTATGGAAGGCAAGTATCTGAACTTGGTCCAAGGCCGTAAGACGGTCCGTGAGTACGAGGCAGAGTTTGACCGTCTCAGACGTTACGTTGGATGTGATGTTGAGGACGAGCCGGCTCAAGTGCGCCGTTTCCTTCGCGGCCTGCGAGTGGAACTGCGGACTCATTGCTCGGTTTGTTCCTACGACTCAGTCTCTGAGCTGGTTGAATGATAACTAGGATTTTGCAATCCTTTGAGGTATCAATTCCTCAAGCTTATCGATGTAGCTTTGAGATATCGAACCTATTCTGGGATGGATAGAACCAATAAGCAAGCACTAAACCTTCAGAGTCAAATCAAACAATTTAATTTCAATTTCTAACAATCCTAACGAAAACAATTAAAACCGAAGTGAACAAAAAGCAAATAAACAGGGGATTCAATCAATGACAAGGATAAGGCCTAAGGGTTAAGTTCAACGGACAGGTGACTCGGGATGATCAAGGAATCCTAATTCAAACTTCAAACAAGCTAACCTCCTAGTAAGGAACACAACGATACGATCAGTTTAATCTCTTAATACTAATCTCTTTACTTAATCCTAATCCAAGAACAAATTCTCATTTGTGAATTAGAATCAAGCAAGCAATCAAACAAGTTCCAAACACCTAACAATCACTCTAAACATACATTCTCATGCGCTAGAATGTGAAAGTTCTATCAAAGCTATGAACATGAATTTCATCGAACATGTTGTGAACAAGAAATCTTAAGCATTCTAATCAACTTGATCAAGGCTAATTAGACATTAAACACACTTTGACATATGAGATTTTAAACAATCAAGCACTAGAAATCCATTGATCACCCCCCTACCTAACCCATAAGCCCTATGAAGAACTACTCACTAATCATAACTAGATCAACAAAACTCATAGGAATAGAGTTGATCATGGAGATTGGTGAGGGATTGAGAGATTTGTAGAAGGAATAACAAAGAAAATACTAGATTAATCTCAAGAATCAAATTTGTTCTTACAAAAGAGTTTAGAACATCAAAAACAGCTTTAGAAACAAATAGAGATAGGTTTTTTGCTTAAATAGTCATTAGGGTGCGAGCCGGGTCAACCCGGGACAAACCGGGTGTTGACCCAGATCCAAGTCAATTTCTGGGATCTGTATTGGCCAGGCTGGCCGATATGGTGGCCGATATGAACTTTTCTGCTGTGTCGTATTGTCCAGGCTGGTCAATATGGTGGCCGATATGAACTTTTCTGCTGTGTCGTATTGTCCAGGCTGGTCAATATGGTGGCCGATATGAACTTTCTGCTCTTAATCCGAGAGTGCATATCGGCCAGTCTGGTCAATATGGTGGCCGATATGAACTTTTTGCTGGGTCTTCCTTAGTCCTTTAAGCTCTAGACTCCACTTCCAAGCTCACCAATACTCCTTGCACCTGCAACACACCAAAAACACTCCAAATGCAAGCCTAGAATGCCTAAACCTAGCTCTAGATGATCCTATACTCTAAACACACCAATGAGTAAAGAAATGAAGCTAAAAGAAGCTAAAAAGAAGTAAAGCATGATCCTAACAATAGCCTAAATGCATGGAAATACAAGTATATCAATTCCCCCAAACTTGAATCTTGCTTGTCCACAAGCAAGCATAAGTCAATCACAACAGGTTGGGGAAAAGGTTTGAAAGCGGAGGCTCATATCCAAAGACAAAACCGAGATCAACGAGTTCCAATCCGAGTCAACGTCACCAAGATGCAATCAAGTTAGGCTTACTCCAAAAATTTAGCCATGCTCATCAAGACAAAACTCTTAGCTCAATTCTCAACCTAGACAAGCATTCCTATCAACTAGCTCTTTAACATTCATTAGGTTTTCAAGTGGATCATACTCAATACAAGGTGACCAAACTCATTTGGCAAAGGGACAAGGTTTTTGAGATTAAAGTGATCTCAATCAAAAGAGGAGTTTATTCCAAAAGCATGAAGGTTCTCTCATAAAGAAGTGAATGAGCTATAGTAAAATGCTAAGAGTTAGAGGCAATTGGTGCATACTAGGTTGATTTCCATCTACCCATGCCCCAATTACTTCTTCTCCTAATCTAGCCCACCTAAATGGATACTACCCTTGACCAAGGCTATCTTTGCCTCATCCCTCTTTTCAATAAGACACTTTCCAATCAAACTCCCCAAGGATCAATAAAGACTTTTCAAAACAGTGGCAAATCTTTTCTTTTCAACTAAGCTCAAATCTTTCTTTAGCAATGGTCTCTTTTCTCTCTCTTTTTTTTTTTTTTTAGGTGAGCCTTTGGCTTCTTTTCATTTCAAAATAGGAGACACTTTTCTTTTCTTTAAACACATGAGAGCTTCTTTTTTTAAAAAAAAAAAAACACTTTGCCAACAAACATAAGATCACAACCAAAATCCCTTTCATTCTTCTTTTTCTTTACTCTCTCTCTCCTTTCCCAACTCTTCCCCCAAACTTTGATCCTAGCCTATTGCAAAGCCAAAGATGCTGAGCTTGCACTATATGAAAATTTCTCCTCGCCTCATACTCAACACTTTTTACCTAGCTCATTCAATAAAATAGGCCTACCTCTCAACAAGAGTGTTTAGGGTTTGAAAGAAGGGTGGTGAAAGGTGTGGATTCTATTCAAGCAAGTGAGAGTGTTAAAAGGGATAAGAATGCTTGAATATTTTAAGAGTATCCATGAGTTTAGCACACAAAGCATGAGCAAGATAATTAGATGTCATCATTAAAGTTCTCACTTAGGTAGAGCTAGTGTCAATTCAAAGCCTATTTCAGTTTCAAACCAAGTTTCAAAGCAAGCAATCCGAGCATGGTTCGTCTTAACTTTCTAGCCTTTCTTGAATTGCAATCTTAGGACAATCAACTAGCTCAAACAACTAGCATAAAGAACACGTCATCACTCAATCAGTCTTACAAGGAATTTCAATCATTTCTCCCTATGCATGCGTCCTATATGATGCAACTAGACTCGATCCTATGATGCAAGTGAAACTACATGCTTTCTTTTTGAAATTTTTTTTCAATTTTTTTTTGGTTTTTTCTATGCCATAAATGAAATGCATGAGACTCAAAGTGAGGAAATCGAAAATAGGAACAAAGAAAACATGGTTAGCAACTAGCCTCTCCCCCAAACTTAGTTCACACCGTCTCGGTGGGAAGGTAAGCTCGAGAGAGAGACTCAACAAAAAGAGAAAAATAAAAAAAGAAGCTAAAATGCAAGTATGTACAAGTTGGAGTGTTACCTGGTCCAAGAGAAGGCGTATCGGTCGAGTGAACTTGGGCAGTGAGAGCGTATCGGCCTGGCCAACCGATACGCCAGCCGATATGATGTCTCGGATTATTTCTGGGAGGCACGTATCGGCCTGGCCAGCCGATACGGACACCGATACTGACCCCCTGTTTCTTTTTCCTTCATTCCCATGGCCTTTACTTAACACCAATGAGCCCACAACCTTACCTAATGACCAAAACCTGATAAATCTCAAAGCAAAGCATCAAAATTAACAAGCAAAACATCAGAATTAAAAAAGGATAAACATGGGAATGTCTCCCAAGTGCGCTTGTTTTGAGTCACTTAGCTTGACTATCCCTTCACTCTTTTTGGTTAGGGATGTGGCATGAGTTTGTATCACCGGGATCGTACTCATCGTAGAACCACCCACTAAACTCCTTCATCCTTATCTCCTCAAAAGGAATCTTCCTTGGATCATGAGAGCTCAATGGTGTGGTAGAGACTATACCAAGAAGCTTGTGAGATGGTTGAGCCATTGGAGATCCATCTTCTTCATCCTCCTTGAACGCTTCTTCCTTGAGGTCATCTTGCTTCTCTATAAGATTTCCTCCAATTGGCTCTTTCTTGTGAATTGGTTGCTTTGGCTCTTCTTTCATGATTGAGGGCTCATCTTGTATGCTCTCTTCCTTGATGTTCTTGCACTCAACAACCAACTCATCTTCATACCGCACTACAAGGTCTTCACCAACTGTACAACCAAGAAGCAATTCAAATTCCTTAATAGTCTCTTCAGCTTCTTTCAAGAAGTCATCTTGGACTTGAGTATTCTCCTCATGTGTTGTCTCAACAATACTTGCACCTGACATCAAAGCTAGAAGAAGGAGCAAATTTAGTAACAAAGACTTGAACTAAAAAGGATTAGAAATCTAATTGATATATCCAGAATCCCAAAATGGCAACGGCGCCAAATTGATAACTAGGATTTTGCAATCCTTTGAGGTATCAATTCCTCAAGCTTATCGATGTAGCTTTGAGGTATCGAACCTATTCTGGGATGGATAGAACCAATAAGCAAGCACTAAACCTTCAGAGTCAAATCAAACAATTTAATTTCAATTTCTAACAATCCTAACGAAAATAATTCAAACCGAAGTGAACAAAAAGCAAATAAACAGGGGATTCAATCAATGACAAGGATAAGGCCTAAGGGTTAAGGTCAACGGACAGGTGACTCAAGATGATCAAGGAATCCTAATTCAAACTTCAAACAAGCTAACCTCCTAGTAAGGAACACAACGATACGATCAGTTTAATCTCTTAATACTAATCTCTTTACTTAATCATAATCCAAGAACAAATTCTCATTTGTGAATTAGAATCAAGCAAGCAATCAAACAAGTTCCAAACACCTAACAATCACTCTAAACATACATTCTCATGCGCTAGAATGTGAAAGTTCTATCAAAGCTATGAACAGGAATTTCATCGAACATGTTGTGAACAAGAAATCTTAAGCATTCTAATCAACTTGATCAAGGCTAATTAGACATTAAACACACTTTAACAGATGAGATTTTAAACAATCAAGCACTAGAAATCCATTGATCACCCCTAATCAACCTAATCCTACCTAACCCATAAGCCCTATGAAGAACTACTCACTAATCATAACTAGATCAACAAAACTCATAGGAATAGAGTTGATCATGGAGATTGGTGAGGGATTGAGAGATTTGTAGAAGGAATAACAAAGAAAATACTAGATTAATCTCAAGAATCAAATTTGTTCTTACAAAAGAGTTTAGAACATCAAAAACAGCTTTAGAAACAAATAGAGATATGTTTTTTGCTTAAATAGTCATTAGGGTGCGAGCCGGGTCAACCCGGGACAAATCGGGTGTTGACCCAGATCCAAGTCAATTTCTGGGATCTGTATTGGCCAGGCTGGCCGATATGGTGGCCGATATGAACTTTTCTGCAGTGTCGTATTGTCCAGGCTGGTCAATATGGTGGCCGATATGAACTTTCTGCTCTTAATCCGAGAGTGCATATCGGCCAGTCTGGTCAATATGGTGGCCGATATGAACTTTTTGCTGGGTCTTCCTTAGTCCTTTGAGCTCTAGACTCCACTTCCAAGCTCACCAATACTCCTTGCACCTGCAACACACCAAAAACACTCCAAATGCAAGCCTAGAATGCCTAAACCTAGCTCTAGATGATCATATACTCTAAACACACCAATGAGTAAAGAAATGAAGCTAAAAGAAGCTAAAAAGAAGTAAAGCATGATCCTAACAATAGCCTAAATGCATGGAAATACAAGTATATCATTGAACGAGCTGCTACTGTGGAGGCCAACATGGCCGAGGAGAACCGCGTTGGTATAAAGGCACAGGACAAAGTGGCCAGCCGACCCGGGAAGAACCTAAAGAGGAAATGTGATCAAGTGGGGGCTGATCGCCAATCCTCTGACCGCACGAGATGTACCACCTGTGGCAAATATCACTTGGGGGAGTGTTGGAAAGCCGGGAAGGTATGTGCGAAGTGTGGCAGCAAAGACCACGAAGTCACAAGATGTCCACAGAAGGGGCAAGAAAGGGTGACAGAAAGACCATTGACATGTTTCCAATGTGGAAAGACCAGGCATTACATGCGTGATTGCCCGAAGCTGCAAGGTGAAAAGCAGAAAACACCAGAAGGAAACCGGGGACAAGAAGGTCGCACAGTCAAGGCCAAGAGCCAAGCCGGGACACCCCGAGTCTACAATCTAGTGAAGGATGCAGGCGAGGCCGGCTCCTACGACTCGATCACTAGTACGTCACTAAGACCTCTACTTCTTCAATTTTAAATGCATTGCATACATTGGGGAAAAGGGCGGGACACTTAGACATTTGGGGGAATGTGTAGGGACCGTTACAATAGGTGGTGTGAAGACACTCACGCTATTTGAC
Organism: Orychophragmus violaceus; assembly: GCA_030180135.1. Taxonomy (NCBI): domain Eukaryota; kingdom Viridiplantae; phylum Streptophyta; class Magnoliopsida; order Brassicales; family Brassicaceae; genus Orychophragmus; species Orychophragmus violaceus. Next base: position 20,574,581 of record CM058229.1, read on the forward strand.
TCTGGGGCTACGCATAGTTTTGTGAGTCCCGGAATGATTGGGAAAGGCTTGTTCCAGAAGAAACAAATGGCCAGCCAAGGCATTGTGAATGCGGCCGGTGGGCAAGTGATGCCTATGCTAGGGTTAGTCAAGGACATTCCCGTCTCCATTGGAGGCGTGGACATGCCAGCTGACCAAGTAGTAGTCCAGCTTAAGAATCACGAAGTGATCTTAGGAATGGATTGGCTCGGGCAAAACCGAGCCACCACCGAGGAAGGGTGAAGTTGGAACGACCAGAAGGAAGGGTCGTGTTCCAAGGAGTAAGACCAACTTCGGGGAGTTTGGTTGTCTCTGCTATCCAAGCAGAAAGGATGTTGGAAAATGGATGCGAAGCATACCTAGCCACCATCACCACTAAGGAAGTTGGGCCGGAGACCAAGGTCGAAGAGATCCCAGTGGTCAAGGACTTTGGGGACGTGTTCAAGGCTCTAGAAGGCTTACCGCCTGACGTGTCTGATCCATTCGTCATTGAACTAGAACCCGGGACCAAACCTCTCTCCAAGGCGCCATATAGAATGGCCCCAGCCGAGATGGCTGAGCTGGAAGAACTGCTAGACAAAGGCTTTATTAGGCAGAGTAGTTCTCCTTGGGGGGCGCCCGTTCTATTCGTCAAGAAGAATGACGGAAGCCTTCGGTTGTGCATTGACTACCGAGGCATAAACCGGGTTACTATGAAGAACAAGTACCCGTTGCCCCGGATAGATGAATTGTTGGATCAATTGAAGGGTTCAACGGTGTTTTCCAAGATCGATTTGGCTTCAGGATACCATCAAATCCCGATAGCACCTGAGGACGTGAGGAAAACAGCGTTTAGAACTCGGTATGGTCACTATGAATTTGTGATCATGCCATTTGGTCTAACCAATGCACCAGCTGCGTTCATGAAGATGATGAACGGTGTCTTTCGGGAATGGTTTGACAAGTTCGTTATCATATTCATTGATGACATCCTTGTCTATTCCAAGAACCGAAGAGAACACGGTGAACATCTAAGGATCGTGATGGAAACCCTAAGGGCACAAAAGCTCTATGCCAAGCTCAGCAAGTGTAGCTTCTGGCAAAAGAAGTTCGGGTTCCTAGGACACATAGTGTCAGATGAAGGTGTCTCAGTTGATCCGGACAAGATCCGATCAATTGAAGAGTGGCCGCGGCCGAGGAACGCAACCGAGGTTAGAAGTTTCCTCGGGCTAGCCGGCTACTATAGGTGGTTTGTTTAAGGTTTTGCAAGCATGGCTAAGGCTATGACAGCTGACCGGAAAGAACGTGAAGTTCGAACGGACCGAAGCCGCGGAGAAGAGTTTAAAGGACTTGAAGGATATGCTGACCAAAGCACCAATCCTAACATTGCCAGTAGACAACGTACCTTACGTGGTTTACACAGACGCATCCTGGAACGGGTTAGGATGCGTTCTGATGCAGGACGAGAAGGTGATAGCCTATGCCTCAAGGCAGTTGAGGAAGCACGAGGGTAATTACCCAACTCATGACCTCGAGATGGCCGCTGTGGTATTTTCACTTAAGATTTGGCGATCTTATCTCTACGGAGCCAAAGTGCAACTACTCACCGACCACAAGAGTCTGAAGTATGTGTTCACTCAGCCTGACTTGAACCTAAGGCAGAGAAGGTGGATGGAATTGGTGGCGGATTACGATCCAGACATCACTTACCATCCAGGGAAGGCAAACTTGGTCGCAGATGCCTTAAGTCGGAAGAGAACCGAAGTGGCCGCAGAAAAGGATGCAGAGACCTTGATCGGATTAGTCCGGTCCTTGCACCTTAATGCATTGTCAGTGGACAACGAGCCACTAGGACTTGGAGCAGCAAATCAGGCGGATCTGTTGACAAGGGTCAGGTTGGCCCAAGAGCACGATGAAGAGTTGATGAAATCGGTTAACAACAACACTGAGTATCAGTTCACCAACAACGGGACGGTTGTGGTGAATGGTCGAGTGTGTGTTCCCGATGTGAAAGGCCTTAAGGAAGAAATTCTAAGGATGGCTCATCAGTCTAAGTTCTCTATACATCCCGGACAGACCAAGATGTACCAAGACCTCAAACGGTACTATCACTGGGTCGGGATGAAGAGAGACATTGCTGAGTGGGTGTCTAAGTGCCAAACGTGTCAACTGGTCAAGATTGAACACCAAGTCCCGAGCGGCCTGTTGCAAAGTTTACCCATTCCAAAATGGAAATGGGATCACATTACGATGGACTTTGTGACTGGACTGCCGGTGACCCGGTCAAGAAGAGACACGATTTGGGTAGTGGTGGACAGACTGATCAAGTCCGCACACTTCTTAGCCATCAAGAAGACTGATGGAGTGGGTAAACTTGCCGAGAAGTACATTGATGAAATCGTGAGACTTCATGGTGTACCGGCAAGTATAGTCTCAGACCGAGATGGTCGGTTCACATCTTATTTCTGGCAAGCTTTTCAGAAAGCCCTCGGAACGAGAGTGAACATGAGTACGGCTTATCATCCACAAACGGATGGTCAGTCCGAAAGGACCATACAGACGTTGGAAGACATGTTGAGATCATGTGTTCTGGATTGGGGAGACTCTTGGGAAAAGTATTTGCCCTTGACCGAGTTTGCTTACAACAACAATTACCAAGCAAGCATCGGAATGTCACCCTATGAAGCGTTGTATGGGCGGCCCTGCAGGACTCCACTGTGCTGGACGCAAGTGAGTGAATCCAAAGTCCTTGGGCCAGAGATAATAGAGGAGACTACAGAACAAATCCGTTTCCTACGAGCCAAGATGAAGGAAGCACAAGACCGCCAAAAGAGTTATGCAAACAAAAGAGGAAAGACATCGAATTCCAAGTTGGAGATCGAGTCTACCTTAAGATGATCACCTTCAAAGGAAGGGCAAGGGTTTCCAAACGTGGGAAACTTGATCCAAGGTACTTAGGGCCGTTCACGATCCTAGAACGGGTCAGAATGGTCGCTTACAAGCTAGACATGCGCAATGAGATGGAAGCATTCCACAATGTTTTCCATGTCTCACAATTGCGCAAGTGCCTTTCGGATCAAGATAAGATTATGCCCGAGATTCCCGAGGATCTAAAGGCAAATCTCACTTTGAAAACACGGCCCTTAAGGATTCTGGATAGGTTGAAAAAACCAACCTGAAAGAAAGTTATCCAGATGGTGAAGGTTGAATGGATTTGCAACGGGGTTAAGGAGATAACTTGGGAAATGGAGAATAGAATGAAGGCCGACTACCCATAGTGGTTTGAGGAATTTACAAGGAACGAACACCTTGGATCGGATTCGGGGACGAATCCATTTCAAGGGGGGGGGGGAGACTTGTAACATCTCCGAACCGGCCTAAGGGCCGTTCGAGCTGTTCATGGAACCAGAAGACAAAACTCACGATCCAAAGGATCTATAAGAGTGTTCCATGGACAGAACAAGGTCAAGCTCAGTTGAACGGGAGTTTGACCTGAAGGAGAAAGAGCTGGAAGCTTAGGGTTTATCTCAAAGAAGCTGGACGGCTGAGCTAAACAGCTAAGGAACTAATGTATCAGCCCAGCTAAGCCGAGCTGGAGTGTGGAGTGTGAAATAAGCTGATCAGCTAGTGTCACTAGCTGATCAAAGCCATCATAAGCGAATGGACACAATGCCCATTGTGTCCATTCGCAAGCCCAAAGACATCCCTTCCTTTGGGGCGCTTATGGGCGAATGTTGGGCTATAAAAGGGACCATGGGAGGCCATTTTGCGCACACACAAACACAAGGGAAAATTCCCAGAATTTCTCTAAGGCATAAGAAGCGTTTTAGAGAGAAAGAAGAGAGAGAGTAAGGCAGGCCGATTGCACCAAAAGGAATCGCCGGCGGTCTAGAGAGAGAAGCGGTTGGACAAGGTTTCTAGGCGAATTGGGAAGAAGGAATGACTTCCAAAACGACTATGGACCAGGGCAAGAAGCCAACTTCTTCTAAGGTACAAATCCGAGTCTCTTTCTCTCGGCCACAGCCAAACCGTTGGACCGATGGTCGGATGAGTCTAAGGCCGGATTATCTTCTTCTACATTTCTGGAAGTTTAGAACCGAGACAAGTTCTTTTGACTTAGTATCGGCAGGGTTATCCCGAAAGGCCACGATCGGCCATAGGCCATGATCGTGGTAAGTTACGGGCTGGTCGGACGAGGAACAGACAATCCGCGCGTAAGGCCAAGGATGGGCCGATAGACGAATTGACTGAACGGTACGTCTTGGAAGATAGTTGGCCGAAAGTTGCTTACGTCTATCTGGTTGGCTTGCGCGTGAATCGGATCAGGAAAGGATCCGGGTCGTGACGTGAAGTTGGAACAGTCGGCTTGACGCAACATCCACCACGGTCGAGACGGCCGAGTCGCGTAACGGCCGACAGAGCATCGCGGTAAGTGAAAGACGCGTCTGTTCACGGACTGACGCAACTATACGCCGATTGCTCATGCTCGGACGGACCACGCGACTGGACTGATGCGTCCCGATGATCGCGCATGGACTGGGCAGTAACCGGCAAGGCTTGCGATCGCGGAATGTCGAGCGATGCTCGGTAAAGATCCTCCGCAATCACGGCACGCTCGGTACAACCGGCTCGGCCATAGCGATCGCGGATAAGCGCAATGCGCGGATGGTCAGGACGTGCGTGCGAACGCGGAACGTGACGGAATAAGATCACGGCCGGTTTAGTATGCACGGCCGGCTATGGGGAAAACCTAGCCGAATAGATGGAATTAGAATGGTATAGGCTTTTACGTGTGCATGGGCATAATGGGACATGTAGAACCGGATAATGCTAAGTTGTGGTAACATACTAATATAAATGTCTTAATTGAATTGTGGTTTTAGGTAATGAAGATGATCACGGGGGTGATTCATCTTAGGCGCGGACACAAGGACCCAAGTGACGAGTGGTGTATTAGATAGACATTCTTAGGACCAAGTACTTATTAGCATAATGAAACTTGAACCACATTGTATTTGGTACCTTTGAGTTATTAATAAAATGTCTATTTTCTCTTATTGCTCTTGCCTTAGAATAAGATTGAATGAATGAAATGGATGGATTATATGAATGAATTGAATATCGGTTTAGACTTGTCTAAGTATAAAACGAATCGGGTTGAGGTTCAGGAACAAAACCTCAACTTAGAACGGTTTAGCTAGTGGAACGTCCGTCTCGGGCCTATGGCCGGGATGGGGTGTTTCAATAATAAACCCCCAAAAATCCAGTATAACGCTACTCAGCACAGTGGTGAAATGACGTTTTAACCAAGTATATCTTGGTTCGGTATCTTTGAAAGGTAGTCCTGCGGATACCGGCTTATTTTAGTGAACGGAAGACTCAAGGCAAGAGTTTCGCAGAAAACCGGGATCGAAAATCTAAACCCAGTAAAAATGCAACACACTGGTCTCGACAACGTCATTATTAAGTACACGACCGACTTGGGAATGTAGGACGGCAGACCCCCGCACTAGTCTAAAGTCGACCGTAAAACTCCTCGAAACCTAGCAAGACGCTTCCGAGCACGCTGGTCTGATCATTATAAGTCCACAAGAGAAAAACGTTTTGTTATTCCTCGGACTTGAAACCCAGTAAAATGCTTCCGAGCACACTGGTCAAAACATTACAAGTCCGCAAGAGGAGTACATCTTGCTACTCCTCGGAATCAATTTCGAAACCCAGTAAGACGCTTCCGAGCACATTGGTCTAATCATTACATGTCCGCGGGAGGAATACGTCTTACTATTCCTCGGACTCAATTTTGAAACCCAGTAAGACGCTTCCGAGCACACTGGTATCAATCATCTCAGGTTTGAAGGAAGAGTATATCTCGCTGACCTTCAAACTTAACTCGAAACCCAGTTAGGCGCTTCCAAGCACGCTGGTCTTAGTCATCACAAGGGCGAGTATATCTTGCCGAACTCCGAACCCAAAACTTGATTCAAAATATGGCAGAACGCTTCTACGCGCGCCATATTTAAATGCTGTCCCATTAACCTCGAGACTCAGGATACGCATATGAGTGTAATGATCCTAAAAACGCAAAGGGTCAAAAGCTAAATCACACTTTCCATCGGGCGTTATACGAAGCTTTCTGGGAAAGCCTTCAAGCTCTATGAAACCGACTCGTACAATCTATACGGAGCCAACGAAGGAGATTTTCTCCCGATTGAATCTGCTCGACTTTTCTGCATTAATCAACCTAACGTCAACACGACAGCTGAACTTCTCGGACGTACAAATCGTCCTAGCAGGCTCGACAAACTAACCTGAAAACAAATCATACTCAAAAATACGAGCATCCTTATTAAGAAAACCCGAGTAGACCTACTCGGAAAGCCCGAGCAGATTTGCTCAGAAAATCCAAGCAGGTTTGCACAGGAAAATCCAATCAGACTTACTCGGAGAATTCCGAAGACCAACATGATTTCCCTCTCGGACTCGTCACATTTGTAAGCACGACCGGTTCACGATTCAATACAGAAGCGTCGACGAAAGACCAATAATGGATTTCCAAACATCCAACGACATGACAAGAGAACTACGGATGGCTTGATCCCTTTCTTAAGGGAACGTAGGCAGCCTTTCATAAGGTTCAACTGTAAACAAAAATTCTTCGCTTAAAGTAAAGAAACATCAAGGTCATACACCAGGATCGACCAATGGTTCCGAAGAAAGTTTCAATAACATACGGGATTGCTCGGAAGACTCTGCACACACAAAAAAAAACAACTACGGCCGAAAGATCCAAAAGGGTCACCATTTACACGCCAATGGATGTGAGTCGACTTACTCGAAGGGCCAGGACAAATCCGACTCGAAAATTCTGTTCCAAAAAATCTGTTTAACTTGACGTACAAGACGAAGGCCAAAATGCGACAAACGATTCGAACAACCCTTCATCACAAACGGAAGAGCAACAAAACAGAAAGGATTGAACCAAGTCTTTCGGACAATCGCTTTCGCCTCGAAATAAACGAAATAACATCGTCATCACCACATTCGGATATAACGAGCTGGGGGGCTAAATGTTGAGGTCAAAAACCTCCTCGACGAAAACAATAACCGAAAGACAGGATTGAATTGTCGGATACGAACGAAGGTTCATCAAACGTCTAATGTTTCGTGTAAATGGCAAAATCGTACGAAACATCGATGATGTCACCTAAACGATTTATCGGAAGAATGATGTCGGAAAACAGAAGAAACCACGATCGGACAAACACACTTTCCAACAAGAATTACGGATCGACGAAACATCCGAACAGAGCAAAGTACGAGCTGAACCAGCTCGGATTTCCGAGATGAACCTGCTCAGAATTCTGAGATAACCATCTCGGATTTCCGAACCATCTCGGATTTCCGAGATGAACCTGCTCGGAATTCTGAGATGAACCTGCTCGGATTTCCGAGATGAACCATCTCGGATTTCCGAGATGAACCTGCTCGGAATTCCAAGATAAACTATCTCGGATTCCCGAGATGAACAATCTCGGATTTTCGAGAAGAACCTGCTCGGATTTTCGAGATGAACCTGCTCGGATTTCCGAGATGAACCATCTCGGATTTCCGAGATGAAGCTGCTCGGAATTTCGAGATGAACCATCTCGGATTTTCTGAGATGAACCAGGTTGGATTTTCCGAGCTGAATTATCCGAATGGATAACTAAACATTTGCTGATGCGCATAATTTATCGCAACACTTTCCTTCGGAAAGCCCAAACTCTCTCGGACCAATGATTTTGGCTAATGGATCGAAATCAAGGAAAAGGGGAACTTAGGCCTAAGCATACGACAAACTTTAACGGACTCGGAACATCCCGAATCTCGGCCCTTCCGGAAGATAAGTTAGGCCTCGGAAAGATGAAAGAAGATAGAGATAAAAGGAAGAGATATCGATGAGCCGAAAAGGAAATCTAAGGGAGAAATGTAAATCTTAACGGAAAAAGGAAAGAGATAACAACAGGATGATTTCCGTAAATCTGACGGAAATATTCTCGAGGACCGACTTCCCGCAGCTATAAAAGAAGATAGCGGCCATACGATCAAGGCAGAGCGAAAAACCCTAAGACTTAGACTTAAGAACATAGCAGTTTATCTTCCGACTTCCGAGTTTCTTTTGTATTCTTTTCCGATTCCTTTACTTTCTTTTACGATCTTTGTACTCTTTTCGACTTCTAATCAATAAAAATCCTCCGGGTTTGCAAGTTTCGTGGTTATCCTTGAGAGTTTATGTTCCCTAAAAAGTCTAGCTTTACAAGTTTTGACCGTGTGAGTTTCGACTCTCACAATGTTGGTCTATCTCAAACTCAAGAGGATGGTTTGAGGGACTCAAGGAAGAGAGACAAGAAGGCTCTTTGTCTAGTCTATCAAGGATTAGATGAAGACATGTTCGAGAAGGTCGTCAGAGCAAAGTCGGCCAAAGAAGCATGGGAGAAGCTTCGGACTTCTTACAAGGGAGCGGAGAAAGTTAAGAAGGTACGTCTTCAAAATCTAAGAGAAGAATTTGAAGCATTGCAAATGAAGGAAGGTGAACTCATCTCTGATTACTTCTCAAGAGTTTTAACGGTGACTAATAACCTAAAAAGAAATGTTGAGAAGTTAGATGAGGTGAGAATCATGGAGAAAGTTCTTAGATCATTGGATTCAAAATTCGAGCATATTGTAATTGTGATTGAAGAGACAAAAGACTTGGAGACTATGACAATGGAGCAACTTCTTGGATCATTACAAGCTTATGAAGAAAAGAAGAAGAAGAAGGAAGACATCACGGAGCAAGTACTCGAGATGAGGATTAAAACCAAAGAAGAAAGCGGTCGAAGCTATCCAAGACAGGGTGGTATCCAAGCCCGAGGAAGAGGTCGTGGATGTGGTTGGAGACCATATGAGGACCATACCAACCAAAGAGGAGAAAGCTCATCAAGAGGCCGTGGGAGAGGAAGTCCAAAATCAAGGTACGATAAGTCAAGTATTAAGTGCTACAGTTGTGGAAAGTTTGGACATTATGCTTTCGAATGCAAGACTCCAAACAACAATAGAGTTGAAGAGATGTTCAATTATGCTGAAGAAATGAACAAAGAAGAGGATATGTTATTGATGGCCTATAAGAAGGATGAACCAAATGAGGTTCACAAATTTTACCTCGACAGCGGTGAAAGCAATCACATGTGCGGTAAAAGAAGCTTGTTCGTGGAGCTTGATGAATCGGTGAAAGGATATGTCGCTTTAGAAGATGAATCAAAGATGGAAGTGAAAGGCAAAGGTAACATTCTCATCTGACTGGAGAATGGAGATCATCAATTCATTTCCAAGGTTTTACTATATTCCAAGAATGAAGACCAGCATCTTGAGCCTAGGACAACTCTTAGAGAAAGGTTATGATATCCAGTTAAAGGATAATAGCCTTTCTATAAGAGATCATGAAAAAAATCTCATCACTAAGGTGCCGATGGCGAGGAATAGAATGTTTATCCTAAACATTCAAAATGACATCGCACAATGTCTCAAGATGTGTTACAAGGAGGAGTCTTGGCTTTAGCATCTTCGGTTCGGGCATCTCAATTTTGGAGACTTAAAGCTACTTTCCAAGAAAAGAATGGTGAGAGTATTTTCTTGCATCAATCATCCAAATCAAGTGTGTGAAGGATGTCTACTTGGAAAACAATTCAAAATGAGTTTTCCAAAGGAGCCGAGACAAGAGCGCGGATGCCACTAGAACTCATACATACAAATGTATGTGGCCCGATTAAGCCAAGTTCACTCAGTAAGAATAACTACTTCCTTTTCTTTATTGATGATTTCTCAAGAAAGACATGGGTTTACTTTTTGAAAGAAAAATTAGAGGTGTTTGAAAATTTTAAAAAATTCAAAGCCCATGTTTAGAAGGAAACTGGCATTGTGATCAAAGCCATGAGATTCTATCGTGGATGAGAGTTCACGTCCAAAGAATTTCTGAAGTATTATGAAGATAATGGCATTCGAAGAAAATTGACGGTGCCGTGATCCCCTCAACAAAATGGAGTAGCTGAAAGGAAGAATAGGATGATCGTTGAGATGGCAAGAAGCCTGCTAAAGAGTAAGAAGCTACCAAAGGATTTATGGGCTAAAGCAGATGCATGTGCGGTTTATTTATCAAACCGATCTCCAACAAGAAATGTTTCAGGAAAGACACCACAAGAAGCTTGGAGTAGAAGAAAACCCGGTGTTTCACATCTAAGAATTTTCGGAAGCCTTGCTCATGCACATGTACCAGATGAGAAGTGAAGCAAGCTAGATGATCAAAGCAAGAATTTGAAGGAATTTCTAGCAGTTCTAATCATGATTAGCAACCCTAGTCTGAATTCCGAGCCTAAGATCTAAGGTTCATGTAATTGAATCTATTGGGATCTCAGATTTACATGATGATTAGCAGCGGAAGTATTTGCAGATAATCGAGATCACGAAGCGCCTCAAGTGCTGCGCCTCTACTGGTATCCACACGCACACAAACTGGACCGCAGGGATGCTAGTGCCTTACAGAGATCTAATCTCCAGAGAGGTTTCTATCTGTGTTCTGGTGGCTGTAAATTAGGTTAGGGACGAGTTTAGGTCGACCATATATCTTATATATGTCGGCTTAAACCATAACGGAATTAACCAACGATTAAACCGAATTAATCTGATTAATCCGCGAGTGCATCGATCGATGCACTAACTGCAACGATCGACACTCCCCAGAACATTGATATCGAATGCATATCACATATGCATTCACTGGATCATTACATTAATGATCAACCTCGTCTTTAACGCCCAGTTTGCTTAGGTGTGTGACCCTGTACGATCATATAACACTAGCAATGAGTTCTCAACTCATTGATCATAAGTGGCTTCTAGCAAAGCGTTATGACTACCTAGTGTTATGTGATTGTCTCATCTCGACTATACGACTTTCACTTAGAGCATGTACAATAGATTTCAGGACATTCCCAATAATCTCCCACTTGTACTGGAATCATTTATTCCTTTAATCCCTTTGTAGCTATATCTCAATCTGGCATAAGGCAAGCACTGTGTCATCCTTATTCAACCAGATTACGTTTATCGAATCCCGATTTGTACTGATGAAAAACAAACGACTGACAATCACCTCGTTTGAGCGCGGCCACGCATTTCCAGTATCAAATCTTCGATAGGCCCAGAGATATTTAACTCCTGTTATATAGGAGGTACAAATCCCATCTTGTTCCAACCATGTCTCTTTCATATTTCATGATACGCCTAATCAGTGTCTTTATAATCACCAGTTATGGCTGACGTTTGACAAAGTCAAGACGAACCAATCCATATGAGAGAGGACATGATGAACTCAGGTCTTAGGACTAAACTCTTTTGTCGTAATGAGAAACTCTTATGACACTAATATAACATCTTGTAGAGTTCTCATTGACGGGTCAAATCCGATCATGTGTTCTCTAACACATATCTATGTGATTGACTTTAATACACTTATTAATGACTCCATGAAACATGGTCATCAGTCACCTCACATACTAGTCTCACGTGGTTGTTAATGTCCCACGTTAACAACCTCGACCAGGGACCATTATAATTTATGTCATTTATTGCTTATAGGGTTTCATGATCAAGTCACATACTTGATGGCCTATAAAATGTCCTTAATTACTTTGGGACAATGTACATATATTTAATTAACACAATTAAATAATGCTGAAACAATTTCATTAAAATAACATAACTATTATGTCTTTGTGAACATCATGTCATAACTAAAACAAATACAACTCCCACTGAAATCAAGATCATATCTTAAGAAATCTAATGCCTACAGCAGTTGTGTGAAACCCATGCTTAGGCCTTGGGAGGGGCTTGGTCAGTGGATCAGCAACATTCTCATCCGTAGGGACTCTGCTGATCTTCACATCTCCTCTATTCACAATATCACGGATAAGGTGATATCGCCTTTCTATGTGTTTGGATTTCTGGTGTGATCTAGGTTCCTTTGCTTGCGCAATGGCTCCATTGTTGTCACAATACAGAGCCACTGGTTCAGAAATACTAGGAATCACACCAAGTTCAGTGATGAACTTCTTGATCCAAACAGCCTCCTTTGCCGCTTCAGAAGCAGCGAGGTACTCAGCTTCAGTTGTGGAATCTGCTACAGTGTCCTGCTTGGAACTCTTCCAGCTGACTGCACCGCCATTCAGGCAGAAGATGTAACCAGATTGCGATCGGAAATCATCTTTGTCTGTCTGGAAACTTGCGTCTGTGTAACCACTTACTACCAGCTCATTACTTCCTCCATACACCAAGAATTTATCCTTAGTATTTCTCAAATACTTCAGAATATTCTTGACTGCTGTCCAGTGACTTTCACCTGGATCCGATTGGTATCTACTCGTCATGCTTAAAGCACAAGCAACATCTGGACGAGTACAGAGCATGGCATACATGATGGATCCCAACGCCGAGGCATAGGGAATCCGACTCATGCGATCTCGCTCAGCAGGTGTCTCAGGACACTGCTTCTTGCTGAGACTTATGCCATAAGACATTGGTACGAAGCCCTTCTTGGAATCTTGCATTCTGAACCGGTGTAAGACTTTATCGATATAAGTGTCTTGACACAGTCCAATCAACTTGTTTAATCTATCTCTATAGATTCTTATTCCAAGAATATACGCGGCTTCTCCCATGTCTTTCATTGAAAAACAACTTCCGAGCCAAGTCTTAACAGACTGTAACAACGGAACTTCATTTCCGAGAAGAAGTATGTCATCTACATACAACACGAGAAATGCAACTGCACTCCCACTAGTCTTCTTGTAAACACATGGTTCTTCTTCGCTTCTGATGAAATCAAACTTTTTGACTGCTTCATCAAAACGAAGATTCCAACTCCGAGATGCTTGCTTCAATCCATAAATGGATCGATGAAGTTTGCATACTTTCCTAGCTGCATTTGGATCGATGAAACCTTCGGGTTGTGTCATGTACACATCCTCTTCCAGAATTCCATTAAGGAAAGCTGTTTTCACGTCCATCTGCCAGATCTCATAATCATAATGAGCAGCTGTTGCTAGGAGAATCCGAATGGATTTAAGCATGGCGACAGGTGAATAGGTTTCTTCATAGTCAATACCATAAATTTGTTTGAAACCTTTTGCCACTAGCCTTGCTTTATAAATCTGAATATTTCCATCCACATCAATTTTCTTCTTGAAAATCCATTTACACTCAATGGGTCTTGCACCATCGGGTAAATCAACCAAAGTCCATACTTGGTTCTGTGTCATGGATCCCATTTCGGATTCAGCGGCTTTCAGCCACTTTACGGAGTCAGGGCTCATCATTGCTTCTTCGAAACTCGCTGGCTCGTCACTGTCAATGATTAACAAATCATGACAATTGGTTACGAGAAATCCATATCTCTCGGGTTCGTGACGGATCCTTTCGGATCGGCGAATTTCAGGCTCCACAGGCGCGGGTTCTACAACTCTTTGTAGATCCAACTGTTGCTCTTCCTCTACAGGTTGAGCATTTTCCTGCGGTTCTCGAACTTCTTCGAGTTGTACTTTACTCCCACTGTTTCTCTTGGAAAGAAACTCTCTCTCAAGAAAAACGCAGTTCCGAGCAACAAACACTTTGTTCTCGGATTGGTTGTAAAAGTAGTATGCCTTGGTTTCCTTAGGATAACCAACGAAGTAGCACTTGTCTGATTTGGGTTCGAGCTTATCTGTAATTAATCGCTTAACATAAGCTTCACAACCCCAAATCTTCAGGAAAGACACACTCGGAACATTTCCAGTCCACATCTCATGTGGTGTCTTTGCAACTGATTTTGACGGAACCCCTATTAAGTGTAAACGCAGACGTTTCTAGAGCGTATCCCCAAAAGGATAATGGAAGAGTTGAGAGACTCATCATTGATCGAACCATATCTAATAAAGTCCGATTCCTCCTCTCGGACACGCCATTCCATTGTGGTGTTCCAGGAGGAGTGAGTTGTGAAACAATTCCACAATCTCTTAAATGATCACTGAATTCTTGGCTTAAGTATTCTCCTCCACGATCTGATCGAAGAGCCTTAATACTTTTGCCAAGTTGATTCTGTACTTTATTTTGGAATTCTTTGAACCTTTCAAAAGATTCCGACTTGTGTCTCATTAAATAGACATAGCCATACCTGCTGAAATCATCAGTGAAGGTAATGAAGTATCGAAAATTTCCTCTAGCACTTGTGCTCATTGGACCACACACATCTGTATGTATAAGGCCCAATAGGTCACTGGCCCTTTCATTAGATTTGTTGAAAGGGGCCTTAGTCATTTTGCCTAGTAAACAAGATTCACATTTCTCACATGATTCATAATCAAATGAGCCCAGAAGCCCATCACTATGGAGCTTTTGGATCCGTTTCTCGTTTATGTGGCCCAAACGACAATGCCAAAGAAAAGTCTGATTCGTGTCATTTGATTTGAATCTCTTGGTGTTAATGTTATAGATTGGTGCGGTTTGGTTTAAAACATAAAGCCCATTCTCTAATGGGCTGCTACCATAAAATATATCATTGTAATCAAAAGAACAACATTTATTCTTAATTGAAAACTGATATCCTTCCACATCCAAAATAGGAATGGAAATAATATTTCTGCTTATAGCAGGTACATAGTAGCAATTATTAAGCTTTAAAACCAAACCAGAAGGCAAAAACAAGTTATATGTTCCTACGGCTAATGCAGCAACTCTTGCTCCATTCCCCACGCGCAGGTCCACTTGTCCCCTTTCCAACTTCCTACTGTTGCTTAGGCCCTGCATATTTGTACAAATATGAGCACCACAGCCGGTATCCAATACCCAAGAAGTAGAACCAGAAGTAGTAACATTTACTTCTATAACATAAATACCTGAAGATGAAGTCTCGAAAGTCTTCTTCTTCTTCTTCTTCTCTTCCAAGAATTTGTTGCAATTTCTCTTCCAATGCCCAGGCTCTTTACAGTAATGGCACTTATCAGTCTCAGATGGGCCCGGCTTGGGCTTCTGGGATGGCGCAGGCGTGTCCTGGTTCTCAACCGGGACTGCCTTGCCCTTTCCCTTGCCTTTGCCAAGTTTCTTAAACTTCTTACCTCCTTGTACCATAAGTACATTTGGAGTGCCCTTCTTGATATTAGGCTCAGCTGTCTTGAGCATCCCATGCAGTTCAGTCAACGTCTTCGTCAAGTTATTCATGTTATAGTTCATAACAAACTGATCATAACTTGATGGCAGTGACTGCAGAATGATGTCAGTAGCCAACTCTTGGCTAATGGGACAATCCAGCTTCCCCAGGTTATCAATATAACCCATCATCTTAATGACATGAGGACTGACTGGACTGTCCTTTGGTAGCTTGCATTCAATGAGAGATTTAACCGTCTGGTATCTCTCAGTTCGTGCTTGCTCCTGAAACATACTTTTCAGGCCAGTGATCATCTCCACGGGCGACTCCACGTTCTCGTATTGCTTCTGCAAATCCGAGTTCATGGTAGCCAACATGAGACAATTCACATCGACCACATCATTAGAATGCTTATCCCAAGCATTCCTTTCTGCATGTGGAGCATTGGCTCTCGGTTTTTCAGGGAGAACATTTTCAAGGACATAGTCCCGCTTCTCCTGCTTGAGAACAATTCTCAAGTTCCGATACCATTCGAGAAAATTCGATCCATTTAACTTGTCCTTCTCAAGGACGGATCGCAGGGAGAAAGAATTATTATGAGTAGTAGTCATAGCTGAGAACATAGAAAAGAAAAAGGTTTAGTTATGATGTTCAAGAAATGAGAAATCTTAACTTTTAAGAAAACTCGCATTATATTCAATCAATGCTTCCTCAGATGAATATAATGATCCAAGACCCATATTTTACTAAATTCAAGTGAGCCACTGGCTATCACTCAACTTTAGCTATTTAGGTAAGCAACAACCTTGCTAGTTATATCCAATATAACTCTTGGTTGTGGATCGACATCTTATGTCCAATCCACCTGATGTCTCTGAGCCCAAAACGATTTTGATGGCCCAGTCAAGTAAACCAATCTCTTCAGTCACGTAATTGTCGATGTCTTGCACTGCAAGTCCATCAACACGATTACCTCTGCCTTACTCATGAAATTGTGGACATCTTGCACTGCAAGTCTATCACACAACTAAATGGGTCTTGACAGTTGACAAGATTGGAAAGACATCAAGTATCACTTGATATTTGGTTGAAGAACGGAACCATTTAAAACGTTCAGTTTTACTATGTTTTAATTCTTATAATTAATCCGCGATGACCGATCAATCCAATTGATCCGGTTTTGAATACCGGTCAGCGTCGATCGATGCTACATTAGCATTGGTCGATGCCAACCTAATCAATCAATCGCATTTAAACCATTCACAGTGTTCGACCATTATTAACCAAGCTCGATAACCGGTCCAATCCAATTAAACCGATCCAATAATCTTGCGAGGCTGTGTCGATCGATGCAACAATTGCATCGATCGTCACTAGGCGAAAACTAGGTTTATTCGGGTTTTCGCCCTGCATCGATCGTTGCCGGATTGGCAACGATCGACACCATGCGAAAAACCCTAAATTTTATTCGGGTTTTCGCTCTGTGTCGATCGATGCCGGATTGGCAACGATCGACACTCTGCGAGATACCTTAAAACGTTTTCGAACAAAACCCTAAACTAGGTTACTTTGATCAAAACGAGTTTTAGCATGCTTGTATCATTTATACAAAGATCTAGATTCAACTAATCTAATCATCATGCTACAGAGTCAATGGAACCCTAAAGCTCTGATACCACTGAAGGAATTTCTAGCAGTTCTAATCATGATTAGTAACCCTAGTCTGAATTCCGAGCCTAGGATCTAAGGTTCATGTAATTGAATCTATTGGGATCTCAGATTTACCTGATGATTAGCAGCGGAAGTATTTGCAGATAATCGAGATCACGAAGCGCCTCAAGTGCTGCGCCTCTACTGGTATCCACACGCACACAAACTGGACCGCAGGGATGCTAGTGCCTTACAGAGATCTAATCTCCAGAGAGGTTTCTATCTGTGTTCTGGTAGCTGTAAATTAGGTTAGGGACGAGTTTAGGTCGACCATATATCTTATATATGTCGGCTTAAACCATAACGGAATTAACCAACGATTAAACCGAATTAATCTGATTAATCCGCGAGTGCATCGATCGATGCACTAACTGCAACGATCGACACTCCCCAGAACATTGATATCGAATGCATATCACATATGCATTCACTGGATCATTACATTAATGATCAACCTCGTCTTTAACGCCCAAATTGCTTAGGTGTGTGACCCTGTAGGATCATATAACACTAGCAATGAGTTCTCAACTCATTGATCATAAGTGGCTTCTAGCAAAGCGTTATGACTACCTAGTGTTATGTGATTGTCTCATCTCGACTATACGACTTTCACTTAGAGCATGTACAATAGATTTCAGGACATTCCCAACAGAATTACATCTTCATTGGGTATGATGCTAACTCTAAAGGCTACAAGCTCTACAATCCTGAAACAAAGAAGACAATCATCAGTCGGAATGTCATCTTTGATGAAGAAAAGGGAAATCAAATAATGAAGAGTACAACTTCTTTCTGCATGTTTAAGATGATGACTTGGAGGAACCAAGAGAGGAGCCGGTTACCCCACCAACTTCACCAACACCTAGTTCTCAAGGAGATGAAAGCTCAAGCGAAAGGACTCCATGTTTTAGAAGTCTACAAGAGCTTTATGAGGTAACTGAAAATCAAGACAATCTTACCTTATTTTGTCTATTTTCAGATTCCAAGCCCATGTATTTTCAAGAAGCTATGGAGAAGAAGACATGGAGAAATAAAATGGATGAAGAGATTAAGGCGATATAGAAGAATGAGACATGGGAGTTAGCTTCACTTCCAAAAGGTCATAAGGCAATCAGTGTGAAGTGGGTGTATAAAGAAAAGAAGAACTCTAAAGGAGAAGTTGAAAGATATAAGGCAAGATTGGTGGCAAAAGGCTATAGCCAAAGAGCCGGAATCGACGATGATGAGGTACTTGCTCATGTTGCTCGTCTAGAAATTGTTAGACTAATCATCTCATTGGCAGCCTAAAAGAGTTGGAGGATATATTAGATGGGTGTCAAATCAGCATTCTTAAATGGAGACCTTGAAAAAGAAGTTTACATTGAGCAACCACAAAGCTATATAGTCAAGGGAGAAGAAGACAAAGTCTTGAGGTTGAAAAAGGCTCTTTATGGGTTAAAACAAGCGCCGAGAGCATGGAACACACGGATTGATAAGTACTTCAAGGAGAAGAACTTCATCAAGTGTCCATATGAGCACGCACTCTATATCAAAACTCAAAACAATGATTGAAGGATTATGGTGTTTGTTCAAGGTTTAATTCACAAATTACAACCTAACACATAATCTTAAACAGATCTAGGTTCTTGCAAAACGAATCATAAATCAAACCTGGACATTACCTTTTGCAGCGGAATGATTGTAATGTCGAGATCAACGAACAGATGAATAACCTGCTCCTCCTTTGGTATCCACACTCTTAGAAGCCGGGATGGCTGCTAGACCAAAGAGATGAATCAGATCAGAGAGAGAGAGTTCGAGAGAGAGACAAACTCGCGGCCACCCTTGAGAAAATCGCATAGGACTACCAATCCCTTAGGGTTTTCAAAATCATTTACCTCTCATTAATGGGCCCAAGTCAAATGACTAATGGCTCATTAATTATTTGGGCCCAAGACACAAATCAGGCAAAAGCCTGTATTTTGTCTGGCCCAATTCTCTGATCTAATACAGTAAATGCCATTGCATCTTACCGTATTAATTCCATTTAACTTTCCCGTTAGCTATGGTGTGTGACCCTTTGGGATCATACAATACTGGTAATAAGTCTTAAACTTATAGATCATGAGCGGGCTCTAGCAAGTCATCATGATCACCCAGTATTTATGACTTATGTCTGATCTCGACATTTATCATACTTTCTAGAAATAGTACAGTAGATTTCAGGACATTCCCAACAATCTCCCACTTGTACTGGAATCCTACATTCCTTAGTCCTTTTGTCTCAATATCTCGATCTGGCATAAGGCAAGATGCGTGTCATCCTTATATAGCCAGACCATGTTCATCGGACCAGATTTGATACTGACAATGCAAACGACTTGGGCAAGTCCGTTTGGGAATGGCCATTCTCTTACCAGCTATCAAGTCTCCGATTGGCCTAGAGATATTTCCTCCGTTAAACGGCAGGGACAAATCCCATCTTGTTCCATCACTATGAACTACACAATTCATAATACACCCAACCAAGGTCCGTATAGCTCCCAGTTACGAAACAGCGTTAGACAATGATCAAAGCGTATTACTCCATGTGCAGCCACATGCATGCGAACTCAGGTCTAAGGACTATACTCTATAGTCGTATATGAGAACCTCTCAAGACACAGATATTAATATCTTGTAGAGTTCTCATCAGCGGGCCATGTCCGGTCATATGCTCCCCTACATATACCTATGTGTCGACTTTGATGCCGCGCATCTATGACCCCTCGAAACTTGGTCATAAGTCTCAACACAATCTAGTCTCAAGTGGTTGTTGGTGTTCCAATTCAATAACCTTCGACTATGGACACTATGATTTATGCCATTTCGTTAAATATGGGGTTTCAGGATCAAGTCTACTCATGTACTTCGATGGCCCATATATAATGACATGAATCATTTTGGAACGATTATTTATATCACAGTTAAAATAATCCAGAAATCATAGATTTCATAAACATAAAATATTATGTTTACATGAACCTTTCAAAACAACTAAATAAAGCCCTTTACAAACTCCCGCTGAAATTAAGACTACATCTTAATTTCACTCATCCTACAGCTACAGTCCGCGACTCGTGCTTAGGCCTAAGGAGTGGCTTCGTTAATAGATTAGCAACGTTCTCATTCGATGAAACTTGCTTATCTACTTAACACCTCTGTCATTTATCTCACGGAATAGGTTATACCTACCCTCAAGGTGTTTGGACCTCTGATGTGCAGCTAGTCTCAACTACGCTGGGAATCACATCAAGTTCAGTGATGAACTTTTCTTTCCAAACAACCTCTTTCGACGCTTTACAAGCTGCGAAATGTTCAGCTTAAGTCATGGAGTCAGCAACAGTGCCTTGCACCGCCAAACAGACACAAGATATAGCCGGACTGTGACCAGGAATTATCTTTGTCTATTGGAAACTTGCCTTTCAGACTCTATCGACTTGTAGCATCTCACTTTCTCCGTAAACCAAGAACTTATCCTTAGTATTCCTCAAATACTTTAGGATATTCTTTACGGCAATCCAGTGATTCTTTGCTGGATTTTACTGGTCTTTACTTGTCTTGCTTAACATTAAAGCAACATCAAAACAAGTACGTGTCATGGCATACATGATAGATCCAATTGCCGACGCATATGGAATCCTATCCATGCATTCAAGCTCAGCAGATATCGTAGGATACTGTTTCTTGCTTAACGTATTGCCATGTGACATTGGCATAAAACCCTTCTTGGATTGCTGATTACGTGTAGGACTTTGTCAATTTAAGAATCCTGACTTTGTCCTACCAGCTCTTTTGGATCTCTATCTTTAGATCCAAAATCCAAGAACATACGTGGCTTTACCCGTGTCAATCACAAAACCAACTCCCAAGCCAGTCCATTACCGACTGCAGCATTGGGACGTTATTTCCGAGAATCAGTATGTCATCGACATACACTATGAGAAATGCAACATCAACATCGCTCCCAATTATCTATTAGTATACGCATAGTTCCACTTCGTTCCTGTTCAAGTCAAAACTTTGACTACTTCAGCAGAACGAAGATTCCAACTCCGATGTGTTTGCTTCCATCCAGAATGGATCAATGAAGCTAACTTACACATAGTGTAATTTTCGGAGTCCGGGCTCACTTTCGCTTCTTTGAATTTCGCAGGTTCGTCACTTTCAATGATCATGAGATCATGCGAACTTTCAATGATCATCAGGTTCAACTAATGACGAGAAATCACTCTCGGATTAGTGACTGATTCATTCAGATCTGCGAACTTCAGGCTGTACAGGTGTAGATTCTACAGAAATCTGTAAATCCTCCTGTATTTCTCGAATTTCTTCGAGTTACTCTTTTACTCCCACTGTTCTTCGTGGAAAGTAACTTCCCTACTTAGAGAACAGAATGGACGTAAAAGGTAACAAGCCTTGGTTTCCCTAGGACAACCAGCGAAGTAGCACAACTACAAATACTCAGTAAAAACGAATTTGGATCGATTCTAATCCACATTGACGTGGTGTCTTTCAACTGATATTGGTGGAACTATTTCAGCGTAAACTTAGATATTTCTAGAGCGTTATTCTTAAAGAATATCATGGAAGATTCGTGTGACTCATCTTTAATCATTTCTAATAAGATCTGATTCTTTCTCACAGAAATACCTTAAGGTTTTCAGGAGAAATGAGCTGTGAAACGATTTCACACTCATTCAGATGATCACACCATCAATGACTTAAGTATTCTCACTCGTGATCTAATCAAGAGTCTTAATACTTCTGTCACTGAGATTCTATACCTCATTCTGGAACTCTTTCGATCATATCAAAGAATTCCGACTTGTGTCTCATCAAATGAACACAGTCACACTCACTGAAGTAATCAGTAGAGACAATGAAGTACATGAAATTTTCTCTGGCATTACTGCTCATCGGGCCACATACATGAGTATGTTCAAGGTCCAATAAGCCTTTGGGCTTTTCTCTAGCTCGGCTAAGATGGGCCCTTTGTCTTTTGGTCCAGTAAGTAGAATTCAAGTCTCATAAGATATCCGATCAAATGAGCCCAAAAGTCCATAACTATGGGGTTTCTGAATCCGACTTACTCTATGTGACCAAAACATTTACGCCAAGAAAAATCAGGTTTAATTCATCAGATTTAAACCAATTCGGTATTTATGTTACATTTAGGCACTCTTTGGTTTAAGATATAAAACCCATTCATTGAACAGGGTGCTACAATTAACATTTCATTAAGATCAAAAGAACAAAACTTGTCTTTATCAAAATGAAAAACATTCAAATTCTTTACAAGAAAATGAAAAACAACTCTGCTTAAAGCAGGTACAATGTAGCAATTACTTAATACAAAACCAAGCCTCAAAGGGATATATAAGTGAAAACCCTACGGCTGAGGCAGCATCCCAAGCTCCTTCCAGACACG
Source organism: Orychophragmus violaceus (assembly GCA_030180135.1). NCBI lineage: Eukaryota > Viridiplantae > Streptophyta > Magnoliopsida > Brassicales > Brassicaceae > Orychophragmus > Orychophragmus violaceus. The sequence continues at coordinate 20,596,933 of CM058229.1, forward strand.
CAGTTCCACTTGCCCTTCTCTCAAAGTTCTACTGTTGCTCAGGCTCTGCATATTATAACAAATATCAGTGCCACAACCAGTATCCAATACCTATAAGGTATAACTTGAAGTAATAACATGAATACCTGAGGAAGTAGTCTCATACATCAACTTCAACTCCTCATAATCTTCCATGAATTTAATGCAATTTCTCTTCCAATGCCCAGTCTCATTACAGTAGCAGCACTTACCAACGTAAGAGGTATCTGACTCGGGCTCAGAAGACACACGCTTGCCATGATTCAAAATCTGGACAACTTTGTCTTCACCCTTGTCAGCATTAGGTTTAGTAAACCTACCCTTCTCCTCCATGAGGTGATACAGGGTACTCTTCACGTTTGGCTCAACTGTCTTGAGCATATCATGCAGTTCAGTCAACGTCTTCGTTAAGCCTTTCTTGATATAGTTCCTTGTGAACTTATCATAGCTTGACGGCAGTGACTGCAGAATGATCTCAATCGCCAATTCTTGGCTAACTGGATAATCCAGTTTCCTCAGGTTATCAATGTAACCCATCATTTTACTGATATGAGGACTTACTGGATGATCATTCGGTAGCTTGCAGCTAGTGAGAGATTTAACCAACTGGTATCTCTCCACTCTTACCTGCTCCTGAAATCTCAATTTCAGGCTGCTGATCATCTCTATTGGCGACTCCATGTTCTCATATTGCTTCAGCAAATCTGAGTCCATGGTAGCCAATATCAGACCACGCACATCTACCGCATCATCATAATGCTTATTCCAAGCATTACGAACTGCATGAGAGGCCTTGGACCCGATCCTCTCGGGGAGAGCCTTTTCAAGGACATAGTCCTTTCTCTCCTGCCTGAGAACTAGTCTCAGGTTCCGCGACCAAGTCAAGAAATTTGATCCGTTCAGTTTGTCCATCTCAAGGACATACCGGATCGAGAAAGTGTTTTGATTGTTTGTGCTCGTCATAGCTGAAATTTAGAGATAAATAGAGTTTTAGTTATTTAGTTCATAAAAGAGTAATCTTAATAACTTATAAGAAAACTCGCATTGCATTCAAAATTTCTTTGTTTAACCTCATAAGAATACAATGATTCTGAGACCCATGTTCAGCTAAATCCAAAGTGGGCCACTGGCCGTCACCCAGAATTAGCTTTACTTGGTAAGCATACACACAGCTAGTTATAACCAATAACTCTCGGTTGTGAATTGGGCCCAAGGCCCAATACACCAGATGTCTCAAGGCCCGGGACTCCCGATGGCCCAGTCAAGGAAACCAATCTCTTACAGCCAAATAATCACTAAAGTCTGGGACTCCCAATGAAATTAGTGACTATATACTACTTTACTTATGCGAAAACAGACACCTCACACTGTAAGCCATATCTGTAATCGAATAAGCGTTAAGTAGCTGACAAGATGATAGGTCAAGAATTAATCCCTATACTAAACTGCAAGTGAACAGCAATGTCAAAGTAGTATATAGGGTTATCGAATCCACAGGGACACTTGGTCTCAAGAGAATCAAACCGTAGGGAATGAATACTAGAAATAAGCAATGTGATTGTATTGAAAACAGTGCAAGAAAGTAAATCAGTAGCAGAGATTTTTGGTTGTGAAAGCAAGTAATTAAAAGCGTCAAACCTAGGGTATTCTCAGGAAATCAGACTAGCAGACAGTTCATTCAGCAAGGATCTAATTAAGCACAGTTCTAGAACTCAAAACACAGATATAGAATTAACCAAATTCCTTTGCGATAATTCTCTAAGTCTAAGTGCAGCAAACCAAACTTCCGTTTGCGAGAACTAACAGATTAAACTAGCAATAAGTCCAAGTTTGATATGTTCACAATTATCCTAAACCAAACTTCCGTTTGCGCAAAGTTTAATTGCCCAATTTAATTAGTTCTGGTTCCTAAACCCCACTTCCGTGACGTATTTAGCAACCTAAGATCTAGATTCTAATTGATCAGGTTAGAACTAGCTTTAAGCACAATTAAATTGAAGAACAGATATAGTTTGAATCCTTAACTGAAATTGAACAAGTCTAGCAAGTCATGAAATCCTATGTGAGAAACCCTAAGCCTAACTAGGAATCTACTCAGACATAGATAATGAAAACATGATCATATGATAAGTAAATTGCATAAAAGAATAAGAGTAAAAGGGGTTCGAAATCTTCTCCAAATACAGATGATGAATCAGGTTCAGATCAGCCCCAAAAAGCTCTAAAAATCCTCTGCTCTTAATTATATAAAGCCAACTATAAAGCGTATGTCAAAAACTTATAATAAAAACTCTAAAAACTCTATTATATAGGCATAATCTCGGATGGGGCTTCTGTGTAAATACTGGAACTATCTTGGGCTTCTTTGTAAATCTTCAATACTTGTCAAACCGACGTGTACGGCCCATCTCGCGACTGCATCGATCGATGCTTTGAGTGCAACGATCGACGCATGATCAATTATACGAACAGTGAGTTAAGCTCTCGGCCAAAACGTCCCAAAAGTCCCAAAATGCTCCAAATATCTCCAATTAGCTCCAATCCTGATTTAACCTGTAAAAGACTCTAAACAAAGACAAAAGACACTAAAACACATCTATATCATGGTCTAAAATGGGTAAAAACCATGATATATCAACTCCCCCACACTTAGCCTTTGCTTGCCCTCAAGCAAAACATAGAACTAAAACATGGTGAAGAGGTTTGAAAACTCTTCAGAAACTCATTTCATCTTAGAAGCTACAATACTCAGATTCCCCTTAGTAAGCCACTGAAAGAATCAATCACAGGATATCAAGACCAACATGTACTTCCCCCACACTTAGCAACTGTCCTAGGTAAACTCCACAATCACATTCAAGCATTCAAATTCACCCTACTGACTTCTGCAAGTATTTAAGTGCGGTCTCACCTAAGGAGTATCGATCTAAAGGCACATGGATTCTTACCTAATCAGCTCTAGACCACCATACTATCTTTCTCTAATCCCTTTCTTCTCTTTCCCTTCTTTAACAACTGATTTTTCCCCACTGGGTATCATTTTATTTTTTTTATCAGTGTTCTTCCCGTTATGGGGTGTACTTTGGACACATTCCATGGATCACATGAGAGAAAATAGTGTTTGCTACCATTCTCATGACCATTTCGGAGTTACTAACTCATCCTCAGTTTTTATCTTTTTTTTTTTTACTTTATAGAAGGGGAGAAGGGGACTAAATAGGACAGGTTTATAGGCTGTGTCAGAACTAACAGGGAATCCGACATAAAGTATACCAAGCCCTTAGGTGAGAAAATCTAAGTCAGTATTAGGGGTGAAGTCAGTAAAGGGTCCTCTGATACCTGAAGTGATATGGGTGTTCCCAGTAGGTTGATCCGTGTCTGGGTTTTCTAATAGTCAGAGATAGATCCTGCAACTTCATCCCAATGGTTACTTAAGTTCCTGCAAGTTTTGTAAATCTCCTCAGAAAATCATAGTTTCTTACTTAAACAATTTTGACTCAATAAAACAAAAAAATTTGAAAAACGGACTGACTCTTAAGAAAACAGAAAGATAAACGTCAGTAGCACCTCCCCCACACTTAAGACACACTGTCCCCAGTAGTGTCCAGCGAAGGATCGGTAAAAAGAAAAAAAAAAAAAAAAAAAAAAAAATTTAAAAAGGTGAGTTTATGTCTGTCGGGTTACCTCTGTCGCACAGCATCGATCGGTGCATTAGATGCATCGACCGTCACTTGGCGACTTTCGTGTTTGGTCGATCGTTGCTCAGGGCCGCAACGATCGCTGCAATGCGATTTCTTTCGTGTTGTGACGATCGATGCAGAAATGCATCGATCGCTGCACTGCGATTTAATCCGAGACCTGCAAACATGACTGCACCAGAAACAAAAACAAACGTAAAATCCTAACAAAAACACCAAAAATTAAAAAGAAAAACACTAGTACCTATCGGTGGGTTGCCTCCCACCCAGCGCTTGTTTAAGGTCAATAGCTTGACCGGACGCATGGGAATTTTCAAGCGGAGGGGGCATGATCCAGGGGCAAAATCTGTCCTCTGGGAATCTCAGTCTTAGCCCAATAGTGTTTTACCCTCTGCCCATTTACAGCAAATTCATTACCTTCCTTGCCTATCAGTATGACAGCTCCATATGGACGCACCTCCTTTATTGTGTAGGGACCGGACCATCTTGATTTCAGCTTTCCTGGAAACAAATGCAGACGAGAATTGTATAGGAGTACCTGGTCATTAGGCTCAAACCGCCTAGAAACAATCTTTTTGTCATGATAAGCCTTAGTCCTCTCCTTATACAGCTTTGAGTTCTCATAGGCAAGATGCCTAATTTCATCCAACTCATTAAGCTGTATCAATCTTCTTTCTGCAGCTGATTTAAGGTCGAAGTTCATCTGCTTTACAGCCCATGCTGCTTTGTGCTCAAGTTCCACAGGCAGATGGCATGCTTTTCCATACAACAAGTGAAATGGAGTAGTCCCCAATGGTGTTTTGAATGCAGTCCTGTAAGCCCATAAAGCATCATCAAGCTTAGCTGCCCAATCTTTCCTTGTCTTCCCAACTGTCTTCTCCAAGATCTCCTTGATTTGTCTGTTAGAAACTTCTACCTGTCCACTAGTCTGCGGGTGATAAGGAGTAGCAACTCGGTGATGCACTCCATGCTTCTTCAAGAGTTTCTCAAAAACCTTATTAATAAAGTGAGATCCTCCATCACTAATTACTATCCGAGGTACTCCAAATCTAGGGAATATGATGGATTTAAACAGCTTAATGACTACTGAAGAGTCATTGGTTGGACTGGCTATTGCTTCTACCCACTTGGATACATAATCCACAGCAACTAATATGAACTTATTCCCATAAGATGAGGGAAAGGGACCCATAAAATCTATGCCCCAGCAATCAAAAACCTCTACTTCAAGAATGAAATTCTGAGGCATCTCATGCTTCCTGCTGATTTTCCCTCTTCTCTGACAGGCATCACAATGAGAAATAAAGGAATGAGTATCAGCAAACATTGTAGGCCACCAGAAACCTGCTTGCAAAACTTTAGACACAGTCTTGAAGGTAGCAAAATGTCCTGCATAATCTGATCCGTGACAATGGAATAGGATATCTGGAACCTCTGTCTCAGCGACACATCTTCTATAAAGGCCATCCGAACAATGCTTATATAGGTAAGGTTCATCCCAATAGTACCTCCTAAGTTCTCTGAAGAACCTCTTCTTTTCGTACCCTTTTAGATTATCTGGTTCAGTCTCTGCAGCAAGGTAATTTGCTATGTCTGCATACCATGGTCGATCATTTGTTGAGACAGCATAAATCTCAAATTCATGCTTTCCAATTCGCACCGTGAAGGTCTCTGTGTCTGCGTCCGTGCTGCAACGATCGTCACAATCAGGTGAATCGATCGTTACTGTCTCGATAGATGCATCGATCGACGCTGAAGTTGCATCGATCGACGCAATGCGATTAATCCGACAGTTTTGCAGATTTCTGTCAAAATCTGTCTCACACATTGTCCCGACCATATTGACGTTTTCTTCAGGCAAATAGTCATTAATTGGCACGTCTTCCAACTCTTCAATTTCTACGAGTTCCTCAACACTTAACTGCTTTTTCTGGCCAGATGACAGCTCTTTACCACTTCTTAATGTCACGGCATTGCACTGGTATTTAGGATTGACATCAGTCCTTCCCGGGAGATATCCCTCTTCTCTCTGAGCATGCCCAGCAGTTCTTGCAACCCTTGCATCTAGCTCTTTTATGTGCGTGTTCAAACCTTCAAACTTCCCATTCAGCTCCCTGTAGATTGTATCCATCTTTGCGTCAGAATCTGCTGCGTATTTAGTTTGATTCTCCATCAGCTGTCTTAGCATCATCTCTATCTTACTATCAGGCTCACTGGCTTTCTTAAAACCACTCTGCTGAACTCCATTCGAAATTCTGTTTCCCTGTTGATTTCTAAATCTACTGCCTTGGAAACCAGAACCTCCCATGTAATTCACTTCTTCTTCCTGAGTGTCCTCCTCAGTCTGAATTACCTCCACATCTTGGGCAAAGTGGACAGCTTTTTTACTTGTCAGAAGATTGTAAACTGTGTCCAATCTAGATCTAATCTCAGTCATGTTAGAATCCTCTATGCTTCCACCGGATTTCTTCCTCATCTCATCCATAGACTTGCAACTGTAGCTGCCAATCAGGTTCTCTATCAACTGCTTAGCTTGTGTAGGAGTCCTGGTGTTGAAGTTAGCATTGCTGGAATTATCCAGCGCAGTCTGATAAGGAAGATCTATTCCTCTGAAGAAAATACCAATCAGCTGTACTTCTGTGAATCCATGGTGTGGACAATCACGCTGATATTGCTTAAATCTCATCCAGGCGGTTGTCAGAGGCTCCACAGCTCCTTGGGAAAAAGTGAGTATGTCCTGTCTGGACTGATCTGAGCGCGCAGCATCGTAGAAGTGGCGCAGGAACTCACTCTTTAAGGCTGCCCAAGTAGTATACTGACCAGGTGCCAGTTGTCTCAGCCATGCACTAGCGTCTCCAGCAAGACTGTGCGGAAATAGCTTAAGGAACAGATAATCCGGGCATACTCCTTCATACTTCATGCCAGTGACTATGTCCTCAAACTTGTCAATGTGATCCATAGGCTGCTCAGATTGAAGACCATGAAAAGCAATCTGCCTCATCAGTTGGTAGTAGATGGTCTTTACCTCAAAGTCGTTCCTCTCGAAGGCAGGAAGCACTAGAGCTGCTCGGTTTGCATGAAACTCATCGGGTCTATTGTAATCAGCTAGTGTCCTCTCATGAACTACCATCTCTCTACCTTGAGCTTGCCCTGGCGGTCGTAGCTCAGGTTCAGGGGGATCAGGGATGACATTCCCTTCAGCATCAACCCGATGCCCAGCAGCATTGTACGGGTTGTTATCTTGGTCCCTCAGGGTACCTTCAGCATCTGGTATCAAGATCAAACGTTCTCGAACCATTCTCTCTCTCTTTTCTCTTCTGATGGTCCTCTCTAGACGTCCAAGTTCCTCTAGGTTGAGATTAACTAAGCTCGAGTTCGGATTACTTCGAGTGTTCTGCGTTGGCATAAACTGTCTGTAATCGCTCAGCAACGATCGATGCAAGGGTGCAACGATCGACGCAAGGCGAAATTCGTACATGCGACAGAGAGAGAAACAGAGAAAAAGTTAGCAAAATAATAAAAAAAAAACGAAAAACAAAAACGAAAATCGAAAAATTTCTAGTAAAACCCTAAGTTCGGTCCTATCGAAGACTCAAAGAGTCCCCGGCAACGGCGCCAAAAACTTGATAGGTCAAGAATTAATCCCTATACTAAACTGCAAGTGAACAGCAATGTCAAAGTAGTATATAGGGTTATCGAATCCACAGGGACACTTGGTCTCAAGAGAATCAAACCGTAGGGAATGAATACTAGAAATAAGCAATGTGATTGTATTGAAAACAGTGCAAGAAAGTAAATCAGTAGCAAAGATTTTTGGTTGTGAAAGCAAGTAATTAAAAGCGTCAAACCTAGGGTATTCTCAGGAAATCAGACTAGCAGACAGTTCATTCAGCAAGGATCTAATTAAGCACAGTTCTAGAACTCAAAACACAGATATAGAATTAACCAAATTCCTTTGCGATAATTCTCTAAGTCTAAGTGCAGCAAACCAAACTTCCGTTTGCGAGAACTAACAGATTAAACTAGCAATAAGTCCAAGTTTGATATGTTCACAATTATCCTAAACCAAACTTCCGTTTGCGCAAAGTTTAATTGCCCAATTTAATTAGTTCTGGTTCCTAAACCCCACTTCCGTGACGTATTTAGCAACCTAAGATCTAGATTCTAATTGATCAGGTTAGAACTAGCTTTAAGCACAATTAAATTGAAGAACAGATATAGTTTGAATCCTTAACTGAAATTGAACAAGTCTAGCAAGTCATGAAATCCTATGTGAGAAACCCTAAGCCTAACTAGGAATCTACTCAGACATAGATAATGAAAACATGATCATATGATAAGTAAATTGCATAAAAGAATAAGAGTAAAAGGGGTTCGAAATCTTCTCCAAATACAGATGATGAATCAGGTTCAGATCAGCCCCAAAAAGCTCTAAAAATCCTCTGCTCTTAATTATATAAAGCCAACTATAAAGCGTATGTCAAAAACTTATAATAAAAACTCTAAAAACTCTATTATATAGGCATAATCTCGGATGGGGCTTCTGTGTAAATACTGGAACTATCTTGGGCTTCTTTGTAAATCTTCAATACTTGTCAAACCGACGTGTACGGCCCATCTCGCGACTGCATCGATCGATGCTTTGAGTGCAACGATCGACGCATGATCAATTATACGAACAGTGAGTTAAGCTCTCGGCCAAAACGTCCCAAAAGTCCCAAAATGCTCCAAATATCTCCAATTAGCTCCAATCCTGATTTAACCTGTAAAAGACTCTAAACAAAGACAAAAGACACTAAAACACATCTATATCATGGTCTAAAATGGGTAAAAACCATGATATATCACAAGACTGGAAAGACATCCAAGCTTGATATTGTTTTTGAGGATTTTAAGTTTTATTTCCAAAAATAGAAGATTACTATTTTGGGAAACTTACTTATTTTAGAAACTTTCTAAATTTAGTAACATACTAAAAATAGAAATTTCTAATTTAATATTTTATAAATATTTTGGGATTGGGTCACAAATTATAGGCCCAATTCTTGGCCCAAGACCATAGAATTCCAATTGGCCCAATAATTTGACATAACCGATTCGGTTTATTAATTCTGGTCCAAGACCAAATTAACTTTCAAAACCATCGGTTATTTACTAAACCAGACCAGCTCTAAATTATTTGGTCCAACCAAATCAAACTTAGACCAGCCTTCGGTTTAGGTTAAAATTCAAATTTTGAATTTCAATCCGGTTTAACCAGAAATTAAATAATACCATGTATTAAATAATTTCCAGCAAACCGCGATTCGGGTTAACCGCTTGAACCACCAATTAAATTGGATCGGTTCAGTTAAAATCAAAACCGGGAAGAAACACCTAGTGTTTTAGCCAATTTGATTTAACTTGCGGTTTAAGGCTTTAAACACACGATTAACCGCCAATTAAATGGACCGGTTAAATCGGTGTGGTTTGGGCAACGAACCGCGAAGCTCGGTTTAACCGATTGACTATTCGCGGGACGTAAAATTTTAACGGGCCAAACGATCGACCACGGCCCATGAACATCACAATCGATCCACGATCGTTGCGTCCAGCCATGGCCGATCGATCCTTGCCCATCCGTGATCCACGATCACACAGCCTCTCGACTCTCGGCTTGCTTTCGATGCCGATCTATCCATCACGATCACGATCATATGTGATCGATCACACGGACGATACACGGCCATCGATCGCATCAAGCAACACGATCCGATCGATCGATCACTCCCGAGAGCCGATCGCACACGGCCGCAAAACCCACGCAAACGATGGCATCACACGGCCATAATGCGATGATCGATCATTATTAATAATGATATCGATCGGTGGCATTATCAAGTGATCATTATCACACGTGATCGACACATGATTGATCATGCCTTGATCCAAATGATTCACGGCCCATTATCGATCAACACACGATCACTAGCCGATCACCCATCACTCGGCAAAGCAACACAAGCGATCATGCCTAGAGCACATGATCGGCTCGACAAACACACGCCCGAGACCAATTAGGGTTTATAATGAATTCTAATCAATTTTAACATTAATTGATTCTTAAATCATTAAACATTCATATGATCCAGATTTACAAGAAACCTAATGCCTAGGCTCTGATACCACTAAAGGATTATGGTGTTTGTTCAAGGTTTAATTCCCAAATTACAACCTAACACATAATCTTAAACAGATCTAGGTTCTTGCAAAACGAATCATAAATCAAACCTGGACATTACCTTTTGCAGCGGAATGATTGTAATGTCGAGATCAACGAACAGATGAATAACCTGCTCCTCCTTTGGTATCCACACTCTTACAAGCCGGGATGGCTGCTAGACCAAAGAGATGAATCAGATCAGAGAGAGAGAGTTCGAGAGAGAGACAAACTCGCGGCCACCCTTGAGAAAATTGCATAGGACTACCAATCCCTTAGGGTTTTCAAAATCATTTACCTCTCATTAATGGGCCCAAGTCAAATGACTAATGGCTCATTAATTATTTGGGCCCAAGACACAAATCAGGCAAAAGCCTGTATTTTGTCTGGCCCAATTCTCTGATCTAATACAGTAAATGCCATTGCATCTTACCGTATTAATTCCATTTAACTTTCCCGTTAGCTATGGTGTGTAACCCTTTGGGATCATACAATACTGGTAATAAGTCCTAAACTTATAGATCATGAGCGGGCTCTAGCAAGTCATCATGATCACCCAGTATTTATGACTTATGTCTGATCTCGACATTTATCATACTTTCTAGAAATAGTACAGTAGATTTCAGGACATTCCCAACAATGATATACTGATTGTGTGCTTATATGTAGATGACTTGATATTCACAGGAAACAATCCAAGAATGTTCGAGGATTTCAAGGAGGAGATGACAAAAGAGTTCGAAATGGCCGATATTGGACTCATGTCTTACTACCTCGGAATTGAAGTAAAGCAAGAAGATAATGGAATCTTCATTATTCAAGAAGGTTATGCTAAAGAAGTGCTCAAAAAATTTAAGATGGATGAATCTAATCTAGTGAGCACACCGATGAAATGTGGAGCCAAGTTGTCAAAGCATGGGGAGGAGAAAGTGTGGATCCAACACTCTTTAAAATCTTGGTGGGAAGTCTACGCTATCTAACTTGCACAAGACCTGACATCCTACGTGCAGTCGGAGTTGTGAGCAGATATATGGAGCATTCAACAACAAATCATTTCAAGGACGCCAAAAGGAACCTTCACTATATCTAAGGTACCATAAACTTTGGCTTGTATTACTCTGTTTTTGATGATAGCAAGTTTGTTGGATATAGCGATAGCGACTGGAGTGGAGACATAGATGACCGAAAAAGCACAAGTGGATTTGTGTTTTTATCGGAGAAACCGTCTTCACATGGATGTCGAAGAAACAACCGATTGTGACTCTTTCTACTTGTGAAGGGGAGTATGTAGTAGCTACTTCCTGTGATTGACATGCTATTTGGCTACGTAACTTGCTGAAAGAGTTGAGTTTGCCATAAGAGGAGCCAACTGATAGGTCGAGTTTTAATTCCTATACTAACTGCAAGTGCACAGTGATGTAGTTGTAGTACTTAGGGTATCGAATCCAGATGGACTCCGGTCAACGATAGATTATAAAACAAAAGAGATTAAACTAGGAGAAAGCAAATATGATCAGAAACTAATAAAGCAAGCAGAAAAGTAAATCAGGCGAGTTTGTGAGCAATGAAGTGAAGCGTTAGGTCAAGGGAGTTCTCAGGAAATCAGGAACATAAGCAATCAATCAAGCGGGATCTAATTAAGAACTGTTTTAGAACTCAAACACAGATATAGAACTAACCAACTGTCGTTGCGAGAATTCTCTAAGTCTAAATGCAGCAATCCAAATTTCTTTGCAATTACTAACAGATTAAACTAGCTTTAAGATCAAGTTCGATATGTTCACAATTCAATTAAACCAAATTCCTTTGCGAGTAATTCAATTGCTCATCTAGGTTCTTTCTAGCTAATTACCCAACTGTCGTTGCATCAATCAACCTAACATCATTTATCTAAGTGGCCAGTTCAGATTAAGCATTAAGAACAATCCTAGACGAAGAACTAGAAAGTATGAATCCCTAACAGATTGATTAGCCTATAATTCCATGAAATCCCTAATGAGAATCCCTACAGGTAATCTACTCAGACATGTTCATCGAAACAGAAGACATCATGAATAGAAAACCAAATATTATAAAATCAAATAAAGAACTGGGGTACGAAATCAAGTCTCTTTCGAGAACAAGATCAGCCCCTAAAACTCTCTCTGAATAAAATAAAGCGTATGAAAAGCGTAGCCTAAACAATGGCTTAAAACCCTAATATAATGGTCTAAAGTCGGCTGGGGCTTCTTTGTAATTATAGAAACTTCTGGGCTTAAGTTGCAATTCCCAAACTCTTCATAAACTCGCGAGAATGTGTCTGTCACGATCTTTTGTTGATCGATGCACACATTTCAACGATCGACACACATGTCTGATATGGGCAGTGAACTCTTCCTCTCGGCCAAATACTCCAAATAGCTCCAGAATGCGCCATAATGTCCAATTCCGCTCCAAACGTGTCTAGACCTGTAAACATACTAAAAGGACACCAAAACATAATAAAAGACTCGATAAATAAGATATATAACATGGCTAAAATCCCTAAAATCCATGGTATATCAACTCCCCCACACTTAGCTCTTGCTTTCCCTCAAGCAAGTAAAGAACCAAAGTATAAGAAAAGAAGTTTGAAAACACAAAAACTCATTTCGTCCTAGGAACTTTCGCATTCACATTCACATAGTAATCCACTGAAAACTTTCCTACAGAACTCAAGACCACAATGTACTTCCCCCACACTTAGCAACTGTCCTAAGTAAACTCCACAATCAATCCAAGCATTCAAATTCACCCTACTGACTTCTATAAGCAATTTAAGTGAGGTTTCACCTAAGGATTATCGATCAAAGGGCACATGGACTCTTACTCTGTCAGCTCTAGACCACCATACTATCTTTCTCTGGTCCCTTTCTTCTCTTTTCCCTTCCTTAACAACTGATTTTTTTCCACTGGGTATCATTTTATTTTTTTTATCAGTGTTCTTCCCGTTTTGGGGTGTACTTTGGACAAATTCCATGGATGCACAGGATATGATAGTTGTAGCTACCACTCCCAGAGACCACTTCGGAGTTACTAACTCATCCTCAGTTTATTACTCTTTTTTTTTTACTTTATGGAAGGGGAGAAGGGAACCAAATTGGACAGGTTTACAGGCTGTGTCAGAACCAACAAAGGAATCCGACTCAAGGTATACCAAGCCCTTAGGTGAGAAAATTAAGTCAGTATTAGAGTGAAGTCAGTAAAAGGATCCTCTGATACCTGAAGTGATATGGGTGTTCTCAGTAGGCTGATCCGTGTTGGGTTTTCTAACAGTCATAGAGGCTCTGCAAGTCTGTCCAATGGTCACTTAGTTCCTGTTCCAGCGAAAACTTTCCTCGAAAAAATCATAGTTTCATACAATTTTGACTCAATAAAACAAATTGTGAAAAACAAAAGACTGACTTTAAGAAAACAAAAGCGTGCGTCAGTAGCTTCCTCGCCCACACTTAAACTACACTGTCCCCAGTGTAATCAAGCTCAGGATTAGTGAGAATAATAAGCGAATTGAAACATCCAAAAAGTTGCAGAACACTTACTTGTCGTCGCCTTGTGTCGATCGATGCCACAAGGGTGTCGATCGATGCAAGGCAAATTTTACTCGCGGTTATTGAGATAACCGATGTCTGAACTGCAATTGAATTGGTAAGCCATAAATCGCGACTGCATCGACCGATGCACTATGTGTGTCGATCGATGCAATGCGATTCTGCATGTTTCTCACGCCTTTGAACACACAAAACAGAAAATTAAAAATACCAAATCAAAACGAAAAAAAAAAAAAAAAAACGAACCTAACAGTGGGTTGCCTCCCACTCAGCGCTTGTTTTTAGTCATTGGCTTGACTATGGGACAAAGATTTGGTTCATGGTGGTTTCAACAGAGACTTTGAATGTCTCTATGAATATCTCTTCATCCAAGGACGTGTGTATGCTGTCGGATCATGAGGCTTCCCAATGAAAGAGTAAACAGAATCAGGGCGGGAGCGAAGCTTGGGTGGGATGCTGTGTTTTCCTGCATTCAAAACAATGTGTTCAGGAGGTTTAAGCTTAGGTGATTTATACCTTACCTTTGGTGCAGATCTGATGTTTGGAGCTTTCTGCTTATGAGCAGTTGCAGGCTCTGAACATGTTAGAGCAGGTTCAAGAGGAACCTGCTCTAACATGTTAGAACATCTTCTTCTCTCCACTATCAGATAATGTAGTTCCACCAATCTGAACTTCTTCTTTCAAATGACTATCAGCGGATATCATCTTCTTTGCATCTCTCAACACACAAGGATGAACTCGCGAAGCTTCAGCTGGTGGAGTTTCATTCAGCTCCTTATCTATCACTTTCATGCAGTTAGCCACTTCTAGCTCTTGTTTAAATGGTTTAGGAACCTTAGGATATGGCACAAATGGCTTATAGACTCGTTCCAAGATTGTTGCAGGCTTCTGGTCTCGTTTGCGATCTGTGTCGATCGATGCATAGGGTGTGTCGATCGACACAAGGCGATTATGTTTAATTTCATCAGACGGATCGGGGTTGCATCGATCGACATCAAGTGTGTATCGATCGATGCATGTCTCAGACAGACAATATTTGTAACGCCCCTTTCCCATTCTCCGCTGACCGTCGAGCTGACCGGCCAACAATCAAACAAGAACATGACCGATCGAACCTGAGTAAGTCGAACAGGAAAAGTTCGTCACAGGACGAAGCCAGAGACAGATCGGTTTGAGACAAAGGCTCGCACTAACCCGTCCTTGACTCCGCTATCCTCACTTCCATAGTACAAGTCGATCGCCTTGCACTACTTCAGCGAGTTGTGTCGGTTCGTACTAAACACAATATCAGGAAAGCATATTCATTTCTAAGTAAATCAAACGTTCAGCACAACGTTTAATCGTCACTTTACAAATCGTTTTGATCAATAAACAATCAACACGCAAATCAATACAAAAGTGGCGTCAAGCCGAACCGAGAGAAAAACCCCAAAACCATTGAATCAAAAATCCCGCCACAAGCCATCCCGAGACTACACCGAGGACCTCCCGCGTCCGTCACTGCTTAACCTCAAAATACAAAAAGAGTCTAATGAGCGATCTAAGATCACCCAGTGAATCGGCTCCCAACTAAGGCTTCTAATCTATCTATCATCTATAGATTCCCGCCCAAAAACCCCAAAATAACAATCAATCAAACAAAATAGCCGATCACCCACTACCACGTCGTGTCGAGCCCACACACAATCAATTGCCAAGGAAAGAGAAGGCGATTAGAGGAAATCAGGAGCACTGCGGCACATGTCCCCGATTGAGACTCGATCTATCTACCGCGCACTACCAACTACACCAACACACCACTGGGCCCCTACAATCTCGGTAACTTCCACGGGTTTCCACTGTTACCGACATGGTAACTAACCCTCGAATCCTGGTCGTCAACACCAAGTCCAACGGCCAGGACACCGTTCTCTGTCCATCGATACGTGGTGACTCCGACTACCCCTAGATAGCCCAAGCTTCCATGCAGTCCGGCCCTAGGACATGACCCCTTATTCTCCGGACCACACACCTACTGGCGTCACTCAGTAGGTTAACGCCATAACCGGAAACACCACGGCCCGGTTAGGCCACTACCCGAGGATCCAATCGTGTCGGAAGTACCGGAACGTACACAACACCTAGACTTGCGGGAACTAACGCACCCTAGAGTTCTAGTGCAGAAATGTAAACACGCAGACTCGCTTGGACTCTAGCAATCAATCTCAATCAATAACAACAATCAACTCAACACCGCTTCCCGCAAGTCTACTCACACACACCACACCGCCCCCTGACTCAGCACCATACCGAGTCAGCGGTTACGACTTAACCGGTCCCGTGACCGAGTTAAGCAACAACACGGATCGCCCGGCCCAACACCGAGACGATCTAACAGGCCTGCACAGAAAACTCAACAACAACCACACAACAACACAATTACGCAAACAACAGTCTACTCGGCCCAACACCGAAGTAGACACAAAATCACACAAACACCACACAACCAGGCCTATTAGGGTTTCTAACGTCTTTTAATCAATTTACGCCCGCTACCTTGGATTAGCAGCTTGCTAACCCGTAGACGGTTCACCAATCACAACACTACTCATTTCTTAACCTTTCCTAAACATCTTTTAACAGTCTCTGATCCGTCGGTTTAGAGCTAGTAGCTTACTAGACTCCCCGACGTCTCACCTTCATTACTTAATTCATTTAACCTCGGGAAACCCCGATACCATTCATATTCTATACGTTTGTTCAGGTTAAACTTCCGTATTTTAACTCGTCTTAATTCTCGTATATAGATTCATTTCATACCGTTATTTACTTACATATATATGCATATACGGCCCTAATCATGCAACGACTATATGAATGCATCACGCAATGTTACTGATAGGTTCTAAGTTTTACCCTATTCTAAACTGCAAGTGCACAGTATCGTCAAAGTAGTATATAGGGTTATCGAATCCACAGGGACACTTGGTCTCAATAGAATCAGAAACGTAGAGATTAATACTAGAAATAAAGCAAGTGGTGAATGAATTAAAAGCAAGGCAAGAAAGTAAACAGTAGCAAGTTGGTTGTGAAAGCAATAAACTAAAAGTGTCAAGCCTAGGGTGTTCTCAGGAAATCAGACAAGCAGACAAGTTAATCAGTCAGGATCAAATTAAACTCAGTTCTAGAACTCAAATCACGAAAATAGAATTAACCAAATCTCTTTGCGAAAATCCTCTAAGTCTAAGTGCAGTAATCCAAATCTCTTTGCAATTACTAACAGATTAAACTAGCATTAAGTTCAAGTTTGATATGTTCACAATTAAACTAAACCAAATCTCTTTGCGAATAATTTAATTGCTCAACCTAAATAGTTCAGATTCTAAAACACACTCTCGTGTCGAATTTAGCAACCTAAGATCTAGATTCTAATTGATCAGGTTAGAACTAGCTTTAAGCACAATTTAGTTTGAAGAACATTCTAATCATATGAATCCTTAACTGAATTAAACAAGTCTAGCAAGTCATCAAACCCTAATGAGAAACCCTAAACTTAACTATGGATCTACTCAGACATGATTGATGAAAACATAATCATAGAAATAATAGATTGCATTTAAGAAATTAAATAGATAAAGGGGTTCGAAATCTTCTCCAAAATAACTGAAGTACAGGATTAGATCAGCCCCGAAAGCTCTAAAAATCTCTTAGCTCTAAGTATGAAAGCGTATCTAAAATAAAAGCCAAAACTCTAAATATATAGGCATAATCTCGGCTAGGGCTTCTGTGTAAATACTGGAACTATTCTGGGCTTCTCTGCAATTCTTCATATCTTGTTTAACCGATGCGTACGGCCCATCTCGCTAGTGTGTCGACCGATGCACAATGTGTGTCGGTCGATGCATGATCAATAAACCGGACAGTGAGTTAAGCTCTCGGCCAAAACGTCCCAAAAGTCCCAAAATGCTCCAAATATCTCCAATTAGCTCCAAACCTGATTAAACCTGTAAAAGACTCTAAACGAACACAAAAGACACTAAAAACACATCTATATCATGGCATAAAATGGGTAAAAACCATGATATATCAACTCCCCCACACTTAGCCTTTGCTTGCCCTCAAGCAAAACAGAGAACTAGAATGTAGTGAAGAGGTTTGAAAACTCTTCAGAAACTCTTTTCATCCTAGAAGCAGCAACACTCAGATTCCCCTTTGTAATCCACTGAAAGAATCACCTGCAAGATATCAAGACCAACATATACTTCCCCCACACTTAGCAACTGTCCTAAGTAAACTCCACAATCACATTCACGCATTCAAATTCTCCCTACTGACTTCTGCAAGTATTTAAGTGCGGTCTCACCTAAGGAGTATCGATCAAAGTGTTGGAATTATGTCCAGTAATCTCTGTACTGTCTCTAGAAAGTAAGAGTATGTCAATGATCAGACATAAGTCATATAATACTGGGGGTCATGATGGCTTGCTAGAGTCCGCTCATGATCTATAAGTCTTGGATTTATTGCCTTTATTATATGATCCCATATGGGTCACACGCCTAAGCTAACAGGAAACTATGAGGGAACAGTTCAGCAGAAGTACGGTAAAAGTGCTAGGCATTTACTATACTTAGAGAGATTAAAGGGCCTGATTAAATCTAAGGGATTTAATCAGACTGTGAATTGGGCCCAAAAGCCCAACAGAACTAGACAAGGGTTTTATGATTAAAACTTGACCTAGCTCTCTTTTCTCCCCAACTCTCCTGCGCCTCTCTCTCTCTCTCTCTGCGCCTCCCTCTCTGTGGTCTAGCAGCCTTCTTCCTGTTAGTGTGCGTGTGTGAGCCTTTGGAGGAACAACCTCTTGGTGGTTCTGCTGATCTCTGACTCATACCTGATTCTTCCGCTGCATAACAAGGTATTACTGAGATCTCTTTATGATTCTGCAAGAGAACCTAGATCCAATATGTTTAGGTGAGTTTAATCTGACAGGATTAAACCAGGACAAACACTAAACAATCCTTCAGTGGTATCAGAGCCATTGGTTCTATTAGGATTTCTTGTTAGAATCATGTTTAGGTTGTTTAGAAGTGTTTGAATCAATCTATGCTTGAAATTGATAAGAAAACACTTAAGAAACAAAAGAATTAAAACCTAAAACCCTAATCAAAAAACCGCATGAACCGATCGTTTTGGATCGGTATGCGTCGGAGCGTCGGATCGGTACATGACGCACGGACCGATCTTGGATCGTGTCGCGTGGTCATTCCGATCAGCGATGAAGCGCGCGAGATGGACCGATGGATCGCCTTGCATCATGCGATTGCGTCCTGCTCTCGTCCCGCTCTCGTCCCGATCGCACGACCCGAGCTCGTCTCGTCCCGATCACGTCGTCTCGTCCCGATCACGTCCCGATCGGATCGATGGTCACAACTTGGCCGGTTCGGTTTTGGTTTGTGGTTCGGTTTAAAATAATTAAAATCTAATCGTCACGGTTTACAGACTTAATAAAATTTATTAAATCTGGTTAAACCGTGATAAGAAATCCAATGTCGAAATAAAATTGGATTTAGTGCCTAAACCAGTGGTTTTCTAATTTGATTTGGTTGGACCAAATAAATTGAGAAAATCCGGTTTAGTAAATAACCGGTTAACAATTGTGGTTATCGTAGTAATTAATCTTGGTTAGACCAATTTTAATGAACCAGACCGGTTATGTCATTTAATTGGGCAATTGGGTTATGTCTTGGACATAGACCAATTCTTGGGCCTTGGGCCAGGAAGTTAAAACAATTGGGCCAGTTATTTGAGTCTTTTCTTCAGATTTAATTTAAAATTTTATTTAATAATTAAAATTCGATTTTAAATTAATAAGTTTCCAAAATATTAAATTAGAAAGTTTCTTAGAATAGAAGTTTCTAGATTTGCATGTTTTGGATATTTAGAAAATTTCTATAGTTAGAAAGTTTCCAATTTTAGTAAGTTTCCAATTATAAAAGTTTCCAAAATAGTAGGTTTCCCAAAATAGAAAGTTTCCCAAAATAGTAATCTTCTATTTTGGGATGAAATTTTAAGAAAACCAATAAACCTCAAATAATATCAAGCGTTGGATGTCTTGTCCAGTCTATGTCAGCTGTTGAAACCCATTCAATCGTACACATGGCCTTACAGTGTGAGGGTGTCTATCTTTTGCGTGGGTAAGACAGTTTGTGATTCATTAATGTCATTGGGAGTCCCAGACATTAGTGATTACATGACTGTATAGTCTGGTTTTCTTGACTGGGTCATCGGGAGTCCCAGACCTTGAGACATCAGAGTGGATTGGGCCTCGGGCCCAGATTCACAACCAAGAGTTATATCACGGATATAATTAGCCGAGATAGGGCTTACCGATATAAGCTAAGGTTGGGTGACGGCCAGTGGCCCACTTTGATCTTAGTTATATGTGGATCTTGGAATCATTATATTCTTTTGAGGATAACTAATGTTATTGAATATAATGCGAGTTTACTCATATTGAACATATAAACTAAAATCCTTTTATCTTAAATTTCAGCAATGACTACAACAAGCACACAAAACACATTCTCAATCCGGTCTGTTCTCGACAAGGAGAAGCTGACTGGAACGAACTTCCTGGCGTGGGCTAGTCCTCAAGCAGGAGAAGAAGGAATATGTCCTTCGTGATCCCCTCCCCGAGAGGCCTCCAAACAATGCCGCCAGGAATCTGCACAATGCTTGGGAAAAGCATTCGTCAGATGAAAATGATGTCTATTGCCTGATGTTGGCAACCATGACTCCTGAATTGCAAATGCAGTTCGAGAGTGTGCTGTCGCCCAACGAGATAATGGCAAGCCTAAAATCGCTTTTTCAGGAGCAGGCAAGGACTGAGAGGTTCCAGACAGTTAAGAACCTCTTAGACTGCAAAATGGCTGCAAGTGCGGCAGTGAGTCCTCATGTCTTGAAGATGATGGGTTATCTCGATCATCTTCAGAAACTCGACTGCCCTATCAGCCAGGAACTTGCATGCGACATCGTTCTGCAGTCTTTACCTGCAAGCTATGATCAGTTCATCCTGAACTTCAATATGCATGGCTTGAGTAAGACATTGCCTGAGCTTCACGGAATGCTCAAGACTGCAGAGCCCAACTTGAGGAAAGCCAAGGACCCCAACGTGCTTATGGTGCAAAAGGGCAAGGGCTTTAAGAAATCCTCTGCCAAGGACAAGGGAAAGGTTAAGGCTGTTCAAGTCTCGGACAAGGACACGTCAAAGCCCAAGCCCAAGTCCAAGGCTGGGCCTACTGACATCTGCAGGTTCTGCAAAGAACCGGGGCATTGGAGGAGAGAATGTAAGAAATTCCTGGAAGGTCTAAAGGAATTGAAGAAGAAGACTCTGGAGACTTCTTCATCAGGTATTTTTGTTATAGAAGTTAATACAACTACTTCTGATAATACCTCATGGGTTATGGATACTGGTTGTGGGGCTCATATTTGTACTAATATGCAGGCACTCAGCAACAGTAGGAAGCTGAAGCAAGGACAAGTGGAGCTACGAGTTGGGAATGGAGCGAAAGTTCCTGCACTAGCTGTAGGCACATACTTGTTGTCTTTACCTTCGGGATTGGTTTTAGAACTTAATAACTGTTATTTTGTACCTGCGATAAGCAGAAATATTATTTCAGTTTCTTTGTTGGATTTGGAAGGTTATGATTTTTCAGTTAAGAATAAATTATGTTCCTTCAATCGCAATAATTTGTTCTATGGTTGTGCCCCTCTTACGAATGGGCTTTACATACTTGATCAATCCGCACCAATTTATAACATTAATACCAAACGGTTCAAACCTAATGAGGAGAACCGAACGTTTCTATGGCATTGTCGTTTAGGGAACATCAATGAGAAACGCATTAAGAGGCACCATTTGAATGGACTTCTTGGCTCATTTAACTTTGAGTCATGTGAGAAATGTGAATCCTGTCTGATGGGCAAAATGACGCGGGCCCCCTTTAATAAACCCAACGAGAGGGCCAGTGACTTATTGGGCCTGATACACACTGATGTGTGTGGCCCAATGTCCACAAATGCAAGAGGAAACTATCAGTACTTCATTACCTTCACTGATGATTTCAGCAGGTATGGATATGTTTATTTAATGAAACATAAGTCTGAATCGTTTGAGAGATTCAGAGAATTCCAAAATGAAGTACAGAACCAACTTGGCAAAAGCATTAAAGCTCTTCGGTCCGACCGAGGAGGAGAATACTTGAGCCAAGAGTTCAGTGATCATCTGAGAGAGTGTGGGATAGTTTCCCAACTCACTCCTCCTGGAACACCTCAATGGAATGGTGTGTCTGAGAGGAGGAATCGGACCTTATTGGATATGGTTCGGTCTATGATGAGTCACACAGACCTTCCAATATCCCTTTGGGGATATGCTCTGCTAACAGCAGTGTTCACTCTAAATAGAGCGCCATCAAAAGCAGTAGCTAAGACACCATATGAATTATGGACTGGAGAAACTCCAGTGCTGTCTTATCTTAGAATTTGGGGTTGTGAAGCCTATGTCAAGAAATTGATCTCTGACAAGCTTACACCAAAGTCTGATAAATGCTACTTCGTTGGTTATCCGAAGGAGACCAAGGCTTATTACTTCTACCTACGACCCGAGAACAAGATTTTTGTTGCCCGGGATTGTAATTTTCTTGAGAGGGAGTTCTCTCTAAGAAAAACAGTGGGAGTAAGGTACTGCTTGAAGAAAATCAAGATGAACAGGATACTGCTCAACCTAATGAGGAAGAGCAGCAGGAGGACCTACAAGAAATTGTAGAGCCTGAACCTGTAGTACCTGAAGTTCGAAGATCCGGGAGGATCCGTCACGAACCCGAGAGATATCAAGGATTCCTCGTGACTAACTGTCATGATCTTCTGATCATTGATGGTGATGAACCATCGAACTTCAATCAAGCCATGATGGGCCCAGATTCCTCTAAGTGGCGTAAGGCCACTGATTCCGAAATGGACTCCATGTCGGTCAACCAAGTGTTTTCGTTGGTTGACTTACCCGCTGGTGTAAAAGCCATCGAGTGCAAATGGATCTTCAAGAAGAAGATTGACGTGGATGGAAATGTCCAGATTTATAAAGCCAGGTTGGTGGCAAAAGGTTACAGGCAAGTTCACGGTGTGGATTATGATGAAACCTATTCCCCATTGGCTATGATGAAATCTATTCGGATTCTACTAGCAACTGCAGCTTTTCATGATTATGAAATTTGGCAGATGGACGTGAAAACCGCCTTCCTGAATGGAATTCTGGAAGAGGATGTGTATATGACACAACCTGACGGTTACATAGATCCAAAGAATGCTGGGAAAGTATGCAAGCTTCATAAATCCATTTATGGATTGAAGCAAGCATCGAGGAGCTGGAATCTTCGTTTTGATGAAGCGATCAAGCAATTTGACTTCATCAGAAACGAAGAAGAACAATGCGTGTATAAGAAGACTAGTGGGAGCAAGATAGTATTTCTTATTCTGTATGTCGATGACATACTGCTTCTCGGAAACGACGTACCAATGCTGCGGTCGGTAAAGGACTGGCTTGGAAGTTGTTTTTCCATGAAAGACATGGGTGAAGCCGCATACGTTCTTGGAATCCGGATCTACCGGGATAGATCTAAAAGGCTGATAGGCTTGTGTCAAGATTCATACATTGACAAAGTCCTGCATAGATTCAGCATGGCAGATTCCAAGAAGGGCTTCACGCCAATGGTACATGGCACAACGTTAAGGAAGAAGCAGAGCCCTACGACGGCTGCTGAGCTTGAGCGCATGAAGAATATTCCTTATGCATCTGCAATAGGATCTGTCATGTATGCCATGATCTGTACTCGTCCTGATGTTGCTTATGCATTGAGCATGACGAGTAGATACCAGTCAAATCCAGGTGAAAACCATTGGATTGCCGTCAAGAATATCCTGAAGTATCTAAGACATACTAAGGATAAGTTCTTGGTGTACGGCGGAAGTAATGTGCTTGAATTCAGTGGATTCACGGACGCAAGTTTCCAGACAGACCAAGATGATTTCCGGTCACAGTCCGGTTATATCTTTTGTCTGAATGGCGGTGCAATCAGTTGGAGAAGCTCCAAGCAAGACACCGTTGCTGATTCCACTACAGAAGCTGAATATGTCGCCGCCTCAGAAGCAGCGAAGGAAGTTGTTTGGATACGAAAGTTCATTATTGAACTAGGTGTGATACCGAATGCAGCTGAGCCTCTGGCACTGTTTTGTGATAACAATGGTGCTATAGCTCAGGCAAAGGAACCAAGATCACACCAGAAATCCAAGCATATATTAAGAAGATTTCACTTGATACGTGATATCATTAATAGAAAGGAAGTCAAGATCAGCCGAGTTCCGACAGATGATAATGTCGCTGATCCATTGACAAAGCCACTCCCAAGGCCTAAGCTCGAGTATCTGACTGAAGCTGTAGGCATTAGAGACATTGAAATGTAATCTAAATTTGAGTGGGAGTTTGAGGGCTTTATTTAGTTATTGATATGTTCTTGTAAAACATTTTATGATGTTTAATAAAATTATTATTTCAAGATTATTTTAACTGTGATGAAATAATCGTTCCAAAATGATATAAACCATCATATAGGTCATCGAAGTAAGTGACTTGATCTTGAGTCATCGAAGTCATTTAGCTTGATCATGAGACCCTATATTTGATAGATGGCTTATATCATCATGTCCCTAGTCGAAGGTTGTTGAAATTGGAACACCAACAACCGCGTGAGACTAGATTGGTATGTGACTTATGACAAAGTCTCAGGATGTCATAGATGCACGGCATCAAAGTCAGTACATAGGTGTATGTTGGGGTACATACGACCGGACAAGACCCGCTTAAAAGAACTCTTCAGGATATTTATATCTGTGTCATAAGAGATTCTTACTACGACTATAGAGTATAGTCCTTAGACCTGAGTTCGCATGCATGTGACTGCACATGAACTGATGCGCTTTGATCATTGTCTAACGCTGTCGTTAAGCGATAGTTATAAGGACCTTGTTTGGGTGTATTATGAAATGAGTAGTTTACAGTGATGGAACAAGACGGGATTTGTCCCTCCAATATAAATGGAGTGAATATCTCTAGGCCAATCGGAGATTTGAATACTGGAAAATGCATGGCCATGCTCAAACGGACTGTCCCGAGTCGTTTGGATTGTCAGTATCAAATCAGAGTCCGATGAACATGATTAGGCTTTATAAGGATGACACTCATCTTGCCTTATGACTAATCGAGATATTGAGACAAAAGGAATATGAATACAGAGATTCCAGTACAAGTGGGAGATTGTTGGAATTATGTCCAGTAATCTCTGTACTGTCTCTAGAAAGTAAGAGTATGTCAATGATCAGACATAAGTCATATAATACTGGGGGTCATGATGGCTTGCTAGAGTCCGCTCATGATCTATAAGTCTTGGATTTATTGCCTTTATTATATGATCCCATATGGTTCACACGCCTAAGCTAACAGGAAACTATGAGGGAACGGTTCAGCAGAAGTACGGTAAAAGTGCTAGGCATTTACTATACTTAGAGAGATTAAAGGGCCTGATTAAATCTAAGGGATTTAATCAGACTGTGAATTGGGCCCAAAAGCCCAACAGAACTAGACAAGGGTTTTATGATTAAAACTTGACCTAGCTCTCTTTTCTCCCCAACTCTCCTGCGCCTCTCTCTCTCTCTCTGCGCCTCCCTCTCTGTGGTCTAGCAGCCTTCTTCCTGTTAGTGTGCGTGTGTGAGCCTTTGGAGGAACAACCTCTTGGTGGTTCTGCTGATCTCTGACTCATACCTGATTCTTCCGCTGCATAACAAGGTATTACTGAGATCTCTTTATGATTCTGCAAGAGAACCTAGATCCAATATGTTTAGGTGAGTTTAATCTGACAGGATTA
Organism: Orychophragmus violaceus; assembly: GCA_030180135.1. Lineage (NCBI taxonomy): Eukaryota > Viridiplantae > Streptophyta > Magnoliopsida > Brassicales > Brassicaceae > Orychophragmus > Orychophragmus violaceus. The sequence goes on from CM058229.1 coordinate 20,622,362, forward strand.
AACCAGGACAAACACTAAACAATCCTTCACAAAGGGCACATGGGTTCTTACCTTACCAGCTCTAGACCACCATACTATCTTTCTCTAATCCATTTCTTCTCTTTCCCTTCCTTAACAACTGATTTTTCCCCACTGGGTATCATTTTATTTTTTTTATCAGTGTTCTTCCCGTTAAGGGGTGTACTTTGGACACATTCCATGGATCACATGAGAGAAAATAGTGTTTGCTACCATTCCCATGACCACTTCGGAGTTACTAACTCATCCGCAGTTTATTTATTTTTTATTTTTATGGAAGGGGAGAAGGGAACTAGATAGGACAGGTTTACAAGTTGTGTCAGAACTGGCAAAGGAACCCGACACAAAGTATACCAAGCCCTTAGGTGAGAAAATCTAAGTCAGTATTAAGGGTGAAGTCAGTAAAAGGATCCTATGATACCTGAAGTGATGTGGGTGTCCTCAGTAGGTTGATCTGCGTCTGGGTTTTCTAATAGTCAGAGATAATCTGCAGCTTCATCCCAATGGTTACTTAAGTTCCTGCAAGTGCTGCTAATCTTCTCAAAAAATCATTGTTTCTTACTTAAACAAATTTTGACTCAATAAAACAAAAATTTCGAAAAATTTTAACTGACTCTAAGAAAACAAAAGAAAGAAGTTAGTAGAACCTCCCCCACACTTAAGACACACTGTCCCCAGTAGTGTCAAGCAAAGGATCGGTTAAAAGAAAGAAAATAAAATTTTGTTAATGGAATGGTTAGTTCTCTCGGGTTTTACCTCTGTCGCAGTCAGGCATCGATCGTTGCACTAGGTGCACCGACCGTTGCTGTGCGATTTTCGTTGTAACGATCGACACAATGGTGTGTCGATCGACGCATTGCGTTTTCACGAACAGTCAGCAAGTTAGCAGGTTAATCCGTCGGTTTATGTCATTTTCAAAACCCTGCAAGCTGAAAACACTAGAAACAGAGTAAAACCGAAGCAACAAATATATCAAATCAAGCATAACCATCCAAACAAAGTAGCATCCTAAAAATCAGAAGAAAAAGTGCAAAAGAAAAGAAAAAGATAGCAGAATACAGAACCGATAATCAAGAGATGACAGCTACGCTCACTCACTATCATCAATCCCACCGTAACGATCAGCATCGCTAGAGTCCTCAGGAGATCGCTGCCGACGACGAGTAACAGGAACGGGCTGACTAATCTGTGGCTGTCTCCTGCAAGTGCAGCCGCGCATCCACTCCCAAATGGTCCTCCATATCCCATCACTACGCTCTCTCCACTCAGCCTCGGACATATCTCCATAGGGAACTGACATCTCAGGATAAGGGCCAATATCAACCGGAGCAGCAGTAGGCGCAGGGGCAGCATAAGTCGAAGCTCGTGTGGAGGGCTCTCCCAGCGGATGAGCCATAGTCGGAATCCCACGCTGCTCAGTCTCTGAAGGCTGAAATCTCAGAGCCTCCAATGTATCAGTCCGTGTCCACCTAGCAGCAGGAAGCTCTATACCACACATCCCAGTAGACGGGTCCTAATAAGCCCAAATGCGCCCCTCCTTGAGCCAGGTAGCGCTCTGCAAATGACTGAAGTCTAGGAATTCCTGGGCTCTATCACGCTCCGTGCCATGTAGAGGAATCCCGCAATGCATAAAAATGGGAGTAAGCAAGCTCCCTACCGTCTCAGTACTGGCTCCATCAAAAGGCTTCGTCTGCAGATCACATAAATGTAAAGCAAAGACAGCTCCCAAGTTGAGACCCGTAGTAGGATCTCTCACGCCAGAACCTCTAAACTGATCTCTCAACCCCATAAACAGCATCTCCATCTCATACTTGCGCATCTTGTTGGACTCAAACTTGCATAGCAAGCTCCAACACAAGATACGCGATACATATCTCAGTACAGGATGCCTCATATTCTTCACTGGTGTTGTCCTGGAGTTGTATCGACCACTGCCAATACACTCCCAGAATGTGCGAGCCTCAACTGGATCCCACTCAAGTGTCATAGCAATGCGCCTCGGCACAGTACTGAACCCGTAGATCCTGCAAAGATCAAGTAGAGGAATCCGATACCTGACTCCCCAACTCATGAAGGTAAAGATACCTCCTGTAGCGCTCCTCCTATCGGGATCTGGGTAAACCACTCTGCAAGTGGCTAGCAACTGTCTGACCAGCTTAGGATAGAGATCATAAGGGCGCATTGGCATTGTTCCTAGACCAATGCCTCTGCACACATCAAGTACCTGCTCATCAATCCCCAGACTCTTGCAGGTAGAGTAGTCATCGAACTTGGTTGGCTTGATGGTCATCCCACACCAACCACTGTAGAGAAGTGAATCAAACTCATCCCACTGGTCAAGCAGTGGTCGCTCTGTGAAGTCTGCAGTCTTAAGGAACGAGCGAATGTCCCTTGGCCACTGTCTGGCTGTCGGGATCTCTGTAGCGTCTTCTCGGGGCCAAGGCAAAGCGACTCCAGGTCCATCTCTTACATATGGCTCGGGTGGCTGAGAGTGTCTGTGAAACCACTCTGGTGGTGGAATGTACTGTCTCGCAGTTGTTGATGTTGTTGCTTGCTTCTTGCGGGGCTGTCTGCGAGATGCCATCTGCAAAAGAAACAAAATTCAAATAATATAAGTCTCGGCAATTCTCTGTGAAATCGCGAAGCATCGACCGTTGCATCTAAGGCATCGATCATTGCAAGGCGATTTCACTTTATCAAACATTTCCCAAAATCGCAAAGCAACGACCGTTGCTCGAGAGCAACGACCGTTGCAAGGCGATTTTGCCGCAAACAACAATCAAAAAAATCAGTTCAAATCCAAGCAACATTGTCTCAAATCAGTTCAAAATCATAACCCATCACCCTAAATCGGTCTAATTACGCATGCATCATCAATTTTCAGTTCAAAAATCTCAAACCCTAAAACCCTAAAATTTAATCCGAAAATTTGAGAAATAGAAGTTCATTACCTTGGATTCTTGAGATATGAGCTAAAGACAAGGGTTTAGAGAGTGAAATAGGAAGATTTAGCAATTGAAACGAACAAAAATGATGAGAATTTTCGATTTTGGGTGTGGTGGTTCGGTCGTACGGATAATCGGAAATGAGAAAGAAAAGAGAAGAGAAAGGGTTTAAGGCACTTACCTGGTCGTGGGTGTAACGACCGTTGCTTAGTGGCAACGATCGTTGCTGGTCAAATCGAATTCGATTTCCGGTTTAGTACATACCTTAATTTTGCAATTGAACCAATTGCAACGACCGTTGCATAGGAGTAACGATCGTCACAATGCGATTTCCCCTCTTCGTCAAATCTCCTTGCAACGACCGGTGCACAAGTGCATCGATCGTCACACATCTCCAGACTCGAATCCTGTATCTGAAACTTAGCAAAAACAAAAACAAAAACGTGAAATCCTAAGAAAAACACCAAAAATAAGAAAGAAAAACAACTAAACCTAACAGTGGGTTGCCTCCCACTCAGCGCTTGTTTAAGGTCATTAGCTTGACCGGGCGAACAAGATCTTTTAGGCACCAAGAGAACCTGACAGAGACTTTTTCTGTCTCTGTTCAAGTCTCCTCATCCAGGGTGGTGAGTAGGTTGTCGTAGAATGCTCGTGTCCAAGAAAAGATGGAGTAAAATGCGCTCCATGATTTATAATCACAGTATCATCCAGTTGCTCGTCATCTGCTTCCAAGATTGTAAATGTCTGCCCATCTATCAGTGGCTTTTGCAGCTTATCCATCTCATAACGCAGCGGCTCATCTCCCAGGTGGAGGTCTATTAGACTCTGTCTAACATCAATCACAGCTCCTGCTGTAGCCAAGAATGGTCTTCCAAGCAGCAATGCTTCATCAGGATCGCAGTCATACTTCAGCACAAGGAAGTCTGTCGGAACTAAGTAGTTTCCAACTCTCACTGGAATGTCCTTTAAGAGTCCTTCCGGAACTCGTAAAGACTGATCAGCTAGGACAAGAGAGGTCCTAGTAGGAGAAAAATCCAGCATCCCCAGCTTCTCTGCCACAGAGTAAGGCATCATACTTCCAGCAGCTCCTAAATCACAAAGAGAGCGCCTAAAACTGTCCTCGGAGATAGAGAAATCAAGCACAAAGACTCCGGGGTCAGGCAGCTTCTTCGGGATCTTGTTCAGTAGCACCTCACTAATGTGTTGGGGAACTATAATCACCCAGTCTCTCAGCTCTTCATCTAAAGGCAGCATCCTGTTTAAATATCTCTGCACACAGGGATGATAAGGTGGATCATCAGACGGTGGAATTTCTTCCAAGTCTTCACCAATCTCCTCTAGCTTCTTGAGCTCTTCAATCTCCTGTTTAATCACTTCAGACACCGAGGAGTGCTGTTTAATGATTTGTGCATAGACCTCCTGTTGAGTAATCTCAGTAACTCCAGGGAATAGGCGATCAAGCTCCAAGTCAGCATATATGCTATTATCATCCGACAGGTCTGTCTGTTCACGCCCTGCAACGACCGACACTAAGGGTGTGTCGATCGTTGCAACACTGTGTTCACAACTTTCACCCGAGAGTTTTTCTCCAAAATCCGAAAATTCTTCCTCCTCTACCAATTCAGCCGTACTTAGCCCAAATTTTTCACCTTGGTGAGACCCATCATTAATGTACACAGACCAGGCTTTAATGTGGGTGTCTGCGACTCCTTTTCCCTTCATAGAACCTGAAATCTGATTCACCTGAGTATCCAGCAGCTTCATGTGAGTGTTCATAGACTCAAATTTTCCATTGAGATCCTCATATAAAGCATCAATCTTCTTGTTGCAGTCCACAGAAGTCTTGATCTGAATCTCCAGCAGCTGTTCCATCATTGTCTCCATCTTAGTCTCGAAAGCAGTGGGTGCAGAAGGTGTCTGATAAGATGAAGATCCGTAGGTTCTCTGAGCACTTTGTCCATAAGGCTTCTGAAAATTACTAGTCTGTCCAAAGCTTGAAGAGTTCTGATTGCCTGTGAAGGCACCCTTCTGTCCTCCACCGGAAAATCTGTTCCCAGATTGATATCCAAATTTGTTTCCTTGGAAACCAGATCCTCCGATGTAATTCACATCTTCTTCCTGAGTGTCCTCATCAGTCTGAATTACTTCTACTTCTTGAGCGAAATGGACAGCTTTCTTACCTGCTAGGAGATTGCAAACTGTGTCTAGCCTAGATCTAATATCAGCTATGTCAGAATTCTCTACACTTCCACCAGATTTCTTCCTCCTCTCATCCATAGTCTTGCAGCTGTTGCTGCCTATTAGATTCTCAATCAACTGCTTAGCCTGCGTAGGAGTCCTGGTGTTGAAGTTAGCATTACTGGAATTTCCCAGTGCAGACTGATATGGAAGATCTATGCCTCTGAAGAAAATGCCAATCAACTGAACTTCAGTGAATCCATGGTGTGGGCAGTCATGCTGATACTGCTTAAATCTCATCCAGGCAGTCTTTAAAGGCTCCACAGCTCCTTGGGAAAAGGTGAGTATGTCCTGTCTGGACTGGTCTGAGCGCACATCATCATAGAAGTGACGCAGGAACTCACTCTTTAAAGCTGCCCAAGTAGTGTACTGAGCAGGTGCCAGCTGCTTTAGCCATGCACTAGCGTCTCCAGCAAGACTGTGCGGAAAGAGCTTAAAGAACAGATAGTCCGGGCAGACTCCATCATACTTCATGCCAGTGACTACGTCCTCAAACGAATCAATGTGATCCATAGGCTGCTCCGTTGGGTAACCATGAAATGCATTCTGTCTCATCAGCGAGTAGTAGATGGTTTTGATTTCAAAATCGTTCCTCTCAAAAGCAGGAAGCACTAAAGCTGACCGGTTTCTATGAAACTCATCCGGTCTGTTGTAGTCAGCTAAAGTCCTCTCATGGACAACCATCTATCTACCTTGGGCATGTCCTTGACCCTGGTTCTGCTCCTGTTGCTGTTGCTCAGGAGGATCAGGGATGACATTCCCTTCAGCATCAACCCTTTGCCAAGCAGCATTGTATGGGTTGTTATCTCGGTCCCTCAGGGTACCTTCAGCATCACGTACCAGAATCAAACGCTCTCGTACCATCCTTTCTCTTCTTTCTCTCCTGTTGGTTCTCTCTAGACGTCCAAGTTCTTCAAGATCGAGATTAACTAGGTCCAAGTTCGGATTACTTATAGTTTTCTGCGTCTGCATAAACTGTCGGTAATCGTCCAGCAACGACCGATGCTATCAGTGCAACGATCGATTCAGTCTCAGAATCGCCTAGTGACGATCGACGCAAGGGATGCAACGATCGACGCAAGGCGAAAGTCGTACCTGCGACAGAAAGAAACAGAGAAAAAGTTAGCAGATTATAAAAATAAGAACGAAAAACAAAAATAAAAAGAAAAATTTCTAGTAAAAACCCTAAGTTCGGTCCTATCGAAGACTCAAAGAGTCCCCGGAAACGGCGCCAAAAACTTGATAGGTTCTAAGTTTTACCCTATTCTAAACTGCAAGTGCACAGTATCGTCAAAGTAGTATATAGGGTTATCGAATCCACAGGGACACTTGGTCTCAATAGAATCAGAAACGTAGAGATTAATACTAGAAATAAAGCAAGTGGTGAATGAATTAAAAGCAAGGCAAGAAAGTAAACAGTAGCAAGTTGGTTGTGAAAGCAATAAACTAAAAGCGTCAAGCCTAGGGTGTTCTCAGGAAATCAGACAAGCAGACAAGTTAATCAGTCAGGATCAAATTAAACTCAGTTCTAGAACTCAAATCACGAAAATAGAATTAACCAAATCTCTTTGCGAAAATCCTCTAAGTCTAAGTGCAGTAACCCAAATCTCTTTGCAATTACTAACAGATTAAACTAGCATTAAGTTCAAGTTTGATATGTTCACAATTAAACTAAACCAAATCTCTTTGCGAATAATTTAATTGCTCAACCTAAATAGTTCAGATTCTAAAACACACTCTCGTGTCGAATTTAGCAACCTAAGATCTAGATTCTAATTGATCAGGTTAGAACTAGCTTTAAGCACAATTTAGTTTGAAGAACATTCTAATCATATGAATCCTTAACTGAATTAAACAAGTCTAGCAAGTCATCAAACCCTAATGAGAAACCCTAAACTTAACTATGGATCTACTCAGACATGATTGATGAAAACATAATCATAGAAATAATAGATTGCATATAAGAAATTAAATAGATAAAGGGGTTCGAAATCTTCTCCAAAATAACTGAAGTACAGGATTAGATCAGCCCCGAAAGCTCTAAAAATCTCTTAGCTCTAAGTATGAAAGCGTATCTAAAATAAAAGCCAAAACTCTAAATATATAGGCATAATCTCGGCTGGGGCTTCTGTGTAAATACTGGAACTATTCTGGGCTTCTCTGCAATTCTTCATAACTTGTTTAACCGACGCGTACGGCCCATCTCGCTAGTGTGTCGACCGATACACAATGTGTGTCGGTCGATGCATGATCAATAAACCGGACAGTGAGTTAAGCTCTCGGCCAAAACGTCCCAAAAGTCCCAAAATGCTCCAAATATCTCCAATTAGCTCCAAACCTGATTAAACCTGTAAAAGACTCTAAACGAACACAAAAGACACTAAAAACACATCTATATCATGGCATAAAATGAGTAAAAACCATGATATATCAGTTACTACCAACCTAACGGCACTCAACAGGTTTAATCCGTTTAAGTCTAACATGCATCTTTATCCCGAGCCGGTTTAACGTTAATTCAATCAATCAATTCACAATTCAATTTATCATAAACGGGTATGCATTCCTATCTCTACGGTTTTCCCATTTATCGTTCTATATGCAACTACGGTGTTTGAGCTGACTCACAGTGATATGACGGAACGAACGGCACGGATGCGGATACGGCTTCCCGAGACCCCGAACTAAACCCGAACCTCTCGAATACACGAACACAAACCCCGAAACGTCACGAACACCCGTACACGAACCGCACACACAAACCGGCCGGAGTCAACGCGTTGACCGGCGTTGACCGATCGTTGAATTTGACTCCGGTTGACCGTTGACCACTGACCGTTGACCAAGCTAAACCGGTTGACCACTCTGAACCAACTGAACCGTCTTCAATTGAACCGGTTAGGTTAAACCGGTTTTGAGTCAACCGTTGACCGGGTTGACCGGTTAACCTAAACCGACTCAAATTAAACCAAACCATCTTCTCTCTCCTCATTTTCTCTCTCTTCTTTCTCTTTCTTCTTTCTCTCTCTACTTTCTCTTCCTCCGGTCTTCCTTCTCCGGATTCCCTCCTCCGGTCTTCTTCTCCTTATCCTCCTCCTTCTTCTTCTTCTTTCTCCTCCTCCTTCTTATTCTTCTTCTTCTTCTCTTCCTTCCTCTCCCTCACGCTACTTCTCTTCCTCTCCTTCTCTCTTTATCTTCTCTTTTTTTTTGTGTGTTTGTTTGTGATGACTAAAGGGAGACCTTAACACCCTTTTTATAGCAAAACCATGTTGATAATCTTATGACAAGTGTCTCCTCTATTTCTCTCCTTCCTCCACGTTTTGGTTCCAACAATGTGAAGTGTTTGGTGTATTTTCTTGCCACATGTCCTCTCTTCCTTCCTCCTTCATGCTTGTAACACATGGGTCCTTAGGTGGCAACTCCTTGATCACCTTCTAGAAGATTAGTTGAATTGGAATCTTCCAATAAGAAACAACCACGTGTGCCACATGTCACTTAAGAAGTGTTTTCTGATCAATTAGATTGCTCCAAACATTCTGTAGAAGTTCTTATTCCTGATTCTTCTGATGCTTCGGTTTGCTCATTTTCTTGATAATAGTTTTAGAAAATATCAGACGATTCCCATAAATCTCCAAACTTCCAAAGACTGATTCTCCTTGATTTTAGATGAATTTAGCAACTTGAATCACCTCATTTGGAGTTTCCTAGCTCCTGTTATGATTTTCTGAAGTTTTCCCGGTTTAATCGGTTTTCCGACCGATACTCCGAAAAATGCATTTCTGCTCCGCTTCTTCCAAATCTGGTCTTGTAAATGTTCTTTATGCTTTAAAAAGAAAACATTTGGCCCGTCTCGTCTTCCGTCTCAAATTTTGGCAAAATTACTATTTTACCCCTGGGTTTGGCAAATTCACGGTTTTGCCCCTGTTGACTTTTCTTCTGCCCGTTGACCGTATTTTTAGATACGGGGTATCACATTCTTCCCCACTTACAGGAATTCGGTCCCCGAATTCTCCGTCACTACCAGACTTTGAATCGGCACTAAACCTTGCAAGTTGCTCCGACACTCGCTTCTAACACTTCCTTACTCGAACACTGCTGCATATCTCTGACTTCTGACACTCCTGCGCTCTTTCTAAATCTTCCGTCTAACTGATCTTTGCACTGATTCCCCCAAATATCATTCCTTTCCCAGGCTCTTAGTCTTGTCTACCTTGTTTCTCTTCACTCTTAACTGACTCCATCTGTCTCGAACTTTAGACTCACTCGCTGTTAACTTCATTACACCCTTTACTGCTTCATTCTCACACACCAAGGTCTCTTTATTCTTCCCACTTAACTGCAGCTTCATCTTCTCGATTTTGGGTTCTGCGTCACTGTGTCACTACTCTCTTTAACTGACCTTTCTTGAACCTCGATCTTCCACAAGTATTCACTTTGGTCTGATTCTCATTCTGACTTCCCCACTTCGCTTCGACTTCCACGTCTTCCACGGTACTGGTTTGTCTCCCCGAGACACTCTTCATGAATCCGCATTCCAAACCTGACGTCCTTACGGCTCTAACTCCATCCATACTGATAACCCCACTCTGATTCTGATACGGCCTCTTCCAGTTGCCCTGCACTAACACACTTTCCACCGACGATTCATACCAACTGTATCACTTCCCGGGTCAAATTGTCTCATGGCTTCTTTACACTCCATCTCGCTTTCGGGTTCGGTTCGGTCTCGCATTCGTATCGCATCGCCCATTCCGTCTTACATTCAACACAACAACTTTCTCTGGAGTGGTGAAATTCAAACCAATCCATTCCTCGATATCACTTCCCCATAGAGATATAGTTAGTTAATCATGTACCCGATGGTCACCCATGATTAAGTAACGATATTCTATAGTTCCGCTCTCTCGCGAATCGACAGTCGAATACAACCATTCTCAAGTTAGCTAAACACCTTAAACGAAAAGGTTCTAACACTTTTATTTCTAACAACTTAACGATTGCGATAAAATTTCAACTACTCAATCCAAGCCAACACAACTAGCAATCGAATGGCTTACCGCTACCATTCACACTCCTCACCCGCTATACCACGAATAAAACACAACCCTAATTATCCAATGCACCACTCAAGCATTAGATAAAACACGCAAGCAATAAAAATAAAAGCAACCAAGCAATCACTAGATCGCTCCGGATATGTCGTCAGTTTGGGTTTAGGCTATGATGAACGGTCGTCAGTTCCGCGCATCATCAGACTGCACGTGGTAATTCATTTGCATCCCAAACCATCACACGCATGCAAACAATTACTACGTAAGCCATAATGATAAGTAGAACAGTTCTGCATCACACACATACATAAGAACAACAACACACACATGTTCGAGGTTTTTAAATACATAGGTAAAACAGAAATACAACCACGAGACGTCCGTCATCCATACCCTAACCCCCAAACTGCACCGTCATAACCCGGAGATATCTGAAACAATATGCGAGAATCGCCGATCTAGATACACGCAACAACAACATAGTTAGTGCCCAACTTACCTGGCCTAACTATCCTAAACCTAACAGCCCCAACACGACCGGAATGCCAAACACAAACGGCATCGCGGCTCGCGGTGGTAACCACTGGCAGGTGCGCCGGGAGGGTGTGGTGGGTGTGCATCTCTGGTCGGCGCTCCAACCTGTTGTGGCTCTGCCATCGGACACAACTGCGCTACATGACCTCCGCGACCACAAATCTGACAAACCTGAACGGGCGCTGGGCGTGGCCCACGGTAACAAGCTGCTGCCTGATGATTTGTCGCTCCACATAGCTGACAGGAAGAAACAGACCCCGAAGAAGGCTCCTGAAAACACTCGGCTGCTCGATGTCCCTGACCTCCACAAATCTGGCAAACAACTGGCGCTGAACGGGACCGACGAGAACAGGACCTACGGGAACAAACAGATGCTCTGTGTCCCTCGTCTCCACACCTCCTGCAAGTCCTCGATGGTCTCGGTGGCTGCACCAATGGTGGCTGCGCTACGGGTGACTGTGCGGCTGGCTGCTGAATAACTGACTGCTGAATGAGCTCAGTGTCTCGACGACTCGGTCCAGGTCGATACTCCTCAGGCAATGGGGTACGATGCGGCTCTGCATCTGACATACGTGGTCCGGGCCCCGCGATCGGACAAGTCGGTGCAAGATGACCGTCCATACCACACATCTGACAATAATACGGGCTCGGCACCAAGACAAATGGAAGCCCTGAACTCCGCAGGCGCTACATGTCCGGCACACAGGCATATGCGGCACTGAATCTGGCGTATCTGCTGGTGGAATCTCTGGTGACGCAACGGGCTCGGTCGGTGGTACCTCTGGTGATGTAATTGACTCAACTTGCGATTCCGACCCTGTCGTCGACATCGGCTCAACTCCCGTGGCTGACTCCATCGCTGAGAGTGGCTCGGTGAAATCGGGTGATGGAGCTCCTGACCTCTGCGGCGATTCTGGCTGATGATGCGGCCCAATCTGCTGCTCCAAGACGTCCTCGAGTATCGCCATCTGCTCGTCCATGTGTTGCGCCCACTGCACATGCTGCTCCGGATCTAATGGCTCCATGTCCATGTCGAAAGCTGCATGTAGCGGGTCTAACTGAAGGTCCTCCCCACCAAGTGGAATGAAGTCTGACTCATGTAAGCTGAAGGGTAACGGCACATCAGGTGCCTCAAGCACCGGCGGTTGCATCCCCTATGGTACTGTAGGCGCCTCAAAATGTGGTGGCAATGGCGGCAACCCATAATCTGTAAATCCCAAATATCCCATCACTCATGCGGTCGGGTCTGCGGTACCTACGTCGTACTGTAGAGATGGAGGTAATGGATCAGGCAATGGCCTCCAATCTGCAGCGGCTGCTATCGCTCCCTGATGCACTCGGGGAACGACTGGCGGTCGCTCTGATATCCGATGCACACACCCACACACAATCCGTCCAGGGACACGCTGCTGCTGACTGCAATCAAAAACACAATAAACATTAGTTCACATAATACAAATTTCCTACCCCATCCCAACCCCGGATTTTACGAACGCGGCTCGGTTTCCTAATGGATGCTTGGGTAAGACACAATTTTGACTCGATAAAACCACGGAAAACACTCAAAAATGAATAGCTTTGAAACCCATGCAGAACCATGCTCTGATACCACCTTTCTGTAACGCCCCTTTCCCATTCTCCGCTGACCGTCGAGCTGACCGGCCAACAATCAAACAAGAACATGACCGATCGAACCCGAGTAAGTTGAACAGGAAAAGTTCGTCACGGGACGAAGCCAGAGACAGATCGGTTTGAGACAAAGGCTCGCACTAACCCGTCCTTGACTCCGCTATCCTCACTTCCATAGTACAAGTCGATCGCCTTGCACTACTTCAGCGAGTTGTGTCGGTTCGGACTAAACACAATATCAGGAAAGCATATTCATTTCTGAGTAAATCAAACGTTCAGCATAACGTTTAATCGTCACTTTACAAATCGTTTTCATCAATAAACAATCAACACGCAAATCAATACAAAAGTGGCGTCAAGCCGAACCGAAAGAAAAACCCCAAAACCATCGAATCAAAAACCCCGCCACAAGCCATCCCGAGACTACACCGAGGACCTCCCGCGTCCGTCACTGCTTAACCTGAAAACACAAAAAGAGTCTAATGAGCGATCTAAGATCACCCAGTGAATCAGCTCCCCACTAAGGCTTCTAATCTATCTATCGTCTATAGATTCCCGCCCGAAAACCCCAAAATAACAATCAATCAAACAAAATAGCCGATCACGCACTACCACGTCGTGTCGAGCCCACACACAATCAATTGCCAAAAGAAAGAGAAGGCGGTTAGAGGAAATCGGGAACACTGCGGCACATGTCCCCGATTGAGACTCGATCTATCTACCGCGCACTACCAATTACACCAACACAACACTGGGCCCCTACGATCTCGGTAACTTCCACGGGTTTCCACTGTTACCGACATGGTAACTAACCCTCGACTCCTGGTCGTCAACACCAAGTCCAACGGCCAGGACACCGTTCTCTGTCCATCGATACGCGGTGACTCCGACTACCCCTAGATAGCCCAAGCTTCCATGCAGTCGGGCCCTAGGACATAACCCCGTATTCTCCGGACCACACACCTACCGGCGTCACTCAGTAGGTTAACGCCATAACCAGAAACACCACGGCCCGGTTAGGCCACTACCCGAGGATCCAATCGGGTCGGAAGTACCGGAACGTACACAACACCTAGACTTGCGGGAACTAACGCACCCTAGAGTCCTAGTGCAGAAATGTAAACACGCAGACTCGCTTGGACTCTAGAAATCAATCTCAATCAATAACAACAATCAACTCAACACCGCTTCCCGCAAGTCTACTCACACACACCACACCGCCCCCTGACTCAGCACCATACCGAGTCAGCGGTTACGACTTAACCGATCCCGTGACCGAGTTAAGCAACAACACGGATCGCCCGGCCCAACAACGAGACGATCTAACAGGCCTGCACAGAAAACTCAACAAAAACCACACAACAACACAATTACGCAAACAACAGTCTACTCGGCCCAACACCGAAGTAGACACACAATCACACAAACACCACACAACCAGGCCTATTAGGGTTTCTAACGTCTTTTAATCAATTTACGCCCGCTACCTTGGATTAGCAGCTTGCTAACCCGTAGATGGTTCACCAATCACAACACTTCTCATTTCTTAACCTTTCCTAAACATCTTTTAACAGTCTCCGATCCGTCGGTTTAGAGCTAGTAGCTTACTAGACTCCCCGACGTCTCACCTTCATTACTTAATTCATTTAACCTCGGGAAACCCCGATACCATTCATATTCTATACGTTTGTTCAGGTTAAACTTCCGTATTTTAACTCGTCTTAATTCCCGTATATAGATTCATTTCATACTGTTATTTACTTAAATATATATGCATATACGGCCCTAATCATGCAACGACTATATGAATGCATCACGCAATGTTACTACCAACCTAACGGCACTCAACAGGTTTAATCCGTTTAAGTCTAGCATGCATCTTTATCCCTAGCCGGTTTAACGTTAATTCAATCAATCAATTCACAATTCAATTTATCATAAACGGGTATGCATTCCTATCTCTACGGTTTTCCCATTTATCGTTTTATATGCAACTACGGTGTTTGAGCTGACTCACAGTGATATGACGGAACGAACGGCACGGATGCGGATACGGCTTCCCGAGACCCCGAACTAAACCCGAACCTCTCGAATACACGAACACAAACCCCGAAACGTCACGAACACCCGTACACGAACCGCACACACAAACCGGCCGGAGTCAACGCGTTGACCGGCGTTGACCGATCGTTGACTTTGACTCCGGTTGACCGTTGACCACTGACCGTTGACCAAGCTAAACCGGTTGACCACTCTGAACCAACTGAACCGTCTTCAATTGAACCGGTTAGGTTAAAGTGGTTTTGAGTCAACCGTTGACCGGGTTGACCGGTTAACCTAAACCGACTCAAATTAAACCAAACCATCTTCTCTCTCCTCATTTCTCTCTCTTCTTTCTCTTTCTTCTTTCTCTCTCTACTTTCTCTTCCTCCGGTCTTCTTCTTCCTCCGGTCTTCCTTCTCTGGATTCCCTCCTCCGGTCTTCTTCTCCTTCTCCTCCTCCTTCTTCTTCTTCTTTCTCCTCCTCCTTCTTCTTCTTCTTCTTCTTCTTCTCTTCCTTCCTCTCCCTCACGCTACTTCTCTTCCTCTCCTTCTCTCTTTATCTTCTCTTTTTTTTTTGTGTGTTTGTTTGTGATGACTAAAGGGAGACCTTAACACCCTTTTTATAGCAAAACCATGTTGATAATCTTATGACAAGTGTCTCCTCTATTTCTCTCCTTCCTCCACGTTTTGGTTCCAACAATGTGAAGTGTTTGGTGTATTTCCTTACCACATGTCCTCTCTTCCTTCCTCCTTCATGCTTGTAACACATGGGTCCTTAGGTGGCAACTCCTTGATCACCTTCTAGAAGATTAGTTGAATTGGAATATTCCAATAAGAAACAACCTCGTGTGCCACATGTCACTTAAGAAGTGTTTTCTGATCAATTAGATTGCTCCAAACATTCTGTAGAAGTTCTTATTCCCGATTCTTTTGATGCTTTGGTTTGCTCGTTTTCTTGATAATAGTTTTAGAAAATACCAGACGATTCCCTTAAATCTCCAAACTTCCGTAGACTGATTCTCCTTGATTTTATATGAATTTAGCAACTTGAATCACCTCATTTGGAGTTTCCTAGCTCCCGTTATGATTTTCCGAAGTTTTCCCGGTTTAGTCGGTTTTCCGACCGATACTCCGAAAAATGCATTCTGCTCCGCTTCTTCCAAATCTGGTCTTGTAAATGTTCTTTATGCTTTAAAAAGAGAACATTTGGCCCGTCTCGTCTTCCGTCTCGAATTTTGGCAAAATTACTATTTTGCCCCTGGCTTTGGCAAAATTACGGTTTTGCCCCTGTTGACTTTTCTTCTGCCCGTTGACCGTATTTTTAGATACGGGGTATCACAATATTCATCCAAAAAATCTGAGATCATGCTCTCTTCTTCTCCCAACAAGTCAATCCCATCTCTTAAGGTCACAGCTTTGATGGATTTGTACTGTTCAGCTTTCCCAGCTTCATTTTGCCTTTGTATTGCTCCAGCTGTCTGCTGAACTTGGACATCTAGCTTCTTAACATGTGTGCTCAAGTATTCAAACTTCCCATTCAGATTTTCATGTATAGCATCCAGCTTCCTGTCGAAGTTTACAGCAGTCTTAGTCTGATCCTCTAGCAACTGCTTCATCATGGATTCCATCTTGCTCTTATAAGTATCAGCAGCAGGAGATGTCTGATAAGAAGATGATCCATAGGCTCTCTAATAAGAATTACCTTGCTGATTACCAAACCTGTTTCCCTGGAATCCAGAGCCACTGATGTAGTTCAAATCTTCTTCCTGCTTCTCCAATAACTGATCCATCATCCTTATCAGCTTATCAGATTGTTTATTTTGAGGAGGAAAAGGCTGATATGATGGAGATTCGTAATCTTTGGTAAATACATAGGAACCATAGCCTCTGCAGAATGAGTTATTCTGCTGATTTTCCAACATCCGTTTCATCATTCCCATCATCTTACACGCTGTGTCGATCGATGCAGAGTAGTGTCGATCGATGCAAGCTCGAAGATGTGTCGATCGACACACAGGACCGTGTCGATCAATGCAGTGTGATTACAGGCGTACCTGAAACGCAAGAACAGAAAAAGAAAAAAAAATTAGTAAACAGTAAAAAAAACAAAAACGAAAAACCTAATATAAACCCTAAGTTCAAATCTATCGAGGACTCAAAAGAGTCCCCGACAACGGCGCCAAAAACTTGATAGGTCGAGTTTTAATCCCTATATTAATTGCAAGTGCACAGTGATGTAGTTGTAGTACTTAGGGTATCGAATCCACAGGGACTCCGGTCAACGATAGATTATAAAACAGAAGAGATTAAACTAGGAGAAAGCAAATATGATCAGAAACTAATAAAGCAAGCAGAAAAGTAAATCAGGCGAGTTTGTGAGCAAGGAAGCGAAGCGTTAGGTCAATGGAGTTCTCAGGAAATCAGGAACATAAGCAATCAATCAAGCGGGATCTAATTAAGAACTGTTCTAGAACTCAAACACAGATATAGAACTAACCAACTGTCGTTGCGAGAATTCTCTAAGTCTAAGTGCAGCAATCCAAATTCCTTTGCAATTACTAACAGATTAAACTAGCTTTAAGATCAAGTTCGATATGTTCACAATTCAATTAAACCAAATTCCTTTGCGAGTAATTCAATTGCTCATCTAGGTTCTTTCTAGCTAACTAACCAAATGTCGTTGCATCAATCAACCTAACATCATTTATCTAAGTGGCCAGTTCAGATTAAGCATTAAGAACAATCCTAGACGAAGAACTAGAAAGTATGAATCCCTAACAGATTGATTAGCCTATAATTCCATGAAATCCCTAATGAGAATCCCTAAACCTAACATGTAATCTACTCAGACATGTTCATCGAAACAGAAGACATCATGAATAGAAAACCAAATATTATAAAATCAAATAAAGAACTGGGGTTCGAAATCAAGTCTCTTTCGAGAACAAGATCAGCCCCTAAAACTCTCTCTGAATAAAATAAAGCGTATGAAAAGCGTAGCCTAAACAATGGCTTAAAAACCCTAATATAATGGTCTAAAGTCAGTTGGGCTTCTTTGTAATTATAGAAACTTATGGGCTTAAGTTGCAATTCCCAAACTCTTCATAAACTCGCGAGAATGTGTCTGTCACGATCTTGTGTCGATCGATGCACACATTGCAACGATCGACACACATGTCTGAGATGGGCAGTGAACTCTTCCTCTCGGCCAAATGCTCCAAATAGCTCCAGAATGCGCCATAATGTCCAATTCCGCTCCAAACGTGTCTAGACTTGTAAACATATTAAAAGGACTCCAAAACATAATAAAAGACTCGATAAATAAGATATATACCATGGCTAAAATCCCTAAAATTCATGGTATATCACCAACAAAGATCTTTGTGGACAACAAGTTAGCAATAACATTGGCAAGGAATCCAGTCCTCCATGATCGAAGTAAGCACAACGACACTCGTTATCATTACATAAGAGAATGTGTTAGCAATATGGATGTGCAATTGGAGTATGTGAAGACAAATGACCAAGTAGCTGATATTTTCACGAAGCCACTCAAGCGAGAAGACTTTATCAAGATGAGGAGTTTGCTTGGAGTAACAAATCAAGTTTAAGAGGGGATGTTGAATTATAAACTTGATTTAGATCAAGGTTAGTTATTGGATCTATGATCTAAATAACATTTGGGCTTAACCCAAAATCTTAGTCCAAGTTCTAGAAATTTTTTTAGAAAATATCTAGTCACTCCACTTTTTCAAAATGTTCTAAAGAGTTTTAGAAAATAAATATCTATGTATTTTGTAATATAAAATTTTAGATATTATGATAGAATTTTTTAGATTTAGAATTAAAATAATGGAGATCAAAAATAATGGAGATCACAATTTTGAAAATTCCAAATAAAAAGTCTCCATGAAGATAAGCAGGAGATCATGGAGTCAATGCGTCTCAATCCTCCCCCATCTCTTCTACTCACATTGTAGAAGATAATTGGTATTTCTTTATTGCGATATGCTTTTTCTATTACAGTAAGCCTAATTAATTACACTATTTTAAAAACTGTTTGGGTTGTCATCGTTGCAACTTCAAGTCTACAACACTGCATATTCACTATTTAAATACTATTATTAGGTAGAGAGGAAAAAAGAGATGTCTTTGGGTGACTTTCTTTGACTCCTCTTTTGTCTCTTTTTAACACTTTTTGTTCACAAAATCAAAAAACGAGACTGACACAAGACTCCTTCAAAACACGTGCTTCTCCATCTATCTATATCTCCACGCTTCCCCATATGTATGATTTTCATTCAAAGACTATCACAAATAGTAACTATGACCACCCTTTTTACCCTTTCTCGGAGTAATTAATTTTCATGACATCTTGTATATTTGAACTTTTGATTCGGTCAAAATATTTATTTTAGGTTAGTTTCTATATAATTTGAAAATAAAATTACTTTACGCTTTTAAGAATTGTAACCTAATCAGATTATTTTGTGCCAAAAGCCACCAAATTTCAAAGAAAAGGACAGTTTTCCCCCAAAAATGCATCGTATATAAAAACAATTGTTTTACATAACAAAAGACAAATTGAATAAACATTTTTGTTAAAAAAAAAAACTTAAAACCCAAAAAATCAAGTTGCCAAAATAGAAAGAAAAAAAAGAAAACTCCTTATTTTGTCGTCTGGCCAAATCATAATTCATAAAATTTATCCATTGGATATTTTGAATTGCTCTCTTCAACATTATTCGCAAGTTATCAACGTTGGTGTACGAAACCAGCTTTTTTGTGCAGAAACAAAGCAACTCATGATTGTCATACAACAAAAAAAACAATAAGAAAAACAGTAAGATTTTTTAAAAGAAAATATTTGGCGTTCAATGACAATTACTTTGTTTTGAAGTTTTATTTTTACTAAATTTGTTTAGAAGTTGATTCGTTGGTTCAATTATCACACAAAAAAAATACTGCAGAATCCAACAGTTTTGGAAACAATCTGTATCATTTGGTTAATATTTTTTTCTCAAATTTTTGTACATAGTTTCAAACAATTCTTCCCTATGTACTATCAACACACAATATGCTAATTTCTCTAATTTAAAATTAAAAACAAAAAATTAAGCTAGTTTTTTCAAAATAGCTTTCTTAGTTTTGGACTTGAATTTGGATTGAAGCTTGCGCTTCGCACATGAATCAGTTTGAGAAGAATCTTTGCATGATCTCTTCTTCATAACAGGAAACTTCTTTCTCTTCTTCTTATTCTTCTCCACCGTCGCTTTCATCACCTTCGTCTCTGTAATCGTCTCTAGCTTTGGCTTCCATTTTCGCAGACCAACCAGCTGAACATAATCTTTCTTCAATTTCACCGTCGTACAAACTCTCCCTCCGCTCTCTCCTTCTTCTTCCTTTTCTCTGTTTTTTCTACCTTCCGTCATCAGTTCCGACATGAAATCTTCAGACACACGAATCCTCAGCTTCTCTCCTGCTACTCCCTTTTGTATAAGAAAAGGCTGCTGTTGAGTCCCGGATGATTTTCCGACCAAAACGCCTCCGTTTTTAGAGGATTTCAAGGCGGCGATGGCGAGGAACGAGAGATCGTTCATAAAGAAATCAGACGGAAGGAGAAAGTAGTTGAGCCCGAGCTTAAGCGTGTCGGTTTCAGACAGAACAGGTGTTTTCTGTCCGATGTAGAGCGAGTCTGATCTGCAGATTTTGTGCTTTGGGAAATCTCTTGTGAGCTCTGAGACCACCACTGGACGGTCGTAGACTTCTAAAGAACCGTCGGATCTTACGAGTTTGATCCTTCGTTGATTTTCTCCTTCGTCGTCGCCGTCGCTGCTGGATCGGTTCGGTCGTGGATGGATACAGAGCCAACCCGATGGTGCTCTATGTATCTTTACGAGTAGACTCGCGACCTTGGCGATATTATCACGACCCATTTAGTTATTAACTGGATTTAGGGTTTTTTTTTTGCGAACAACAACACGAAAATTATTCCCTTCTCTGTTACGAAACGAAGGTCATGAAGAAAGTTGATGGGGAGGAGAGAGAAAGAGATTTGTAGTTTCAGTGTGAACAAATGAGACGAAGTTTTGCTTTGTATATTTATACACTATTTTACATTAGGGGAGGGACTTATGCTTGCTTATACAGACAATATTTACATACACAAGGATTTAAAAATGAATAAAATTCAAATGTTAAACAAATTCTGTTTTTTTTTTTTCATGTCAAGTGAATACGTTTTATTGATAATGATATGATGTATTTTTGAGATAAAAGAGCCAACATAAAATAAATATTTTCTGGAAATTAAGTTGGTGAAATAATAAAATATCTCTGAAACAAAAGTCTATAAAAATTATTAATCTATATCTAAAAATGACATAAAACTATAAATTTCAAACCGTAACCTTAACAAATCAAATTTGCAATTCATGATATCCGTGGAGAACAAGAAGCGCGATAAATTATTGTAGTTCGCGGTCCACCGAACAATAACATCAACAACATAGAGACTGTCAGATAGACACTCTCTCACAAAGCCAAACCAAGAACCCAACTGCACAATCGACAAGAAAGAACCTATACTGGTTTCCCTAAATCTCTTTCAGATTCGGTAATGACGCACTCATAAACGTCCAACTTCAAACCTATATAAAAGCCTTAAAAAAAAACTCAAATCTCCAACGAAGCCTAAAGAAACTAAGAACCCAAAAATAGGATAAATAAATAAAAAAACACTCACAACGAAAATCACAATGAACCACCGAGATGCAAGCTAAGAAATTAAAGTCGGAAATAAAACTAGCAATCAATCCTAGTAGTAGAGGTGACCAAATCAAACACTAAACCGAGTCTAGCCCAATAAAGGACTAAACCACAAACTAATTAACTAGCCTAAACCAGCAGTTCTAAACCAAAGACCAGCACAAACTACAAACTACTAGCTAGACCAAACAATCTAGACTAACTAAAACCCAAGACCTAACCAGCTATCCAAACCGAATCACAAACCAACCCATGAACACTAATGAGACGAGAAACAAGTTAACCAAGCAGCTCACACTATAACAGATTACCGACAACCTGAGCAGCTTACTAAATACGTTCCAATTCGAAGATCTTCATACATAGAAAAGGTTATAATAAGGAGTATATCGCTAGCACGGTACGTACCATTATGTATTTATGTTTACTTCTTTGTCAAAGAATATCCAAGTTTTAGTAATTAGATATAAGATGTCTTAGGTTTGTCCTAATTAGATATAATATGTCTTAGGTTTGGTCCAAGTTGTGGTGTTAAATGTGATTAAAAAGCGATTACTTTATTGATTAATATGAGTCTGACCATGTTTAGCGTGCGTGACGGCATTATGTAAAACTCTATGATACAAATTAGGCCTGGGCGTTCGGGTATTCGGGTCGGGTTCGGGTCGGGTCTATTCGGGTACAGGTATGTTCGGGTAAGGAAGTTTAGTACCTATACAGGTTCCGACTAAGTTTCGGTTCGGGTTCGGGTCGGGTCTTTTCGGGTCCGGGTCGGTTCGGGTCCTAACTTATTATACCCGTAAAATATCGGAAATAAACGGATCCATTTCGGGTTCGGTTCGGTTCCATATATTTTCGGTTTTTTATGAGTATTTTTTACCCAAAATATCCAGAAAAAATTAACCGAATCAAATTAAGCAAAAAAATTTCATATGTCATTCCATCATAGTCTTCATTAGCACCATGCATAAGGTTATATCTGCTATTTTATGTCATGTGTGTAAAAACGTATTAGTTAAACATTTATACAACTGACTATATATATAACATATAGTAACACAAGTTTTACTAAGTTCAAAGAATAATCTCATATTTGAAGTTCTCCAAATATAAAGCTCATTGACACGAGTGATGAAACTAAATGACTAATCCTAATGGCTAATACTGTAAAGGGTAAACTTTTTTAGTAGGTTATTGTCTTTGATTCGGGTCCTCGGGTACCCGTTCGGGTTTCGGGTAAATACCCGTACCCGTACCTATACCCACGGGTATGCTAACTAAATACCCAATAGGGTAAAATGCTTATTTCGGTTCGGTTACAGGTTCGGGTATTTTTTATCGGGTCCAGGTTCGGATATTCGGGTCCGGGTATTTTGCCCAGGCCTAATACAAATAATAAAAAATTGAATTGAGAGAGAAAGAAGACTTATATATACCGGTGGAAAAGCAAGTATCGAGTGTTCTTTTTAGACATTTCAAGATTGGTTTTAAGGTACTTCAACTTTAACGGATTATGACATTATGTTATGTCTTCGTAAGTATTTTATAGCCACACATTTCGGAAAACTCTATAATAGTCATTTAATCAACTTAACCTATTATTTACCGGTTCTGGACACAATCCCTACTTTGCTACTTAGTTAAGCGATGATCATCATTTTTCATTCTTTGTTGTAAAATTGAATATTGTTGATATTATTGACTAACTGGTTTCTCTCTTACAAACATCTATAATACAAAAAAAAATGAAGAAGAATTTTTTTTATCATCATCCCAGTTTCTATCCTATAAGAATTTCGTTTTGAAGAGCATTTTCGATCAAAATTATCTAGTTATATGAGAGAAAGAGAACTCTCTATGAGTAAAACATCAACACTATTAAACCAATAATAAATTTAATATGAACTTATAACTAATTATCTAATTTAAAATTACTTAATTTCAATATAATTATTTAAAAACATTAAATTGTAAATATGAAATAAATAATTATTAGTCATATGAAATACAAGTTTATAAAAAATAAAATATATTAATAATCAAAATATAAATTTATATATACATCAGGTATATAAAAATTAAAACAAACCCGCATATTACCGCATGTTATCTCCTAGTTGATACATATAGTTGATGGATAGTGCTTCAAGTCTAGAAAAAAACTCCAAGATAAATGTCATATCATAAAATTATGAAAAGATATATACATAATGATACACACCGTGTTATATTTCTTTTCTCAATCGTGCTAAGAAACTCGTATAACCAAAATAACTAGGTGATTGGCCTGCACCTTGTGCAGGCATTAATATATTTTAAATAATTATTTTGGATGCTGCATCTAGATGTTTTGTTTTTAATTTTATATCTAGATAGTAAACCTAAATATTTGTTTGTTTATTTTTTCTATCTTGGATCATTATCTAAATGCAATGCGACTAATTAAAAAATATATTTTAATTTAAATACAAAAGGGTTACTTCTAGATATATATTTTAATTATTTTTAATTAGATCTTGACATATATATGCAAAATCAGGTTTTCGTCGAAATCACGTTTACCGTAAAAATTGTATTTTCCGTCAAAATTACATATTCCGTCAAAATTGAGTTTTCTCGCAAAATCATATTTTCTATATGTATCCGTCAAAATAATGTTTTCCGAAAAATCATATTTTCCGTCAATAACACATTTTACGCAAACTCCCATTTTTTACACGTTTTTCTCCAAAATCGTGTTTCCCGCAAATTCATGTTTTTCCGCAAAGTCATGTTTCCCGGAAAATCTTGTTTGCAGAAAAAATCATGTTTTCCTTAAAAATCATGTTTTTCTCAAAATAAAATTGACCGCAAAATTGTGATTTTTTGGAAAATTGTGTTTTTTCGTCAAAATCTTGTTTTCTGCGAAATCATGTTTATCACTTTCTTGAGAAATCATATTTTCTGTCAAAATCATATTTCGTCAAAATGTTACTTTCCGCTAAATCGCATTTCCATCAAAATAACGTTTTCCGTCAAATCATGTTTTCTGTAAAAAAATCATAATTTCCGGCAGTATCTTGTTTTTCTCAAAATTGTATTTTCCGCACAATCATGTTTTCCGTAAAATTATATTTTAGCAAAATTATGGTTTTTTCAAAACCCGCAAAAATTATAATTTTTTTACGCAAAATCACGTTTTCCGTTAAAACCGTGTTTTCCATTAAAATCAGGCAATTATGTTTATCGCATTTTCTATAAAATATTGTATCTATTTCTATTGTTTTAAATAATAATATTAAATAAAGTCAAAGAATAGTAGAAATTTGTGGTGGTATAAAGACAAAAATGTGATTGTAGAAATATTTATATTTAATATAGTCATATATATATATATATATCTACATATATCACATAAGAAATTAATTTTATATAGATATATCTACATATACAACGTAGTTAACACTTTCTTATATCAAAAGATTAATCATCAAATAAGTTTATTAAGAAATCCAAAAAAAAAATTACAATATCATTAAAATATTTTATGTTGAGAATGAATGAGTTAGTTGCAAGATATATCTTATATATTTTGTATATATGTGATAATGTTATGGCATCATCCAATATACCTAAGATAAAATAAAATAATGTTTAAAGATATTATAGATATTGTGTTAGAAATAATTAATAATAACTAATTTTGAGAGTTAAGTTAAATTTGAAGATATTTTAGATATTGTGTTAGAAATAATTAATTTTGAGAATTAAATTTGAAAATTAATGAGAGAGCTCCATTCTCTCAAAATCACTTCCCAAATAATAGTATAGATTCATAATAGTACGAGACATGTTAATGTCATAGTTTAGATAAATTACTAGTTATATATTTTATCCGCTTTATTGTTTGTTTAATCCATCTTATCTATTTTAGAGTAAGATTGAACCAACGAAAGATGAGTGGCAATCGAAAACTAAAGCGTTTCGTCTAAGTTGCAAACTGGTAAGAGAAGTAGCATGCAGCCACCTCTCATCTCATTTGGTCTAAGTTTGACCAACCAATTAGTGAATAGTTGCAGTTACGTTGTCTTACTTTGACTCGCTTCTTCTTTCCTTTATTTAGATTTGAATTGCCACTCCCGCCTTCCTTTTCATCCTCTTTTTGTTTTGCATGCTTTCCTCATTTTTGCCTTTTATTTCAAAATTTACTAGATTCTGATCCGTGCTATTAGCACGGAATAATTTTTTTTTAATAAAAAATATTTTACTATTTTTTATGGTTTTAAAAAATTTATATTTGTATATAAACATTTTCATATAGTGTATGTCATTGTATTCATGTCTTAGTGATAGATTCATATTGGTTATATTGAAATATATGTTTTTCCGGTAAACTTTTTTGGATCTAAATAAAAACCGCTAGAATTCCGGCCGGATTTTTGAGTCATTTCCATGTGGATCCATATTAGTTCGCTTTTAATATTAAAAATATTTAAATATCCAAAAAATCGAGGCCATTTGGGTTCGAGTATTACCCGAACACATGAAAATATCTAAAATCCAAAAATACATGAAAGCCTAAAAATACTTGAAAATCCGTGAAAATATCTGTAAACTATAATATAACTGAAATATATAAAATATATTTTAAATTTTGAAAACTAAAAAAATCTAAAATATTAAAATAATACCCGTAAAACTCAAAAATAAATAATATATTTAATATTTTTTTTGTTATTTGGATATCCGAACGGGTCTTCGGTAGGAACTAAAAGCGATCTAGACCCATTGGTGAATGTAAACTATTCTTTTACCTTGAACTTTTAAATCATAAATATATTCAGTTAAAATTTAATTTTAGTTTCAATTGTTTGATTTATTAATCTACGCAAATAATAATATTTATACTTAACAACAAAAAATCGATTATATGAATCTTATATTAAAAGTTCAGATATTACTAATAATATAGCTGTAAAGTGGGTCAAACTCGTCCGTCTGAGCCACCTGCTACGATCTATTTCGATAAACAAAACCCGTCTCGCGTAACCCGTGAAAAAGACATTATACACGCACAAGTATCACCTAAATTTGCAAGTTATTTACCAGATCCACAAATATTGAGCAAACTTGTAAAATTATTTTATATGTGTTTTAATTATTCAATAATATAAACTAAATACTATATAAAAATAAAAATATCACATTTTATTAATATACTGAATTATTTAATATTTATATTGATATATAGAAAGCTATATATAAAAATGGTTTACTTTAATGTGGGAAACTTTTTATTTTTGGAATATAATAATTATTTATTTATTTAATATAAAATATGTATGTAAAATATAATTTGGTTTATTAATATGTAAATCTCATTTATGATATTAATATTTTTAAATATGAACTAATATAATAATTATTTTTTTAATTAATAAAAAAATATCTATGTAAAATATAATTTGGTTTATTAATATGTAAATCCCATTTATGATATTAATATTTTTAAATATGAACTAATATAATAATAATTTATTTAATTAAAATAAAAATAGTTATGTAAAAATATTTTGGTTTATTAATATGTAAATCTCATTTATGATATTAAAATTTTTGAATATTAACTAACTAAAACTTTATGAAATTGAATAATAGTAATTAATATCTTAAATAATTTTTTTATTTCAGTTATGTTAGTTAATATTTTATTTCTACAAGATTAAATATTTTCTAAAAATAAATAGCATTTATTAATATTAGTAGTTAATTTCGAATTAATTAATTTCTAAAAATAAATATATAATGGTTAATCAAAATATCTTAACTATAAATATTTTTTGAAATAATTTGGCATTTGTTTAAAAAAAGATTTATTTGTAAGATTTTCTTACAAAAAAAAACTTTCCTTTTAAATAGTATTTTCATAATTATTTAGCTTTAAAATTAAGAAAGAAAACCAATGGCATTGCTTGTAAATAAACTAAAAAGAGTGGGTAGTTTCTATTTTGTACTTCTACTTTAATAGTATAGATTAATAGTATAGATAATAAAACTTTTGTCAAAATGAATATACACTTTGGTTAGGTTAGAGCATCTCCAACCTTGTGCCAAATTGGATGCCAAATTCAATTTTGGAATAAAATATACTCCAATCCTATCTCATTTTCAATTGCAAAATGGCATAATTCTATTTTTGATTCCAAATATAGAACCATCTAATTTTCAATTGCATTTTGCAATTGAACTTTTTATTTATAAAACAGTCCTTCAAATTTTGTATATTTTTACTTTAAGACATAAATAATTGTTTTGGTGATAATTCCTTTTTATTGATGATTATAATTACTAAATGACCGGTTCGTTTTTGGAAGAAGAAAGTGTTACATGACATTATGATTGCGTGTATAATTATGCATAACATGATAATCGAAGATGAGCGCGACCTCAATGCACCAATTGAAGTTGGAAGAGAAGTTCCACTTCCAGAAATCGACATAGCAGAGAACGATAATACTCGGTTCCAAAAGTTTCTTGCTAGATTTAGAAAAATCAAAGATAAAACGCTAATTTTCATTTCGAAACGCATTAGTTGATCACTTATGTGTTGACAAAAAAAAAATAGTTGATCACTTATGGGAAAAATATTCGAATAAGGATGATTAAATTAAAATCTACTTTGTCTTATTATTTCTGTATAATGTAATGTGTTTCTTTATATTATAATAGTTAAATTTAAATAATATAATAATTTATGAAAGTTTTGAAAAAAATGGATCAATTTATAAGTTTTGAAGAAAATGTGTATAATTTGTAATTAATAATAAAATAGAAAAGATAAAATATATTTATAATACTCAATTTCAAAATGGAATATAGCATAATACATTGGAGAGAATTCCAATTACATTTTGCATTTTTTCTATTTTGGAATGAAAAATGCAATTGAACATTGGAGATGCTCTTGGCGTTAATTAAATAGAATCACACAAATAGAAACAGTTTCTTCCTCTTTTGTGGTTCTCAAGTTAGATTGTTGAATACATAAGTTGAGTGATACTTTAACTTTTGGTTTACACTCAATGTATTAAATTTCTACACGGAACATCGATTATCTACCATTGATATACAACAATTCGTTGATTGCTCAAGCTTGTATTATAAATCGCTTATCGTGGATATTTCAGATAAAAACACTTCAAGCCAGATACACTAGACGGATATGTATATAACTCAATATTGATATTGCAAGACTGACTATGTTCATTTAATTTCAAGAACCAGTCCAAATGCTAAATCTTAAAGTTTGGTAAGCAATTAGTCATAGTTTTTATGCTAGCAACTTTAATAAGAAATCCAAACCGACGTACGTAGTTTGTTTGGTGACCAAACAATAAGACGACAAGTAGCTATGGCTTTGAGTAACTTCAAGTCTTAATGACCCATTCGCTAATTTCTAAAAAGTTGGTCTCCTCATAATAATGATTAAATTTAATATATAGTTGAAGGCAAGTAAACAAACCATTAAGGCGATTGCACAACCCCACCATTTAGATTTGCTTCCATCACTATACTCCAAACTCGTACCAAACGACTTGTTTCATTTAAATTCTCAGTGCATTGAACCTCTATTATGAAATTTTTAGGTGATACTCTTAATCTGATTCACCCCAATTTGCAGAAACAAGTCAAGTGATGTTTGTATTGCCTGGATAATCTTAAAGCTGAAAAGTAACAGACAGATAAAAGCTCAATAATTAATACTCCAACCAGGTCGATTCTGAGATTTAAGAAGTTATAAATTCTTTAATGTAAATTTTTATAAAATAGTTTTGTTTATAATTTGGAAACTATAAACCATATTGATATTAGTTTTATAAAATTTTGTGGTCAAAACCATTAATTTATTTGACATTGCTAAGGCCAACTTCAAAATTGTCTACAACAGAGAAAATTCTCGAGCGAACAATAAACTGGACGAAGCCCAATGATTTTGACCCAATATATTTTAAATAAAGATCGACTAAAACCCTGCTAAAAACAAAGTCCATCTGTTTTGAATAAAGTCTATTTTATCCAAATTCCAGTGTTGAAAATCTCATCCCTTTGTTGGACAAGTTGGAGAAATAACCTTTTGAATAAAAGTCGAGTCCACACGATAAAAGGCCTCATTCTTTTGTTTGGATCAACAACATGGCAATATATGTGTATATCTATTTCTTGTTTGTAGCATTATGGGAACTCGTGGTGAAAGATATTCAGGATGCGTGCAAGCTTTTAGAGCCAATCTATGTCTCTGTTGAAGTTTCATGGCTATGACTATGGCTATGGCTATGGCAGAGTCTATTTGAATTCATGTCTTTTGATATGTATCTGTTTGTGTATACAGGTGTGGCATTCTCAAAAACATTGTGCATATCTATTCCTTTCATGGGGGCAGTGACATACGAAATCATATGGAGGTTCACGTAGTAGTCCGGTCCGTAAATTCCAGCCTTTAAGCCGCTGAAAGGTCGGCCCGGAATGCCTCGGTAGTCTTTCTAATGCCTTCTTCCTTCATTCATTTTCATATCAGCCACGGTTGTTGGATACTAGCTTTCCGTATGTTCAACATAGCTTTACAATTTGGTTTACTCTTTTCTGTGATTGCAGAGTGAAGCCCGTAGAGGAAGTGTTAGTCATCTTGCCTTTTCTTATCCGAACAAACAACTATTTGAGCCGCTTGAATATGTTGTCGACTGACCGAATGTAGCGTCTATACATATTAATATATTTAGACTAGAAGCCTTTATAATGTTCTTTTGTGTTTACCGGATGAAAATCTTCGAATGAGAAAAAAATTGTCTAATGCATTTTTGTTCCTATACAGTTTGTCTTCTCAACATCAGCTGATGGAAAAATAAAACCTTCGTTGTAGGATAAGTGTTCAAGAAAGCGTTAGGCGCTAGTCGGGCGGCAACCCACTATCTAGTGCCTAGAACGCCTAGTTGGGACCTAGACGATTTTAGACAATATATGCATTTATAAAAGAAAATAATATATATTAGATATATTATATAATATATATCACATAATTCAAATATTTTTAGTCTTAAAAATAAATTTAAAATCCAAAATACATGGAAAGAACAAAAAATATTAGTTAAATTTATTAGCACACGACATTTGCTATCAAATCTGTTAAATTTATAACATTGTTTTTATTGATAACCATTAATTTATAAAGTAAGAACTTATAAATTTAGTTATATGTAATAAAATTTTAAAATTACACCGAAACAAACATGAAATTTAAAAATCAAATGATAATTGGTTAAAGATTGTGTATAGCCGCCTAAAATCGTCTAGGCCCGCCTAGGTCTGCCTAGAACCGCTTAACCCTGTCTAGGACCGTCTAAAACCGTTTAAATCCGCTTAATAACACAAACACCTAATTTTAACGCCTAGGAAAAAAACGTCACGGTCAAAGATCGCCTAACGCTTAAGCCCCGTCTAGGCGGCCGCCTATACCGCTTTTTAGAACAGTGATGATAAGTGTATAGCGCTGATGTAACAAGTTTCATCCTACTTTCTTAAGTTTTCTCAGCATTTCTAAGCATTGAATTTTATCCTTTCTAAAAGCACTGATGCAACAGTAGTTTGTCTTTTCTAAACGTGGATTCTAATGCATAGCAATATATAATTTTTAAATTATATTAAAAAATAATCAAATTCAAAATAAAAATAAAAATAAAAATTGTTATGCTACATTAATGGCAACAAAATTAGAATGGAATAATGGATTAGCAAAAAAACTATAAATGAATATAGAAAATCCACAACAACTATGAAAAAAGAAAAAGACAAAATCTGGATGTGAAATGGAAAAAATAATTTTAAATATTTTATACTGTATGTTAAAAAAATTACACGCTACATATGAAAGACAATAAATATATTAATTGGATAAACCAAACAAGATATTATAAATATGGTCTAAACAAATATTTCCCCCCAAAAATTAACAAAGTTCATATAACAAAAATCAATACATAGTTAAGCTATAATAAGAAAACATCGCAAGTACGAATGAATTACACACAAAAACTAAATGTTTAATGTTTACATAAAAAACAAATAGATATAAATAAAATAATTAAAAATTGCTCGACAAAAGGATAGACTGTCATTGTATCTATCAAATCGGGTGTTTACACTGCCCCACAAGATTGTCTAGAGCTTTACACGCGCCCACTAAAAAGGCGATAATTAGGGCGAATTCCCCAGCTTTCTTGTCGCTGCCACCGGCGGTCAGCCCTACGCTGGCCGACGAGAAATTCCGTTTGTGATGCCTCCCAAGAAGAAGAAAAAGGGCCGCTCTCATCCTGCTGCCCTGCCGATGTCAAAATTCTCTCGTGTAGCTGCGGCTGGGCCTTCGTCTTTTAGATTGAAGGCTAAGACTGCAATCCCATCAGCCGATGCCGAAGGCATCTCCTTCGCCACTGTCCAGGAAGCTCCTCCGTCTAGCGATGTTGCAGTAGAGCACCAAACGACAGAAACAATCTCTTCAACCGAAAAAGCTCGGGACGTTGAGACTAGTCCTAATCCTGCCATCCTGGATCTGACTGGGAAAGCACAGGATGAAATTACTCAGGCAGCAGATGATATTACTCAAGGGAAATCGATTCCTGCTCCTGCATCTGACCCAACTAAAAATGGGTCTCAACTAGACAAAGAGCTCGCCCTTCACTCAGAGGCTGAGCTGACTGGTCCTATTTTAGCGGAAGCGCGGAGTCCTCCTACTACCACTGCTTCTCCGGAAGGTTCGCCTAAGAAGAAGTGGGCTTCACTTATTACAGAATCTTCTCTGCTGGAAGAGATTGGCACCCCTACAGAACATGTCTCGGGAGCTCCATTCGTTCTAATACCGGATGATAATATTGAGGCTGCTAAAGAGGAGTTCAAGGAATTTATCTTTGCCAGGTTTCACGGAGATTGTCCAGCAATGGGAAGAATAATAGGGGTCGTCAATGCGATCTGGGCCAAAACCGGTCCCCGTATCTTTGTTCATCGGATTGGTGCTGGTACATTTCTCTTACGTGTTACTAACCCGAGAACAAAGGAATATCTTCTGAGCAGGAATGTGTGGAACATCGCTGGATTCCCCATGTTTGTTGCGCCGTGGTCGTCCGATTTCAATACCGAACAACTACCCCTCACACACGCGGTTGTTCCTGTTGAATTCAGAAATGTGCCATACCTGCTTTTCAACAAGCAAAGTTTGAGCAGAATAGCGACCCCAGTGGGCAAGCCGATATCTCTTGCTCCAGAAACTGAAAGAAAGGAAAACTTCGAAGTTGCTAGAGTCTTCGTGCGAGTTGACTTAACGAAGAAACTGCCACACAAGATTGTCTCCGGTTTCTCTAATGGAAGAGAGGTTGAAATAGATGTGGCTTATCCCTGGCTTCCTATAAAATGTAATCTATGTGGGAAGTATGGCCATGGATCACCATCTTGCACAGTCATTATGAAAAGAGAGACATCAATCCCAACTACTCATACTAGGAATGAGGATCAAGCAAACCGCCCATCAGACAATCGTGATGGTAGAACCCATAAGAGGAGAGCTCGTTCCCGTAAATCAAGATCTCGTTCTGTGTCTGTGCATGATAAAACACAAGAGGAATCATCTATGACTGGAGAAGCTTCGACGGACCAAACCCCGAATAGTAGGTTGGAAGTCAGAACAGGAAACTGTACTGAGGTATGTAAAGATGATATTGTGGTTGCGCCAGTAGTGAGTCAACATATGGCTGAGGATTCTCCGTTAGGTGATTCTGATTCTGGTAAGATCTCTGCAACCATTATGCCACCCTCTCGGGTGGAGCTACAGAAGTCTTCAGGGAAGCCTGTGGATATATCGCATACGGCTAAATCAGACCTTCCTGGTCTTGCTCTGGGAAACAAGTTTGGGCCACTGTCGACAGATTCGTTGGCTGATTCAGGGGAAGATGAAGCTCTTTTCTTCTTGGTTTCTAACCAGAAGAGTGGCCGAAAGGTCACACAAAAAAACTAAATATTAATCATGTTTTTTGGGTGGAATATTAGAGGACTTAACAGCGACAGATGCCACACTATGATCAGAAATTGGATTAACATCCATCGACCTCTTTTTGGAGCGTTCTTGGAGACGCATATACTAGAAGTAAACTCGGAAAGAATAATGCATGCTATTCCTGTAGGATGGCAGTTTTTGGGCAACTTTGCTCACCATAGCTATGCTCGTATCGTGGTGGTCTGGGATCCATCTGTTACTGTAATTGTTTTCAAGATGTCAGCTCAAGCTATCACGTGCGGAATTTTCATTGCGGCGGAAGGTATCTCTCTCACGATCACGTTTGTCTACGGCTTTAATGCCATGGAAGATCGGAGAGCTCTTTGGGAAGAACTTAGTGTCTTGAATGCTACCACACCTGCTGGCCGCTACCCATGGGCAGTAGTTGGGGATTTCAATCAGATATTAAGCGCCTCTCATCACTCAAACAGTCTGGACCTTGAGGTTGATGTAGCGGGTATGGATGAATTCAATCTGGCTCTACAAGATGCAGACTTATTTGAAGCACAATCTAAAGGACTGCCATTCACATGGTGGAATAACCAGGATCAGAATCCAATTTCCAAGAAAATAGACCATGCTCTAATCAATATGGCTTAGGCAGCACAAATACCGGACTCGTATGCGGAATTTCTCGAACCTCAACAGTCTGACCACGCACCATGCATATTCCGGGTTCCCTCTATGAGCAGAAAGTCAATAAAACCATTTAAGTTTTATAATCACTTGATTGATCTACCCCAGTTTCAGGATACGGTTAAGGAGAGCTGGAACTGCGGACAGATTACGGGTACTTCACAATTTAAACTTATCAGGTCTCTGAAGCTCCTGAAACCAACTCTAAGGAGACTGAATAAACAGAACTTTAGTGGCATTACTGCTAGAGTAAAGGATCAAGCAGCGACTGTTATGAGTTTACAGCGTACTCTCCTGTCAGCTCCAACGTCAGCAGTAGCAAGAGAAGAACATCAAGCCAGAAATAAGTGGCAGATCCTGCTTAAAGCAGAGGAGAAATTTTTCCGTCAGAGATCGAGGGTACGTTGGGTGGATGTTGGAGACCGCAATACTCCTTTCTTCCACAGAATGGTTACTCAAAGGGCTGCAAGGAACCATATTCATTACCTAAGAGACTCGGGTAATCAAATGATAACGAGAATGGATGATATTAAAAGCCATGCTGCTGAGTATTTCAAGAGAATCATTGGCACCACAGATATGGAGACTTCGCCAGTGACGTTACCAATCATTCATGACATGCTCCCTTTTAGGTGTACTGTGCAACAATGTGAAGCTCTTCAGACACCAGTTTTAGCGGAGGAAATAAGGTCCACTCTGTTTGCAATGCCGCTCAGCAAAAGTCCGGGTCCAGATGGGTACCCGGTGGAGTTCTTTCGGGCGTCTTGGTCCACAACTGGTCCTGATGTAGTGGCTGCAGTATTGGAGTTTTTCAGAAATGGACGTTTGTTGAAGGATATGAATAACACCATTCTCGCTCTGATTCCAAAGACCCCTGAGGCATGTTCTCTTGGAGATTATAGGCCCATTAGTTGCTGCAATCTTGTGTACAAACTAATCTCTAAGATTATAGCAAACAGACTAAAACCGGTCCTCCTAGATTGCATCAGCCACAATCAAGGAGCGTTTCTTAAAGGGCGGAGTCTTGGTGAAAATGTACTCCTTGCATCTGAGCTGATACGCAACTACCAGAAATCGTCTTGCGCCCAAAGTTGTATGCTAAAAGTGGATATCCGTAAGGCATTTGACACGGTATGCTGGGACTTTTTTCTCAAGACATTAAATGCTCAAGATTTTCCTCCATTGTTCAGAACATGGATCCAAGAATGCATCACCTCACCCCGATTTTCAGTTGCTATAAATGGTGAGCTTGCTGGTTTTTTCCCGGGTAAAAAAGGAATGCGGCAAGGAGACTCTCTGTCTCCTTATCTGTTCATTATGGTTATGGAAGTCTTGACGAAGATGCTAGAAAGAGCTGTTGAAGCTGGGAAAATAATCTTACATCCGCTTTGTTCAGAACCACGCATCACCCATCTACTGTTCGCTGATGATCTCCTGATCTTCTCCGATGGCTCTCGTTCTTCAATTGTCGGTATAAAGGAGGTCCTGGCCGAGTTTAAAAGCTACTGTGGTCTGGACATTAATCCGACGAAATCGGATATATACTTTGGAGGTTATTCTGAGGCGGATATGAAAGAGCTAAGTGAATTCTCAGGTTTCAATCAAGGAATCTTTCCAGCTCGTTATCTCGGGTTACCTCTTAATCCGAAGAAAATAACTATGGCAACTCTCCAACCATTCGTGGAAAAGGTAACATCAAAGCTTCATAGTTGGACTGTGAAATGTTTATCATTTGCGGGGAAAATCAGATTGATAGCTTCAGTAATCTATGGAATGGTGAACTTTTGGAGTGCTGTTTTTGCTCTTCCAAAACGGTTATATGCTAAGATAGACTCACTATGCGCTGCCTTCCTTTGGAAGAACAAAACAGACTCTGCAAGAGGTGCGAGGGTTGCTTGGAGTGATATTTGTCGACCTAAGGTAGAGGGAGGATTAGGGATTCGGCTATTAGAGGACTTTGAGCAGGTATTTCGTCTCAAACAGATTTGGACTCTCTTTACCAACTCCGGATCGCTATGGGTTGCCTGGCTCAACAAGCATGTCTTTGGGCGTAAAGGTTTCTGGTTAACAGAAGATGCAAACCGGTTCTCCCACTCTGTCCGCGGTATGATTCAAAGCAAGCATTTACTTGCAAGGTTTATGAGATGTGATATTGGTGATGGTCAAAAGGCTTCATTCTGGTTCGATTATTGGATGGATTTGAGTCCTTTGATTTCTTATATTGGTGAGACAGGACCAAGATCTCTAAGAATACCAAAGTCTGCAAATGTAGCTCGTGCTACTAGAGCAGGAGATTGGAGCTTACCGGCGGCGAGGTCAGATGCAGCCCAATCTCTGCAAATTGCTCTGACTGAAATCACTCCACCATCTGCGACAGCTGGTGAGGACACTTTCCGTTGGCTCAGTACTTCTGGCAACTTCGTAAGTCACTTTTCTTCTAAATGTACTTGGGAAATTCTGCGTGTTACTGCTCCAACAGTTGCATGGGATAAAGTTGTTTGGTTTAAAGAAGAGATACCAAGGTGCTCTTTCATTGTGTGGTTAAGTATGCTGTCTAGGCTCACCACCAGAGATCGGCTAATAAGATGGGGACTAAATGTTCCCGAAGTCTGTGCACTTTGTTCTGCTGCTGTGGAATCACATGACCACTTGTTTTTTGAATGCACATATTCCACTGAACTTTGGCATAGTTTTGCTTCTCGAGCTGGAATCACTGGTCCTCTTCGCCTTCATTCAGTCGCTGCACAAATCGTGAGTAACCACCCTCGTGGGAGCTCAAGTCAAAGTGTAGTTATTAGGCTGATTTTTCAAGTCTGCATTTACCTTATATGGAAAGAACGGAACCGACGAATATTCAACGCCTCATCTTCTTCTGTTGCTACGGTGAGTGCTGCAGCTGACAGACTTATCAGAGACCGGCTCCTCTCCCTTTCTTCTTCAAGTTCACGTTCACGTTCACCTTCCCTGTCTGAGGTCTATTTTGGCTTTGTTGATGGTGCTTTGTAATTTTCTTTCCCTACCTTATCTTTCTTTTCTTATTTTTGCATTGTAATAAGTTGTTTAACAACATGTAAACTCAGAAAATGGTATAAATCTTAACATTCGTACCAAAAAAAAACGATACATTGCATTGTCACACATCACCTCAACGAAGGGACTCAAAAGACAAAACAAAATATTATTGTGACTAATACCGGTTATAAAGAAGCTTTCGGATACCTCCTAACACTAACAGGTAACCATTAAACAGTAATTAGAGAATTTTCTTACTAAAATTATCTCCATAACACCAACGAATAAACAAAAAATACAAGAGAAGGCAAAGGCACGTGATGCATGCAACCACTACTATGAGGAAAGGGACGACAAATGAATACTGTTGGACCTTATAAGATAGTGTGACAAGTAAATTAA
Organism: Orychophragmus violaceus; assembly: GCA_030180135.1. Lineage (NCBI taxonomy): Eukaryota > Viridiplantae > Streptophyta > Magnoliopsida > Brassicales > Brassicaceae > Orychophragmus > Orychophragmus violaceus. Next base: position 20,659,710 of record CM058229.1, read on the forward strand.
GTAGAAACTAACATGACACATTATTTACACACCAAATGCGATTAACAAACATAAATATGTGAAGCATTACTAAGAAAACACATTGTTCAAGGGGAAATACACCCAATAGAATAACAACATAATAACTCTATGATCAAGCTGGAACATGAAGGAGTAGCGCAACCCATAAAAAGTGTTCACCAAGCCGCATCTAGAAGTGTCCCTAAAGATACATGCCCGAAACCAAATTTGTAGGTGTGCCTAAGAGAATAATTAGCATATGCCTTATATTTAATAAGACTAATTAATCTAATAACAAAAGCACTTCAAATCAAGTGTGGTATAAACTTTTTAAGCGATGCGGTGCATGTGAATACCTTATTATATATGTCGTTTTCTAATTATACCAGAGAACGGTCTAACGATGACATAGAACTCTACATATATGTCTGAGGGATGAGGTCGAGAACACTTTCGCCCATATATAAAAAAAACCCGTAAGAAACATCTTAAGCACTTATGACGATACAACCTCCAACTCAAATATGTATTACACATACATCATTACAAAACGACTGCAGTTTATTAAACTTATCGCCCATTAAACACAAATATAATTCAACAGACCGCTACTATAACTGATCCTCAGCGCGTGCGCGGGGGAAGTGAAGGTTACTAGTATTATCATAATCAAAGAATTGAGGTAAAATGTCAGTATTTCACTAAAGGACCTTGTCAATCTCGATTTTAAATCCTATTAATTAATTTCGTGAGTTAAATAGAGAAAAGTTATTGAAATTGACTAAATTTATCTTGAGTATTTTAGTTGTGTAAAGTGTATATCTTTTGAGCGTCAAAACATTTTACAAAATAATTTTGGTGATCAGTTTTGAAGTGATTGTTTTATTTGTTTATAAAAAATATATTCGATATAACAAATAAGATAAAAAATTCAAACTATGAGTGATCCTGAAATAAATTTGTATTTTTCAGTAATTTTTAAGCTAAATGTTTCTTGACCTCGATATAAAATTTTTATGGCTCCGCCAGTGAATCTAACCATCTCGGATGTCCAATAACAACATATGAATGATAACTTGCCCTCGAAGCACTTTAAGCAATCAAAGAAGTCACTATGTTTGAACTTACAAATTCAACTACACACATCTAATCCAAAATATGTTATAAATTTCTCAAGAGAATCGATACCTGAAATTGAAAGATGACCATGCAACATGCCTATTTAAAGCCTTGATCAAGTCCCCAAAGTCTCATGTGAAAATCACCTTGTCCATATGATGGCTTTTCATACTTTCCACAGCCCATTTAAAGACAGTTAACTTAGCTTATTCACGAAACTTCATGTCCCCAAACGTCATGCGACTGAGAAAACAACTCCACGCTCATCTCTTAACACCCAAAAAACACCCATCACAGACTTTTTCTTACACAACTCAAAACCCACATTATACTTCACCCAATTTCTAGGTGGTTTCTTCCTAGAATCCAAGACGACACAATTAGTGAGATTAGGAACATGCTCTACAATTTCAAACTTTTGATTCACTTGCTGGGCCAAAAACCACATTTCATACTCCTCTTTAACTGTTGAAAAGGTCTCTTCAGCTGAAAATGTTATTCCTTCAAATATTAACACATTATGATTCTTCCAAAGAAACCATAGAATTCAAGGCCAAACCTCACGATTTTCACTACTAATAGTCACTATTTTAGATATGACAAACAAATATTGCACATTAACAAAGATCGAGGAATAATGGAAACCGTTTTCAGTATGCCGAATGTTTGAGACTGCCCAAAGTAATCTGGAAAATGGACACTGAAACAAAACAAGATTTATAGATTCTCCCTTCATCCCACATCTTTGGCATCTCGTGTCGAACTTCATTCCTCTGGAAATTATAAGATCAACAATCGGGAGAGCTTCTGAAAGCGCATTCCATAAAAATATTTTGATCTTTGGGGCACTTCCACACATGACACTCTAGATCTCCCATCGAAGGCAACAATTCAGTTTCAATAACACAATCAGTTTTGCTAAGTTGCGAAAAAACGATAACCAGATTTTGTTGAGTAAGACCACTTCTATTATGTTTCCAAGAACAAAGTCTTGTTTCTGGACCACTGGCTGATTGTTCACAAGGATATAAACATCCGACGGAACAAAGATCTCTTCCAATGCTCTCTGATTCCATCTCTTTGTATCAAGGTCTATAATAGAAGACGCCATTAGATTCACGTCAAAGGAATAATTATTGATCCATGGAGCTCTAAGAGATTTACCTTCATCAACCAAGGGATCGACCCACACATTTGTGTTCTAACCATTTCCAACTATGTGCTTTAACCCTTTGTGAAACAGCTCGCTTCCAAAAATAATACTCCACCAAGCAAACAACGGTCTATCACCAACTTATGCCTCGAGAAAAGATGACGATGGGAAGTATATGCTCTTAAGTAAACTAGCCATTAAGCTCTTATTTTCATGAAGAATTTTCCATTCTTGTTTCGCTAACAACGCTTGGTTGAAGCCTTCAACATCTCTAAACTCGGGACCTCTCAACTTTTTAAGAATGCACATCTTCTCCCCCCAAGATCCGGTGTATTTTCTTTAGAAAATTGTCAGTGTTCCAGTAGTAGTTTGCCATTATACTTGATAGATTATAGCAAAATGACTTAGGTAACTTGAAGTAGGAAATAGCAAAAATCGGCAAGGAAAAAACTAATGATTTTAAAATAATTTATTTCTCTCCTTGTGAAATGAACCGTAAGTTCCAACCGTCAAAAGTACATTTGACGTTATCCTTAACAAAGTTCAACATCTCAACCTTGGATCCACTAAAGCATTATGACAACAAAAGGTACTTCCCAACCTATGTTTCTGTCTTAATGCCCAAAGTCAGCTTAATTTTACTCTTCATTTTCTCTTCAACCTTGGAAAAATGTAATTGCCGACTTATTCAAGTTGACTGTCTGACCAGTAGCATCTCCATAAACCTTTAGGCTATTGTAGAGAACTAGAGATTTTTTCTCAGAGGCCTTACACATAAACAAACTATCATTTGCAAAAAACAAATGGTGAATAGCTAGTCCTTGGTCAGAGAAATGGTTAGGCTTGAGAAGTTGTTATATGCGTCTTTTTGTAAGATTTGCACAAATCTCGCTTGAGTCCCTATATTTTGAAGGTGCAAGGATAATCTCTTGACTGAGACCACTCAGATTGTTTCTCAAGTAAATTGACATTATCTCTTACATTGAATAATATTGTTTTCTTCCACCTACTAAGAATTCTTCTAGTCACTCTTAACCTCTGAGACACCAAAGGAATGGTAGCAAAGAAAGACACATTCCAAGCGGTCTCAATTTCACTCTTCAACAAGGGCTGAAACAGAAATCTTCTATCAAATCTATAACTGAACATGATAAGAGGCATGCGATTCAAAGAGCTTAACCAAAACCGGTATATGGACAAATCTTTTTTATCCATGAGGTTTTATTTGAAGTAGGGAACATTTTGAGGCATTCTTTGTTTTCAAAGCATATGTCTAAGCAACACTAGATCCACAACTTGCCTCTCATCCCACTCCAAGTAAAACTTTTCCCATGCTTAACTATTCTGACATCACAAACCTCCAATATGTCACTGAATGGTTTAAAAGAAGCATCATATATTCTTGGCCCACCAAATTTTTCAGCATTGTTGCATATCTCGTTGAAATCTCCAATGAACATAACTAGACTTTCTATTACAACCGATTTCGAAAAGTCGTTCCCACACTACATTCTTCCCATACTAGGACAATTCATCATAAACACACGATAAAAAAGGAAAGCCCCCAAATTGAACATATCAATGAGGTTTCTATCCACAAACTTTAACTTCAACTTTACACTTTTCTTCCAAAATAAGGCTAACCCACCACTCATACCTCTAGGCTCCATCGTATATACATGATCATATCCCAACCATTTTTGTAAATCCACTACCATATCTCTACTACTCTTAGTTTCCACAAGAAACATAACCTTTGGAAAGTGTTTGCCACACATTTCTTTTAGACGCTGAATTGTCAGATCTTATTTACACCCTAGTCCCTGACAATTCCAATTCAGTATACTCATTAACACTTAGGCGATCCCTCATTTGGGATTACCTTCATTTTTTTTACTTCAACAAACCTTCAGCTTCATTAACTCTTTCATTAACTTTCCGTTACTCCTTCCAACCTCTTCTTTCCCTTTACCCTTATCCTACCTATTATCCACCAGCCTAATGTTTCATTCGGAAGGCTTACGCTTGCTGATGTTTCCTTGGTTTAGCCTTTCCACGAATAGTCCTTGAAAAGCTGGGTTGAGAAACCCTACTCTATAAACCGTTGAACTAGTCTGGAAATGCCCATGATCAAAAGGAAAACAGCCTCATTGAAAAAATGGTATCACGTCTAGAAACGTCAAACTGATTAAGCAAAGCTCGGGCTTTGAAAGACGCATATAACAACTTCTCAAGCCTACCCCAAACTTCGTCAGTCTCTTCCTTCAGCTAAGCATAAAAAAAATATTCCCTTGTCCTTGTTGATATCATAAGAAACTATATGAGGAGGTTGATGTAAGATCAAAGCCTTGATCTCACAATGATGGACAAATGAGGGATGCTAGCTGGTTTGTACAACTCTCTCTAGCAAGCCGGTGGATGATTGGATGGATTTGTGAGGTGAAAAGTGATGGTAAGCAACTCTCTTGCTCAGTGGGATTGATTGACTCTCTCAATCAGATTTTAAACTATCTGAATCACTCAAGAATAGTTTGAAACCGAAACTCCTAAGAGGATGTGAATCACTCATACAAATCTTAGAAGAACAACTCTCCAAAGAACACAACTTTGAAAAGAAAAGAAAAGACTTTAATTATTTTTGAATGATTGAAAGGTAATTTACAAATGAGACTAGGATGAGCTTATATATTTCTAAATACAATTAAAAGATAAAAACTAAACAAAGGAACAAATAATCTACATTTAAGCCATATGGCCGTTGGAGATGATTTAGCCTGCCAAATAAGGAAATTCGTTGGCTCTTATATCTTGACAATTTAGGGAGATAATTTCGTGCCTTAGGGACATTCTGGATGATGTAGATCACATCCAAAATTCAGCCACATTGAAGAGGAAAGAGCCGTTTGATATTAAAGCCGTGAGGCTCTAAATAAGGCAAGTGTAGCATCTCCTGGTTTAAAAGTTGAATAACTTTTAAACCATAATTCCTTTTGAACCGAATCCAATTATCACTAAACCTCTGTTGAGTAAGGTTTTCAAAACAAGTTGGTTTAAAACTTGATTCATCCTGGTCCGATCTGTACTCTCCAATAAGTGACAGTTGATCTCCAGCGGGTTCCTTAGAAGTCTTCTGAGTTGTAACTTGCATATCTTCTTCATCTAGAAAGATTTTGAAATACTTCCACTTCGTGATGATTCCTTTATGAGTTAAGTTTCTGGAACAGATTGATTTGTTGCTTAAGTCTTCATGGTTGGGTAGAATGCTCCAAGACATGAACATATGTCTCTGGTGGGCTCAAACTGCTTCTCTCCAAGGATCTTGGTTGGTTGATTTATGTCCTCTCCATGCTCCTTGGTTGATGATGACTTGATGTCCTCATCATACTCTCCCTCTTGAAGAAGTTTTGACCTCGAAACTATACAATTTGCACCAAGAGAAAGCAAGTTAGCCTTCATCCTAAGTTGAGAGTCTAGAACCTTACCTTGATTTTTTTGTGGTCTGGTGATGTAAGAGACATCAGGTGGTTCTACTTGGAGAATCCAGTATCACTCCTCTTCTCTGGTCCTTTTGGCACTGATATTTTATTGGTGATGCCTCCATGTTCTGAACTTGTTCAAGCAATAGGTTATGTTCCGATGTAACTCCATTGTGTTTTGCTCCTTTTGTTCCTGAAACAACATTGACACTTTGGACAAGAAACAAGTGCATTAAAGGTTCTCTATGAGAAGATAAACTTGTTGATTCTAATTCCTTACCACTAGTTTCAGATAAATTTTCTACTATGTGTTTTAAGCAGATTTTTTCTTCATGCTCTTGTATGTTTAGTATACTTTTCAACACAATTGTGGCTTCATGAGAAATGAATGGAGTCAAAGAGAGACTTACATGTCTAACACCTTCAATGTTCTTAGCTTGGTCTGGTGGTTTCTCTTTGATGTTCTCCTCTTCTTTAGTACCTTATCTAGTGTTGGTACTTAGTGTGATGGCAATGTCTTGTACTTTCTCTTTTATGTCCATATCTTCTGCTCCTGCATCAAATCCCTTTGACAAAGACAAGTGCATTATACTAAAATTGGAATTTACCAAATTAGATTGAATCAAACTATCACTTGGTTTTGGATAATTCAGTTTTCTCTACTAGTAATTTAACAATCTTTAATGGACAATGTACAGCATAGTGTCCTCTCTTATGGCATCTATAACATGTATGACTTTTAACTTTATTTGAGTTAGAACACTTACCTTGGTGTGGTGCTGCTGGTTGCTTATTTAGGGTACTAGAGACATTGACCTCTTCTTGTGGTTTATTGGTACTCTTCTCTTGTACTGCTTTCTCTGCCGGTTTCTTCCTAACCTTGGAAACTTGTTGCTTCTTCTTGATGGACGTTTTCGGGATGGCAGTCTTTGTTGGATGGGTAATTGTGATCCACCTTCTTGGTTCTTGAGGAATTTTCCACCTTGAGTAGTATGGATCTGTTGAGATCTCTTCTACAAACTCCTTATGCAGCAGCTGCTTCATCTCTTCCCAAGTGCGGTCTGGTAGATCATATTCAAGCCTGAGGTAAGCATCATGATCCCATTCTAGATAAGCTTCTTCAATTAAAGTTTCTTCAGCAATGGTTGTCTTCTCCTCTTCTGGAACTTTATTGACTTGAAACCAGTCATCCATATCTCTTTCCCACCTTAGATAAGATTTTGGTCCTTGCACACGACCTAAAAAACAATGTTATATGGTTCTTCTTGACAAAGCTCACCTTGGTATTCTTTTCCTTCACTGATTTCAGAACTGGTATTTTCTCCCATGTGCCTTCATTGGGATCTTCTCTTGTCTCTGTCTCGGCTTCACTTAAACTGTATTGGGAATCAGTTTCTTCACAGCCCGGTCCTTCTCCATAAGGATCTTCAAGGTCAGATTGATCTTCCCATGCTTCCTCTTTCTTTGACTCACATTGTACCTCGTCTTGGTAAGGATCTGGAGGTTCTGGTTCAGGTTCTCCGATATCACTTTCTGAATTAGCTTCTTCTGGACACCATTCTTGTTGGGTGTTGGTTTCATGGGAGTAGTCTGGTGGTTTCAGTTCAGGATCAACTTCACCATCTTGTTCAACTTCAAAATCAGACTCAAAGTAGTCTTCATACCACTGTCCTCTTTCATGGTCATCTTCTCTTCCCCATGAATAGTTTGATTCCTCTCCCCAATCAACCTCCGAGGTAGGGTAATCACTCACTTCTTCTTCCTCATACTCCATCCTTGATGTTGGTCTGGATTGTAACTTATAAAAACAAGTAAGATAAGAAAATTTAGAATTAAGTGTCTAAACGTTTTGCGCTAGAAAATGAATTATGCAAGTTTTGTATATAACAAAGAAGGAAGCAATATATGGCAATTAGAAACAAGAAACTAAATTTTTTTATTTGGTTTTCAAATTTTATGGAAACAAATTTCGAATTAAAAAAAAAATATTTTTTTTTGAAACTTTATAAAATTAGAGAAATGAAACAATTCCTAGATTTTTTTTAAACAAATAACAAATAGAACTTTTTATAGTTTTTTCGAAATATAGAAGAAATTCAAAAACAAATGTAAATAAATAATTTTTTATGGTTTTTTTTTTTAACAAAGAAATTTAAAAAGAAAAAAAAAGAAGATAATTTTTTGGGTTTTTAATATATGAAATCAAAATCAAACAAAAGCATGAAACAATTTTTATGATTTTCGGTTTTATAGAATGAAACAAAATGCAAAACAAAATTGAGGAAGATAAAGGTTGGATGAACACAACCTGGAGGTAGGAGCTTTTAGCTCTGATACCAGATGATATAAGATCAAAGCCTTGATCTCACAATGATGGACAAATGAGGGATGCTAGCTGGTTTGTACAACTCTCTCTAGCAAGCCGGTGGATGATTGGATGGATTTGTGAGGTGAAAAGTGATGGTAAGCAACTTTCTTGCTCAGTGGGCTTGATTGACTCTCTCAATCAGATTGCAAACTATCTGAATCACTCAAGAATAGTTTGAAACTGAAACTCCTAAGAGGATGTGAATGACTCACAAAACTCTAAGAAGAACAACTCTCCAAAGAACACAACTTTGAAAAGAAAAGAAAAGACTTTGATTATTTTGAATGATTGAAAGGTAATTTACAAATGAGACTAGGATGAGCTTATATAATGCTCAATACAATTGAAAGATAAAAACTAAGCAAAGGAACAAATAATCTACATTTAAGCCATATGGCCGTTGGAGATAATTTAGCTTGCCAAATAAGGAAATTCGTTGGCTCTTGTATCTTGACAATTTAGGGAGATAATTTTGTGCCTTAGGGACATTCTGGATGATGTAGATCACGTCCAAAATGCAGACACATTGAAGAGGAAAGAGCCGATTGATATTAAAGCCAGGAGGCTCTAAATAAGGCAAGTGTAGCATCTTCCGGTTTAGAAGTTGAATAACTTTTAAACCATAATTTCTTTTGAACCGAATCCGATTCTCACTGAACCTCTGTTGAGTAAGGTTTCCAAAACAAGTTGGTTTAGTACTTGATTCATCATGGTCCGATCTGTACTCTCCAATAAGTGACAGTTGGTCTCCAGCGGGTTCCTTGGATATCTTCTGAGTTGTAACTTGCATATCTTCTTCATCTAGAAAGATTTTGAAATACTTCCACTTCGTGATGATTCCTTGATGAGTTACGTTTCTGGAACAGGTTGATTTGTTGCTTAAGTCTTCATGGTTGGGTAGATATGCTCCAAGACATTCACATATGTCTCTAGTGGGCTCAAACTGCTTCTCTCCAAGGATCTTGGTTGGTTGATTTATGTCTTCTCCATGATCCTTGGTTGATGATGACTTGATGTCCTCATCAGAGGTTCTAGACGAATAATGGTACACTGAACCGTACTATATTTTTCCACTTCCTTAACATAGTTTATGATTGTCTCCACTCTAACACTCAAATCATCACCATTAGCCATCCTCACATAGTTACGCATTTCATCGAGGACCTTCTTTGCAATTCGAGGACGCCCATTCCTTGGTTTAAAAGGCGAGCCTAGGCTCGAGGCGCATTAACGCTCAAGGGTTTGAGCCTCATGATGCTAAGGTGAGGCTCCATCTCAAAGGCGTGCGCTTCTTAATGCTTAACATGAAGCTCTAATCTTAGCAATTTGTGCCTTACATGCAAAAAGGTTTCCTATAAACACTATATGTATTAAAAACTTAAATGTAATTTTTCCATTCTTAAACATGTGAATCCTAGTCTAATTTTTCCATTCTTAAAACCCTAAACTTGTTTCCCACACGTAAGTTATATATTGAAAACACACGCTTCATGCCTCTCTTCTCTCACGTTAACAATGTCTCTATTTATCTGATATCATAGTCTCTCTTCATCATCTCTACTACTTTTCCATTAATTCATCATGTCTTCTGATCCAGCCTCTAACAAGACGATTTATCCAGCAAGAAAATATGCAACATGTGATGATAAAAGATGATGGAAGTGTAACTTTTGTGATAAAATCACAGATGGTGGAGTTTATCGGGCTAAATAACATATAGTTGGAGGTTTTAGGAATGCAGCAGCCTATTTTGAGGCTCCATATCATGTGAAGGAAGAAGTAAAAGCATTCATGCTTAAAAAGTCAGAAGTAAGAGCCACTACGTTGATGATGCCACAAATCCCATAATTCGATGAGTATGAAGATGGGAAAGAAGATGAAGGACATGCTCAGCCTTGGGGACTTCGTCGACCTTCTTCGAAAAAGCGCAAAGGTCCAATGGACATGTTTGGTACTGCAACACCTCCTGATGTTTTGAAAGAAATAAATGATATACAAGATATCTTTGGAGTTATTGACAAATAACTTAAGGACAAAGCATGTAGTGCTATTGCAAAATGGTTATATGATTCTGTAATTCTATTTAATGAAGCTATATATGACTCTTTTAAAGAAGCACTTGAGTTAGTTGACCAATAAGGTTCAGGCTTTAAGCCGCCAGCTATGTATGAGCTACGAGTTCCTCTACTCATAAGTGAAAGAAATTGAAAATCAGTTGGTGGAACACAAGATAGAATGAGAAACTAAAGGATGTTCAATCTTATATGATGGATGGCGTGATTCACTAGAGCAAAAAGACATTATAAACTTCCTTGTTAACTCGCTAAAGAGATCAATTTTCATCAAGTCAGAAGATGCTTCAGAGGTTGCGAAAGACGTTAATATGATGTTTAATATGCTTGATCATATGGTGGATGAAGTTGGAGAATCTAATGTTGTCACTATGATAACTGACAACGCTTTCAAACTATGTGAAAGCTAGTAAGATTTTATCTTTAAGCTTTATGACATATTGACATTTAATAATATTTTAAATTTTGATTTATAATTTTTTTCTATCGTAGGATAACTACTAGAGGCCAAGAGACCATATATGTATTGGCTTCCTTGTGCAGCACACTGCATAGACCTCTTGTTAGAGGATATAGGAAAAATTCTTAGGGTTAAGGCTGCAATAAAGAATTGTATCTTCATGAATGACTACATCTACAGTCACACTTCCTTGCGAATATGATGAGGAGATTCACAAAGCTGAGAAAATTTCATAGACCAGCGATTACTCGGTTTGCTGCATTTATCACACTTGCGCAGTATCACAAGCATAAGAAAAACTTGAGGGATTTAATTCTTTCTATAGATTGAAGTGCTTCCAAGTGGCCCAAAAATTATGAGCAAGGAAAGTAAAACAAATTATTATGCAAGACATCTTTTGGAAGAACGTTTTATGCACTTAAGTTGACAGGGCATTTAGTTAAGGTTCTTAAGCTGAATTACAGAGAGAAGAAACCTTATATGTGATACATCTAGGAAGCAATGGATATAACCAAAGAAAGCATTGCTCAGACCTTCAATGATAATGAAGAATATTATAAGCGTGCATGGGAGATCATTGATGAGCGATGGAATTGTCAACTCCATCAGCCTTTGCATGCTGCTGGGTACTTTTTGAATCCAGAATTTCAATATACGAATAATGTGAACTGCACAAAAGTTGTGCATGGTTTATACAATTCCATTGAAAGGTTGGTTCCTGATGTGACAACTCAAGATAGGATAACTGCGTAACTGGATCAGTTTAAAAATGCTTCAGAACTCTTTGGTCATAAAATGGCAGTAAGACAAAGAACAACAAAAGCACCAGGTAATAATGTTTCAAATTTTGTTTGTCAAACGTTTAAGTTTAATCGATTTTTAATGTTTTGTAAATGTTATGCAGTTGAACGGTGGTCTGGTCATGGGGCATCTATCTAACACTTAGAGACTTTGCAATAAAATTTCTTAGTCTCACATGTAGTGTAACTAGCTGTGAGAGAAATTGAAGTGTATTTCAACATGTAAGTGATTTACAAAACCAGAGTGTCATTATGTAATAAATTATAATTATGTTACTTATAATTTTAAAATTTTGACTTATAACAACTCCATACTAAGAAAAGGAACCGCTTGGCTAAAGCAAGATTGAATGACATGGTATTTGTCAAATATAATCATGCTTTAAAACTTCGTTATAATAGGAGAGACACAATTGATCTTATCAGCCTAGACGAGATTGACGAATGCAACGAGTTGCTGCTAGGAACAATGGATGGGCATGAGACTGATGATTATGATCTAGTTTTCGATGATGATAATTTAAATTGGAATATGGTTAGCATGGCTTCTGGAGCTGAAGAGTATAGCTACACTACTATAGCCCATGAAGCATCATTATAGGCTTCAAGTAGAGCTGAGAAAGGGAGGAAATTAGCTTCATGCTGCACTCCAAATCCAAGAGCATCTCAGAGGCCAAATTCAAGTCCATTGCCGTTAATTGATGAGGATGATATTGAAGAAGATTTTGGAAGAGGTGATGAGGATAATGCTCTGTTTGTGGAAAATGGGTTTGAAGATGATGATGAATTGGATTATTAAAATTTTAGACTACTAGACTTTGCTTAAAAGTTTGAAAATTTGATTATTTGGCTTTTATTCCAGTTTCATTCTCTGTTTTAAACTAAAGGTTTTAACTTTTATATCATTGAAAATCGACATTTATTGGTTTAAACATGATATTCAATTATATTTTGTTCTAACATGTTTTATGATCTAGTAAGATCACTAATTTTCTGTTTTCAGTTGTATGTGTGTTTCAAGTACCAAAGGTGCAACGCCTCTTATGCCTAGGCTCGAGGCTCATTATAGTCACATCATCGCCTCAGTGCACCTCGCGCCGTTTAAAAGACACCAATCAAGGGATTCATACACACCAGCTCTTCCTTTAACACTCCAAACAAAGGATCAAAAGCTTGCAAAACTACAACAGGTTTAAGCGCTCTTTCCTCAACAACTTTGCTCCTTCTATCTGCTGTTTTATCCTGCCTTTTCTTGATCAATATCGGACATACTATATTCATAGTTCAATACCTGACAAGAGAAGTAATTTTTTTTTTTTTGGATATTTTTATAATAAAAATCAGTGTCGATTTGATTTCCCATTCAAACAAAATTATCCATTTTAGCCATCTGCTAAGGTTTGAAAACATCAAAACACACATTCACCCTAACAAAATCTTGACTTTGAAGCTTTATAGAGTCGAAGATAACCTCCTTAACTTCACCAATCAAATCGCCAAGAGACGTTATAGTTTTGAGAGATGTGTAGTTCACCGGTATTTTGCTAATCTTCACCCACAACAGAATGAACTAAAGGAAACCCACAGAAGATTCATAACTCATTGTTCGAGTACAAGACCACACTTATTAAGAGTCTAGACCTTCGTCCAACACATCCTACATACTTTTTTAAGATGAATTGAAATTGCTCTTGAGATAGAGCTATCCCACACACTTTGATATACTTTTATCACTTCTTTCGTATGTTTATCTAGTCACTTCTTTGGAATGAGAGTTGTTCTTATCAGGCTTAGGACATTATTCTCATACGAATAATACTCAGACTTGTTTGGCATATCGAATAGTTTGTCTTTCTTTTTAAGAAACAAAACAATTAAAGCCCTATCAACAACAACATACCTCTTAGGCTCTTAGTGACACATGATTTATAATCACAAGTCACAACCACCAATTATCTCACAAAAATAAAAAACTTCTATGAAAACTAGCTGAAGAACCCATAAAAAGATCTTGAGAAACCCTAATTTCTTATCGAGATCTGCTTAGAAAGTGCACAAATATTAAATAGCGCCTTGAAAAAGCTAAAGGGAAAATGTCTATTCCAAACTAAATCTCTACAACCAATAATATTCGTGACACTTGTTTAATCTCGACTTGTAGTGTGTTATCACTATATCAATTTTTAAATCTACGTTTTATCCCATGTGCCCAGAACTTCCGTGCTGACTTATTAGCGAAGGAAGCCCGGGCTCGAGGTGTGTTATTCTCCCATATAAGCCATACTATCTCGACTGAAGGATCATTTCAGAACCTCCCTTCCAGCGGATTAAACTTGGCTTAATCAAGATGGGTCAACGTCAAAAAAAAAAAAAAAATTGATCATCTGAGAAATTTAAAAGGGCAAATCGCATTAATAGCACAAAAAACATGACTTGTCAAAAATATAGCACCAAGGAAAAAAAATCATAAAAATAGCATAAAAACATGTTTTGTCATTAAATTAGCCCTAACCCTAAATCTTAAATACTAAACCCTAAATACTAAACCCTAACCTTGAATAATAAACCCTAAACCCTAAATACTTAACCCTAAATAATAAACCCGAAATCCTAAATAATTAACCATAAACCCTAAATTATATAATGCTATAAAAGTCTTTATAATTAAAATAATGCCAAAAATGTGAATTATTTCTCTTGGTGCTATATTTATGATAAGATATGTTTTTTTGTGCTATATTTTATGCCTTTTCTCAATTTAAAACCAGCTACCGATTTTTGTTGATTTACTGTGGGTTTGTGTACTTTTGTAATCTTTTAAAAATAGAATAATTATTGGTGGAAACTGTTACATAATCACATCAAGCGTTTTAATGAGCTCGTTTTCTAATTTATGGTGATACGTCGGTATGCAATATTCTTAGAAATGGAAATGGATCCACCATCCAAATGTTCCCTTCGGAACTCCATATATCTCATTGAGCTGTCTCACGAGACAAAAGTAGGCGAGTTTAGTTTATTGCCGAAGCCATAAACTGTGTATTGATTCATCCATCGCAAGAGCAAAGGTAACAAAAGAAAACAACTGAAACACTAATCAGTTCGATACACTTGTCTGTACCAATGTTTTGTTATCTGTATAAGTCCGAGGACATAAAAAAGACCATATTCACCAAATAGCATTTAGATGGGTACAAAAATGAGTTTTCCCCTCAGAATCGAAGAACTTATCAACATTGATATATCTCAGACAAGGCTGAAACTTGATATAGAGATTTTCTCTAATCATCATTGGGTATCCAAAGAAAATTTAAACAAAATCGTCAAAATACTAAAATCACAAACGATGTAAGACATAAAATAACAAAATACGAATCTAGTTCCCTCAGAAAATTTTGATTTTTTCTTCGACATTGATATATTCAGACAAGGCTGAAACTAAATATAAAAGGTTATTCGATCATTGGGAACTTTAGCGCATAAATTGTAAAATCAGAAACATAAAATCGAAAATAAGAAGATTGATCGAATGTGGAGATCCCTAATTTTTAAGAGAACGCAACATATAGTTGAAGATGCTTGTGCTCTCGAAGCGGCGGCTTTTATAAAAGCCCTAGTCTCGGCTCTGGAAAGTATCTAATAAATAACACAAAAGTCCTCGTACGTCGAACTTCTTCAAACTGTTTACCCCGTAATTTGTCATATTTACAATTAAGTCCTATTGCAATTTACAAGTCCCGGAAAACCAGAACTTCTTTCACGAAAACCTTGTTGGTTTCTTGAAACCCTGATGTCTGATCGTTTAACAACCAACAAAACTCGAACCCAAACCGATAGCATTTCTGTTTCCATGCTATGATACTCAGTAAATCTAAGTTTATATTGGGAAATATATCAAACTGATACCCCTTGTAGCCTATATCGAACCTAGAGATATAACATTTATAAAGCTCCGTGTTGCTTGTATCCTTCTGTTGAAAAAGTTACGAAGGATGCATAGTTAAATTTGTGCTATCTTGAATTATTTTCTGATGTCAATGACATAAGCGAATGAGCTTTTCTTGTTCTTCTGAGTGTGTTGCCCAAATTGGCCATTGACATCATTTGGCTATTATCAGGAATCATGATGGAACAATATGATATCTGGATATATAAAAACTGAATATGATTCTTTGTAAATCATACAAAAGCAAATGAACAAAAGCAATGTTTATGATCAAACGTCATGAGAACAAAATCTACAAAACAAATTGAAATGGTATCAAAGACTAGAAACCACACTGGTTCATATATATAATGCACAATACTACTAAGACTTGTATGTACCAGTGGACCCTCATGGAGCATGCGACTGCACAGCTTCTTGAAGGCTCTTCACAGCGCTTTCATAAGTCACAAACCCCATAAACCAGAACTCATGGTTGTCAACCGAAATCACTTGTATGTACTTCTCAGATGTGTTGACTCTGCTTGTTGATGGGTTCACTGCCTTCAGTTGGTTCACCGGAAGTACAACCTGTTCATATGAGATCATCAGATCAAATCATCAGTCATAGTCTTTACAAAGAAAGATGACATAGAATAAACTTTTAAGGTTCTCAAAATCTGTTTTGCTTGATACAACCAGCATGCAGAAATCAATTTGCTACAAATTTTCCGCTCACGTTTCGCGTTTGGCATTTTTTCTTAACCAACATTTGAACCAGCCAAAATTATCAAACCAACAACTACTCTGATAATGGACAGCTATAAAACTTAGCTTGCTCTCTTAGGCCAATCAACAATGTCCTAATTGTTTACTCTGAAAAAAGCATGCGACATATCTAACAATATATTTAGAATGACATGTAGTTCCTTTTATTATAAGCATACACTCACATAGGTTCTATATGCCGATAATTTGAAACGACCTTAATCTATGAAGATTAAGAATTTGTTCTCCAATTGTTTACTTAAATGTAAACAGATATCAAAAACAAAGAGTAGGAAAGAAAAAGGAACAGCCAGAATACCTTGTAATAGCTCCACTGAGTCTGATCACCTTCTTTGTAGGAAAGAGGAGTGTCACTGCAGAAGGCAAGCTTGTGTGTGGAAAGATACATGACTCCCATCACAGGACCAGCAGATGTAGACAAGTAGCAAGCATAGGTCTTGCGAAGTTGCTCATCAGGAAGGCAATCAAATGTTTTCTTGAAGACCTTTTCATATCCACCCTCTGCAAGTATTTTTGTACCCTGAGCAATTCGCGAAGCAGCAGCATCGGCTACACTTGGCCCTGTTTTCACTAAGGAAAAAGAAAGAAAGATCTATATAACACTAATTCCTCACACAAGCAATAGAGAAGATTCAAGAGTCAGAAGCAATAGACTAGAGACTGTGAAACTTGCGATTGAAAGGGATCTTTCAGCATTTTCTGAGTGTTTTGAGTCAAAAGGAAGAACACACATCTGTTGGTTAATGTCGGTGAAGTAAATTCCGGCGTTTATACGAAGAAGAAGCATGAATTGATCTAACTTTACAGGAGGACATAAGAAACAAGACGATCTATCTTTCTCCCTGAGAGACAGTTATCCGAGATTTGCGATTCATTTAATCGGATAAGAAGGAAGAAAGGGAGCTTACAGTGCTGCCAAACGTTTCCGGCGAGATCCTCCGCCTTCTTCGTGGCATCCGCTGCCATCTTCCCCCATTTCCCAAGCGTATCCTTCACCGAGTCCATCGTATCTGCCCCAAAACCAAGATCAATCAATCAAACACAGAAATACGATAAGATGCGAAATCGGATTATGCAAATTAACTCACTCTTGGGGACAGGGGCAGGTGAAACGTAAGGATTGGACTCCGGCGGCATGGTGGTGGCGGGATCGCCGGAGGTGGGAGCAATCGGAGGAGGAGTGACTTCGTTAGGATCGATCTTAGGGTAAGGAGCGTAGTCAGAGGAGTGAGGAGCTTTGGGCTCCGACGGGGCGGGAGTAGAGATCCGGCCATCATGATTCTCCTGCCCACTCATTTTTTATTTTATTTTCTTCTTCTTCTTCTTCCTCCTTAATAGTATAGATTTCTTTTTGGTTTCTTCAAGTCGGTCTATCATATATATCGTGCTGTCTACGACAAAATATATTAAATTAATTAAGCCCATTTATATATTAATTGGCTTTCATTTTGTTCTAACTCAATAATTTCCGTTAACTTGATCTTCATCATTCTTCGCGAATATATACAAAAAAAGTCAGGAAGCAGACCCAAGGCCGGTATAACTGATACTGATGAGCTTATTGCACCATCTTGTAAGAATCGTATTATACTTGGAATCTTTTTTTTTTGTCAACTATTATACTTGGAATCTTATTCTTGCATTATGTTTTATAACTTGAATTGTACAATCTTTTTTTTTGCATCAAATAAAACTCATTCTAAACTGAAAATATAGAGTTTGTGTCTTGAGCTAACCAAAACAGAATCTCTCGCGAAACTATAGCATTGTTTTCTTCACGTGAACGAGCCCTCTTAGTGAGGGTATCTGCAAGGATATTTAAAAATGGAAAACATGAAAAAAGATCGGCAGTATTTGAAATTATCGAGTTCCACCTCCAAAGCAAGCCACTCTCCATTTCTTCCGATAATCTTCACAAGCTAAGCTGTTCACAATCTGATTCAATCCAAACATGTAGATGATTCCTTTGTAAAAGTTCCTTCATTGTCCATAGAGTGCTTCCATCTCCGCGTGGAGTGGGGAGATCATGTTTCTCTCGCTACCTAGGCCAAACAACGCGATACATTTTTGATCCTGCAATATAAATTCATAGCTTGCTTTCGACTCCACACCAGTCCATGACGCGTCTACCTGACACCTCTATTTTGTGGCCGGTGGGAGGTTGTCCTCCTCTGAAGTTTGAGCTACTGTGGCTTGTTCGTCTGCTGATTCCTCCAGCTCCGGTGATATGTCCCCCATTGAAGACCTTTTCATTGCAATCCTTCCATATGTACCATAGAAACCAATGGAAGACACTCACGCCCTGACCTTGTGCACCTTGCTCCTTCCTTTGCCTCAGCATGGAATCAAAATTAACAAAGAGAGATGAACACGGGAAAGACCCCGGAAGCAATGGTATCGTTGAGACTGTCCAGCATTGTACCCCTGGAGGACACTCGAACATGAGATGGTTTATCGTCTCTTCATCAGCTCCGCTTCGATGACAGTAAAGTTCCTTCCCACAATGCCAATCTTCAAGGCGGCTAGAAACGCCCAGAGTGCCCGACAAGGCATGCCAGAGGAAGTGTTTAATCTTGCTTCAGGTCTTTAATTTCCAAACTTGTCTCTTAAGTCCATTTGTACTTGGCTCAGTGATCTATGGATAGAATCCATACCTCCTTTTTCCATTTGCGACCATATAACCCATATTAACCGTATACGCACACGATTTCGCTTGTCCCAGCAGTAGCTGTCATGGTGATTTGTACGGAAACTAGAGCGAAGTCTGTCAATGTCCTTCGGCACTAACAATACCCGTGCTAGCTCCGAGTTCCATTGTTTTGTGTCGAAGTCTATTAGATGATCAACACGGAGGTTTGGGTTCTGTATATTTTGGTTTATCGCGAGTGCTGGTCGGGGCTGGCTAGCAGGGATCCAATTATCCTCCCACACTTTTGTCTCCGTTCCGTTCCCTATAGTACGACGAAGTTCATCTTGAAGGATTGGTTTTGCCGCCATGATACTTTGCCAGCTAAAAGAAGGATTGTTATCTTTTTCTACTAGCATTGGATTGGAGTATTTGTAGTACCGGCTTTTTTAAACTTTCGCTAGCAGTGAATTTGGGTACTTGAGCGCTTGTGAGTTTCTTTATCACCTCTTACTCCACCAAATGTGGGAAATAGCGCTTGTGAGTTTCTTTATCATTTCTTGATGTAGCAGGAAGCACGACATTACATAGGTTGGTATTGCATGCGCCACCGCTTTTATTTGGACTTCTTTACCTCCTTTGGATAAAAACTTTACTGACCAGGTACTAGTTCTTCCATTTAGACGATCTTGTAGATAGGCAAAGACTTGTTTCTTAGAGCCGCAGATCTGCTCTGGCAACCCTAAATGCATACCCATTCCATCTTCTTTTTAATCTGATTCATCTTTTTAGATTTGTTTTTGTAACGTTACGACCTTAGAACCGAACATAACTGAAGATTTTGACTTATTCAGTTGTTGTCCAGAGGCTGAACCGTAAATGTCGATGATACGCATCAACTCTTCGCATTGATTTTTCTCCGCTTTACAAAAGAAGATCATCCGCAAAAAGAAGATGTGATATCTCCGGGAATGGTCGAGCGATTTTCATCCCGATTATTCTGCCTGAGAGTTCGGCTTCTCAAATATGCGAGATGTGAACCTCAGTACAAATGATGAAGAGGAATGGGGAGAGGGGGTCTCCTTGGCGGAGCCCACATGATGGAATGATGCGTACTTTTACCTCACCATTTATAAGAACTTGGTAAGAGACCGAAGTGACGCATAACATGATCTTCTCCACGAAGCTCGGATCAAAACCCATCTTTAACATAAGAACTTATAGGAGGGTTCATTCGACCCAATCGTACGCCGTACCCATATCCGTTTTGATCGCCACAAATTTTGAGTTACAACTTTAGTTCGTACGTAATGCATGAAACATTTCTTGCCCCACTAAGATATTGTCGGTAATTAGACGTCGAGCCACAAAGGCCGATTGTGTTTCCGAAATCAGCTTTAGGAGCACTTTTTTAAGTCTACTCGATAATATCTATAATATGATTTTGTAACACACGTTGCAGAGACTAATTGGTCTAAACTCCGCCATAGAGGATGGCCGGTCAACCTTGGGAATCAAAAAAAAATTTGTTTGATTTAAGCGCACGTCAAAGTATCCCGAGTCGAAGAAGCCTCTTACCGATCTAATGACGTACATGTTTACTGTCTTCCAAAACCTTTGGTATAATAGACTCGTCATTCCGTCTGGTCGTGGAGCTTTGTCCAGGTTAATAGCGAAAACAACATCCTTAATCTCCTTCTCTGACGGATTTTTGTCAATGCATTGTTTATATCTTCGGTAACTGACGCGGTAATATACCGGAGGGTCTCCACAATGTCAAAAGGGGCAGAGGTAGTAAAAAGGTTATCAAAATATTCCGTGGCCACCCGTTCAATCCCTTATTATGATTCAACATATCACTCACTTATGTCTTTTAGTTTTACAATCCGACTGCGAGCTCTTCTTTGCTTAGTAATGAATTGAAAATACTTTGTGTTGTGGTCTCCTTCCCGAAGGTAAATTGCTCGGATTTTTTGGTGCCAAAAAACTTCCTCATCTCTAAAATCCGAGAAAAGTTATATGGTCTTTGCCTTGGACTTGGTGAAGCTTTGCTTTGATTTTTGCAGTAAGTTTCTCGTTATTGGTCTGGGACGAGCGTTTCCATCTTGATATTTCCCTTTGGCAGTTGACTCTCTTGTCAAACATATCTGTAACATTTTCACGATCACTATCTTTCCAACCATTTCAGACAATATCCGCAAATCCCTCTTTCGACAGCCATCTCTTGTCAAACTTGAATCCCTTTTTTATTCTTGCTTCCACTGATTTGAAAGACGTCAGTATAGGTCGATGGTCAGAGCCTCATCTCAGTAGATATTCCACATCTGTGTGGGAAAAAATATTGTGCCATTCTTCGTTCCCAACCGCACGATCAAGCCGACATTGAATCATGCCCGCCTTCCTCCGTCCAGCCCATGAGAAGGCATTCCCTCTGCATGAGAACTCAATCATGCGACAATTAGTTAACATCGTCATAAAAGGGAGAAAATATGCCTCAATACGCTTTCGGCCTCCCTTTCTTTCCGCTTGGCTCATAATATCGTTGAACTTTCCCATCATCAGCCATGGTCTTGTTCTCGAAATGACTATACGAGTTAGGCGTTCCCATACATTTTCGTGGTATTCAACAACCATATCTCCGTACACGAAGGTAATGAATACCTTTTGTCCTTCTAATCTCGATTCAATATCAATCACTCGATCATTGGAGAATAAGATAGTAACATCAAACTCATCCATGTAAAACAAAGCTAAACCACCGCTTTGACCTATCGGTTCCACGTGAAAAGTCTATCATAACCAAACTTAATTTGAAAGTCTTGCAAAAATGAAAAATTATTTTTTTTTGTTTCTGAAAGAAAAAGATGTTGGGAATGTCCTGAAATCTATTGTACTGACTCTAAGTGTAAGTTGGATTGTCGAGATGAGACAGTCATATAACACTGGGTAATCATAATGCTTTGCTAGAAGCCATTTGTGATCAATAAGTTTAGAACTTATTGCTAGTGTTGTATGATCCTACAGGGTCACACACCTAAGCAAACTCGACATAGAATATGAGGTTGATCATCAATGTAATGATCTGGTGAATGCATATTTGATATGCATTCAATAACAAGTTTCTGAGGTTGTGTCGATCGACACAAGAAGTGCATCGATCGACACAGATCATGGTCGTGATAAAAGTTGATATATAAGATATATACACGATTTTTACACTTGATCTAACCTAATTCACAGCCACCAAAAGAAACAGAAAACCTCTTGAGAGATCTGATCTCTAACGGCACTAGCATCCCATATGTTCAATTTGTATGCGTGTGGATACCAGTAGAAGCGCAGCATTTGAGGCGCTTAAGGATCTCGATTACTTGCAAACTTTCCGCTGCCAATCTCCAGGTAACTTCAAGATCTATAGATTCAATATACATGAAACCTAGATCTTAGGGAATGGAATTTATACCTAGGTTTGCTAATCTGATTAGAACTGCTAGAAATTCCTATAGTGGTATCAGAGCCTTAGGGTTCTATTGAATCAGTAGCATGTTGATTAGATTAGTTGAATCTAAATCTCTGTATAGTTGATACAAGCATGCTAAAACTCGTTTTGATCAAAGTAATCTAGTTTAGGTTTTTATTTGCTTGAAAACGATTAGGGTTTATCGCACTGTATCGATCGATGCCAATCCGGTGTCGATCGACACATAAGGATAACCCGAATAAAATTTAGGTTTAACCTAACTGTGACGATCGACACAAGAGTTGTGTCGGTCGACACAGACCTTATGGTCAGGTTAATCGGTTCAATTGGATTGGACCGGTTATCTAGCTTGGTTAAACCGCAAAACGGTTTATTGCGATTAACATGATAAGGTTAGCATCGACCGACACTAATGTAGTGACGATCGACACTGACCGGTTATCGTAAAACCGGATCAATTGGATTGATCGGTTATCGCAAATTGGTCTTGGTTAATCTGTATCGATCGACACTAAAGTAGTGTCAGTCGACACAAGATCCGCTGATTTAGGTTATTGAACCTGAAATCACAGTACCAAACCAAGATAAATCAATTATAATTAGAAGAATTAAAACATAATAAAACTGAACGTTTTAAAGGTTCCGTTCCTCAACAAAATATCAAGTAATCCTTGATGTCTTCCCGATCTTGTCAACTGTCAAGACTTGTTTCATTGTGCGATAGACTTGCAGTGCAAGGTGTCCACAATTACATAAGTAAGACAGGAGATAATCGTGTTGATGGACTTGCAGTGCAAGACATCAACAATTACATGACTCAAAAGATTGGTTTACTTGAATGGGCCATCAAAATCGTTTTGGGCTCAGAGACATCAGGTGGATTGGACATGAGATGTCAATCCACAACCAAGAGTTATATTAGATATAACTAGCAAAGTTGTTGCTTACCTAGATAGCTAAAATTTGGGTGATAGCCAGTGGCTCACTTAAGTTTAGTGAAGTATGGGTCTTGGATCATTATATTCATTTGAGGAAACATTGTTTGAATATAATGCGAGTTTTCTTAATAGTTAAGATTTCTCATCTCTTGAACATCATAACTAAACCTTTTCCTTTCTTTGATCCCAGCTATGACTAACACTCATCTCAACACTTTCTCCCTGCGATCCGTCCTTGAGAAGGACAAGTTAAATGGATCGAATTTTCTAGAATGATATCGGAACTTGAGAATTGTTCTCAAGCAGGAGAAGAAGGACTATGTCCTTGAGAAAGTTCTCCCTAAGAAGTACCGAGTCAACGCCTGGCAGTCGGAAAAGGATACTTGGGATAATCATTCTAATGATGTGGTCGATGTGTGTTGTCTCATGTTGGCTACCATGAAATCGGATTTACAGAAGCAATTCGAGAACGTGGAGTCGCCAATAGAGATGATCACTAACCTGAAAGTATGTTTCAGGAGCAGGCACGAACTCAGAGATACCAGACGGTTAAGTCTCTAATTGAGTGCAAGCTACCAAAGGATGGACCAGTTAGTCCCCATGTCATTAAGATGATGAGTTATATTGATAACCTGGGGAAACTGGATTGTCCCATTAGCCAAGAGTTGGCTACTGACATCATTTTGCAGTCACTGCCGTCAAGCTATGATCAGTTTGTTATGAACTATAACATGAACAAACTGACAAAGACTTTGACTGAGTCGCATGGAATGCTCAAGACTGCAGAACCTAACATCAAGAAGGACACCCCAAATGTCCTTATGGTACAAAAGGGTAAAAGGTTTAAGAAACTTGGTAAGAACAAAGGTGATGGCAAGACAAACTCGATTATGAATCAAAGCGAGTCTAGTCATGCTCCTAAGGATAAACCTGGTCCTTCTGAAGATGTTAAGTGCCATTATTGTAATGGTTATGGGCATTTGAAAAGAAATTGCAATAAATTCATGGAAGATTATGAGAAGCTGAAGAAGACGTACGAGACTTCTTCTTCAGGTATTATGTTATAGAAGTAAATGTTACTTCTTATGGTTCTACTTATTGGGTATTAGATACCAGCTGTGGTACTCATATTTTGTGAAAATGTGCAGGTCCTAAGCAAAAGTAGGATTTTGGAGAAAGGACAAGTGGACCTGCGCGTGGGAAATGGAGCAAGAGTTGCTGCATTAGCCGTAAGGACGTTTCATTTGTTTTTGCCTTCTGGCTTGATTTTGAACTTAAGAACTGCTACTATGTACCTGCTACAAGCAGAAACATTATTTATATTCCTTGTTCGGATATGGAAGGATATCAGTTTTCAAATTAAGAATAAATGTTATTCATTTGATTACGATGATATATTTTATGTAGCGGTCCATTAGAGAATTGACTTTATGTTCTAAAACAAAACGTGCCGATCTATAACATTAGTACCAAGAGATTCAAGTCAAATGATACGAATCAAACTTTTTCTCTGACATTGTCGTTTGGGCCACATAAATGAGAACGGATTCAGAAGCTCCATAGTGATAGGCTTTTGGGCTCATTTGATTATGAATCATGTGAGAAATGCGAATCTTATTTATTGGGTAAAATGACGAAGATCCCTTTCAACAAAAGGTAGTGTCGATCGACACAAAAGGTGTATCGATCGACACAGGTCGCGAACGAACAAAGTGAAAGGGCCAGTGACTTATTGGGCTTTATGCATACGGATGTGTATGGCCCGATGAGCCAAAGTGCTAGAGGAAATTTTCAGTACTTCATTACCTTTACTGACATTTCAGTAGGTATGGTTATGTCTATTTAATGAGACATAGAACGGAATCTTTGAAGATTTCAAAGAGTTCCAGAATGAAGTACATAATCAGCTTGGCGAAAGTATTAAAACTCTACGATAAGATCGTGGAGGTGGATCCTTAAGCTAAGAATTCAGTGATCATCCGAGAGATTGTGGAATTGTTTCACAACTCACTCCTCCTAAATCGGACTTTATTAGATATGGTTGATAACAAGATTTTAGCCAATCTTTATGGGTATCAATTCCCCATGCTTATCGTGTAGCAATGAGGGATCAATCCATTTTTAGGACCGGACTAGACCAAAGTGAATACACCGAACCAAATTAGCCAAGTTAACCAATTTCAAGATTCAAATTCTAAGATTCTAAGAAATCTAATGACAATAACAAAGTAGACAAAATCAAGCAAAGAGAGCTAAACAACCCAAGAACAGAGATAACTAGAATTCAATGATAAGAATAAGATTTATGAGCAAGGTCAATGGACAAGGAGACTCGGGATGATCTCGGGATGCTAATCAAGCCTCAAGCAAGCTAACCTCCTAGCAAGAACACAATAAGTCAATTAGCCTAATCTCTTAGAGCTAATCTCTTCACTTAATCCTAACCCAAGAACAAACTCTCATTTGTGAATTGGGATCAAGCAAGCATTCAATCAAGTTCTTAATTGCCAATAATCACTCTAGACATTCATTCCCATGAGCTAGAATGTGAAAATCCTATCAAAGCTAAAACTGGAATTTCATCGAACACATGGTGGGCAAGAAATTCCTAAACATCCTAATCAACTTGATCAAGGTTAAATAGGCATTAAGATCACTAAGATAGAAGAGATTTAAGAAAGATTAACATTAGACATCCCTTAATCATCCCTAATCACACTAATCCTACCTAACCCATAAACCCTATGGAAAACTACTCACTAATCATCATTTGATCAACAAAATCTATAGAGATAGTGTAAATCATTGAGGATTAGAGAAAGATTGAAAGTTTGAAAAAAGAAATCTCAAAAGAAGTACTTGGATTAAGAAAAGATTAAAATTGTTCTTACAAAAGGTTTAGAATCAAAAACAAGCTTAAGAGACAACAAAAATCAGGTTTTTTTGCGTAAATAGTAAAGGGGGTCGAACCGGGTCAACCCGGAACAAAACGGGTATTGACCCGGATCCAAGAGAAAAACTGGGAACCGTACCGGCTTAGTGCCCGATACGCAAGCCGGTATAAGTCCCTGCCTGATTTCGCTTCTTTCACGCCGAGGGGGTGTATCGGGTTGAGCCCGGTACACAAGCCGGTACAGGTCCTTCTAAACTCTTCGTCACGTTGTGTATCGGGTTGGGCAGCCGATACACAACCCGGTACAAGTCCCTGCCCATTTTGCTCTTCTTTGGCCGAAGGTCGTACCGGCTTGTTGCCCGATATGCAAGCCGGTACGGTTCTTCGACTTCTTCAGGGGAAGATGTACCGGCCTCCTGCCCGATATGCAAGCCGGTACAGACTTCTTGTACTTCTCCTCTTCATCCTTTTAAGCTCCCATCTCGCACCTTAGCCAACCTAAACTCCATAGCACCTGAAAGAACACCAAAAACACTCCAAATGCAAGCCTAGATGCATGAACCTATGACTAGATGCAACTATACTCTAAACTAAACAAAGGACAACAAAATAATGATGAATGAAAGGAAAAGAAATCAAAATAAGCACAAATCACTATCCTAGATGAATGAAAACACATGAATATCAATTCCCCCAAACTTGAATCTTGCTTGTCCACAAGCAAGCATAAGACAATCAATCCATTTGGGAGAAAGGTTTGAAGGCGGGGACTCAAAACCACAAGACTCACAACAAGATACAAGATCTTTCAAAGATGTTACAAGTTGCTCTAATCTTATTAACTATCCATGTACTTCCACATTACCGTTCCCTCAACCCCTACTCCAACTCCCGAGATCCTATAGAACACAAGCAATTATCAACTCAATTCTTTACATTCATTTAGAAGTTAAGTGCGATCTCACAAAGGGGCAATCAATCAATCCCAATTGGCAAGGTTCAAGAAAGGCTATTTGAGGTGGCTAAGTGGAGTTTCTTTTGGGGTGGTTAACTCTCGAGAATAGGAGCAATTGGCATTACACAAAATCTATCTAAGAAAGGGAACAATTCATGCATACAAAGTTCTTTCCTCATTGTTCTACCCAATCCCTAGAAGATTCTTTCTAAACATCCCCATAATGAAAGATAACATTCACCAAACCCCCAAATCATTTACCAAAACACTCACCCATTTAGCCCTTTTTTCTTTCTTTTCTTTGTCACTAGGAAACACTTAATTGATCTTTCTCTTTTTCAAACTTGAGCAAACTCTTTCATAACTAACCCCTCTTAACACTTTATTTTTCTTTCTTTTCTTTTTGCTTCAATCTAGGGGCCTTACTTCTTTTTCTTTCTTTTTGCACAATGCTCTCTTCTTACTTGATTTCCTAGTGACTTCCTTTTTCTTTTGAACCTTATTAAACTCTTTTCATTGATCCTTTCCACTCCCAAAACAACTCTCATCTCTCCCCCAAACTTGTTTCCCATCCTAGTGCTAGACTCTTATGGCAAATAGAGCTAGCTAAAATGAGAAAAGACCATTTGTCGTTCCCGATACTCTCAAGTTTTTGCACATACCAAAAGCTATCAAGAACAGGCCTCACTCACAAATCATTTTGGCTTCAAGGAAAGGTTTAGGGTCTTTGGGTAGGGGAGCCATGATCATAAGATCAATGGTTGCCCGAGCTAATCAAGAGAGTGGTACAATGGGGGAAAACATTGCTCGGGCAAGGATCATGGGATTGCAATTCAAGCCCCTAAGCAAGATATTTCAATAATCAAATTAAGTCTAATATCAATGAATTGAGTTTAATTCATGCAAGCTTCACAAGGATAGGGAATTTCGGAGTCTCAAAGTCAAGCAATGGGTTTTCCTTTGTTTTGAAAATTGATTAAAGCAACAAGCAACTTAATTGGTGAGCCTCTACAAGGCAAAATTATCATTTTCCCCAATGCATGAGTCCTACAACACTAACTAGACTCGATCCTACATGCTTTCTTTTTGAAATTTTTTTGAAATTTTTCAATTTTTTTGGATTTTTCTATGCCTTAAATATGCATGAGACTCAATAAAACGATGAAACGAAAATAAGAACAAAGATCACAAGATCAGCAACTAGCCTCTCCCCCAAACTTACTTCACACCGTCTCGGTGTGAAAGAAGAAAGGAAGAAAGACCGGGAAAAACAAACAAACTCAAAAAGAGAAAAGAAGCAAAATATTTACAAGGCTGGAGTGTGTTACTTGGAGCTTTAAGTGGAGTGGAATGGGATGAGAGCTCAATTCTTTGTTGATTTCGCCATGACCTAGGCTCATTCCGATTGATCCCCAACTTCACCTACTGACCAAAACCTGATAAAACTTAAAGAAAGAACATCAAAAATAACAAGCAAAAGATCATATGTACAAGGATAAACATGGGAATGTCTCCCAAGTGCTCTTTTGTTTAGAGTCGTTAAGCTCGACTGTTCAAACCGTTTTTTTTTTCTTTAGGCGGTTTAAGAGTGAGTCTTGCCCTCGAGAGTGATGGTCAGGACCTGAGAAGTCAGCTCACTGAGATTGACTGAGTCACCTTGAAACCTTGGACTGATTGAAGCTTTAGCACTTGCAAATGGCCTAGACTTTCCCTTGGTCTTGACCTTGTACTCAATGTAGTCACCCTTCAAACCCAATGGATGCAAGCTGAGATGGTTGAGTGAAGTAGGAGTATCAACATCTATTAGAGCTTCCATCTTATCCTTATATTCTTTTCGAGCTCTCTTAACTTCGTCTAGTCCATTGTTTGGGGTTTTTCCATTATGCCCATCAAACAAGGATTGTAGACTCTCACCATCCATTATCTCCTTTTCAAACTCCTGAGTCCTTGGAGGATTGTTGACAGCCTTATCCTTTCTAACTTTTGCCATTTTTGGAGCCCTCTTTGTCACCATATCCACAACCTTCTCCCTTGGTCCTTTATCCTCCTTGGTGGTCAGCTTCATTGAAGATATGGACCCAACATACTCAGTCCTTATGGGTGTAGGAGGAATTCCAATAGCTCTTTCCACCCCTTTCTTTTGAGCACGTCCCATGTGCTCACTCAATGATTCATAAGAAATGGGTTTATGCCAAATCTGCTTCCCTACATTTGCAAAGAGTCTTTCCTCCTCTAACACATCATCCTCATTTGGAGATAGGATGACACCACAAGTGTGGAGAGTTGTGCTCCTCAAATGATAGTAGACCTTGTTGTCAACATTATTCAGCACAGCACGTTGCTTTTTGAAGTCCATACAAGCTCCAGTGGTATGGAGGAAAGAGGTACCAAGTAAGAGAGGTAGTTGGGTACTCTTCTTCATCTTCATGACAATGAAGTCAGTTGGGATTGTGCACTCACCAATCTTTAGTGGATAGTCCTTGATCATTCCCATTGGAGTTTTTGAGTAAGAGTCTCCAAATGTGATAGAAGATGGGTATCTTTCCATGCTCTTAATCCTAAGAGTTTCCACCATTTCAAGAGATATCACACTCACAGTAGAACCGGAGTCACACAATGCATACTTAATCTCCAAGTCTCCCAAAGTACAACTGATGGTAAATTTACCCGGATTGCCAAGCTTTGGGAGTACCCGTGGTGTTGTTTGGATAGGAAGCACAATATCTTCAGCAGGGATTTTAGTTGCACTTATCTTCTTAGCTGGTGCAATATAGGGAGGCTTAACTACATTGGCCTTCATCTCGTTGAGAGGGACATGTGCAGCCGGAGGGAGTTCATAACCATAGAGAAGTGCTTCAAGTTCATCAACTTCTCTTTCATGATCTGGTTTCTCATGATCAACAATAGAGAAGATTGCATTGCAGTAGTCTTTCGGGTTCTTCTCCGGGTTTCCGGGCAATGTACCAGTAGATCTAGAAGTGGAAGCATGTGTGTTTTCAACATTGATCAAACGAGAAGTCAAATGCTGCAGCTCATTCTTTAAGTTCTTCACTTCCAATGCCCCACTTGCTTGCCCTTGTATGAGTTGCTGCATCATACCCTTTAACTCGCTGTCCAAACCTGAGGAAGAAGAGGCTTGTGTCTGTTGTTGGCCAAATCCGGGTGGAGGGTATTGTGGCTTTAGAGCATATCCTTGTTGACCTTGAAACTGAGCCTTATTTCCAAACCCTTGCTGGTTAGTATAAGGGACAAAAGACTGTTGTTGCTGAGTTTGTGTGAATCCATGTTGCCCTTGTTGTTGAGCTTGAGCTTGGGGTTGAGCTTGGGGATAAAACTGATCTTGTGGGTTGGCAACATTGGGGTTTCTGTAAGAGAAGTTGGGGTGATTCCTGTAGTTTGGGTTGAAACCCCTGTTGAAACCTCCTTGGCCAGCAATGAAATTGATCTCTTCTTGGGTCATATCACCTTCAAGACTATAGAGGACGGGCTGAGAATCTTCGTAGTTACCTACAAAGCTGATTTGCTTCTGACTAGAGCTGATCATCTTGTCTATCTTGTCATTTAGAGACTTGATTTCCTTCTCGTACTTCTCATCCGTAGAAGATGATCCTCTACTAGTCCGCTCATAGTCCTCATTGTAATTCCCATCACTTGTAGCAAGGTTTTCAATCAATTCCATAGCCTCATCAACTCCCTTGCCTAGGAAGTGTCCATTGCTGCAAGAATCAAGCATTGCCCTCATTCTAGGAAGCACACCGCGGTAGAGGTTACTGAGTAGTGTCTCCTTGGTGAAACCGTGGTGTGGGCATTGAGTAGTGAGCTTATTGAACCTTTCCCAAGCTTCAGCGAAGGTCTCGTTGTTTCTTTGCACAAACCCGGATAACTCATTGCGGAAACGGGCAGTCCTTGTAGTTGAGAAAAATTTCTTCAAGAAAGCCTTCTTAAGGTCTGCCCATGTAGTGATGGACCCCGGTGGGATAGTGCTTTCCCAATCTTTGGCTCTATCCGCCAAAGAGAAGACAAAGAGGCGCATCTTGAGACCCTCATCCGTTACGCCATTTAGTCTTGTAGTGGCACATATTTTATCGAAGGTATCCAAGTGTTGCAATGGGTCTTCTGAGGCAAGCCCATGAAATTGATTGTTCTGTACCATATTCATGACCATGGCCCTGATTTCAAAATTGTTGTTGTTCACTGGTGGTGGAATGATGCCCCTTCGATTAGCATTCGTATCGGTGTGTCACCATCTCCAATGGCCCTAATAGGTCTCTCACGATGAACCGGTATCCTGTTTCCCTGTCCATCCCTAGCATCCTCTGTTGGAATTATGTCCAGTAATCTCTGTACTGTCTCTAGAAAGTAAGAGTATGTCAATGATCAGACATAAGTCATATAATACTGGGGGTCATGATGGCTTGCTAGAGTCCGCTCATGATCTATAAGTCTTGGACTTATTGCCTTTATTATATGATCCCATATGGGTCACACGCCTAAGCCAACAGGAAAATGTGTAGGAACGGTTTAGCAGAAGTACGGTAAAAGTGCTAGGCATTTACTGTACTTAGAGAGAATAAAAGGGTTTGGTCACTCTGTGTCGATCGATACACAAGGAGTGTCGATCGACACAGTGCGCGAACGCTTTCGAGTTATTTGGTATTTGGGCCAAACGGCCCAAACGGAATTGGACAAGTTTTATAAGTAAAACTCGAGTCTTTTTCTTGACTAACCCTAACTAGCCGCGCCTCTCTCTCTCTCCTGCGACTTCTCCTAGTGGCCTAGCAGCCTTCTTCCTGCTCGGTGTGCGTGTGTGAACCTCTGGAGGAGTTATCTCTCGGTGGCTCTCTGATCTCATACATACCGTCCCTTTCCGCTGCAAATCAGGTATAAGGTGAGATCATCACTTGTTTCTATTCAAGAGAACCTAGATCCGCATGTTTAGGATGATCTGAATCTGGAATTGAATCAGAATTGAAATCTAAACATTCCTTCAGTGGTATCAGAGCTATTGGTTCTGGTTTTCCTTGTTTAGATTCATGTTTAGGATTGTTTTTCTTGTTTAAAAGTGTTTTGAATCAACTACTGATAAGAGAAAACATTTAAGTAACAAGAATTGAAATCTAAACACATGAAAAATCGCATGATCAAACTATATTGATTTGGTATGCGATCTGATCCGAGAGAATGAGAATCGGCTGCGATTGCATGTGTCGATCGATACGATCGCATGGATCGGTCGATACAATTCGAAGATCGCATGGATCGATCGATACGATCGCATGGATCGATCGATACGATCGCATGGATCGGTCGATACAGTCTATCGGCTAACCCTGTTAACGCGTGAAAGCATCGATCGATGCAGGATTGATGCAGGTTCGATATTGGTGCATCGACCGATGCGGTTGGTGCACATCGATCGACACGGTTAGGGTTTTGGCACGGATCCGTGCATGCGTGAGAGCATCGATCGATACAGGATCGATGCACGATCGATGCAGGATCGATGCTGAGAGCATCGACCGATGTGGTTGATGGATCGATCGACACGGTTGGTTCATCGATCGACATGGTTGGTTTAAGGCTCGGTTTAATATTTTGATTAAAATTAAATGTCACGGTTTAATAAACAGATTTAATAATTTTATTAAGTCTGGTTAAACCGGGATAAGAAATCCAAAGTCGAAAAATTGGATTTTGTGCCTAAACCAGGATTTTCTAATTTGATTTGGTTGGACCAAATAAATTGAGAAAATCCGGTTTAGTAAATAACCGGTTGACAATTGTGGTCATCGTAGTAGTTAAAATTTGGTTAGACCAATTTTAATGAACCAGACCGGTTATGTCATTTAATTGGACAATTGGGTCATGTCTTGGACATGGACCAATTCTTGGGCCTCGAGCCAAGAAGTTAAAACAATTGGGCCAATTATTTGAGTCTTTCTTCAGATTAATTTAAAATTTATTTTATAAAGATTATAAAGTCGATTTTAAATTAAAGTTTCCGAAATTTTGAAATTAGAAAGTTTCTTAAATTAGAAGTTTCTGGATTTGCGGGTTTTGGATTTTAAAGAAATTTCTAAAGTTAGAAAGTTTCCGTTTTTAGAAAGTTTCCAATTTTAGAAAGTTTCCAAAAATAGTAGGTTTCCAAAAATGGAAAGTTTCCCGAAATAGTAATCTTCTATTTTGGGAATGATTTTTTAAATAAACCTACGAACCTCAAATAATATCAAGCGTTGGATGTCTTGTCCATTCTATGTCAGCTGTCGAAGCCCATTCAATTGTATTCATGGCCTTACAGTGTGAGGATGTCTGCTTTTGCGTGGATAAGACGGTTTGTGATTCATAAATGTCATTGGGAGTCCCAAACATTAATGATTACATGACTGTATAGTCTGGTTTTCTTGACTAGGCCATCGGGAGTCCCGGGCCTTGAGACATCAGAGTGAATTGGGCCTCGGGCCCAGATTCACAACCAAGAGTTATATCACGGATATAATTAGCCGACATAGGGCTTACCGATATAAGCTAAGGTTGGGTGACGGCCAGTGGCCCACTTTAATCTTAGTTATATGTGGATCTTGGAATCATTATATTCTATTGAGGGTAACTGATGTTATTGAATATAATGCGTGATTAATCATATTAAATTTAATACGAGATTAATCATATTGAACATATTAACTAAAATCCTTTTATCTTAATTTTCAGTTATGACTAGCACAAACAATCAAAACACTTTCTCGATCCGGTCTGTCCTTAAGATGGACAAGCTGAACGGATCAAATTTCTTGACTTGGTCGCGGAACCTGAGGCTTGTCCTCAGACAGGAGAGAAAGGACTATGTCCTTGAGAGAGCTCTCCCCGTGAGGATCGGGTCCAATGCTTCTCATGCAGTATATGATGCTTGGAATAAGCATTATAATGATGCGGTAGATGTGCGTGGTCTGATATTGGCTACCATGGACTCAGACTTGCGGAAGCAATATGAGAACATGGAGTCGCCAATAGAGATGATCAGCAGCCTGAAATTGAAATTTCAGGAGCAGATAAGGGTGGAGAGATACCAGTTGGTTAAGTCTCTCACTAGCTGCAAGCTACCAAATGATCATCCAGTGAGTCCTCATGTCAGTAAAATGATGGGTTACATTGATAACCTGAGGAAACTGGATTATCCAGTTAGCCAAGAATTGGCAACTGAAATCATTCTACAGTCACTGCCGTCAAGCTATGATAAGTTCAGAAGGAACTATATCAAGAAAGGCTTAACGAAGACGCTGACTGAACTGCATGATATGCTCAAGACAGTTGAGCCAAACGTGAAGAGTACCCTGTACAATCTCATGAATGAGAAGGGTAGGTTTACTAAACCTAATGCTGACAAGGGTGAAGACAAAGTTGTCCAGATTTTGAATCATGGCAAGCGTGTGTCTTCTGAGCCCAAGTCAGATACCTCTTGCGTTGGTAAGTGCTGCTACTGTAAGGAGACAGGGCATTGGAAGAGAGATTGCATTAAATTCATGGAAGATGATGAGGAGTTAAAGTCGATGTATGAGACTACTTCCTCAGGTATTCATGTTATTACTTCAAGTTCTACCTTAAAGGTATTGGATACTGGTTGTGGCACTGATATTTGTGATAATATGCAGAGCCTAAGCAACAGTAGAACGTCTTTAAAGGTATTGGATACTGGTTGTAGCACTGATATTTGTGATAATATGCAGAGCCTAAGCAACAGTAGAACGTTGAAGGAAGGGCAAGTGAAACTACAAGTCTGGAAGGAGCTTGGGATGCTGCCTCAGCCGTAGGGTTTTCACTTATAGATCCCTTTTAGGCTTGGTTTTGTATTAAGTAATTGCTACAATGTACCTGCTTTACAGCGGAATTGTCTTTCATTTTCTTGTAAGAATTTGAATGTTTTTCATTTTGATAAAAGACAAGTTTTGTTCTTTTGATCTTAATGAAATATTAATTGTAGCACCCTATTCATGGAATGGGTTTTATATCTTAAACCAAAGAGTGCCTAAATGTAACATAAATACCGAATTGGTTTAAATCTGATGAATTAAACCTGATTTTTCTTGGCATAAAGTCTTGGTCATATAGAGTAAGTCGAATTCAGAAATCCCATAGTCATGGACTGTTGGGCTCATTTGATAAGATATCTTATGAGACTTGAATTCTGTTTACTGGACCAAAAGGAAAAGGGCCTATCTTAGCCAAACTAGAGAAAGGCCCAAAGGCTTATTGGACCTGAAACATACTGATGTATGTGGCCCAATGAGCAGTAATGCCAGAGAAAATTTCCTGTACTTCATTGTCTCTACTGATTACTTCAGTGAGTGTGACTATGTTCATTTGATGAGACACAAGTCGGAATTCTTTGACATGGTCGAAAGAGTTCCAGAATGAAGTATAGGATCTGAATGACAAAAGTATTAAGACTCTGGATTAAATCACGAGTGAGAATACTTAAGTCATTGATTGTGTGATCATCTTAATGAGTGTGAAATCGTTTCACAGCTCATTTCTCCTGAAAACCTGAAGGTGTTTCTGTGAGAAAGAATCAGATCTTATTAGAAATGATTAAAGATGAGTCACACGAATCTTCCATGATATTATTTAAGAATAACGCTCTAAAATATCTAAGTTTACGCTGAAATAGTTCCACAAATATCAGTTGAAAGACACCACGTTAATGTGGATTGGAATCGATCCAAATTTGTCTTTACTGAGTATTTGTAGTTGTGCTACTTCGCTGGTTGTCCTAGAGAAACTAAGGCTTGTTACTTTTACGTCCAATCTGTTTTCTAAGAAGGGAAGTTACTTTCCAAGAAGAACAGTGGGAGTAAAAGTACAACTCGAAGAAATTCGAGAAATACAGGAGGCTGCTTAACCTATTGAGGGAGAGCAGCGGAAGGATTTACAGATTTCTGTAGAATCTACACCTGTGGAGCCTGAAGATCGCAGATATGAATGAATCAGTTACTAATCCGAGAGTGATTTCTCGGAATTAGTTGAACCTGATAATCATTGAAAGTTCGCATGATCTGATGATCATTGAAAGCGACGAATCTGCGAAATTCAAAGAAGCGAAAGTGAGCCCGGACTCCGAAAAAAATTACATTTTATGTAAGTTAGCTTCATTGATCCATTCATGGATGGAAGCAAACATATCGGAGTTGGAATCTTCGTTCTGTTGAAGTAGTCAAGGTTTTGACTTGAACAGGAACGAAGCGGAACTGTGTGTTTACTAATAGATTAGTGGGAGCGATATTGCATTTCTCATATTGTATGTCGATGACATACTGATTCTCGGATATAACGTCCCAACGCTGTAGTCGGTAAAGGACTAGCTTGGGAGTTGGTTTAATGATTGACATGGGTAAAGCCACGTAGTTCTTGGATTTTGGATCTAAAGATAGAGATCCAAAAGAGCTGATAGGACAAAGTCAGATTCTTAAATTGACAAAGTCCTACACGTTTTGAGCAATCCAAGAAGGGTTTTATGCCAATGTCACATGGCATTAAGTTAAGCAAGATACAGTATCCTACGATAACTGCTGAGCTTAAATGCATGGATGAGATTCCATATGCGTCGGTAATTGGATCTATCATGTATGCCATGAAACGTACTTGTTTGATGTTGCTTTAATGTTAAGCAAGACAAGTAAAGACCAGTCAAATCCAGCAAAGAATCACTGGATTGCCGTAAAGAATGTCCTAAAGTATTTGAGGAATACTAAGGATAAATTCTTGAGTTACGGAGAAAGTGAGGTGCTACAAGTCGGTAGAGTCTGAAAGGCAAGTTTCCAATAGACAAAGATGATTTCCGATCACAGTCCGGTTATATCTTGTGTCTATCTGGCGGTGCAAGGCACTGTTGCTGACTCCATGACTTAAGCTAAACATTTCGCAGCTTGGGAAGTCGCGAAAGAGGTTGTTTGGAAAGAAGAGTTCGTCACTGAACTTGATGTGATTTACAGCATAGATGAGACTAGCTGCACATTAGAGGTCCAAACACCTTGAGGATAGGTATAACCTATTCCGTGAGATAAATGACAGAGATGTTAAGTAGATCAGCAAGTTTCAACGAATGAGAACGTTGCTAATCTATTAACGAAGCCACTCCTTAGGCCTAAGCACGAGTCGCGGACTGTTGCTGTAGGATAAGTGAAATTAAGATGTAGTCTTAATTTCAGTGGGAGTTATTAAAGGGCTTTATTTAGTTATTGGATATGTTCTTGAAATAACATTTAAAATGTTTAATGAAATTATTATTTCAAGATTATTTTAACTGTGATGAAATAATCGTTCCAAAGTGATATAAACCATTTTATAGGTCATCAAAGTAAATGACTTGATCTTGAGTTATCAAAGTCATTTAGCTTGATCATGAGACCCTATATTTGATAAATGACTTATATCATTATGTCCCTAGTCGAAGGTTGTTGAAATTGGAACACCAACAACCGTGTGAGACTGGATTGGTACGTGACTTATGACAAAGTCTCAGTGTGTCATAGATGCGCGGCATCAAAGTCAGTACATAGGTGTATGTTGGGGAACATACGACCGGACTAGACCCGCTTATAAGAACTCTTCAGGATATTTATATCTGTGTCATAAGAGATTCTTACTACGACTATAGAGTATAGTCCTTAGACCTGAGTTCGCATGCATGTGACTGCACATGGACTGATGCACTTTGATCATTGTCTAACGCTGTCGTTCTGCGATAGTTATAAGGACCTTGTTTGGGTACATTATGAAATGAGTAGTTTACAGTGATGGAACAAGACGGGATTTGTCCCTCCAATATAAATGGAGTGAATATCTCTAGGCCAATCGGAGATTTGAATACTGGAAAATGCATGGCCATGCTCAAACGGACTGTCCCGAGTCGTTTGGATTGTCAGTATCGAATCAGAGTCCGATGAACAAGATTAGGCTTTATAAGGATGACACTAATCTTGCCTTATGACTAATCGAGATATTGAGACGAAAGGGATTATGAATACAGAAATTCCAGTACAAGTGGGAGATTGTTGGAATTATGTCCAGTAATCTCTGTACTGTCTCTAGAAAGTAAGAGTATGTCAATGATCAGACATAAGTCATATAATACTGGGGGTCATGATGGCTTGCTAGAGTCCGCTCATGATCTATAAGTCTTGGACTTATTGCCTTTATTATATGATCCCATATGGGTCACACGCCTAAGCCAACAGGAAAATGTGTAGGAACGGTTTAGCAGAAGTACGGTAAAAGTGCTAGGCATTTACTGTACTTAGAGAGAATAAAAGGGTTTGGTCACTCTGTGTCGATCGATACACAAGAAGTGTCGATCGACACAGTGCGCGAACGCTTTCGAGTTATTTGGTATTTGGGCCAAACGGCCCAAACGGAATTGGACAAGTTTTATAAGTAAAACTCGAGTCTTTTTCTTGACTAACCCTAACTAGCCGCGCCTCTCTCTCTCTCTCCTGCGACTTCTCCTAGTGGCCTAGCAGCCTTCTTCCTGCTCGGTGTGCGTGTGTGAACCTCTGGAGGAGTTATCTCTCGGTGGCTCTCTGATCTCATACATACCGTCCCTTTCCGCTGCAAATCAGGTATAAGGTGAGATCATCACTTGTTTCTATTCAAGAGAACCTAGATCCGCATGTTTAGGATGATCTGAATCTGGAATTGAATCAGAATTGAAATCTAAACATTCCTTCATCCTCATCCTGTTGATGCTGCTCTTGATGGCCCTGTTGGTCCTGTTGACCCTCGAGATCCATAACTGGCTGCTCTTGAGGCTCAAGCAAAGGCTGAACTACTTCTTCCTGTTCCAACCCGAGTCTCTCTAAGTGAACAGCTCTTTCTAGTTCTCTTCTCTCTCTTGCTAACTGTCTTTCGAGTGCTTTTATATCTGAAACCCGTGCAACCAAATCTGTAGGGCCTCGGCTCCGCAAGTTCATGCACCTGACATCAAAGAGAAATGAAGAAGCAAAGTTAGTAACCAAAACTTGATCTAAATAGGAAAGGAAATCGAATTGATCTATCCAAGTTCCCAAAATGGCAACGGCGCCAAATTGATAACAAGATTTTAGCCAATCTTTATGGGTATCAATTCCCCATGCTTATCGTGTAGCAATGAGGGATCAATCCATTTTTAGGACCGGACTAGACCAAAGTGAATACACCGAACCAAATTAGCCAAGTTAACCAATTTCAAGATTCAAATTCTAAGATGCTAAGAGTTCTAATGACAATAACAAAGTAGACAAAATCAAGCAAAGAGAGCTAAACAACCCAAGAACAGAGATAACTAGAATTCAATGATAAGAATAAGGTTTATGAGCAAGGTCAATGGACAAGGAGACTCGGGATGATCTCTGGATGCTAATCAAGCCTCAAGCAAGCTAACCTCCTAGCAAGAACACAATAAGTCAATTAGCCTAATCTCTTAGAGCTAATCTCTTCACTTAATCCTAACCCAAGAACAAACTCTCATTTGTGAATTGGGATCAAGCAAGCATTCAATCAAGTTCTTAATTGCCAATAATCACTCTAGACATTCATTCCCATGAGCTAGAATGTGAAAATCCTATCAAAGCTAAAATTGGAATTTCATCGAACACATGGTGGGCAAGAAATTCCTAAACATCCTAATCAACTTGATCAAGGTTAAATAGGCATTAAGATCACTAAGATAGAAGAGATTTAAGAAAGATTAACATTAGACATCCCTTAATCATCCCTAATCACACTAATCCTACCTAACCCATAAACCCTATGGAAAACTACTCACTAATCATCATTTGATCAACAAAATCTATAGAGATAGTGTAAATCATTGAGGATTAGAGAAAGATTGAAAGTTTGAAACAAGAAATCTCAAAAGAAGTACTTGGATTAAGAAAAGATTAAACTTGTTCTTACAAAAGGTTTAGAATCAAAAACAAGCTTAAGAGACAACAAAAATCAGGTTTTTTTGCTTAAATAGTAAAGGGGGTCGAACCGGGTCAACCCGGAACAAACCGGGTATTGACCCGGATCCATGAGAAAAACTGGGAACCGTACCGGCTTGGTGCCCGATACGCAAGCCGGTACAAGTCCCTGCCTGATTTCGCTTCTTTCACGCCGAGGGGGTGTATCGGGTTGAGCCCGGTACACAAGCCGGTACAGGTCCTTCGAAACTCTTCGTCACGTTGTGTATCGGGTTGGGCAGCCGATACACAACCCGGTACAAGTCCCTGCCCATTTTGCTCTTCTTTGGCCGAAGGTCGTACCGGCTTGTTGCCCGATATGCAAGCCGGTACGGTTCTTCGACTTCTTCAGGGGAAGATGTACCGGCCTCCTGCCCGATATGCAAGCCGGTACAGACTTCCTGTACTTCTCCTCTTCATCCTTTTAAGCTCCCATCTCGCACCTTAGCCAACCTAAACTCCATAGCACCTGAAAGAACACCAAAAACACTCCAAATGCAAGCGTAGATGCATGAACCTATGACTAGATGCAACTATACTCTAAACTAAACAAAGGACAACAAAAGAATGATGAATGAAAGGAAAAGAAATCAAAATAAGCACAAATCACTATCCTAGATGAATGAAAACACATGAATATCAATGGTTCGATCAATGATGAGTCACTCAGATCTTCCATCATCCTTCTAGGAATACACTCTAGAAACGTCTGCGTTTACCCTAAATAGAGTTCCATCAAAATCAGTTACAAAGAAAGCACATGAGATGTGGACTGGAAATGTTCCTAATTTGTTTTTCATGAAGATTTGGGGTTGTAAGGCTTATGTAAAATGTTTAATCTCTAATAAGCTCGCATCCAAGTCTGATGAATGCTACTTCATTGGTTATCCTAAGGAGACCAAGGCATGTTACTTTTACTCTCATCGATCAAATTAATGGGTATTTGATACACATTAATATACGTGTTTAGAGGGTGTGTCGATCGGCGCAAGTGTTGTGTCAATCGATGCAATGCGAAGAACGACACAATTGACTGTGTTTTTCCTGAGAAAGATTTTCTTTCCAGGAATAACAGTGGGAGTAAAGTACAACTCGAAGAAATTCGAGAATCACAGGAAACTGCTCAACCTGATGAGGAAGAGCAGCAGTTGGATCTACAAAGAGTTGTAGAACCCGCACCTGTGGTGCCTAAAGTTTGCAAAGGATCTGATGAATGTATATTCGATATACGTTCAAATGGCGAGTTTCTGAGGAAGTGTCGATCGACACAGATCGTGAAACAAAATATTGATTTTGGTTTATGACTTAATTAACTACGGTTTAAATCTTTGTTAATTAGGTCGTGGTAAAAGTCGATATATGAGATATGTGCACGACTTTTACACAAAACTGAAGCTCGCAGATCTGAAAGGATCCGTCACCAACCCGAGAAATGTGGATTTTTCGTAACCAATTGCCATGATCTGTTGATCATTGAAAGTGACGAGCCTGCAAATTTTGAAGAAGCAATAATGGGCCCTGACTCCGAAAATGGCTAAAAGCCACTGAATCCGAAATGGGATCCATGTCACGGAACCAAGTTTGACTTGGATTGATTTACCAGATGGTGTAAAAACCATTGAGAGTAAATGGATCGTCAAAGAAGAAAAGTTGAGGTGGAAGGTAATATTCAGATATACAGAGCTAGGTTGGTGGCAAAAGGTTTCAAGTAAATTCATGGTATTGACTATGATGAAACCTATTCCCCAGTCACTATGCTTAAGTCCATTCGGATTCTCCTAGCAATTGCCGCTCATTATGATTATGAGATCTGGCAAATGGATGTGAAAACAGCTTTCCTTGATGGAATTCTGGAAAAGGATGTGTACATGACACAACCTGAATGTTTTCATTAATCCTAATGCTGCTAGGAAGGTATGCAAGCTTCATTGATCCATTTATGGATTGAAGCAAGCATCTCGGAGTTGGAATCTTCGTTTTGATGAAGCAGTCAAAAGGTTTGACTTCATCAAGAACGAAGAAGAACCGTGTGTTTACAAGAAGACTAGTGGGAGCGCAGTTGCATTTCTAGTATTGTATGTTGAATATATAGATAACATATTGCTTCTCGAAAGTGAAGTTCCACTGTTTCAGTCTGTTAAGACGTGACTCGAAAGTTGTTTTTCGATGAAAATATGGGAGAAGCCGTACAAATTCTTGGAATAAGAATCTATAGAGATAGATTGGACAAACTAATTGGATTGTGTCAAGATACTTATATTGATAAGGTCTTGCACAGGACAAGTATGCATGATTCCAAGAAGGGCTTAATGCCAATGACTCTTGGCATTACTCTTAGCAAGATGCAGTGTCATTCGACACACGCTGAGCGAGAGCGAATGAGGGACATACTACTGCTAAAGGCATAAGATGTCTTAAGATGTGATCTTAATTTTAGTGGGAGTTGTTGTTGATTTTAGTTATAATATGATGTTCATGTAAACATAATTTGATTATGTTAATGAAATCTGATTTCGGTATTAAATAATACCCGTATAGTAATTTATGACATTTTATAGGTCATCAAGTATGTGACTTGATCATGAAACCCTATAAATGATAAATGACATAAATTATGTTGGTCCCTGGTCAAGGTTGTTAAAGTAGGACACTAACAACCGCGTGAGACTAGTATGTGAGGTGACTGATGACTAAGTTTCATGGAGTCATTAATAAGAATATTAAAGTCAATCACATAGATATGTGTTAAAGAACACAGGATCGGACATGACCCACTAATGAGAACTCTACAGGATAGTTAAATAAGTGTCATGAGAGTTTTCATTACGACTATAGAGTATAGTCCCTAGACCTGAGTTCATCATGTTTTCTTACATGTGAATTGGTCCGCTTTAACTTTGTCAAACATCAGCCGTAACTGGTGATCATAAAGGCATTGATTGGGCGTATCATGAAGTGTGTGAAGGAACATGGATGGAACAAGATGGAATTTGTCCCTCCTGTAAAACAGGAGATAAATGTCTCAGGGCCCATCGAAGATTTGATACTGAGAAATATGTGGCCACACTCAAACGAGGTGATAGCCAGTCGTTTGTCTTGTCAGTATAAATCGGAGTTCGATGAACATGATCTTGGATTAATAAGGATGACACAGATCTTGCCTTATGCCAGATCGAGATATAGAGACGAAGGGATTATAGGAATAGATGATTCCAGTACAAGTGGGAGATTGTTGGGAATGTCCTGAAATCTATTGTACTGACTCTAAGTGTAAGTTGGATTGTCGAGATGAGACAGCCATATAACACTGGGTAATCATAATGCTTTGCTAGAAGCCACTTGTGATCAATAAGTTTAGAACTTATTGCTAGTGTTGTATGATCCTACAGGGTCACACACCTAAGCAAACTGGACATAGAATATGAGGTTGATCATCAATGTAATGATCTGGTGAATGCATATTTGATATGCATTAAATAACAAGTTTC
The DNA here is from genome assembly GCA_030180135.1 of Orychophragmus violaceus. Lineage (NCBI taxonomy): Eukaryota > Viridiplantae > Streptophyta > Magnoliopsida > Brassicales > Brassicaceae > Orychophragmus > Orychophragmus violaceus. Next base: position 20,703,224 of record CM058229.1, read on the forward strand.
TGAGGTTGTGTCGATCGACACAAGAAGTGCATCGATCGACACAGATCGTGGTCGTGATAAAAGTTGATATATATAAGATATATACACGATTTTTACACTTGATCTAACCTAATTCACAGCCACCAAAAGAAACAGAAACCCTCTTGAGAGATATGATCTCTAACGGCACTAGCCCATCTGTTCAGTTTGTGTGCGTGTGGATACCAGTAGAGGCGCAACATTTGAGGTGCTTAAGAATCTCGATTACTTGCAAACCTCCCGCTGCTAATCTCCAGGTAACTTCAATATCTATAGATTCAATATACATGAACCCTAGATCTTAGGGAATGAAATTTATACCTAGGGTTGCTAATCTGATTAGAACTGCTAGAAATTCCTACAAAAGAAAACTAGAATGAAAACAACGATGCAATTCCCGAAGATGTTGCTTGGTCAGGTACGCTCCCGCCCGCTGACAGTTCCATGCAATTTCACTTATATCTGAGAACTAGGTGGTTTCAGAGACTCCACAGAACTGAGTTTAGAAGAAGGTTTCATGCTTAAAGCAAATGGATACACCTCATTGCGAGGGAAAAGAACCGATGCTGATTTCCTAGCATCGGGAAGACGATTATGTCTGAGGCTCTTGCTCTTGGGAGAGTTTCGACCTCGGAGGTTTAGTTTTTTCGAGACTGCTCCACCCCTGAAGTCTGGGCTCTTTTGAATGTTTTTTCCTGCCGTTGAGAACTTGAGCCGAAGAAGAAACTGACTTTGCTGCTGCCTCCTTTTTACTTTGTGAGCTTTCTTCTGGTTGCCATTGGAGCTTTGTGATTTCTTTAGGCCTTTACTTCTATTGTCTTTCTCCTCTCCTGGTCTCACCATGTCTGCTAGGTCATCTTCTAATAAATAATTTGTTTCCATCATCTCGCCTTCCAGCTCCATATTGGCATATTCATTGACAACTTTTTCGAACTCCTCATATTTCATATCATCTTCTTAATCATCCACATATACATTCTGGGAGAGGGCTCGCAGCTTTGTTTGAAAGTATGTCAGATGGTGGATAAACTTGAACCTGATTTCCTGTGTTTGGGTCTCCTTCAATCACGTTCAAAACAATTCCATTTGCCTCTTTTCGTTGAGTTTCCGGCGGCAGAGATTTAAATCCATCTGAGCAAGGTTCCTGAATTATCAGTTTTCTAGACATCCTCTCCTTATCTGTAATCCTCCTCTCCATTTTGCCTGATTCCTTTGTCTTATCTGCGAATTCAGTTATGATCGCTTTACCCTTTAAACGTCTCTTCCTCTCATCCTTTGTTTCCACTTTCTCATGCGGTTCTTGAGGGACATAATTGATCTCCATGTGTGCTAGAGTTCTAACTGTTATGCATTCCACACGAGCTTTATTTCTAACAGTTTCAATAGCCTTATCTCGCGTTACGTCTTCATGTCTACGAGATTCCAGATTTTCAGAGACTGTCTGTTGAGAGTTTGGTGATCTTTGTCTCCCAGAATATCTTCTATTGTATGTTCTGGAGCTTTCATGGGCCTCTTTGTCACAATATCTTCTCGAACCACGGTATTTGAGCTGTGAATTCTCATTTTCTCTCCAAGCTAACTAAACCTCTCCAAAGCATGGTGGAGACACATCCCAGTTGTTCCTCAGGTATGGGTGATAATCATCCCTATTTCGAGGATTATGACTGCTGGAAACTCCATCCAATCTTCTCCATATATCTTTACTTCTTGAGGTTCTTTTCTCTTGGATTGTATGTCACAAATCTGTTTTTTGTTGCAAGGGCCAGAAGCTGTCGCACGATTTTTTTCCTCCACCAGACTTCTTGATTTGAGCATGAGAGGAATAGGATTCGGTTTGTTAAACAGAGCTTTAGAGAAGCCTCACGTTCAGCCAATTCATCTTTCTTGTTCTGCTCCGGTCTTTGAATGCGGTTCTGCTCTCTTTGTGTCTCTGACAATAGATGACATGTACCTTCTTCGTGTGAGATGAGCTTGCACGAGAAGCAGTACCTATACAGGTCTTTATACTTCAGTGAGACACTTACAGTATCACCATTATCAAACTCCACCTTTCTCTCGAACTTCAAAGGTAAGTTACCATTGATCGCGACCCTGACTTTGCGCTGACTTTGAAGCCATCAATGTCGACCTTGTCAACAAGTCCGAGAGCACGTCCGATGTTTCTGAAGGTTGCGTTCTTTCTGTAGTGGATGGGAATCCTGGTCGCTAGATCTACCAATTTCAGCGAAATAAAGGGAAATTTGTCTGAAAAATCAACAAGAAAATAATAAAAAAATCTTTACAGAGAGAAGCCCTAGGATTGCAAAGATGCAGAAGCGATGTATGTAGTCTTCCTCCTGTGTAAAACTAACAACCACACACAAACATGCACTAAATTATTTCAGATTTTTAATAACTACTTTCTAAAAACATTATAACATGAAAATCTTATATTTAAACATAAAATCAATACAAAGTTTATTTTACTATCGAAAATGGTAATTAAATAACATTTGTTTTCCAAAAATATGATCACATAATCTAAATGTCAATTAAATAATGATCAAACCTTAATTACATGTAACAACTGAAATTATATTTAATACTCAATTTATAAAAGCTATTCTGTAATATTTTGTGAAAATATTCTCAATCTTATCATACTACACCATTTCATAATTCATATATATATTTCAAACCGATTAATTAAACTTAGTTTCAATCTAAACAAACTATTTCCAATATTTTCTAAAATTGAAAACACTCAAATATAAAAGCCTAATTAAACCAAAAATTTATTTCTATAATCAATATTTAATATATGAATAATCTTAAGTGTTTAGTAGGGATTTCTAAATTAAATACAAATCATTATCAATTTAAGAATACATTTATCTTTAAATTAGTACTAATATTATTAATATTTTATTAAATATCTTTACTGATTTTAATAAAATTTTATTATGAACAATATTAGAAACTAGCTTAACAACCTACCAAATTCAACAACCAAATAATTTTAAAATATGGTATATTCTTGAATAAAATTTAAAATCTAAGTAATAAAAATTATATAAAACCGCAAATTTTCAATAATCAAATCTAGCTTCACCAAAAGGTAGTTTAAAATAAGGCTAAAACAATTTTCATTATTTTCGGAAATAAAAAATTTAGAAGTAAATCTTTCTAAATTAATTTTCAAATTATTTCCAAAAAAAAAATCTCTAAACAAATCTCGGTCAAATTATTTTTGCTATACATTTTCATATGATTTTAACCACCCTTAAACAATTTTTTCTATAAAGTGGAAGCATAAATCATCAGTAGGCTCATGATTTTATTATTTGGCTTGTTTTTTTGTGTGGAACAGATTGTAACCGACTATAAGGACCTTCTTGCAAGTCAACTGAGGACATAACGACATGCAAGTATGTTGTCTCTTCTTATTTATATATGAACAAGTTTGATAGTGGATGAATCTTTAGCCATCAAATCTCCATATTTTGACATCTCTGTATAAACTCACATAAATTTTTAGAAACAAAATTCACATATAAATGTTTTACTATATAATTTTTGTAAAGACATATTATCCCGCGCTCAGCGCGAATCAAAATCTAGTATTACATTTAAAAACAGAGTCACAGAGTCAACGACAGAGAAGATAAATACATTTTGAATGATTGAAGTTTATTACATGAACAAAATATGAAAACTTTGTAAACTTTGTAGTCCAATTAAACTCCAAGATTCTGAGAAAACACATACACACACACCCACACATATTATACATATATATATACAACGATTAAAATTTTACATGATATTTTTATTTAAAAATGATAATGACAGAAGAAGTAATATTAACTATAATTCACTCAAATATTTTGAGAGACGAATCAAATTGAGGACCAAATAATTTGCTTACTATATTGACAGGTAAATTTCCGTTGTATTGATGTTCTTTTTTTTTGTCAACTATTGATGTTCTTCCTAACCGTTAAGTCTTGACAATAATTAGTATCTAATTATTGATTATGATATTCTTTTAGCTGATATTTAGTCAATTTTTGGATCGCTAATTATCTTTTACCAAATTGGTTTCACACCAGTGTTGAAACCTAAACATAAGGTAATTCTATGTGTTTGTCTTTTTTTTTGACTCAAAAACTATATATAAATAATTAAAATGAAAGATTATATTCCTTTTTAATCTTTGACCAAAAAATTACTTTTTGATTTTCTAACGTATGTTTATTTTATTGTATATATAACCAAACTAAGTAAAGAAAGACTCATAAAAAGGTTAAAGAGAATATTTTAACAAAAAGTTCTGAAATTTAAATTTTACACAATGAAAACTTTAATCACATTTGTTTTTATCGTTTTTATTGTATCTTCTGTTCATTGTCGTACTATAGCCACCGCTAATTCTCCAGGTAATGGATTTTCTCCATCCCTCCTTTTAATAAAATAATATACACATTGACTTAATGATTTTTAATTAATATAATAGGTTATGGAATAAATGAGGTACTTTGCTTCGATTTCGCATATCCGTGTGATGACATAGGGGTAGCAGAATGCGTTCAGTATTGTGGTAGTTGGGGTTACAGTCATGCCCGGTGTGCGGCACGAAAATGTTGTTGTCGGAGATAAGCAACTATCTAATCGAATGTATTGGTATTTTAATCGAAAATAATCAAATATCAGTAATTCTCATATGTTTAATATCTTTACACAATATCTAGAATGAAATAAATAAACTTTAGCAGATTGAGTAATACTTTTTAAATGAATAATATTAAAATATGGGTCTGCGGTTATCCCAGATTTTCAGAATATCGAATTTAAAATTCCATATATATAATTTATTCTCCCAAATGTTTTTCTTATTATTTTCATTTTGATGTTTAGTCATGTAAACTAGAATTTCACTATTTTGTTATGATAAGCTTGTATGTAGCCTACAAAATGGATATTGAATAACAAGAAGAAAAAAAACGTAAACATCTACTTATATCTATACTATTAAAATAGAAAATAAATATTTCACAATTCATTCTATTGGAAATATAAACTATTTAATTAATTCATTAATGTTAGTAATATAAACTATTATTATATATAAATGCATATTTTCTTTTCTAATAAGGAAAATCTAATTTTTTAATTCATTTTGTTTTAAATAATTAATTAACTCGTAATTATATTATATAATTATATATAAGCCATAATGATAAATATAATTAAATGAATTCATACACCAATTATCTTTATAAATTATAAAATAAATATAAAGTTTTAGGAATCACTTTAAAAAAAGATAGTCCACTAATTTATCAAATATACAAATAAATAAATAAAAAATAATATATTTCACATATATCATTTCCAAAAAGTGAATACTATAGAAATATTCAAATTAATTTTAACTAAACTATTATTTATAATAAAATTAAGCTAAATGTAAATATATATATATATATATATATTAACTTAATAAAAAAATTTACAACAATTACTAAATATTTATGTTTTTAAATATATAATTAATCGGGTTAATAAATGATTATACAAATGTAGCTTTGGCGGATTGTTATATAATTTTTCTAATTTAAATACTTATGTTTTGTACTATTAAAACAGAAGTACAAAACAAAAAATGTCCAAATTTTTTCAATTATTTACAAGGAACGCCATTGCTTTTCTTTGTTATATTATAAATTAATTAAGGACAAAGATGTATTTAAATTTTGTATTGGATTGTAACAACTACACACAAACATGCACTAGATTATTTCAAAATTTTTAATAACTACTTTCTAAAAACATGATAGCTTGAAAATCTTCTATTTAAACATAAAATCAATATAAAATTTATTTTTTATCGAATATGGTAATTAAATAACATTTTTTCCAAAAATATGATCACATAATCTAAATGTCAATTAAATAATGATCAAACCTTAATTACATGTAACAACTGAAATTATATTTAATACTCAATTTATAAAAGCTCATCTGTAATATTTTGTGAAAATATTCTCAATTTTATCATACTACACCATTTCATAATTCATATTAAACAAGATTCATATATATATATATATTTCAAACCGATTAATTAAACTTAGTTTCAATCTAAACAAACTATTTCCAATATTTTCTAAAATTGAAAATACTCAAATATAAAAGCCTAATTAAATCAAAAATTTATTTCTATAATCAATATTTAATATATGAATATCTTAAGTGTTTAGTAGGGATTTCTAAATTAAATACAAATCATTATCAATTTAAGAATACATTTATCTTTAAATTAGTCCTAATATTATTAATATTTTATTAAATATCTTTACTGATTTTAATAAAATTTTATTATGAACAATATTAGAAACTAACTTAACAACCTACCAAATTCAACAACCGAATAATTTCAAAGTATGGTATATTCTTGAATAAAATTTAAAATCTAATTAATAAAATTATATAAAACCGCAAATTTTCAATAATCAAATCTAGCTTCACCAAAAGGTAGTTTAAAATAAGGCTAAAACAATTTTCATTATTTTCGGAAATAAAAAATTTAGAAGTAAATCTTTCTAAATTAATTTTCAAATTATTTCAAAAAAAAATCTCTTTAAACAAATCTCGGTCAAATTTTGTTTGCTATACATTTTCATATGATTTTAACCACCCTTAAACAATTTTTTCAATAAAGTGGAAGCATAAATCATCAGTAGGGTCATGATTTTATTATTTGGCTTGGTTTTTTTGTGGAACAGATTGTAACCGACTATAAGGACCTTCTTGCAAGTCAACTGAGGACAGAACGACATGCAAGTATGTTGTCTCTTCTTATTTATATATGAACAAGTTTGATAGTGTTTTACAAAAAAAAAAAAAAAACAAGTTTGATAGTGGATTAATCTTTAGCCATATATTGGTTATTATACAAAATAATCTTCTTAATTTTCATATTTTATATTAAATTAAAAATATTAACATACATTTCTATATTTTTGTATAAAAATTTTTAAAAAAATTTATAATCGGGTATAAAAGTTTACAAAGGCATATTACTTATGATTGGTTTGAACGGACATGTATAAACTGTTTTAAATATAAACGGGTGGATTCAACGGTCTGAAATAATAACATGTCTAAATGGAACGAGATTAAACGGGTCAAATCTCCCTATTTTGACATCTTTGTGTAAACTCAAATAAATTTTTTGAAACAAAATCCACATATAAATGTTTTACTATATAATTTTTGTAAAGACATATTATCCCGCGCTCAGCGCGGATCAAAATCTAGTATTACATTTAAAAATAGAGTCACAAAGTCAATGGCAGAGAAGATAAATACATCTTGAATGACTGAAGTTTATTACATGAACAAAATATGAAAACTTTGTAAACTTTGTAGTCCAATTAAACTCCAAGATTCTGAGAAAACACATACAAACACACCCACACATATTATATATATACAACGATTAAAAATTTACATGATATTTTTATTTAAAAATGATAATGCCTGAAGAAGTAATATTAACTATAATTCACTCAAATATTTTGAGAGACGATTAAATTGAGGACCAAATAATTTGCTTACTATATTGACATGTAAATTTTCGTTGTATTGATGTTCTTTTTTTTTTTGTCAACTATTGATGTTCTTCCTAACCGTTAAGTCTTGACAATAATTAGTATCTAATTATTGATTATGATATTCTTTTAGCTGATATTTAGTCAATTTTTGGATCGCTAATTATCTTTACCAAATTGGTTTCACACCAGTGTTGAAACCTAAACATATGGTAATTCTATGTGTTTGTCTTTTTTGACTCAAAAACCATATATAAATAATTAAAATGAAGGATTATATTTCTTTTTTAATCTTTGACCAAAAAATTACGTTTTGATTGTCTAACGTATGTTTATGTTATTGTATATATAACCAAACTAAGTAAAGAAAGACTCATAAAAAGGTTAAAGAGAATATTTTAACAAAAAAATCTGAAATTTAAATTTTACTCAATGAAAACTTTAATCACATTTGTTTTTATCGTTTTTACTGTATCTTCTGTTCATTGTCGTACTATAGCCACCGCTGATTCTCCGGGTAATGGATTTTCTCTATCCCTCCTTTTAATAAAATAATATACACATTGACTTAATAATTTTTAATTAATATAATAGGTTATGGAATAAATGAGGTACTTTGCTTCGACTTCGCATATTCGTGTGATGACATAGGGGTAGCAGAATGCGCTCAGTATTGTGGTAGTTGGGGTTACAGTCATGCCCGGTGTGCGGCACGAAAATGTTGTTGTCGGAGATAAGCAACTATCTAATCGAATGTATTGATATTTTAATCGAAAATAATCAAATATCAAGTAATTCTCATATGTTTAATATCTTTACATAATATCTAGAATGAAATAAATAAACTTTAGCAGATTGAGTAATACTTTTTTAAATGAATAATATTAAAATATGGGTATGCGGTTATCCCAAATTTTCAGAATATCGAATTGCAAATCCCATATATATAATTTATTCTCCCAAATGTTTTTCTTATTATTGTCATTTTGAAGTTTGGTCATGTAAACTAGAATTTCACTATTTTATTATGATAAGCTTGTATATAGCCTACAAAATGGATATTGAATAACAAGAAACAAAAAACGTAAACATCTACTTATATCTATACTATTAAAATAGAAAACTAGACTCTGATCCGCGCTTAGCGCGGATGTTTTTTTATTATTAAGATAAGATTTGTAAATATTTTGAAAAACAATTTTTTTTTTGTAAAAGTTTTGGAGAATAATTGTCAATTCTAACATACAATTCAGTGTTTTTGTAGCAAGTTAATATTTTGTTTAGGTTTTCTAATTTATATTTGTTTAAGCTTATTTTTAACCGTGGTTTATTTGTATTACATATTTATAAAATTGTTTTTTAAATATCATCAATTTGTTTTTCTTTATTTTTAATAATATTATTTGATTTCAAGATTTTTGTTTTGGTTTATCGTCGTATATAACTTGATTATTATGATTTCTAAATAAAAAAACTATCTTGTGGTTGAATAATATTTTTTTTTTTAGTTTTTCAGAATAAAAATATTTTATATTTATAGTTTTATAATGAAGAATCATATTACTATATCGAATTTATATAAAGTCATAGTTAAATTATAGTATATTTATATATATATATATGTAGATATAGAAAAGAATATTAACAATACATGGTTACATTTATTGTAATAGAATAAATTAAATATAATATATTATGTTAAATATATTGATTATCAATATTATCATTTAGTTTAAACTATTATTTCAAAACTATATAATAATTTATTAATTTTAATGATTATATAATTTATAAAATAATTATGTATTAAATTATATAATTATTATACCAATTGATTTAGTAACTTAATTATGCTTGATTTTATTTCTATAAATCAAATTTTAGTTAATAATAATTTATAATATGTATTTTAATATTAATTTCGAAATTAATTATTATTTTTACAAATTTTTGAAAAGATTTTTGTTAGATTTGATTAAAATAGAAAAAGGAAAACAAAAGATATTATAAGATATTATGAATAAATCAAATATAATTTTTTTTTACAGTTTTAACCTTAATGAAAGATACAATTCCTAATAAAATTAAAGACAAATTTGGGAAACAACATTTATGTACCATGGTCAATATCCTTTTTAATAGGTAAGATAAATATTTCACAATTCATCTATTGGAATATAAACTATTTAATTAATTTATTAATTTTAATAATATAAACTATTATTATATATAAATGCATATTTTCTTTTCTAATAAAGAAAAATCTAATTTTTAATTCATTTTGTTTTAAATAATTAATTAACTCGTAATTATATTATATAATTATATATAAGCCATAATGATAAATATAATTAAATGAATTCATACACCAATTATATTTATAAATTATAAAATAAATATAAAGTTTTAGGAATCACTTTAAAAAAAGACAGCACACTAATTTATCAAATATACATATAAATAAATAAAAAATAATATATTTCACATATATCATTTCCAAAAAGTGAATACTAAAGAAATATTCAAATTAATTTTAACCAAACTATTATTTATAGTAAAATTAAGCTAAATGTCAATATATATATATATATATATATATACTAACTTGATAAAAAGTAACAACAATTAGTAAATATTTATGTTTTTAAAATATATAATTAATCGGGTTAATAAATGATTATGCAAATGTTGTTTTGGCGGATTGTTATATAATTTTTCTAATTTAAATACTATAAAATACAACTTATTATTAATTAAACTTTAATTTCTAAAATAAAAATTTTAATCTAAATATTAAGAAATATATTATATTTATTATTTTATCCAGTTCTATAAAAATATTATGTATTTTAATATTTTTAGTAAAATCGAGGTTTGAAATTAATTAAAATTAACTTAAATAAAACTTGGTCAAATAAAATATACAACGCTTTCATATCACATATCACACATATCAAAATCTTTTTTATAACAAAATCTTAAATATTTTAATTTTTATATTTTCTAAGAAAACTAAATATTAAATTAACATTTAAGAAGATCTCTTCTTCTCTGTAAGATACATTTCAGACATATCTCCATCATCATTCATCAGCCGCTCAATCTCATCCCGAACCTTCTGGACTCTTCTTGTAAGTGCTACGAGTCTGCTCTTTAGTCTACGTACTAGTTTGTTAGTGGTGGGTTTGACACCCTTCGTTATTTACTCGGCTCATCTACGAAATGGACGTCTACGAGCTGGACGTCTACGAGTTGGACGACCTGGGCGTCTACGAGCTGGACGACCTGGGCGTCTACGAGCTGGACGACCTGGGCGTCTACGAGCTGGACGACCTGGGTGTCTACGATCTGGACGACCTGGACGTCTACGACCTGGACATCTAAGAGCTGGACGACCCAGACGTCTACGATCTGGACGACCTGGACGTCTACGATCTGGACGACCTGGACGTCTACGATCTGGACGACCTGGACGTCTATGATCTGAACGACCTGGATGTCAATGATCTGGACGACCTGGACGTCTAGGAAAGACTCATACAAAGGTTAAAGATAATATTTATATATAACCAAACTAAGTAAAGATAAATATAATTAAATGAATTCATACACCAATTATCTTTATAAATTATAAAATAAATATAAAGTTTTAGGAATCACTTTAAAAAAAGATAGTCCACTAATTTATCAAATATACAAATAAATAAATAAAAAATATTATACTTCACATATATCATTTCCAAAAAGTGAATACTATAGAAATATTCAAATTAATTTTAACTAAACTATTATTTATAATAAAATTAAGCTAAATGTCAATATATATATATATATATATATATATTAACTTGATAAAAAATTTACAACAATTAGTAAATATTTATGTTTTTAAATATATAATTAATCGGGTTAATAAATGATTATACAAATGTAGCTTTGGCGGATTGTTATATAATTTTTCTAATTTAAATACTTATGTTTTGTACTATTAAAACAGAAAATGTCCAAATTTTTTCAATTATTTACAAGGAACGCCATTGCTTTTCTTTGTTATATTATAAATTAATTAAGGACAAAGATGTATTTAAATTTTGTATTGGATTGTTACAACTACACACAAACATGCACTAGATTATTTCAATTTTTTTTAATAACTACTTTCTAAAAACATGATAGCTTGAAAATCTTCTATTTAAACATAAAATCAATATAAAATTTATTTTTTTATCGAATATGGTAATTAAATAACATTTTTTCCAAAAATATAATCACATAATCTAAATGCCAATTAAATAATCATCAAACCTTAATTACATGTATCAATTAAAATTATATTTAATACTCAATTTATAAAAGCTCATCGGTAATATTTTGTGAAAATATTCTCAATCTTATCATACTACACCATTTCATAACTCATATCAATCTATACTATTAAAACAGAAGTACAAAACAGAAAATGTCCATATTTTTCAATTATTTACAAGTAATGCCATTCATTTTGTTCTTTATATTATGAGTTAATTAAGGGCAAAAATGTATTAAAATTTTGTAGTGCATTCTAACAACCACACACAAACATGCACTAGATTATTTCAGATTTTTAATAATTACTTTCTAAAAACATTATAACTTGAAAATCTTCTATTTAAACGTAAAATCAATACAAATTTTATTTTACTATCGAAAATGATAATTAAATAACAAAATTTCAAAAAATATGATCACATAATCTAAATGTCAATTAAATAATGATCAAACCTTAATTACATGTAACAACTGAAATTATATTTAATACTCAATTTATAAAAGCTCATCTGTAATATTTTGTGAAAATATTCTCAATTTTATCATACTACACTATTTCATAATTCATATTAAACAAGATTCATATATATATTTCAAACCGATTAATTAAACTTAGTTTCAATCTAAACAAACTATTTCCAATATTTTCTAAAATTGAAAATACTCAAATATAAAAGCCTAATTAAATCAAAAATTTATTTCTATAATCAATATTTAATATATGAATAATCTTAAGTGTTTAGTAGGGATTTCTAAATTAAATACAAATCATTATCAATTTAAGAATACATTTATCTTTAAATTAGTGCTAATATTATTAATATTTTATTAAATATCTTTAGTGATTTTAATAAATTTTTATTATGAACAATATTAGAAACTAACTTAACAACCTACCAAATTCAACAACCGAATAATTTTAAAGTATGGTATATTCTTGAATAAAATTTAAAATCTAATTAATAAAATTATATAAAACCGCAAATTTTCAATAATCAAATCTAGCTTCACCAAAAGGTAGTTTAAAATAAGCTAAAACAATTTTCATTATTTTCGGAAATAAAAAATTTAGAAGTAAATCTTTCTAAATTAATTTTCAAATTATTTCAAAAAAAAAATCTCTTTAAACAAATCTCGGTCAAATTTTGTTTGCTATACATTTTCATATGATTTTAACCACCCTTAAACAATATTTTCTATAAAGTGGAAGCATAAATCATCAGTAGGGTCATGATTTTATTATTTGGCTTGGTTTTTTTGTGGAACAGATTGTAACCGACTATAAGGACCTTCTTGCAAGTCAACTGAGGACAGAACGACATGCAAGTATGTTGTCTCTTCTTATTTATATATGAACAAGTTTGATAGTGGATTAATCTTTAGCCATATATTGGTTATTATACAAAATAATCTTCTTAATTTTCATATTTTTATATTAAATTAAAAATATTAACATACATTTCTATATTTTGTATAAAATTTTTTTAAAAAATTTATAATCGGGTATAAAAGTTTACAAAGGCATATTACTTATGATTGGTTTGAACGGACATGTATAAACTGTTTTAAATATAAACGGGTGGATTCAACGGTCTGAAATAATAACATGTCCTAATGGAACGAGATTAAACGGGTCAAATCTCCCTATTTTGACATCTTTGTGTAAACTCAAATAAATTTTTAGAAACAAAATCCACATATAAATGTTTTACTATATAATTTTTGTAAAGACATATTATCCCGCGCTCAGCGCGGATCAAAATCTAGTATTACATTTAAAAATAGAGTCACAAAGTCAATGGCAGAGAAGATAAATACATTTTGAATGATTGAAGTTTATTACATGAACAAAATATGAAACTTTGTAAACTTTGTAGTCCAATTAAACTCCAAGATTCTGAGAAAACACATACAAACACACCCACACATATTATATATATACAACGATTAAAATTTTACATGATATTTGTATTTAAAAATGATAATGCCTGAAGAAGTAATATTAACTATAATTCACTCAAATATTTTGAGAGACGATTAAATTGAGGACCAAATAATTTGCTTACTATATTGACATGTAAATTTTCGTTGTATTGATGTTCTTCTTTTTTTTTTGTCAACTATTGATGTTCTTCCTAACCGTTAAGTCTTGACAATAATTAGTATCTAATTATTGATTATGATATTCTTTTAGCTGATATTTAGTCAATTTTTGGATCACTAATTATCTTTACCAAATTGGTTTCACACCAGTGTTGAAACCTAAACATATGGTAATTCTATGTGTTTGTCTTTTTTGACTAAAAACTTATATATAAATAATTAAAATGAAAGATTATATTTCTTTTTTAATCTTTGACCAAAAAATTACTTTTTGATTGTCTAACGTATGTTTATGTTATTGTATATATAACCAAATTAAGTAAAGAAAGACTCATAAAAAGGTTAAAGAGAATATTTTAACAAAAAAATCTGAAATTTAAATTTTACTCAATGAAAACTTTAATCACATTTGTTTTTATTGTATCTTCTGTTCATTGTCGTACTATAGCCGCCACTGATTCTCCAGGTAATGGATTTTCTCTATCCCTCCTTTTAATAAAATAATATACACATTGACTTAATGATTTTTAATTAATATAATAGGTTATGGAATAAATGAGGTACTTTGCTTCGACTTCGCATATTCGTGTGATGACATAGGGGTAGCAGAATGCGCTCAGTATTGTGGTAGTTGGGGTTACAGTCATGCCCGGTGTGCGGCACGAAAATGTTGTTGTCGGAGATAAGCAACTATCTAATCGAATGTATTGGTATTTTAATCGAAAATAATCAAATATCAGTAATTCTCATATGTTTAATATCTTTACATAATATCTAGAATGAAATAAATAAACTTTAGCAGATTGAGTAATACTTTTTTAAATGAATAATATTAAAATATGGGTATGCGGTTATCCCAAATTTTCATAATATCGAATTGCAAATTCCATATATATAATTTATTCTCCCAAATGTTTTTCTTATTATTGTCATTTTGATGTTTGGTCATGTAAACTAGAATTTCACTATTTTATTATGATAAGCTTGTATGAAGCCTACAAAAATGATATTGAATAACAAGAAACAAAAAACGTAAACATCTACTTATATCTATACTATTAAAATAGAAAACTAGACTCTGATCCGCGCTTAGCGCGGATGTTTTTTTATTATTAAGATAAGATTTGTAAATATTTTGAAAAACATTTTTCTTTGTAAAAGTTTTGGAGAATAATTGTCAATTCTAACATACAATTTAGTGTTTTTGTAGCAAGTTAATATTTTTTTTAGGTTTTCTAGTTTATATTTGTTTAAGCTTAGTTTTTAACCGTGGTTTATTTGTATTAAATATTTATAAAATTATTTTTTAAATATCATCAATTTGTTTTTCTTTATTTTTAATAATATTATTTGATTTCAAAATTTTTATTTTGGTTTATCGTCATATATAACTTGATTATTATGATTTCTAAATAAAAAAACTATCTTGTGGTTGAATAATATTTTTTTTTTTTAGTTTTTCAGAATAAAAATATTTTATATTTATAGTTTCATAATGAAGAATCATATTACTATATTGAATTTATATAAAGTCATAGTTAAATTATAGTATATATGGTTACATTTATTGTAATAGAATAAATTAAATATAATATATTATGTTAAATATATTGATTATCAATATTATCATTTAGTTTAAACTATTATTTCAATATTATATAATAATTTATTAATTTTAATGATTATATAATTTATAAAATAATTATGTATTAAATTATATAATTATTATACCAATTGATTTAGTAACTTAATTATGCTTGATTTTATTTCTATAAATCAAATTTTAGTTAATAATAATTTATAATATGTATTTTAATATTAATTTCGAAATTAATTATTATTTTTACTAATTTTTGAAAAAGATTTTTGTTATATTTGATTAAAATAGAAAAAGGAAAACAAAAGATATTATAAGATATTATGAATAAATCAAATATAATTTTTTTTACAGTTTTAACCTTAATAAAAGATACAATTCCTAATAAAATTAAGGGCAAATTAAGGGCAAATTTGGGAAACAACAATTCCTAATATATAAGCCATAATGATAAATATAATTAAATGAATTCATACACCAATTATCTTTATAAATTATAAAATAAATATAAAGTTTTAGGAATCACTTTAAAAAAAAACAGCCCACTAATTTATCAAATATACAAATAAATAAATAAAAAATAATATATTTCACATATATCATTTCCAAAAAGTGAATACTATAGAAATATTCAAATTAATTTTAACCAAACTATTATTTATAGTAAAATTAAGCTAAATGTCAATATATATATATATATATATATATATATATATATATATATATACTAACTTGATAAAAAGTAACAACAATTAGTAAATATTTATGTTTTTAAAATATTTAATTAATCGGGTTAATAAATGATTATGCAAATGTAGTTTTGGCGGATTGTTATATAATTTTTCTAATTTAAATACTATAAAATACAACTTATTATTAATTAAACTTTAATTTCTAAAATAAAAAATTTAAACTAAATATTAAGAAATATATTATATTTATTATTTTATCCAGTTCTATAAAAATATTATGTATTTTAATATTTTTAGTAAAATCGAGGGTTGGAATTATTAAAAATTAACTTAAATAAAACTTGGTCAAATAAAATATGCAAACGCTTTCATATCACATATCAAAATATTTTTTATAACAAAATCTTAAATATTTTAATTTTTAGATTTTCTAAGAAAACTAAATATTAAATTAACATTTAAGAAGATCTCTTCTTCTCTGTAAGATACATTTCAGACATATCTCCATCAACATCCATCAGCCTACGAGTCTGCTCTTTAGTCTACGTACTAGTTTGTTAGTGGTGGGTTTGACACCCTTCGTTATTTACTCGGCTCATCTACGAAATGGACGTCTACGAGCTGGACGACCTGGACGTCTACGAGCTGGACGACCTGGATGACCTAGGCGTCTACGATCTGGACGACCTGGACGCCTACGATCTGGATGACCTGGACGTCTACGACCTGGACGTCTACGAGCTGGACGACCTGGACATCTACGAACTGGACGACCCGGACGTCTACGATCTGGACGACCTGGACGTCTACGATCTGAACGACCTGGATGTCAACGATCTGGACGACCTTGACGTTTACGCGCTCACGACCTAGGAAGTCAAACAAGCTGGAAGCCCATAAGCTGGAAGCCCACGACCTAGGAAGTCAAATAAGCTGGAAGGTCATAAGCTGGAAGCCCACGACCTGAAATTCGACGAGCTAGAAGCCCAATATCTGGAAGCCCATGAGCTGTAAGTCGCCGAAAGAAGATAAAGATGCCAACGTCCCATCTCATAACTTAGTCATCACTTCTACCGACCGGAGATGCCATCGAAAGAAGGGAAAGGTCGTCAACGTCCCTTCTCACGGTCCAACCATCATCGATGCCGACCTAAACTGGCATCGAAGGAAGGGAAATGTCGCTACGTACACGATAACGTCCCATCCTACAGACCAGAATCATCATCGCTGCCGACCTCAAATCATCATTACGAAACAAGAATCTATTTCTATGTAATTCTCTATAAATACTTAGACCAGTTTGAGAGAGAAAGGGGACACACATTTCCTTCTGAGGGATCGGATCTCCCAACCTGAAAGAGATTCCTTCCCGGAGATCGGACATCCCCAACCTGTTACGGGGATTCCTCTCGAAACTAGACATCGAAATCCTTCCCCAACTTGAATACTCGTCGAACTCATTTTATAAAACAGAGATCTCCGATCTCTCACTTCACAATCTCACTTCATAATCACTTCTCAATCTTTATCTCAACACTTTATATTTGTTTGGTCTTTTACACCTCCAACAATTGGCGCCCACCGTGGGGTTGAGATTCTTTTTTACACAAAAATGGTTTGACGATGGCAGGAATACCGCCACCGTTCCCGTCAACAACCGAGTCTCCCACGTCTTCTCCAACCTCGTCGGCTGCCGAGCTACCACCGCGGGCAACATCAAGAGCAGCGCTGCCGGTCCATGGGCCAGCAAACAAGACACATACCCCCAACTAGCTCCAGCACTCCGACGAGATCAACCTCTGCGACGATCTCCAACACTACGACGGGATCAATCTCTGCGATGAGCTCCATCACTCTGACGAGATAAGGCTTTGCGATGAGCTCCAACACTCAAACGACCTTCTTCACCATAGAAAAGCTCACCTACAACGCAAGAGCGAAAACTCTTCTCATGTCATAACAAGACGAGCTCTCATCCCTCCTTTGAGACAAGACATGATCCATCCACGATTTAGCTCACAGTTCGTCATCTACGGAACCGAGCTCATCTCCCAAACTGATCTCACGCTTTATGACGTACCCAAATCTCCCCTAAAATCCAAAGGTAAAGATACTTGCATCGTCTAGCATTGACTCCGCTCGCATCGTCTAGTTACGACCCCGCTCGCATCGTTTAGTTACGACCCCGCTCGTATCGTCTAGTTACGACCCCGCTCGCATCGTCTAATTACGGACTCACTTGCATCGTCTAGCTACAACCTTGCTCGAACGTCATCGCGACTTTGCTTGCGTTACCTAGCTACGACCGAGCATGCGTTGCCTAACTACGGCCTTGCTAGCGTTACCTAGCTACGACCTTGCCCGCGTTGTCTACCTACAACCTCGCTAGCGTTGCCTAGCTACGACCTTGCCCGTGTTGTCTACCTACGACCTCGCTAGTGTCGTCCGACTAGCTCTAGCTCTCCGGATCTCCGACTAGATCTGAATCTCCAACGCGCTCCGCCTCTCCAGCTCTATGACAAACTCAAGCTCTCCGAAGTGCTCTAACTGTCTGACGACCTCCAGCACTCCAGCTCTCTGACGAGCTCCGGCTTTCCAATGAGTTCCAGCTCTATGACGAACTACAACTCTCCATCCCTTTGACGATCTTGAGAACCCTAGCTCTCCAGGGTGTTTCACCTCTGTCCTCTCAACGGCGAGCATGAGCTCTCCGACGAGCTCCGGCTTTCCAAGACCCATGACGAGCTACAACTAACAAGCTCTAGCTCTCTGACGAGCTCCAGCTCTCCAATGAACACGTGCTCCAGCTCTCCATCCCTCCGACGAGTTTGAGATCCATAGCTTCCAACGTACTCTACCTCTGTCCTCTCAGCGGCTAGCATGAGCTCTCCGACGAGCTAACCATTCGTTTAATGACAAGCTCTCCACGTGTCTGTGATGAGCTCCTCGAGCTCTTATTCATAAAATTAACACACAAAACAGTGTTTAAATGCACTTCATTAAGTGCAAAGTTCGTAAATCTAAAGAGTTTAAAAAAATTTTATGAACAAGGGAGTAAAAGCCGAACACACATACAATAAGTGTTTAAGCCGAGCTCGCTACTCGCACCAAACACACACTTTCACTAAGTGTCAAACCGAGCTATCGCCTCGCACCAAACACACACTTTCACTAAGTGTCAAGCCGAGCTATCGCCACACATTAGAAAACTAACCCAAAATCCAAAAAATCAAGACCTATCTTGCGATATTCCTACCCCAAAAAAAAAAAATATATATATATATATATATATATTCATATATATGCCGAGCTCATAATTCCATATCTCGCCAAAACTTACGACGTGAGCTCCTCCATAACGTTCCCGGCCTGGAGAGCTGCGACGTCACGACCCGAGCTGGAGCGACCGTTAACCCGAGCTGCTCCACCTCCATGAGGAGATGCGGAGCTTCTCAACGTTCACTGCCGATCTGATTCATGCTGAGCTGCTCCACCTCCATGACAAGCTGCCGAGCTGCTCCAAGTTCATGCCGAGCTGCTCCACCTCCATGACAAGCTGCCGAGCTGCTCCACGTTCACCCCGAGCTGCCCCACCTCCATGACGAGATGCCGAGCTGCTCCACGTTCTCCACGTTCACCCCGAGCTGCCCCACCTCCATGACGAGATGCCGAGCTGCTCCACGTTCACTTCCGAGCTGATCCACGTTCACCCCGAGCTGCTCCACCTCCATGACGAGATGGCGAGCTGCTCCACATTCACTGCCGAGCTGCGCCACCTGGATGTTAAGATGGCTCATCTCCACAGCCCGAGCTGGTTCATTTCCGAGGCCCGAGCCTTCTCTGCGGCGCCGAGCTACCTCATCTCCACGGTCCCGAGCTAACATCTCCAAGTCATTGAGCTGAAGCCTCCCGCGGACCCGAGCTGCTTCTCCACGACGCCGAGCTCGAGCTTCACCGCCGAGCTCGCTACTCCATCACCCCGTGCTCGTCAAATCCTGAGCTTCTTCACGTCTGACCCGAGCCGTCTCTCCATCGTCCAAGATGCCTTCTTCATAGCCCGAGCTGAAGACGGTTCCAGAGCTGCAACGTCCCGAGCTGCAACGTCCGAGCTGAGCTTCTTCATGCACCACCGAGCTGCAACATCCCGAGCTGCAACGTCCGAGCTGAACTTCTCCGTGCACCACCGAGCTGCAATGCCCGGGCTGTAACGTCCCGAGCTGCAACGTCCGAGCTGAGCTTCTCCGTGCACCACCGAGCTGCAACATCCCGAGCTGCAACGTCTGAGCTGAGCTTCTCCGTGCACCACCGAGCTGCAACGTCTGAGCTGCAACGTCCAGAGCTGCAACGTCCGAGATGCAACGTCCCGGGCTGAGCTTCTCCTACGTGCACCATCGAGATGCAACGTCCGAGCTGAGATTCTCCTTGCACCACCAAGCTGGCGTTCAAAAATCCCAAGCTGCAGATTCGCCAGTCCGAGGTAACCATCGAGCTCAAGACCAACCGGACTGGAGATCCTCTACGGCACCGAGCTGACTCCACCGCATCTAAGCCCTAAGGCCCCGACCTGAGCTTCCTCCGAGCTGGAGAGCTCCCGCGACCCGAATTGGTGACGCCGCAATCCCGAGCCGGAGCACACCGGCGTCGCGACCCGATCTGACTGCCGCGAGCCCGAGCTGAGCACTCTCGTCCCCGAGCTCTTGTGGTTGAAATTTTCGCGGTCCGAGCTGAGCTCTTGCGCATCCCGATCTGCGACGTCGTACCCCCGAGCCAGAAGTTCCCGTGCTGAGCTCTCGCGACCCGAGCTGATCCCTTGTGCTCCAGCGAATTCTCCATGGTACGAGCTGACTCCCTTCGTACCCGACCTGGCTCTTCCGCATGACCGAGCTGGTTTCCCAAAGCTCTCCGTCACCCCGGTCTGAGCTTCCAGCACCCGAGATAAGCTCCGCCACGATCCGAGTTGGCTCATCCCCGTGCTCAACTCCCGAGCTGAAGTCTTTGCAAACGATCCGAGCACGTCTCTCCGCAAGCCCGAGTTGTAGCTTCTCTCAGACCCGAGCTGACGATCAAGCCGAGCTGAAGCACTTCCATCATCTCGAGCTCTTTCCTCCGTCGTCCGAGCTGCCTCCATCAAACGAACTCATTGAAAGTAAACTCGGCGTCCTCTTAAATCTTTCAAGAAAATAGAGAGGTGGAAAGTCTGATCAGAGCTCATCAAAGATCAGAGCTCGTCAAAGTTCAGAGCTCGTCTTAGTTCAGAGCTCGTCAAACACAAAGAATAAGACGTGACGAGCTTCCGATCATATTACATCAATTATGGGCCCATTGGTATCCACGTATTGATTAACTCTCCTATCCGTTCGGCATGCTACGACGACCTAAAAATAGCTGAGATAAGTAAATAATTTCTTCTGCATCACGCCATTCAATTATATCATTGGCTTATGTCTCAACTTGAGCATGACTTCAACGTACCTAACATGGTGTTTCCACGCGAGTTTACTCTCCCACCGAGGGCATCAAAAACTCTGAGGTCGACAAAAACTATCTTGAAGTCGTAAAACGAAGTCGTCGAAGTAAACGACTCATCAACCAACACGTCACACTAACTCTGAAGTTTTACCCAGTTACTTTCCTGTCATATTCGAGCAAAAACTTATCGAGCTACGCTCGAAGCACTTACGAAGTTACGTTTGAGGAACTTTACCCCCACTTCTTGGCCAGTTGTGCGGTTTACGCGCTCCTCGGGTGTAGTGGTGAAATAATCCACACCTTTGTAATACAAACAGAGGATTAAGCCGAGTCTTCACTCGCAAAACCAAAAGCCAGGAATCGAATCCGCAACCTAACTCAGACGGACTAATTAAGCCGACATGTCTCGCATAGCCGATCCCGAGTTTGGAATAACCGAGCTCACCAAGATGAAATCTTTACGAAGACTCCAATTTCCTATAGCTGAAAAAATTGTCCGAACGCGTTGTTTTCAATCGCCGCTGAGCAGAAATATCTCTGAGCTCACTTTTCACCATTTTCATAGCTGGAAACCCATATGACTGATTCATATTCCACGAAATGGAATGTTTCTACCAACCTCTCTCTCTTTTCAAGCTGGTCTGATATTCTTTTGACCCGATCTAAATAACTCCTCAGAAATGAAGTTCGATGCAATCATTTGATACTCCATACATCGAACTGGGGGGGACTTATTGTTAGTGGTAGGTTTGACACCCTTCGTTATTTACTCAGCTCATCTACGAAATGGACGTCTACGAGCTGGACGACCTGGACATCTACGAGCTGGACGACCTGGACGTCTACGAGCTGGACGACCTAGACGTCTACGAGCTGGACGACCTGGGCGTCTACGAGCTGGACGACCTGGGCGTCTACGATCTGTACGACCCGGACGTCTACGAGCTGGACGACCCGGACGTCTACGAGCTGGACGACCTGGACGTCTACGAGCTGGACGACCCGGACGTCTAACGATCTGAACGACCTGGACGTCTACGATCTGAACGACCTGGATGTCAACGATCTGGACGACCTGGACGTCTACGCGCTCACGACCTAGGAAGTCAAACAAGCTGGAAGCCCATAAGCTGGAAGTCCACGACCTAGGAAGTCAAACAAGCTGGAAGCTCATAAGCTGGAAGCCCACGACCTGAAATTCGACGAGCTAGAAGCCCAATATCTGGAAGCCCACGAGCTGTAAGTCGCCGAAAGAAGAGAAAGATGCCAATGTCCCATCTCATAACTTAGTCATCACCTCTACCGACCGAAGATGCCATCGAAAGAAGGGAAAGGTCATCAACGTCCCTTCTCACGGTCCAGCCATCATCGCTGCCGACCTAAACTGGCATCGAAGGAAGGGAAAGGTCGCCACGTACACGATAACGTCCCATCCTACAGACCAGAGTCATCATCGCTGCCGACCTCAAATCATCATTACGAAACAAGAATCTATTTCTCTATGTAATTCTCTATAAATACTTAGACCAGTTTGAGAGAGAAAGGGGACACACATTTCCTTCTGAGGGATCGGATCTCCCAACCTGAAAGAGATTCCTTCCCGGAGATCGACATCCCCAACCTGTTACGGGGATTCCTCTCCAAACTAGACATCGAAATCCTTCCCTAACTTGAATACTCGTCGAACTCATTTTATAAAACAGAGATCTCCGATCTCTCACTTCACAATCTCACTTCATAATCACTTCTCAATCTTTATCTCAACACTCTATATTTGTTTGGTCTTTTACACATCCAACATCGTTCTAAGTTTAGTGTTCTGATCTTTGAGGTAAGCTGATATATCATGGTTTTTACTAGTTTTAGGCCATGATATAGATGTGTTTTAGTGTCTTTTGTCTTTGTTTAGAGTCTTTTACAGGTATAATCAGGTTGGGAGCTAAATTGGAGATTATGGAGCATTTTGGAGATTTTTGGAGTGATTGGCCGAGAGATAGAGTTCACTGTCCGAGACAGAGAAAGGTGTCGATCGTTGCACTCTAGCAACGATCGTTGCACCAGCGAGATGGGCCAAAAACTCGGCGGTTTAGAAGAATCAAGATATTGCACTTTGATCCAGAAGTTCCTGATATTTACAAAGAAGCCCCTGGCCGAGATTATGCCTATATAATAGAGTTTTTAGAGTTTTTATTAGAATAGACTTTCATAATTAAGAGCAGAGGATTTTTAGAGCTTTTGGGGCTGATCTGAACCTGATTCATCATCTGTATTTGGAGAAGATTTCGAACCCCTTTTACTCTTATTCTTTTATGCAATTTACTTATCATATGATCATGTTTTCATTATCTATGTCTGAGTAGATTTCTAGTTAGACTTAGGGTTTCTCACATAGGATTTCATGACTTGCTAGACTTGTTCAATTTCAGTCAAGGATTCAAACTATATCTGTTCTTCAATTTAATTGTGC
Source organism: Orychophragmus violaceus (assembly GCA_030180135.1). NCBI lineage: Eukaryota > Viridiplantae > Streptophyta > Magnoliopsida > Brassicales > Brassicaceae > Orychophragmus > Orychophragmus violaceus. Next base: position 20,727,473 of record CM058229.1, read on the forward strand.
TTAAAGCTAGTTCTAACCTGATCAATTAGAATCTAGATCTTAGGTTGCTAAATACGTCACAGAAGTGGGGTTTAGGAACCAAAACTAATTAAATTGGGCAATTAAACTTTGCGCAAACGAAAGTTTGGTTTAGGATAATTGTGAACATATCAAACTCGAGCTTATTGCTAGTTTAATCTGTTAGTTCTCGCAAACGGAAGTTTGGTTTGCTGCACTTAGACTTAGAGAATTATCGCAAAGGAATTTGGTTAATTCTATATCTGTGTTTTGAGTTCTAGAACTGTGCTTAATTAGATCCTTGCTGAATGAACTGTCTGCTAGTCTGATTTCCTGAGAATACCCTAGGTTTGACGCTTTTAATTACTTGCTTTCACAACCAATAATCTCTGCTACTGATTTACTTTCTTGCACTATTTTCAATACAATCACATTGCTTATTTCTAGTATTCATTCCCTACGGTTTGATTCTCTTGAGACCAAGTGTCCCTGTGGATTCGATAACCCTATATACTACTTTGACATTGCTGTACACTTGCAGTTTAGTATAGGGATTAATTCTTGACCTATCAAGTTTTTGGCGCCGTTGCCGGGGACTCTTTGAGTCTTCGATAGCTTCGAACTTAGGGTTTTTACTAGGATTTTTATTTTTTTTGTTTAGTTTACTACTTTTTCTTTTTCTTACGTTTCAGGTACGCCTGATCGCCCTGCATCGATCGACACAGTCCTGAGTGTCGATCGTTGCATCATCGAGCCTGCATCGATCGACGCCTCTCTTGCATCGATCGACACAAGGCGAAACCAGTGGTGCCGAGAGTTTGAGCATTTAGCTGGGGATTTCTTGATGGAGCCTGTGATTCTGACTCGCGACGAGAACGGAGTTCTACGAGACCAGGAAGGTCACGTATGTAACGCAAAGGGTCAGAAACTGGATGGGGAAGGAAACCTCATCATACCAGATGTTGCCGTGGGCGCGGAACATCGACGAGAGGATGGTCACGAGAAGACACTTGCTGATTATAACAGACCAGATATATTCTATGCTAATCGGTCTGCGATTCGACCACCTCCGTTCACCAGAGCTGAGTTTAAGCTGAAACCTGAGTACTACGCATTGATTGGACAGTATCAGTTCCATGGTCTTTCAAGCGAGCATCCTATGGATCACATAGACACATTTGAGGAATTGGCTAGCAGTATCACGGCTGAAGGAGTTTCTTCTGATTATATTTTCTGTAAGCTCTTCCCATTCTCTCTTAAAGGAGATGCAGCTTACTGGCTAAGACAGCTAGAACCAGGATCTTTGACCACTTGGGAAGCAGTCAAGAAGGAGTTCCTTAGACATTTTTATGACGATGCGTTATCTGAGCAGCTTAGACATGATATCCTGACATTCAAACAGCAGCCTACAGAGCCTTTTAAAGCAGCTTGGATTAGATTCAAGATGTACCAAAGAGATTGTCCACACCATGGATTCTCTGAGGTACAGCTTCTGAGTGCCTTTTTCAGGGGTTTGGATTTTTGGTATCAGAGAGCTTTGGACACAGGAAGTGATGGAAACTTCTATACCAAGACCCCAGAAGAAGCTAAAGAGCTTATTAAGAACTTATTGACTAGCTATAGTGTCAAGAATGCTGACAAGGAAAGGCAGAGATCTAGTTGCAGAGATGATAGCTTGCAGATAGCTGATTTGAGGGACAAGGTGGATTATATCCACAACATGGTAGTAGCTGGAGAATTTGTAGAAGTGAATTATGTTAATGAAGCTGATTTTCATGAACACACATCTAGAAGTCAACAGAGACAAGCTCCGAGATCGAATGGCTATTCACCTCACCAAGTTCCTCCCACTAAAGAGCAGACAAAGATTGAGTCTATGCTTGAGCAGCTACTACTTGGACAGAACAAGATGACGAAAGATCTGGATGGAAAGATGGACTTCATGTATCAGGATCTGAGTGGAAAATTGGAATCTTTGACAAGCAGAGTTGACAATCTGGATGCTAGGATGACGCAAGTGGAAACCAGTATACAGACAGAGCATGTTAGGGCAGCTTCGGCAGAAGAAGAAGTTGAGCAGAATCGAGAAACTGAAGATCTGGAACTGGAAAATCCGAGGAAAATTCAGAATGATCGCCTTGCATCGATCGACGCAAATGTGCATCGATCGACACATCCTGCGAGAGTCAGTGTCGATCGTTACCATTTCAGCAACGATCGACACCATGGGCGTGAGCAGCCAAATTTCCCAGAGAAACCGAAAGCTGACACAGAAAGAGCCTACAAACCGAAGATTCCTTTCCCTAAGAAGTCCAAGCAAGAGATTAAGTTGGAAAAATGCATGGAGATAATGAGAGAAAAGCTAACTGACACTCCATTGATTGATGCCACTAAGACCAATCCCATGATGAAGACATGTGTTACAGACATCCTCTCTAGCAACATGACTGAAGAAGAAGGATGCTTGATGATCTCAGAAGTATGTGATGCTGTTGTTAATGGTAGGGTTCCTGAGAAGCTAAAGGATCCAGGAGGTTTTATGATAGACTGCTCTATCTATAGAGACAGATTTCAGAGGGCATTATGTGATCTCGGCTCAAGTATAAATCTCATGCCATACTCTGTGGCTGTGAGATTGGGACTACTGAACTTCCAGCCTACTAGGATCTCTTTAGTCCTAGCTGATCGATCAAGAAGACATCCAGAAGGAATTCTTGAGAACATCCCTCTTAGAGTTGGGAATTACTTTATTCCAACGGACTTTATGGTACTGAAGTATGAGATTGAGCCTGATGATCCTCTACTGCTTGGTAGATCCTTTTTAGCCACTGCTGGAGCTGTGATTGATGTACGCCATGGATTGATTGATCTCCACCTGGGAGATGAGCCTTTGCAGTTTAAGATGGATAAATTGAAGAGACCCACCATTGATGGACAGAGTTTCAGCATTGATACAGAATTAGAAGCTGAGATTGGAGAGAAGAAGATGGCGGTTCCTATTGAACCTGCTCTAACATCTTTAGCACCTGCAACTGCTCATAAGCAGAAAGCTCCAGACATCTTATTTCCACCAAAGGTTAGGCACAAATCATCTAAGCTTAAACATTCTAACCACATTACTTTGAATGCAGGACAACATTCTACCCCACCTAAGCTTCGCTCCCGCCCTGATTCTGTTGGTTTCTTCCTTGGGAAATCCCATGATCCGAATGCTTATTCTCCGCCATGGATGAGGAGACTTGAACAGAGACAGAAAAAGTCTCTGTCAAGATCTTCCGGAGCCTAAAAGATCTTGCGCGTCCGGTCAAGCTATTGACTTTAAACAAGCGCTGGGTGGGAGGCAACCCACCATTAGGTACTGGTGTTTTTCTTTTTAATTTTTGGTGTTTTTGTTAGGATTTTACGTTTGTTTTTGTTTCTGGTGCAGTCATGTTTGCAGGTCTCGGATTAAATCGCAGTGCAGCGATCGATGCATTTCTGCATCGATCGTCACAACACGAAAGGAATCGCATTGCAGCGATCGTTGCGGTCCTGAGCAACGATCGACCATACACGAAAAATCGCCAAGTAACGGTCGATGCACATAGTGCAACGGTCGTTGCTCGTGCGACAGAGGTAACCCGACAGACATAAACTCACCTTTTCAATTTATTTTATTTTCTTTTTACCGATCCTTCGCTGGACACTACTGGGGACAGTGTGTCTTAAGTGTGGGGGAGGTGCTACTGACGTTTATCTTTCTGTTTTCTTAAGAGTCAGTCCGTTTTTCAAAATTTTTTGTTTTATTGAGTCAAAATTGTTTAAGTAAGAAACTATGATTTTCGGAGGAGATTTACAAAACTTGCAGGAACTTAAGTAACCATTGGGATGAAGTTGCAGGATCTATCTCTGACTATTAGAAAACCCCATCACAGATCAACCTACTGGGAACACCCACATCACTTCAGGTATCAGAGGATCCTTTTACTGACTTCACCCCTAATACTGACTTAGATTTTCTCACCTAAGGGCTTGGTATACTTTATGTCGGATTCCCTGTTAGTTCTGACACAGCCTGTAAACCTGTCCTATTTAGTTCCCTTCTCCCCTTCTATAAAGTAAAAAAAAAAAAATAATAAACTGAGGATGAGTTAGTAACTCCGAAGTGGTCATGGGAATAGTAGCAAACACTATTATCTCTCATGTGATCCATGGAATGTGTCCAAAGTACACCCCATAACGGGAAGAACACTGATAAAAAAAATAAAATGATACCCAGTGGGAAAAATCAGTTGTTAAAGAAGGGAAAGAGAAGAAAGGGACTAGAGAAAGATAGTATGGTGGTCTAGAGCTGGCTAGGTAAGAATCCATGTGCCTTTAGATCGATACTCCTTAGGTGAGACCGCACTTAAATACTTGCAGAAGTCAGTAGGGAGAATTTGAATGCTTGAATGTGATTGTGGAGTTTACCTAGGACAGTTGCTAAGTGTGGGGGAAGTACATGTTGGTCTTGATATCCTGTGATTGATTCTTTCAGTGGTTTACTAAGGGGAATCTGAGTATTGTAGCTTCTAAGATGAAATGAGTTTCTGAAGAGTTTTCAAACCTCTTCACCATGTTTTAGTTCTATGTTTTGCTTGAGGGCAAGCAAAGGCTAAGTGTGGGGGAGTTGATATATCATGGTTTTTACTAGTTTTAGGCCATGATATAGATGTGTTTTAGTGTCTTTTGTCTTTGTTTAGAGTCTTTTACAGGTATAATCAGGTTGGGAGCTAAATTGGAGATTATGGAGCATTTTGGAGATTTTTGGAGTGATTGGCCGAGAGATAGAGTTCACTGTCCGAGACAGAGAAAGGTGTCGATCGTTGCACTCTAGCAACGATCGTTGCACCAGCGAGATGGGCCAAAAACTCGGCGGTTTAGAAGAATCAAGATATTGCACTTTGATCCAGAAGTTCCTGATATTTACAAAGAAGCCCCTGGCCGAGATTATGCCTATATAATAGAGTTTTTAGAGTTTTTATTAGAATAGACTTTCATAATTAAGAGCAGAGGATTTTTAGAGCTTTTGGGGCTGATCTGAACCTGATTCATCATCTGTATTTGGAGAAGATTTCGAACCCCTTTTACTCTTATTCTTTTATGCAATTTACTTATCATATGATCATGTTTTCATTATCTATGTCTGAGTAGATTTCTAGTTAGACTTAGGGTTTCTCACATAGGATTTCATGACTTGCTAGACTTGTTCAATTTCAGTCAAGGATTCAAACTATATCTGTTCTTCAATTTAATTGTGCTTAAAGCTAGTTCTAACCTGATCAATTAGAATCTAGATCTTAGGTTGCTAAATACGTCACGGAAGTGGGGTTTAGGAACCAGAACTAATTAAATTGGGCAATTAAACTTTGCGCAAACGAAAGTTTGGTTTAGGATAATTGTGAACATATCAAACTCGAGCTTATTGCTAGTTTAATCTGTTAGTTCTCGCAAACGGAAGTTTGGTTTGCTGCACTTAGACTTAGAGAATTATCGCAAAGGAATTTGGTTAATTCTATATCTGTGTTTTGAGTTCTAGAACTGTGCTTAATTAGATCCTTGCTGAATGAACTGTCTGCTAGTCTGATTTTCTGAGAATACCCTAGGTTTGACGCTTTTAATTACTTGCTTTCACAACCAATAATCTCTGCTACTGATTTACTTTCTTGCACTATTTTCAATACAATCACATTGCTTATTTCTAGTATTCATTCCCTACGGTTTGATTCTCTTGAGACCAAGTGTCCCTGTGGATTCGATAACCCTATATACTACTTTGACATTGCTGTACACTTGCAGTTTAGTATAGGGATTAATTCTTGACCTATCATAAGCTCATCTAATAATGGATATGCCTCAATCTCCAACTATGAAGCCTATAGAGAGAATGGACAAAACTCAATCAACCAAGTGTCTTCTAAGGCGGAAAGAGATTCAAAACCTATACTATTACTAAACTGGGAATCAAGAAACGTACAAGCAGCTTCGAGGGCAATTTCAAGAGCTCTCTCAAAAGGTAAATAATCTCAAAACCATTGTCAAAACTCCTACTCCTCCTACTCAATTGGGCATTTTCTTGCTGCCAAATCTCAACTACACCACTTGTCTTTAATCTCTCCTGCAACTCAACAACATACCTCAGCACGTAGTTGTCAAAAGAATTCAGGAGCAGAACTTCATCTGCCTTTACGGAAATAGCCTTTTCGTCTCGGCCAAGGATAGTTGAGGGATACACGAATAAGGGATCAAGCAGCCTTAAATCACGAGCGGGTAAGTCACATCTACGCATCATGGTGAATTTGTCGACCTCCATGACCTGAGTATTGCCAGAAGTATCCACACGAATCCAATAACTTATCCCTTGCCCACGCTTCTTCAGACCCAATACATCAACTCCAAGAAGGGGTGTTCTCCCAGAAGCAGAAGGGCGAGACACAATAGAATATTTGAGATCAGGTCTTGGAGGAAGCAGGCGCTCTTTTAGTTCAGACATGGTTTCAGAGATTCATATGCTGACACGCCAAAAGCTTTTGTATAGTGACCAAGTAGTGCCTCTTGCCGTTAACCGGAATGCTAACCTAACAGACTATAACTAATCTACTTTTCGTTAACCGAAATCATTTAGCAGAAAGTATGAGCTTTTCAAATATCTTAGAATTTTAACTATTTTGACTAACATCTACGTACATGAGATATTGTATTTTTTATTCTCGTCAGAGAATATATATACTATATGGAAGAATCTATACTATTAAAACAGGTGACTAAATATGAAACTAACCTTGCTTTTACGTGAGATATTACGATTCATGCCACTGGTTTTATTTGATTTTTTTACAAGTTCATTAAGGGTATTTTTGGTATTTAAATTTTTGTGACTTTAATATTTCGCAGGATATGCATAAAAAACGGGAATAGTTAATTTAATGATATTTCCATATTGCAAAATTCATTTAAACCGAATATTAAGTTATATATTGCCATTTCATATTTATTCCTCCCTATGATGCATAACAAAATCGAAATTGTATGATCCAGAAAAATTGAACCGGAACAAAAAATTCAATCAAAACATATATGGTTCAAAAGTATATTGCATGAATAATATAAACATATGTTCTTCCTCATCTGCACAGAACTGGTCAATAGTTTTGCAAGGCCATTCATATATAAATTTGTCCAATTCCGTGTGAAACAATACTTCACCTACAATAAAACAGATCTTACTAAAACCAAACCAATAGCAATAATAGAACAACGGGTTAATCAATATATGTATAATGTCGGTTCTAAATTTACTGTTACTTTACATATATTGAAGATAAGACTAAACTGGAAAATAGAAGTTATTCTCTAAATCGTAACAATATGATCTTTTACAAACCTATCATTTTTATATACGGGCATCATAACGTCAAAACAATTTGATAGACACAAACTTAACAAAAACTACATTTTAAATTCGGCACAATATTAGAATATACCATTTTCAAATCATTGAAAGCTTAATTATATTTCCAATTTGCGTACAAAATCTTAAATAAATCGGCAGCTAAATAATATAATAACTACATTTTAAATTCATGCCAAATCTATAACTAATTTTAAATCCGAGATTATTTATCTTCTAAATATACTCTAACAAATTCAACAATAATTGTGATATACTAGATTCTAGCACTTTCACATCGACTTGGCCAGCAAGATATTCTATATCTTAACTGCTCATTTCTGTTTGTATATATATGACATCCGTGATAAGGACTTTACAACTCAAAAGTTTCAGAAACCAAAAGCTCTCTATCCCAACCCTAACGATGAGTCAAAAGATGATTAACCTTGATGAAGTCAAACCCTTCAAAACAGGTTGGAGAATTCAGGTGAAGCTTCTCCATCTGTGGAAGCAATTCACTTCGTTTTCCGGTGAAACATTGGAAGCTGTTTTTGCAGATCAAAAGGTCAGATACGACATCTATACCACCATTACTCGATGTGGCAGAAGGTGTTCCAACACCTTCACTACTTTGGTTGATTTCGATGCGATTTTGGGAGGCACACTTAAAACATGTTTCCTTATTGGTAAGTAATATTTATAAAATATGTTATGTGAAGAATTTTGTATTGAGCAGTTGTGTGTTAGATCTAATTGAATTTTTTTGTTTTGTAGATGTTATTGGTCAAGTTTTGGGTGTTAGTGAAATCCAAAACATCCAATGTGGAGGAAAAGACATAAAAAATTGGAGTTCACCCTAAGAGATATCAAGTATGTTTTATCAGCACCGTATATTCATAAAAACAGAAAACTATACCTAAAAATGATGATTCACAACATGTATTTTTTTGAAAACTATAGTGATCAACGTGTTGCATGCTGTCTTTGGGGAAAATTTGCTGAAAGTGTTCATAAAGCTTGTGAGAAGGCTGATAATGGGACTGTAATTTGCCTGATTCGATTTGCTAAGATAGGAAGCTATCAAAGTAAATCACTTTAATCAAAACCTATGCTTAAGTGATTTTGTAGAATACTTACCCGTATATACTTATTGGACAGGAGCGGTTCAGATTTCCAACGCATATGATGCATCCCTGGTTGTAATCGATCCTGAAATTGATGAAGCAAAACAGTTAAAGCAAGTGTAAGTGATTATTATGTTTTAATTCATTGTGCAAGAATTAAAACACGCAGGATATTTGAACAGTTCATTAAGGGTATTTTCTGATATATAGGTTTAAGGATGATAGCAATTCTATCACAATCTTTGAAAATCCAGATGAAAAGCAAGAACTACAAGTTAAGCGTGAGAAATGGTCAGAATATCCATTCAAAACAATATCAGAAATGTTGTGTGCTACACAGGTCTGACTTACATAAATTTTGATTATCTTGAATACTATTCCAACATCTCAATGAACTAAAATTGTTTATTTTTCATAGGTGGATAAGTGCAAAGTTGTTTGTACTATAGATGCCATAGACACTGACTGGGGATGGTTTTATTTCGGATGTAAGGCATGTAACAAAAGAGTTACTAAGAATGAACTGCTGCCAGGCATGGTATAAACATGGTACTGTGAACAGTGTGATGATGATGTAACCAATGTTAAACGTAGGTATATTCTGACCATTTCATACAGCTTTGCTTTTAAAATCTTTTCACAATTAACTAACTATGTTTTTCTTATATATACAAGGTTTAAGTTGCATCTTTTGGTCAAAGACGAAATTGGAAAAGGAAAGCTCTTGCTTCTGGACACAGCAACAATGTATATTACCAAAGCGTTAGCTTATGCATTGACCAATGGATCTTTTGATGAGGTATTTTATACTATATATCGACTATGCTGAGTTCTGAAAAAAAAAAAGAGTTTATGCAGCTTGAAAATACGTTCATATTATATGTTAGATCAATAAATGGACCTTCAATATTTATATGCAGCTTCAAGACCCAAGTTATTTTCCTTTTGAGATAACAAGTCTGGTCGGAGAGACTTTTACCTTTGGAATCTCTGTTGATAAAGATAATGTCCAGTATGGATCAGACCTTTATAAAGCTATGAAAGTTTGGATGTGTGGTGAATTTGACAAGTCTGATTTGCTCTCTAAAACAGAGAGCCAATCAAACAAAGGGACTACTCTCATAAGTGGAAATGAGGTAAACGTCTTCAACCATGTCACTATGTGTTTTTATTGTAAAATTCAAATTAGTTAGATTCTAATATGTAATATTTAAAATTGTGTATAGGAATCTCTACTTCTGACAGACAATGAAGAAGTTTCTGAAGATTTAAAAACTCCTTCTAAACGTTCAAACAATGGAAATGAGGATGCACCAAACCTCACTTCGACTTCAAAGAAAAATCTCACCAAAAAAATCAAGATCGAAAAGCTCACAAAAGAGGAGATGAACAATCAGAAAGGATAAAATGATTGGAGGTTCAAGGCTCCTTGGATTAAAAAATTAGGATTGCTTTTATTTAAAGTTCAGACTATGCTTCTTACTATTATTTGTGTTTTTCATGGTTTTCATATTGGATTATTTTGTGTTTTTTGTTTCAGCTTTTAATAAATTAATAAAAAGTTTTTTTAGATTCAATGTTTTAACAATAATATAAATTTAATTAATTAGATCAACAATCTATAAGTTTTTTTCAACCAAATATAATTTTTAAATTTATAGATACTTTCAGTACTTTACCTTTAATTTTTGAGTTTTTTGTTGAAGCACTCCACGTTTTTGGGTGCCAATATCCGTAAGTTTTGATGTATCCTATTCATAGCAAGCAATAAAAAGAAAAGGTGTTTATATATCACATTGTATCAATTCCAGTCATCAGTGAACTCTGACCAAAGAAAAAAGAAAAAGATATGTAAATTTGTTAGAAGAATATCATTAAACCTAAATGTGCAAATGCTATAACACTGAAATTCATATACTGTTCTATTAACTAAGAAACTAGATTTTGACCCGCGCTAAGCGCGGAATATTATTTGAAAATTATCTTTTTGTGTGTTTTTGATTTTATTTCTTAATTGAAATTATTTTATCGGTTTTATGTTACTATTTATTTTAATATTTATGTTTTTAAATATAAACTTCTCAGTTTTCGGAGTATTTGTAAATTATATTTTAAAATATGTAGTGTGATATAGTATTTTGGTTTTTATTATTTTTGGGATATCATTAACCATTTATTTTTCATCAAAGTGTTAAGTTTATATATAATCTTTTTACTATTTTTAATTTCGTCAATTTTTTTTTTGAAAACAGATGTTATATTCTATTATATATAATAGAAATATTTGTGAATGAATGCAATTGAAAACTTAATAGAGTTTCCTATTCATTTTGATATTGGTTTGATTTCATATTTTTGTTTCTTCTTCTTTTTTTGTTCCTTTTTTATTCGATATCGTTTTATTAGTTTAATAGTACTATTTATTTTAATTATTTGTTTTTAAGTTTAAAGAAATTTTATTTAGTTTTCTGATCCACACTTAATTTCTAAGACAATATTCTTGCAATTTAGTAAAACATTTAAAGTTCTACTTTTATTTTTATTTTATTAAGATTTAGATAGAGATGTTAAAACGGACAAACCATACATATTTTGGAAATTTGATGTTTAGTTATCATATTCGATGGTACAAATAATATTTATATAGATTTTATATTTAATTTTAATTTATGTTTGGTTTTGTTTTTGTTTTTTTTACCTATTTTCAAAATATAAACGAAAAGACCATACGCATTTATATTTAAGGTCCATTTTTTATCCATAAATTATTTTAGTGAAACATTTATTTTTGGTTTTTGCTTTTAAAATTTTTATTTTGGTAAAATATTTATATTTTACGTTTTTATTTTTAAATTTATTTTGGGTTTACTATAGATATGTTAATATGGACGGACTCGACCCATTTACACCCATTTATATATAAAATCTGTTTGGACGAGCCCGTTTAAACCCGCTAGAAGTAACACATGTCCATTTAAACCTGTTTAGTCCCATTTATAAATTTTAATTTTAAATCTAATAAAAATACAGATATTTTTAATTTAATATAAAAACGAAAGTGTGCAAAAAAAAAAACACTGTTTAAAATTTTTTTTTTCTATTTTGATAAAAAAATCACAGTATTTTTTCTATTTTTGTTTAAACCCGTTTTGATCAGCTAGTTATTGGCCGATTTTAACACGTCTAGGTTTAGTCATCTTTATGTAGTGTAATATAAATCTATTTATGACTATATAAGAGTTTTATTTGTTTAATATTTATATTTTTCATGTAAAATTTGAAAGTTATAATTTCATCCATTCAAAACTTTCCTAGGCTGATAATTTCTTCTGGTTATACTAAAGTTCCGTCTATGCATACATTTTAGGTTAAGTGTAGTTAATGTTATCAAATTAATACGACTCAATTAGCTTTTTCCATTTGAATATCATTTAAATAGGTAAGGTGGGTCTAACTACAAAAGTGTTGGAACACATTGTAGGTTTTAAGTGCAGCTGTTTTCTTTTTTTTTTTTCATCTGAAATTATATTTATATTAAACCAAGGAATGATGCGTTTTTGGGATACTAAAGCCGGCAGAAAACAGAACTTTCTCCGGAAACTAAGCCCACAACGGGGATACAAAGCCGGCAGATTAAAAGGATATCTCCGGAAACTAAACCTACAACTAAAACAGAACTAATCGATATAATCCAATGTCACAAAAGGTCAAACTGAAACTGCATATCTTCAACCGTGCGGAGATGCTTGAGCGAGATTTATCGATGTAATCCAAGTGCAGCTGGTTTCTTTCAAGACTTTTTTTGGAGGAAAGAGCTAGTTGAATACAAAGAGTAGTATACAAGTCCATAAAACTTAATTGAATACAAAGAGTTTTATATAGAAATCTGCAGCATGGTTTCATTGCTTCCTCGCTTTGAAAGGATGCAATATATTTAGCATAAACCCACATAGCTAACAACATCAAAACTATATAATATTACAAAGATCAATCCAGATGAAAAATTCTTGGATCATAGCTTAAGAAACAGCCATTCCATCGTCTTCTTTTTCTTCTGATGTCGTTGCTTCATGTTTTTTTAATAAACTGTCTGAGAATTTAGCAAGCTATGGAAGTTGCTAAATGAGTTACCAGAACAGCAGTCTTTCCAGTTATCGGCTTCATACTTGCTGTGTTCTCTAGTCTTGCCCAGGTTTCTTTCCTATTTTCCGCTGCATCACATTTTTTGGATACCCATCATGGGAGCTTTCTTTTGCTTCAATCCCTTCATCTTTCTAATCTGCAGCCAGAGAGAAAGAGGTAACACTTAATTGTTGGCAAATCTGGAATGTGTTAACATCTATGCAACACATTAGATAAGCGAAAATGTGTTACCTGAGTGGAAACAAATCTGGAATGTGTTAACAAACAAATCGAAATTCAATTTTTCAAACCTTATCATTTGAAATAAAGCACCCATACAACCAATCACATCGAATTCGAAAATGCTAGATACCCAAATAAAAAATGAGTAGAGATCTACACGCAAAATCGAAGAGCAGGAGGTGAAGGAAGAAGTCATGACTGTATAAAATTAGGGTTTCAGGGTAGTTGAATCTAAAGAAAAAATCAACTAAACAATCGATATTTTAACTGAAAGAGAAAAGGCTTCTCTCTGAAGATTGGGTTTTGACCCGAATGTAGGAACATAAAAAGCTTCTCTGGAAAGATTGATTGGGTTTAAATAAAAGCTTCTAGAAAACTTGTATTTTTGTAAAGACTGCTTATACCCTTAATGAAACAAAAGAACTAAAAGGAAATCAATGGCATAAGTCGTAACTAATTGAAAATTTTTGTGTATTTTTTGTTTTGTACTTCTGTTTTAATAGTATAGATACTTACCAATCTTATATCTTAATGGTATAATCATCAGAATTCTTTCTGTCCATAGCTTGGTTGATAATATTCCAGCAGTCTGTTATTTGACATAAGCGTTTCAGATATCCCCAAGATATTTCCTCAGGAATCAGAGTATTGCCATCTACAAAAAATTGAATTCAAACCAGAAAGAAGGGCTTGTGTTAGTATAATCTGTAATATCTTAAACATGAATAGACAGGAAAACAAATCATCAAGACAACTGTTATCAATTTAGATTAAAGACGTTTAGTGTGACCTTTGTTAACGAAATATAGCATTTAGGTTGTTTGTTACTGTGAAATAAAAATCAAAGACATATAAACAAACCTTTCAAACTTTTTGAAGATAGTTCACGAACTTATAGTCAATTCAACACTAAATCTGAAAATTAAAAAGACAATCATCGAATTGGTTAGGGAAATATGAACCACGACTTTGTGTTAGACACAAATTTTAATATTCTTCATATGGAATTTGAATTTAAATACATTTAGAGTAATCACACAAAAAAGTTTAACAGTTGATTCTTCCAAATCAGTAGATTCCGAGGTGGTATATCCCAAAATAATCGAAAACGAGTTCCAAAATTTAACGAAATCAAGAATAACAGAATCATTCATATGATACTGAGTCAATAAAGTAAACTGGGTAAAATTACGGACATACCTTTCTAATTAGTCGTGGATTGAAATTGAAAACAACGATTGGAGGTTTCTAGAAACAACTGGTCTCTGTTTTAAAGTAGGAGATGATAGAGTTTTCTTCTTGATCAAATCCGATCTCCATGAAGTCTAAGAAGCAGACAAACCAAGAGGGGAAAGTTGCCTTAATCGTTTTTTTTTGTTTTCACTACATAATTTGATTGGTTGTATTTTTTCTTTGTCCCAATAATAACTATAGATTGTCGATTTCAGTCCAACGAATTGGGCTTATAGAGAAAATAAATGGGCTTACGAGTTGTGTCTTATTGAGTTATCAATATTGATGGGCTTAGACATTGAAATATTTTTAAAATAAATTTATTATTTGAAAACTTAAATTTCGTAGTTTTATGAACTAAATTTATTTTAGATTATCAAATAATTATCATAAACACAAACTAAGAAAAAATCAACCATAGTATGTAAAAAACATATATGGTAATTATTTATATTATCTTCCTAATATATATTGTCAACTAATTTTTTTCGTTTTAATACTTTCCAAAATTAATATTAAACAAAGAACAATTTAATAGAAGATATCGTAAATAAATTGAAACCAAAATACTATATGCTTACTTCCTTAATCTTAGATTCAATTGCTCTTTTATGGATATGGTTATGTATCTATATGGTTGTGAGTTGTGACTATTATACTGATAGAATTACTTTTAGTTAGTTACTTTGTATAGATACCTATGTTATTATTGTAACACAGAAACTCAAACGATTTTAGGAAAAAAATCCAGCTATATGCTAAATATTGTGAATCTTAACCAAGATATAATTCTGTTTAATACTGTGAAACTGAAAAGATATGAAGTTTTAAAACCAAAACGAAATTTTCAAAAAATATTATGATACCGCCAAGACATTTTTAATTTTAGATAAAACATGAAATAGGGCTTAATAGCGTTTTGACGACCTAAAGCGTAGTAGAATACATAATAATTCAAAAACTATAATCAATCAGAGATGACGAAGAGAAAAGGGGTAGAAGATCAACACAATCAAGAAGAATCACCTAAGAGGAAAAGAGCTTCGGGACCTAATGTTTTTAAAGATGATAAAACAGTAGCTTCTGTTTCAGAAGTCCCCAATTCAATCCTTTTATATAATGTGTTCCGTAGAGTGCTAGGAGATGTCACAAACATACCTGGTCGATATCAGAATACACCATGGCCGAGTTCTTCCTCATCCAACACGTTGTCCATGTCTAATGATCCCGCAACAGGTAAATTTTAACAGTTTACAATCTTTTAATGTTTATTTTTTTCCAGAAAATATATATATGTATAACCAAATTGACCTACACATAACTTTTGACCATTCAGATTCTGCACAAAATACAATGAAGGATCAATCTCAAGACCAGATGATATCTAAAAGAATTCGTTCAGATTCAAACGGTTGTACTTCTATATAACTAATGCTTTAAGTCTTGGTCGATTATATCTACTATGTTATCCTAACGTATTGTTTACTTTGAATAAATATTTTTCACTGCAAACACAACAAAGAAGTTCCAAAAGACCACGCATTGAAAGAGACTTACAACAAGGATCAGCAAGTCTTGAATCAGTTCCATTATCTGAAGGCAATTTGCCACCAATAACTAACACAAATGAAAGCTGCATTGAGACAAATGAAGATCATTATTATCATGGAGATATCGTATCAGATTGTACATCTATTTTAACAATCCTATTTTTCTTTTGAACTATTTACAAGGAATATTACAAAGACTAACGTTCATATGTTTCGTTAGGTGAATCTGATGATAATGCAGAACAAAACTACAACTGCAGTAGTCAAGATAGTGAAACAAGTTACGAAGCAGAGAGCGATAAAGAAAATACTTTGGTCTAACAATCAGCTCCTAAACAGAGTAATCGCATTCAATGTATGGCAGAGATCTTTAAATGTATATTTCAGAATACAAATCCACAGAAACAATCAATTGCAAAGCAAACAAGTGGTAAGCTAATGTGGCGATTTGTGTGATACAATTCTAAATGTGAGTAATACTACATTTCATACTATTTAAATACAATTAACAGAATCAACTATTTGGCATTACAGCTTATCTTGACGAAGGAAATCCAACATACAAATGTGAATTTTGTGGTGCCATTATGTGGTTTGGTGAACGTGTGAACAAGAGAGTAAAAAGGAATCCTAAATTTTCTCTCTGTTGCGGCCAAGGGCAAGTTAAATTGCCACTACTTAAACAGTCTCCCCCGCTTTTGAAGAAACTTCTTCACGAGGATGACGAACTCGGTAGATATTACCGTGAGAATAACATGGCAGTTAACATGAATTTTTCAATGACTTCTCTCGGGGGTAAAGTTGATCGAACTGTTCAGAAAGGAAGGGGACCACAAATGTTTCAACTTCAAGGCGAAAACTACCATCTAATGGGAAGTTTGAAACCGAAAGATGGTGTTCCACCCAAATTTTACCAGATGTATATTGTTGACACACAGAATGAGATAGAAAATCGTCTTGCTACTATCAGGTATTTTTTGGTCATACTGAATTCTATTAGATGAGTAGAGAACCCATCTTTATTAAGAATAGAAACGCGGATTACACATCTTTTAACCCTTTTGCTTCTTTTAATCTCAGCAAGTATGGTAAATCTGTAAAATCAGCTAGGAAGATGGAGTTGAGGAAGCAATTGATTGAGAAAATTATGAAAATGCTAGATGAAGTCAACCCATATGTGGAAAGATTTCGATGTGCAAGAGAAAGATTTGAAAATAACCCAGAAGATTCATTTCAAATCAGGATTATTAGTAGTCGTGAGAAGGATGGAAGGACATATGACACACCATCAGTTTCTGAAGTTGCAGCATTAATTCCAAACGATTTCAATTTAGATATGGATGATAGAGATATTGTGTTGCACAATAAGCAAATTGGACTGCTTGAAAGAATCAGTGAGATTCATCCTTCATACCTTGCTCTCCAGTATCCTCTAATTTTTACATATGGAGAAGATGGTTTTCGTATTGGGATTAAAAAAAGAGCTACTGCTGCTACTGAAAAGATGAAGAGGGATACGATCAGCATGAGGCAGTGGTTTGCTTTTCGAATACAAGAAAGAGATGATGAGTGTCATACTCTTCTGCATTCTAAACGATTGTTTCGGCAGTTTTTAGTCGATGCATTTACAACCATAGAGTCTAACAGGTTGTGTTATCTCAGACAAAATCAAACGTTGTTGCGATCCGATACCTATGACTCTATAAAGCAATCAGAGAATGATGGAAATTCAGACATGCATGAGCAGGGAAATAGGTGTTATCTACCAGCTTCATTTGTTGGTGGACCACGGTACATGAAGAACAACTACTTAGATGCTATGGCGATATGCAAGCATTTTGGATTCCCAGATCTATTCATTACCTTTACGTGCAACCTTAAATGGCCTGAAATCACAAGATTACTAGAGAAGAAGAAGCTCAATAGCAATGATCGACCTGATATCCTTTCCAGAATGTTCAAGCTCAAGCTGGAATCTTTAATGCATGTTTTAACTGTCGAGAACCTATTGGGCCATACAGCCGCATGTAAGCTGTTTTTTTCTTGATAGTCTGTTTAAAACTACGCTTATTCTTTTTGGATTGTTAACTAATTCTGGTTTTGTGGTTATATGAAATGCACCAATGTATACTATTGAATTTCAAAAGCGTGGCCTGCCGCATGCCCACATTCTGTTGTTTATGCAATCAAAATCAAAATTCCCTACCACTGATATATCATGGTTTTTACTAGTTTTAGACCATGATATAAGTGTGTTTTAGTGTCTTTTTGTGTTCTTTTAGAGTCTTTTACAGGTATAATCAGGTTTGGAGCATACTTGGTGATTATGGCACTTTTTGGAGATTTTTGGAGTGTTTGGCCGAGAGATAGAGTTCATTGTCCGAAACAGAGGAATGCGTCGATCGTTGCACTCTAGCATCGATCGTTGCACCAGCGAGATGGGCCAAAACTCGGCGGTTTATGAAGAGTCAAGATATTGCACTCTGATCCAGAAGTTCCTGATATTTACAAAGAAGCCCCTGGCCGAGATTAGACCTATATAATTAAGTTTTTGGTGTTTTATTTACTTACGCTTTGATAATTAAGAGCAGAGGATTTTTAGAGCTTTTGGGGCTGATCTGAACATTTACTTCATCTGTATTTGGAGAAGATTTCGAACCCCTTTTATTCTTTATCTTCTATGCAATTTATTCATCATATGATTATGTTTTCATTATCTATGTCTGAGTAGATTCCTTGTTAGGTTTAGGGTTTCTCACATAGGATTTCATGACTTGCTAGACTTGTTAAATTCAGTTAAGGATTCATAACTATATCTGTTCTTCAATCTAATTGTGCTTAAAGCTAGTTCTAACCTGATCAATTAGAATCTAGATCTTAGGTTGCTAAATACGTCACGGAAGTGGGGTTTAGGAATCTGAACTAATTAGGTTGAGCAATTAAACTTCTCGCAAACGAAAGTTTGGTTTAGGATAATTGTGAACATATCAAACTTGGGATTAATGCTAGTTTAATCTGTTAGTTCTCGCAAACGAAAGTTTGGTTTGCTGCACTTAGACTTAGAGAATTATCACAAAGGAATTTGGTTAATTCTATATCTGTGTTTTGAGTTCTAGAACTGTGCTTAATTAGATCCTTGCTGAATGAACTGTCTGCTTGTCTGATTTCCTGAGAACGCCCTAGACTTAGCGCTCTTAATAACTTGCTTTCACAACCAACAATCTCTGCTTTCTGTTTACTTTCTTGCATTGCTTTTAATTCAATCACATTGCTTTCTTCCTAGTTTAATTTTCTGTTCTTGAGCTATTGAATACCGGAGTCCCTGTGGATTCGATACCTATATACTACGACTACTGAACTGTGCACTTGCAGTTAGATATAGGATAAAACCTGACACCTATCAACCACCGATGACATTGACAAGATCATCTCGGCAAAGATTCCGGATAAAAAGAAAGATCATGAGCTTTATGAAGTGGTTAAGGATATGATGATTCATGGACCTTGTGGACCTATGAACATGAACACATCATGTATGGAAAATAGTAACTGTTCTAAGCTCTATCCAAAAGAACATGCTGAAATTACAACAGTTAACAAGGAAGGTTTCCCGGTTTATAGAAGACGTGATAAACATAATTGTTTTGTTGAGAAAAATGGGTTCAAGTTTGACAACAAATATGTCATTCCCTACAACAAGGATCTATCCAAACGCTTCAAAGCTCACATTAATGTGGAATGGTGTAATCAGTCTGGGTCAATAAAATACTTATTTAAGTACATAAATAAGGGACCAGATCGTGTTACTGTAGCAGTTGAGCCACCAAACAAAGGATCATCCACTCGTGTAGAGGGTAACAAAAATAAGACCGACCAAAACCAGGAAAACGAGATCAAGGACTTCTTCAACTGCAGGTTTATTTTATATTTATAGACTATAACAAGTATTTCTTATATAAACCGTTATATAAACTTGTGATTTTATACTTTGTTCAGATATGTATCTTCTTGTGAAGCAGCCTGGAGGATTTATAAACTTCCTATACATTATCGTTCATGTGCAGTTGAGAGGCTTTCTTTTCATCTACCAGGGAAACAAATATTTTTTTAAGGATGATGACACTTATGAAGAAATCACCAGCAATGTTCTCCTTGAGAGAACGATGTTTTTGGGTTGGTTTGAGTTGAATAGGGTGAATAAGGAAGCAAGGAAATATACATATGCGGAAATTCCTAAATATTTTGTCTGGGATAAGAGGAAGAAACAGTGGTTGGTCAGACAAAAAGGATTCAACATTGGAAGAATCAATTATGCACCAAGAAAAATCGAAGCAGCATACTACTTGCGAGTTTTGCTTAACGTTGTTACAGGTCCAAAAAGTTTTGAAGACATCAAAACATATAACAATGTTTTGTATCCGTCCTACAAGGAGGCATGCTACGCTCGAGGATTGTTATAAGATGATCATGAATATATAGATGATTTAATCAGGACCAGCTTTACAGGTTCTGCAGCATATCTGCGAGAAGTTTTTGTTGTTATGCTAATGTCAGATACTCTATCCAAGCCAGAGGAGGTTTGGGAGAACACATGGGAGTTTCTTTCTGAAGACATCGAATATAACATGCGAAAACATTTTAATAGACCAGGTTATAAATCATCACCAACGTCTATTATTTTGATTTTAAACGAGTGCATGCATTCAATCACGTTTATAAACAAGCACATTTTTTTGTAGGATTGTGTTTAAGTGATGAGGAAAAACAGCAATATGCTCTCCAAGAGATTGAAAATATTTTGAAAAGTAATGGAACTTCTTTGGATAGATTTGACGGCATGCCCAAGCCGAGAAGAGATTTTAATGACAGATCCAATGTTCTAATAATTGATGAGTGGAATTACGATAGAAAAGAGCTGAAGGAGAGCCATGACCGTGACATTGAGAAACTCACAGATGAGCAAAGAAAGATATACGATGAGATTACCGAATCTGTTTTGGAAA
The DNA here is from genome assembly GCA_030180135.1 of Orychophragmus violaceus. Taxonomy (NCBI): domain Eukaryota; kingdom Viridiplantae; phylum Streptophyta; class Magnoliopsida; order Brassicales; family Brassicaceae; genus Orychophragmus; species Orychophragmus violaceus. Next base: position 20,748,156 of record CM058229.1, read on the forward strand.
AAAAAGGAGGAGTGTTCTTTGTTTATGGTTTTGGTGGAACATGGAAAACATTCTTGTGGAGGTTACTATCTTCAGCAATCAGATCAAAGGGAGATATTGTATTGAATGTTGCATCCAGTGGTATCGCATCTCTTCTATTACCAGGAGGGAGAACAGCTCATTCAAGGTTTGGGATACCTTTAAATCCAGATGAGTTTTCCACTTGCAATATGCAACCAAGGACTGATCTTGCCAACTTAATGATAGAAACATCACTTATTATTTGGGATGAAGCACCAATGATGAGCAGACATTGCTTTGAGTCTTTAGACCGAAGTTTATCCGACATTATTGGTAATAATGATAAGAAGCCTTTTGGTGGTAAGGTTGTTGTGTTTGGAGGTGATTTTAGACAAGTGTTGCCTGTTATTCAAGGTGCTGGTAGGGATGAGATTGTAATGGTTGCACTTAAGTCATCTTACATTTGGAAAAATTGTAAGGTTCGTCAGCTGACAAAGAATATGAGGCTTTTATCAGATAATATGACAGATACGGAGGCAAAAGAATTCAAGGAGTTCTCGCAATGGATTCTAGATGTTGGAGATGGAAGGATTGGAGGTGAAAATGATGGTGATGCTTTAATCACCATTCCAGATGAATTTCTTATTAAAGATGTTGCTGATCCAATAGAATCCATATGTAATAAAGTATATGGAAAGGGTTTTGGTCAGCATCACAGTTCTGAACCAAGATTTTATCAAGAAAGAGCAATTCTATGTCCTACAAATGAGGATGTCAACCTTATAAACGAGCACATGTTGGATAACATTAAAGGTTTGTTGATATTTTGGACATAAAGCGTTTATCATGCTTTCAATTTTTATACATATACATTAACATCTTCAATTGTTTGTTTCAGGCCAAGAGAAGATATATTTGAGTTCGGACAGCATAGATCCGTCAGATAGTAAATATGCAAACGACCAAGCTCTCACTCCAGATTTCTTAAACAGTATTAAGACATCTGGTTTACCAAATCACTGTCTTCGATTGAAGATTGGTTGCCCCGTGATGGTGCTGAGAAACATTAATCCGTATGGAGGGGTTAATGAATGGAACAAGATTACAGATAACAGAATTGTATGATTTCATGATCGGGGCAAGGATTATTACAGGTGAAAAGGTTGGTCAAAAAGTACTTATTCCAAGACTCAAAATAACCCCTTCTGATGCAAGACTACCATTCTAGATGAAAAGACGTCAACTTCCTCTCGCTGTGGCTTTTGCCATGACGATTAATAAAAGTCAAGGTCAGTCTCTATCTGAAGTTGGATTGTTTCTTCCTCGGCCAGTGTTTTCGCATGGACAGCTATATGTGGCCGTTTCAAGAGTCACATCAAAAAAAGGATTGAAACTTTTGATCGTAGACAAGGATGGAAAGCCTCAGAAAGAAACAAAGAATGTGGTGTTCAAGGATATTTTTCAAAATCTTTAATTTTAGATTGGTTTCTAACGATTTTTTAAACGATTTATCACTTTCAGTTTAAAAAAGGTTTATTTTGTTAAGAAGACTTTGGGAAAAGGCTTCTTAATGTTTCCAACTCTTATGGTTTATCATTGGAATGTTTTAAACAAACTTGGAAAAGTTTATGCTTATAACAACATTACATTTGATACCAAGTTTATGCAAAATAATCTGTATAATCAACTACCAATCAAGCAAGAATTTTGAATTATTTATACTAAAGTAAAGCTATTAAATATTACTGCCATTGCCGAAACTAAGGCTATCTAATATTTCCTCCATTGCCTAACTACCGATAGCCAGTACCATATCAAAGACGCCTTAATGAGTCGTGGTTTTAATAAGAACTTACTTTGTAACGCTGCATGTATTCTGATCAGCACGCAATAGGAGTATCTTTTATCATAGATATAGTCATGCATACATCCTACAAAAAAAATGTGCGCTTTTACATTAGTAGATAGATTTTCTGTAACTTAATTAAAAATATAAGCAATAAGAACGATGTCAAACTGCTTAAAATGTATGAGAAATGCATTTCATCCAAACCTTTGTCGAACATACATTTATGTAGTCAGACATAGCAGCAGGAACCGGTGAAAGACGTTTTTTATAAGACGTAGAAAAGGTCTTTGCCTTTGGATTCAACTTGAACTCCTGTAAGTATGTAGTCAAAGTTTTAAAGAGATAAATTGGATAAGTGAGTAACAGAAATGAACAAAATGAACATCAGACTAATTTGACAGCATATACGGGTCAAATCCGAATGTGTTCTCAAAGAAGAAGGAATGTACAACATATCCTGGGCAATTAGAAGTCATTAAAATCTCAAAATATATTTGACATACTTTAAAAAGAATATAGTACCGAGTTCAGACACTTAAGTTGTTGCGCTCCCTTTCCTGAGTTATCAATTCCAGTCATCATTGAACTCTGACCAAAGAAAAAAAAATATATGTAAGTTTGTTAGAAGAATATCATTCAACCTAAGTATGCAAATGCTATAACACTGAAATTCATATATTGTTCTATTTACTAAGAAATACTTACCAATATAATATCTTAATGGTATAATCATCAGAATGCTTTCTGTCTATAGCTGGATTGATAATATTCCAGCAGTCCTTTCATTTGACATAATCGTTTCAGATATCCCCAAGATATTTCCTCAGGAATCAGAGTATTGGTGATATATCATGGTTTTTACCGGTTTTATGCCATGATATAATTGTGTTTTAGTGTCTTTTTGTGTTCTTTTAGAGTCTATTACAGGTATAATCATGTTTGGAGCAGAATTGGAGATATTGGAGCATTTTGGGGATTTTTGGAGTGTTTGGCCGAGAAATAGAGCTTACTGTCCGATTTTGAGATCATGCATCAATCGACACACCTTTGGTGTCGATCGACACACTAGCGAGATGGGCCGGATTCGACGGTTTAATGAAGATTGAAGATTTTGCACTTTGGCCCAGAAGTTTCCAGTATTTACAAAGAAGCCCCAGCCGAGATTAAGCCTATATAATTAGGATTTTGGTGTTTATTTTAGATACGCTTTCATAATTAAGAACAGAGAGTTTTTAGAGCTATTGGGGTTGATCTAATCCTGTACTTCACTTTATTTTGGAAAAGATTTCGAACCCCTTTATTTATTTAATCTCTTTTATGATTTCTATTAATTCTATGATTTATGTTTCATTAATCATGTCTGAGTAGATTCATAGTTAGGTTTAGGTTTTCTCATTAAGGATTTCATGACTTGCTAGACTTGTTTAAATCAGTTAAGGATTCACATGAATAGAATGTTCTTCGATCTAAATTATGCTTAATGCTAGTTCTAACCTGATCAATTAGAATCTAGATCTTAGGTTGCTAAATACGACACGAGAGTGTGGTTTAGAATCTGAACTATTTAGGTTGAGCAATTGAATTATTCGCAAAGGAATTTGGTTTAATTTAATTGTGAACATATCGAACTTGAAATTAATGCTGGTTTAATCTGTTAGTAATTGCAAAGAGATTTGGATTGCTGCACTTAGACTTAGAGAATTCTCGCAAAGAGATTTGGTTAATTCTATATCCGTGATTTGAGTTCTAGAACTATGCTTAATTAGATCCTGACTGATTAACTTGTCTGCTTGTCTGATTTCCTGAGAACGCCCTAGACTTAGCGCCTTTAATTAACTGCTTTCACCACCGATAACCTGCTATTGATTTACTTTCTCGCATTGCTTTTTAGTTTACTTCACATCTGCTTTCTTCTTAGTTTAAATTCCTACAGTTCTAATCTATCGAGACCAGAGTCTCTGTGGATTCGATACCCTATATACTACAATCACTTAACTGTCCACTTGCAGTAGAATAGGATTAATTCTTGACCCTATCAAGCTTTTGGCGCCGTTGCCGGGGACTCTTAGAGTCTTCGATAGGATCGAACTTAGGGTTTCTACTAGGATTTTTATTTTCTTTGTTTTTGTTTTCGTTTTTTTATTTTAGTTACTAACTTTTTCTCTCTTTTCTCTCTGTCGCAGGTACCGATTTCGCTTTGCGTCGATCGTTGCACCCTTGTGTCGATCGTCACTAGGCGATTCTGAGATTGAATCGATCGTTGCACTGATAGCATCGATCGTTGCTTGACGATTACAAACAGTTTATGCAGACGCGTGAAACTCGAAGTAATCAGAACCTGAACCTCGTTAATCTCGGACTTGAAGAACTTGGACGTTTAGAGAGGACCAACAGAAGAGAAAGAAGAGCAAGGATAGTGGTACAGAAGCTAATCATTATGCCTGATGCTCAAGGTACCCTGAGGGACCAAGAAAACAATCCTTACAATGCTGCTGGGCAGAGGATTGATGTTGAGGGACGTGTGATCCCAGAGGTTGATGAACCTGAACCGCCCCAACAGGAGCAGAACCAAGGTCAAAGACAGGCCCAAAATAGACAGATGGTTGTCCATGAGAGGACTTTAGCTGACTACAACAGACCGGATGAGTTTCATGCAAACCGGTCAACTTTAGTGATTCCTGGATTTGAGAGGAATGATTTTGAGATTAAGACCATCTACTACTTGCTGATGAGACAGAATGCCTTCCATACTTACCCTACAGAGCAGCCTATGGATCACATTGATCGGTTTGAGGATATAATCATTGGCATGAAGTACGATGGAGTTTGCCAGGATTATATGTTCCTTAAGCTCTTTCCACACAGTCTCGCTGGAGACGCTGCTGCATGGCTGAAGCAACTGCCACCTGGGCAGTTTGATACTTGGGCAGCCCTGAAGAGTGAGTTCCTGCGTCACTTCTATGATGATGCGCGTTCAGATCAGTCCAGACAGGACATACTCACATTTTCCCAAGGCACTATGGAGCCTTTGAAAGCTGCCTGGATGAGATTCAAGAAGTACCAGCGTGACTGCCCACACCATGGATTCACTGAGGTCACATTGCTAGGTATCTTTTTCAGAGGCATAAATCTTCCTTATCAGTCTGCGCTGGATAACTCCAGCAATGCAAACTTCAACACCATGACTCCTGCGCAAGCTAAGCAATTGATAGAAAACTTAGTAAGCAACAACAGTTGCAAGATTATGGATGATAGGAGGAAGAAATCTGGTGGAAGTGTAGAGAATTCAGAAATTGCTGATATTAGATCTAAGTTGGACACAATTTGTAATCTTCTAGCAAGTAAGAAGGCTGTCCACTTTGCTCAAGATGTAGAGGTGATTCAGACTGAGGAGGACACTCAGGAAGAAGATGTGAATTACATTGGAGGATCTAGTTTCCAAGGTAACAGATTTGGTAATAAGCAGGGAAACAGATTCTTCAATGGAGGTCAAAAGAGTGCCTTCACAGGCAATCAGAACTCTTTTGGACAGACTAGTGGTTTTCAGAAACCTTTTGGACAAGGTACTCAGAGAACCTTTGGATCTTCATCTTATCAGACTCCTCCTGCAGCCACTGCTCATGAGAGTAAGATGGAGGCAATGATGGAACAGCTGCTGGAGAGTCAGACCAAGATTTATGTGGACTGCAATAAGAAGTTGGATGCTGTCTATGAGGATCTCAATGGAAATTTTGAGTCTCTAAACACTCATATGAAGCAGCTGGATACTCAGGTGAATCAGATTTCCAGTTCTATGAAGGGAAAAGGAGTAGCAGACACTCATATTAAGGCCTGGTCTGTATACATTGATGATGGATCTCACCTAGGTGAAGGATTTGAGCTAAGTACGGCTGAGTTGGTAGAGGAGGAAGAATTTTCGGATTTTAGAGGAAATCTATCGGGTGAAAACTGTGAAAACAGTGTTGCATCGATCGACACACCCTTAGTGTCGGTCGATGCAGGTCGTGAACAGACAGACTTGCCGGATGATGATAACATTGATGCAGATTTGGAGCTTGATCGTTTATTCCCTGGAGTCTCTGAGATTACTCAACAGGAGATCTATGCACAGGCAATGAGACTATATCCTTCAGTATCTGAGGTGATTAAGCAGGAGATTGAAGAGCTGAAGAAGCTGGAAGAGACTGGTGAAGAGTTGGAAGAAATTCCAGCATATGATGATCCACCTTATCATCCCTGTGTGCAGAGGTACTTGAATAAGATGCTGCCTTTAGATGAAGAGCTGAGAGACTGGGTGATTATAGTTCCCCAACATATTAGTAATGTGCTGTTAAACAAGATCCCGAAGAAGCTGCCTGACCCTGGAGTCTTTGTGCTTAACTGCTCTATCTTCGAGGATAGTTTTAGACGCTCTCTTTGTGATCTGGGAGCTGCTGGAAGTATTATGCCATACTCCGTGGCAGAAAAGCTGGGAATGCTGGATTTTTCTCCCACTAGGACCTCTCTTGTCCTAGCTGACCAGTCTATAAGAGTTCCGGAAGGACTCTTAGAGGACATCCCGGTGAGAGTTGGAAACTACTTGGTTCCAACAGACTTCTTAGTGCTGAAATATGATTGTGATCCTGATGAAGCGTTGCTACTTGGGAGACCGTTCTTGGCTACAGCGGGAGCAGTAATAGATGTTAGACATAGTCTGATAGACCTCCATCTGGGAGATGAACCGCTGCGATACGAGATGGATAAGCTGCGAAGACCACTGATAGATGGGCAGACATTCACAATCATGGATGTAGATGATGAGCAGCCGGATGATACTGTGATTTTAGATCCTGGAGCACATTATACTCCTACTTATCTTGGACTGAAGCATTCTGCAACAGCCTACTCGCCACCCTGGATGAGGAGACTTGAACAGAGATAGAAAAAGTCTCTGTCGAGATCTCTTGGTGCCTGAAAGATCTTGTTCGTCCGGTCAAGCTAATGACCTTAAACAAGCGCTGAGTGGGAGGCAACCCACTGTTAGGTTTAGTTGTTTTTCTTTCTTATTTTTGGTGTTTTTGTTAGGATTTCACGTTTTGTTTGTTTTTGCTAAGTCTCAGATGCAGAACTCGAGTCTGGAGATGTGCAACGATCGTTGCTTCACTGCGACGGTCGTTGCAGGGTGATTTGACGAAGAGGGGTGATCGCATTGTGTCGATCGTTGCTCATATGCAACGGTCGTTGCAATTGGTTAAAATTGCAAATTAAGGTACGCGCTAAACCGGAAATCGATTTCGATTTAACCAGCATCGATCGTTGCCACCTAGCAACGGTCGTTGCACCCACGACCGAGGTAAGTTGCCTTAAACCCTTTTCTTCTCTTTTCTTCTTCATTTTCGCCGTCCGTACAAACCGAAAACCTCACTCACCTAAATCTCTCATTTCTTCACCATTTTCTTTGATTCCAAGTGCTATACTCTCGATTTTACACTCTCAATCTATTCTTATAGCCCATATATCACGAATCCAAGGTAATGTGCATCTATTTTATGATTTTCGGATTCAATTTTAGGGTTCTAGAAATTGAGAGTTTTGGATTGAAAATTGATGCTTGCATGCTTAAATAGACTGAATTTAGGATGGTAGGTGACGATTTTAGGCTGATTTGTGCTAATGTGGAACGAATTTAGAACGATTTTAGGAGATTTTGATTACGGCCAAAATCGCCTTGCAGCGGTCGTTGCATTTATGCAACGGTCGTTGCTTTGCAATTTTGGGGAAATATTCGATAATGCGAAATTGCCTTGCAACGATCGATGCCTTAGTGCAACGGTCGTTGCTTCGCGATTTCACAGAGAGATTGCCGAGACTAATTGGTTTTAATTTCTTGTTGAATACAGATGGCATCTCACAGACAACCCCGCAAGCGCCGAGCCACAGCAGCAACAGCCACACGACAGTACATTCCACCACCAGAGTGGTTACATAGAGAGTCACAGCCACCTGAGCCTTATGTGAGAGCTGGACCGGCAATCACATTGCCTTGGCCCCGAGCAGATGCGACAGAGATTCCGACAACCAGAGCATGGCCACGGAACATTACTGAGTTCTTCAAGACTGCTGATTTTACAGAGAGGCCACTGCTTAACCAGTGGGATGAATTTGACACGCTGTTATACAACGGTTGGTGCGGGATGACTATCAAGCCAACCAAGTTTGCAGACTACTCTACCTATAAGAGTCTGGGGATCGAAGAGCAGGTACTTGCAGTATGTAAGGGCATTGGTCTAGGGACAATGCCTATGCGTCCTTATGATTTGTACCCAGAGCTGTTCAGACAGATGCTAGCCACTTGCACGGTGGTTTACCCGGATCCAGACAGCAGGAGCACTACAGGAGGTATCTTTACCTTCATGATTTGGGGAGTCAGGTATCAGATTCCTTTACTAGACATCTGCAGGATCAACGGTTTCAGCACTGAGCTGAGACGCATTGGCATGCCACTTGAGTGGGATCCAGAGGAGACTCGATTATTCTGGGAGTGTATTGGCAGTGGTCGATACAACTCGAGGACTACGCCGGTGATGCAGGTGAGGCATCCTGCACTGAGATATGTCTTGCGTATCTTGTGTTGGAGCTTGTTGTGCAAGTATGAGGCCAACAAGATGCGTTTGAGGGTTCTGGCGTGAGAGATCCTACTAAGGGTCTCAACTTGGGAGCTGTTTTCACTCAGCACCTATGTGACCTGCAGCTGAAGCCATTTGATGGTGTTCGTACTGAGACAGTGAGGAGCCTGCTTACTCCCATCTTCTTGCATTGCGGGATTCCCTTAGCGGGCACAGAGTGCGACACAGCCAAGGAGTTCCTTGATTTCAGCCACTTGCAGAGCGATACCTGGCTCAAGGAGGGGCGCATTTGGGTTTACCATGATCCGACCTCTGGGAAGTGTGGTTTAGAGCTTCCAGCTCCTGGACTTACACAGATTGATACGCTGTATGCTCTGAGATTCCAGCCTCCTGCGACTGCGCAGCGCGGAGTCCCTTCTATGGCTCATCCGCTGGGAGAGCCTTCCACACGAGCTTCATCGTCCTCTGCCCCTGCGCCTGCTGTTGCCCCTGCGCCTGCTGCTGCCCCTGTTGTTGACATTGGCCCTTATCCTGAGATCACAGTGCCCTACGGTGATATGTCTGAAGCTGAGTGGAGAGAGCGTAGTGATGGGATCTGGAAGACCATTTGGGAGTGGATGCGTGGCTGCACTTGCAGGAGACAGCCACAGGTTCATCAGCCCGTCCCTGCTTCTCGTCGTCGACAGCGTTCTCCTGAGGACTCTAGTGGTACTGATCCATATGCTGGGATAGATGATGAGAGCGAGTGAGCGTAGCTGTCATCTCTAGACATTCGGTTCTGTACTCTGATTTTCTTTTTCTTTTCCTTGCATTATTTTCTTTTGATTTTTAGGATTCTACTATGTTTGGATGGTTATACTTGATTTGATACATCTATTGCTTTGATTTTACTCTGTTTTCAGTATTTTCAGCTTGCAGGATTCGAAATTGATAAATTCCAACGGACTAACCTGCTAACTTGCTGACTGATCGATGTTTACGCAGTGCGTCGATCGACACACCATTGTGTCGATCGTTACAATGAAAAATTGCACAGCAAGGGTCGATGCACATAGTGCAACGATCGATGCCTGATATACCATGGATTTTAGGGATTTTAACCATGGTATATGTGTCATTTATCGAGTCTTTTACTATGTTTTAGAGTCTTTTCAGGTATTTATTAGGTACAAGCACATTTGGAGCATATTTGGTGATTATAGCATTTTCTGGAGCTAATTGGAGTATTTGGCCGAGAGATCAAGTTCACTGTTGATATTTCCGAGCTGCATCGATCGTCACACTTATGGCAACGATCGTTGCACCAGCGAGATGGGCCAAACGACGGTTTAATAAAGAATGAAGAAATTGCAGTTTTGCCCAGAAGTTTCTGATATTTACAAAGAAGCCCCAATTCGTGTTTTAGGTTATAAATAGAGTTTTTAAGCCATTGTTTAGGCTACGCTTTTCTTAAGTCTTATTTTATTTCAGAGAGCCTTAGGGGCTGATTTTGCTCTCGAAAGAGAGAGGATTTCGAACCCCTGTTGATTATTCTGTTTTATGATATTTGGTTTTCTATTCAAGATGTTTTCTGTTTCGATGATTATGTCTGAGTAGATTACCTGTTAGGTTGAAGGATTCTCATTAGGGATTTCAGAGAATTATAGTTTAAATCAATCTGTAGAGATTTATATCTGCTAGTTCTTTATCTAGGTTGTTCTTAATGCTAAATCTGAAGTAGCTAATCAGAGTTATGATGTTAGGTTGATTAATTCAGCGGAAGTTGGTTATTTTAACTGGAAAGAACTTAGATAAGCAATTAAACTATTCGCAAACGGAAGTTTGGTCTAGGTTAATTGTGAACATATCAAACCTGGAATTAATGCTAGTTTAATCTGTTAGTTCTCGCAAACGGAAGTTTGGTTTGCTGCACTTAGACTTAGAGAATTATCGCAAAGGAATTTGGTTAATTCTATATCAGTGTTTGAGTTCTAGAACAGTTATTGATTAGATCTAGATAGATTGATTGCTTGTGTTCCTGATTTCCTGAGAACTCCTGAACCCTAACGCTTTGCCCTCTTGCTTACAAACTCACTTGATTCGCTTTGATATTTCGTTTACTGCTTTCACATCTGCTTCGCTTAATTTAATCCGAATTACTAATAATCTATTGTGTGACTGAGAGTCCTCGTGGGATTCGATACCTTATATACTACGATTGCATTAACTGTGCACTTGCAGTAGAATAGGGAAAACTATACACCTATCAAGTTTTTGGCGCCGTTGCCGGGGACTCTTTGAGTTCACCGATAGATTTAGTACTAGGATTTAGACTAAGCATTCTTTCTAATTTTCTTGTTTACTCACGTTTTTTTGATTTTTGGGATTTCAGGAAATCGCACTGCATCGATCGTTGCTCTCCTTGCAACGATCGACACTAGGCGATAATAAGCGATGCTAAGATCTGAGACGTTCGGTAAGTTCCGCGCCATGGAACCTTTGATTTTGATTCAAGGTGAAAACGGCGTTTTACGAGACCAAGAGGGTCACATATGCAACGCAAAAGGTCAGAAGATAGATGGGGAAGGAAACCCCATCTTACCAGATTACCATGTATTGGTTGGGCAAGTAGCTGAAATGCAACATAAGATAGATGACATCCACGACATCTTACTTAGGGAGAGACAGCTCCGAGCAGAGGCAAACACTGATAAGTTTGCAGAGGTACGCTACATGGCTGGAGCCGACTCTTATAGACATACCTTGGAACATCAGCAAAGACAGAGTTCTAGGCACGCTCTAGGATCAGGAGACCATAATTATACTTCCAGTCTGGCATCTCCTACACAAAGGAGCAAACTGGAGATGATGTTAGAGCAAACAATTGAAAGGCAACAGCAGAACTCAACTTCTTTCAGCTCGAAGCTAGAGAACCTGTACACAAATTTGAATGAGAAATTTGAATCCTTGAGCATTCGTGTAAAGCAGCTGGACACACAGATGGATCAAATTCCAAGTTCTACCCCAACAAAGGATTCTCATGAAGCTCCTGACAACAACATCCTCACTCAGGATCACACACAAATGGATCATGGATCCTGTCTGGCAGTTAAAGCTGTGGAATTTGTGGAAGACAGAGGGGGATTTGATGTTGAATTACCAGAGCTCGAAAGCTTCGATGCACCTGACTCAGCAGAGATTGACATGGATCTTTTGACTTGGGTAGTCCAGATTGAAGCAGGACCAAGCCAAGAAGAGAAATTTGAGTCTGAGACGGCTGGAATGGACCAAGAAACAGATAAACCCGAGACTACAGTTGAAACCCGAGTTGAGATGACAGCATCGATCGTTGCATCACACGCACCGATCGTTGCATCCCGAAAGGAACCAGTTTCACCCAAATCTCGAGAACCTGCTAAGGAAGGAACCTACAAACCTCCGTTGCCATTCCCAAAAGCTCCCGTTAAAACTAAAGATGTAGCTCAGTGCACATTGGTGGTTGACAAGAAGATGGTGGTTCCACAAGAGCCCATTCTAGAATCTTCAAGGCCAAAAACTACTCATAAGCAGAAAGCTCCGAACATCAAACCCTTGCCAAAGGTAAAGCATAAAACCTCTAAGTTTAAACCTCCTGACTCCACTGTTTTGAATGAAGGAAAAAGCGTTAAAACACCCAAATGTCAATCTCACCCTACATTCCTCCCGACGTTCCTTGGACGACATCATGCTGCTACTGCTTACACACCACCATGGATGATAAGGCATTCACAGAGACACTCAAAGTCTCTGTTGAAACCTCCATGAGTCTGACCCCTTTCCAAAAGTCAAGCTAATGACTTAAAACAAGCGCTGAGTGGGAGGCAACCCACTGTTAGGTTTAACTATTTTTCTTTTTCATTTTTAGTGTTTTTCTTAGGATTTCACGTTTTTATTTGTCTTTACTAAGTTTTTCAGATACAGAACCAAGTCTGGAGAGGAGTAACGATCGTTGCTCACATGTGCAACGGTCGTTGCAATTGGTCTTAATCGAAAATTAAGGTACATGTCGCTAAACCGGAATCGATTAGATTCAACCAGCATCGATCGTTGCTGCCCTGCAACGATCGTTGCAGCCACGACCAGGTAAGTTACCTTAAACCCTATTTTCTCTTTTTCTTCTCAAAACTCCTTTGGTCGACACTCCGAGCCTCTACCCGAAAAACACCATTTCTCCATCAAATTTCCTGTTTTCAAGTTCTATTTCACTCGTTTTTAACCGACCAATCCATTTCCTTTAGCCATATCTCAAGAAATCAAGGTAATGTTCTTCAATTTTCAAGCTTTCAGAGTGGATTTTTAGGGGTTCTAGATTGTTAGATTTTTGAGCCGAAATTGATCAATGCATGCCCAAATAGGTATGATTTAGGTTGCTAGATGATATATTGTTGCCGACTGTGTGATTGATTGCATGATTTGGAACGAAATTTGTCGACTGTTGATTGCGGCCAGAATCGCCCTGCAACGATCGCTGCCTTTGATGCAACGGTCGTTACTCGACGATTCTGGGGAAATGTTCGATTACACGGAATCGCCCTGCAACGATCGCTACCTTAGTGCAACGGTCGTTGCACGACGATTCAACAGAGAGTTGCCGAGACTAATTTGTTCAAATTTTCTGTTTTGCAGATGGCAACCCGGAATCAACCCCGCAAGAAACGAGCACAAGCTGCAAGCGCCTCACGACAATACATTCCGCCACCGGAATGGTTACACAGGGAATCAGATCCTCCACAGCCGTATAATTTGGTTCATGCGACCATAGGACAGCCATGGCCAAGGCCAGAGAAAGTTTTGATTGAGTCTGATCGCATCTGGAGCGGTTCTATTAAGGGGATACTAAAATCAGTTGACTTCACAGAGAGGCCGCTACACGAGTACTGGGATGAATACGACACTCTGTTGTATAATGGTTGGTGTGGTATGGAGATAGCGCCAACAAAGTTCGCTGATTACTCAACCTGCAAGAGTCTCGGAATGGACAAGAAGGTGATGGAGCTGTGCAGAGGTATTGGTCTGGGGACAATGCCAATGCAGCCTTACGATTTGTACCCAGAGCTTGTGAGGCAGTTGCTTGCCACGTGCAGGGTTGTATACCCAAACCCAGAGAGCAGGAATGCCCAAGGAGGCACTTTCACTTTCATGTGTCTCGGAGCAAGGTATCGAGTGCCCCTTCTCGATATCTGTAGGATCTACGGGTTCAGCACCACGCAGCCACGCACCGATTTATCCCTTCCGTGGGAAACATCAGAGGCTCGTGATTTCTGGGAGTACATTGGAGGTGGACGATATCACTCACGGCTTACACCAGTGATTCAGGTTAGGCATCCGGTTCTCAGGTATGTCTTGCGTATCTTGGGACGCACTTTATTGTGCAAGCATGAGGCGAACAAGATGCGCAAGACCGAGATGGAGGTTTTATTCAGAGGGCTGAAGGAGCAGTTCAGGGGTACTGATGTGAGGAACCCGGCTGAGAAGGTGAACCTAGGAGCTATATTTGCCCATCACCTTTGCGAGCTGCAGAAGAAGCCTTATGAAGGCGCGCGCAAGGAGACAGTAGGGAGTCTTCTCACTCCTATTTTCAGACACTGCGGGATCCCTATGAGGGATATGGAGTGCGTTACTGAGCGCGAGTTCCTGGATCTCAGTCACTTGCAGAGTGCTACGTGGCTGAAGGAAGGGCGAGTGTGGGTGTACTACGACCCTGAGGATACACAGTATGGCATCGATCTTCCTGCTGCCAGGTACACTCGGATCGATACCATTGATGATTTGAGCTTCCACCCTTCCGCTAGAGATCGATGTGCAGTACCTACTATGGCTCATCCGCTGGGAGAGCCTTCTGCGAGAGCTTCGTCCTCCTCTGCGCCAGCGCCTGCCCCAGTCGACGATATAGGTCCTTTTCCAGAGCCTACGATGCCTTACGGTGCATATTCTGATGCCGAGTGGAGAGAGAGATCCGATAGCATGTTTCGAGTTGTTTGGAACTTCATGCGCAGCTGCAGGAGGCCACCACAGGTCCATCAGCCCGTACACGTTTCTCGACGCAGACATCGATCCCCGACTCCTCCTTCCCCGACTGATACTGATCCCGCAGCTGAGGCAGCCGATGACGATGCACGGTATGGTGGGATAGATGATGTGAGCGAGTGAGAGTGATCCCCATGTTCAGACTTTCGGTTCTGTATTCTGACTTTTTATCTTTTCTTGCACTTTTGTTTTTCGTTTATTTTTAGGATTTGCTATGTTTGGATGGTTATGCTTGATCAGACATATTTGTTATTTCGATTTTACTCCGTTTCTAGTGTTTTCAGCTTGCAGGATTGAAAATTGACATAAACCGACGAACTAACCTGCTAACTTGCTGACTGATCCGATATGCGCATTGCAACGATCGTTGCTGCTTTGAGCAACGATCGACACTCAACGAAAAATCGCCAAACAACGATCGATGCACTTAGTGCAACGATCGATGCATGAGCGACAGAGGTAAAAACCCGACAGAACTAAAACATCCATTAATAATTTTTCTTTCTTTTTACCAATCCTTCGCTTGACACTACTGGGGACAGTGTGTCTTAAGTGTGGGGGAGGTGCTACTGACGTTTATCTTTCTGTTTTCTTAAGAGTCAGTCCGTTTTTCAAAAATTTTTGTTTTATTGAGTCAAAATTGTTTAAGTAAGAAACTATGATTTTCTGAGGAGATTTACGAGACTTGCAGGAACTTAAGTAACCATTGGGATGAAGTTGCAGGATCTATCCCTGACTATTAGAAAACCCAGACACAGATCAACCTACTGGGAACACCCATATCACTTCAGGTATCAGAGGATCCTTTTACTGACTTCACCCCTAATACTGACTTAGATTTTCTCACCTAAGGGCTTGGTATACTTTATGTCGGATTCCCTGTTAGTTCTGACACAGCCTGTAAACCTGTCCTATTTAGTTCCCTTCTCCCCTTCTATAAAGTAAAAAAAAAAAAAAAAAAAAAAAATAATAATAAACTGAGGATGAGTTAGTAACTCCGAAGTGGTCATGGGAATAGTAGCAAACACTATTATCTCTCATGTGATCCATGGAATGTGTCCAAAGTACACCCCATAACGGGAAGAACACTGATAAAAAAAAATAAAATGATACCCAGTGGGGAAAAATCAGTTGTTAAAGAAGGGAAAGAGAAGAAAGGGACTAGAGAAAGATAGTATGGTGGTCTAGATCTGGCTAGGTAAGAATCCATGTGCCTTTAGATCGATACCCCTTAGGTGAGACCGCACTTAAATACTTGCAGAAGTCAGTAGGGAGAATTTGAATGCTTGAATGTGATTGTGGAGTTTACCTAGGACAGTTGCTAAGTGTGGGGGAAGTACATGTTGGTCTTGATATCCTGTGATTGATTCTTTCAGTGGTTTACTAAGGGGAATCTGAGTATTGTGGCTTCTAAGATGAAATGAGTTTCTGAAGAGTTTTCAAACCTCTTGACTACATTTAGTTCTTTGTCTTGCTTGAGGGCAAGCAAGAGCTAAGTGTGGGGGAGTTGATATACCATGGATTTTAGGGATTTTAACCATGGTATATGTGTCATTTATCGAGTCTTTTACTATGTTTTAGAGTCTTTTCAGGTATTTATTAGGTACAAGCACATTTGGAGCATATTTGGTGATTATAGCATTTTCTGGAGCTAATTGGAGTATTTGGCCGAGAGATCAAGTTCACTGTTGATATTTCCGAGCTGCATCGATCGTCACACTTATGGCAACGATCGTTGCACCAGCGAGATGGGCCAAACGACGGTTTAATAAAGAATGAAGAAATTGCAGTTTTGCCCAGAAGTTTCTGATATTTACAAAGAAGCCCCAATTCGTGTTTTAGGTTATAAATAGAGTTTTTAAGCCATTGTTTAGGCTACGCTTTTCTTAAGTCTTATTTTATTTCAGAGAGCCTTAGGGGCTGATTTTGCTCTCGAAAGAGAGAGGATTTCGAACCCCTGTTGATTATTCTGTTTTATGATATTTGGTTTTCTATTCAAGATGTTTTCTGTTTCGATGATTATGTCTGAGTAGATTACCTGTTAGGTTGAAGGATTCTCATTAGGGATTTCAGAGAATTATAGTTTAAATCAATCTGTAGAGATTTATATCTGCTAGTTCTTTATCTAGGTTGTTCTTAATGCTAAATCTGAAGTAGCTAATCAGAGTTATGATGTTAGGTTGATTAATTCAGCGGAAGTTGGTTATTTTAACTGGAAAGAACTTAGATAAGCAATTAAACTATTCGCAAACGGAAGTTTGGTCTAGGTTAATTGTGAACATATCAAACCTGGAATTAATGCTAGTTTAATCTGTTAGTTCTCGCAAACGGAAGTTTGGTTTGCTGCACTTAGACTTAGAGAATTATCGCAAAGGAATTTGGTTAATTCTATATCAGTGTTTGAGTTCTAGAACAGTTATTGATTAGATCTAGATAGATTGATTGCTTGCGTTCCTGATTTCCTGAGAACTCCTGAACCCTAACGCTTTGCCCTCTTGCTTACAAACTCACTTGATTCGCTTTGATATTTCGTTTACTGCTTTCACATCTGCTTCGCTTAATTTAATCCGAATTACTAATAATCTATTGTGTGACTGAGAGTCCTCGTGGGATTCGATACCTTATATACTACGATTGCATTAACTGTGCACTTGCAGTAGAATAGGGAAAACTATACACCTATCAATGCCTGAGCGACAGAGGTAAAATCCGACAGAACTCAACCATTCCTTAAACAAATTTTCTTTCTTTTTGCCAATCCTTCGCTTGACACTACTGGGGACAGTGTGTCTTAAGTGTGGGGGAGGTTCTACTAACTTCTTTCTTTTTGTTTTCTTAGAATCATTTAAATTTTTCAAAATTTGTTTTATTGAGTCAAAACTGTTTAAGTAAGAAACAATGATTTTTTGAGAAGATTAGCAGCATTTGCAGAAACTTAAGTAACCATTGGGATAAAGCTGCAGATTATCTCTGACTATTAGAAAACCCAGACACAGATCAACCTACTGAGAACACCCACATCGCTTCAGGTATCAGAGGATCCTTTTACTGACTTCAAAATTAATCCTGACTTTAATTTCTCACCTAAGGGCTTGGAATACTTTGAGTCGGATTCCTTTGTTAGTTCTGACACAGCCTGTTAACCTGTCCTATTTGGTTCCCTTCTCCCCTTCCATAAAAAAAAAGAGTAATAAAAACTGAGGATAAGCTAGGAACTTTGAAGTGGTCACGGGAGTGGTAGAGACCCCTATTACCTCCTGTGTATCTATGGAAAAGAACCAACTAATAGCTTCGAAGTGGTCACGGGAGTGGTAGCTACCACTATTACCTCATGTGCGATCCATGGAAGATCCAAAGTACACCCCAAAACGGGAAGAACACTGATAAAAAAAATAAAATGATACCCAAAGGGAAAAATCAGTTGTTAAGGAAGGGAAAAGAGAAGAAAGGGACTAAAGAAAGACAGTTTGGTGGTCTAGAGCTGGCAAGGTAAGAATCCATGTGCCTTTAGATCGATACTCCTTGGGGGAGACCGCACTTAAATACTTGCAAAAGTCAGTAGGGAGAATTTGAATGCGTGATGTGATTGTGGAGTTTACTTAGGACATTTGCTAAGTGTGGGGGAAGTATATGTTGGTCTTGATGTCTGCAGGTTGATTCTTTCATGTGGATTACTAAGGGGAATCTGAGTGTTGCTACTTCTAAGATGAAAAGAGTTTCTGAAGAGTTTTCAAACCTTTTCACTACATTCTAGTTCTCTGTTTTGCTTGAGGGCAAGCAAAGACTAAGTGTGGGGGAGTTGATATATCATGGTTTTTACCGGTTTTATGCCATGATATAATTGTGTTTTAGTGTCTTTTTGTGTTCTTTTAGAGTCTATTACAGGTATAATCAGGTTTGGAGCAGAATTGGAGATATTGGAGCATTTTGGGGATTTTTGGAGTGTTTGGCCGAGAAATAGAGCTCACTGTCCGATTTTGAGATCATGCATCGATCGACACACCTTTGGTGTCGATCGACACACTAGCGAGATGAGCCGGATTCGGCGGTTTAATGAAGATTGAAGATTTTGCACTTTGGCCCAGAAGTTTCCAGTATTTACAAAGAAGCCCCAACCGAGATTAAGCCTATATAATTAGGATTTTGGTGTTTATTTTAGATACGCTTTCATAATTAAGAACAGAGAGTTTTTAGAGCTATTGGGGCTGATCTAATCATGTACTTTACTTTATTTTGGAGAAGATTTCGAACCCCTTTATTTATTTAATCTCTTTTATGATTTCTATTAATTCTATGATTTCTGTTTCATTAATCATGTCTGAGTAGATTCATAGTTAGGTTTAGGGTTTCTCATTAAGGATTTCATGACTTGCTAGACTTGTTTAAATCAGTTAAGGATTCACATGAATAGAATGTTCTTCGAACTAAATTATGCTTAATGCTAGTTCTAACCTGATCAATTAGAATCTAGATATTAGGTTGCTAAATACGACACGAGAGTGTGGTTTAGAATCTGAACTATTTAGGTTGAGCAATTGAATTATTCGCAAAGGAATTTGGTTTAATTTAATTGTGAACATATCGAACTTGAAATTAATGCTGGTTTAATCTGTTAGTAATTGCAAAGAGATTTGGATTGCTGCACTTAGACTTAGAGAATTCTCGCAAAGAGATTTGGTTAATTCTATATCCGTGATTTGAGTTCTAGAACTATGCTTAATTAGATCATGACTGATTAACTTGCCTGCTTGTCTGATTTCCTGAGAACGCACTAGACTTAGCGCTTTTAATTAACTGCTTTCACCACCGATAACCTGCTATTGATTTACTTTCTCGCATTGCTTTTTAGTTTACTTCACATCTGCTTTCTTCTTAGTTTAAATTCCTACAGTTCTAATCTATCGAGACCAGAGTCTCTGTGGATTCGATACCCTATATACTACAATCACTTAACTGTGCACTTGCAGTAGAATATGATTAATTCTTGACCCCATCAATTGGCATCTACAAAACATTGAATTCAAGCCAGAAAGAAGGGCATGTGTAAGTATAAGAAATCTGTAATATCATTAACAGAGATAAAAACAATTATGGAGAAATGAACTTACAGCTAGAACTTGAGCTTTGGATATCAACATGCAATATTAAACTAATAATTAAGCAGCTGTTAAGAAATAATCGTATCAAACAAATCAACTATCTTAATGCAAGACTAACATTATCCAACTTTTGAGTGTCAGGACTTTGTTCACTACGCTTCAAAATCTAGGCTCATGCATGTCTGCCAACAAGAACATACAAGAATCAGATAAAAGAAAGAAAATTATCAAGGAAAAGTTTAGACATTGGTATATCCAAGTTATTCAGTGACTTGTGCCATCATTGATATGTTTGATGCAGCTGTTAAACTAGATTACTAAGATTCACATGGAAATAGAAAAAAATGTTACAGAGTTGCAATATTGAGACGGAAAACAAGGGTGATATTAAGATAATTACTTCAACTTTTTGGATGAATCGTACAAATAAAAAAAAAACAAGGAAAGGCTAATATTTACCTTAGACAGGCCGGGAAACGCCGAGATATGTCGGAGAATTATACAGATCGCGCAGATTATGGTAAGAACGAGGATCCGATATGCAATAGATTCGACTGAATTTTTTTTTTTTTTTTGAGATCGGCAAAGAATGAGAAAATAAGAAACCCTAAACGACATCTTGGCAAAAAAAATTGTTAGTGGGCCATTTTATAAACAAAATACTCATATATTGGGCCAACTAATTAGTTATTGATTTCAAATAGTTTAATATCTATAGTTATATGTATGCAACTAATTAGTTATTGGGCCATTTTAAAACATGATGATATTTTGTGGTCCTAAAATAAAATATTTTGGGCTCATTTATTGTTTTTATATTGATTATTAATACTATAAATTATATAAAATAAAAAAATTAATATAATATTAGCTGTTATTATTTTCTAAATCACATAAAGAAAATTTTTAAGTTAAAAATTGAAAGTTAGTATATTAGTATATTAATATTTTATATTAATATTATGGGATTCTATAAAAAGATATTGTGGCCCTCCAAATAAAAAAAAATGTTTGAAAATGTTTAGTGTTTAAAATTTTCCTCTATTTTTAAAATAATAAAATAAAATATAAAGTCTTTATTTGTATTTCTTATCAATACAATTTTCCAAATTTTTATAATTAATTGCTTTTATTGTTTAAATATTGAATGTATTAAAAAGTTTCATATTAAAAAAAACTAATTAGTAAGTTTATAAAAAATAATTACATTATTAAATGTGTAAACTATAAAATATCGTGTTGTTTAAAAAAACTACAAAATATCGTATAACATTAATTTTAAAGTGCTTAACCATAATTATTATAATAAAAACTAATTTACAAAAATAACAACAACCAAACAAAATAACGTGTATTAATTAATTTACATATTTATCTACTTCTTTTTATAGACACATATAAAATGTGATACTCAATTTACTATATATCACAAAATCATCACATTAATTTAATAACAAAAATTAAAAAGAAACATGAACCCGCGCTTTTATAGCACAGATCAAAATCTAGTCTAATCTATTAAACAAGAAGAAAATTTGAAACTAACATTGCCTTCATGTGTTATTTACATAGTGTGCCACTGAGGTTTTAAAAAAAAAAAATTATTACGCTAGGGGTAAAATTGTCTAATAAATTATTATTTGAGCAACTAAACCCGTATCACTTGGGTTTCTATTCGGATTTAAGCGCGGGTTGCATAGTTTAAATCTGGTTCGTTGATTTTAGGATTCTCTGATCCTAACCGTTGAACAAAATACTTATATTTACAATACATCATATAAAGAATCATCCATTAGGTCTTTTTGCACAACCTGTACTTCGATTTGTATATATGTCTATGAAAAAATGTTACACTTATTTCCTCTAGGAGACGTTTGAGTCAGGTTCTTAGATTGATTTTCCTGCATAAAATAGATATCAACACAACTAAAAATTGTCAATGTTCAGAATGGAAAATTTGATTCAATGTATGAATTATATAAAAGTTGACGAAGAAAATATCCACATGAATTCGAAAGTGTTATATAACCCAACCTCTGTTGGCAAACAATAATGCTTGAGTGATGATAATACGAATGAAATTTTCGAATTCACAAAATCTGAATATTATACAAATACATAAATTGTTTTTAAAACTTAAAATACAATATACTCGAATCACTTCAAATATTGTCATTTTTAGAAATATATTGATTTTTGTTACAAAACTAAAACTTTTTGAATAGCAAATATTCAAATATTCTGGATTTAAAGAAATTGATTCTAAAACTTAGATATTTTAGGTAAGAAACAAAATGCTATATATTCGCATTTACTCGTTTTGATCTTTTACTAACATAGATAATATTGTTACCAAAAAATATTTGAATAAACATTATTCAAATATTGTAAAATCAGGTATATTTTTTATAAATCTATTAACAACTTAGTAATATAGATATTATTGTTACCTAAACTACCAGACTAACATTATAACCATATTTAAGCGTATCTAAAGTAAGTACAAGATTAGATTCCAAAAAACGCTGGAATTACTAGCCTAATTCAATAATAAATATTTTACTAAAAGATATATTATTGTTACCAAACTAACAAAAAATCTAGGGAACAGAATAAATGGTAAAAAACTACGCCCAATTAAATATTTACATCTTTGGTAACAAACATTTTAATTTCGAGATTTAGTTAAGATTTATTTAATATTCTCCAATTCAAAGTTAACCTAAATCGTCTATTGCTTTCCTATATATATATATATATATATATATATATATATATATATATATATATATATATATATATATGTGTGTGTGTGCGCAAGTGATTGACAAACCTACTTCTCAATACCATCTCGAAAAAACCAGTAAAAATAATGTCGATAATGAAGTTTACAAACCTGAGTGACATAAAACCTTTAAAGAATGGTTGGAATGTCCAAGTCAAATTCCTTCATTCTTGGAAGCAATTCACTGCACAAATGGGGGAAACATTAGAGGTTGTATTGGCCGATCAAGATGTAAGTCTGTTATTAATTTATTATATCTAAAGTATTCAATCATCATTATACTATTTGGATATTTACTAACAACTCATGCTATTCGATTGTTTAGGGTATTAAAATTCATGCAACATGCAAAAAGACTTACATAAGCCGCTTGGAGAGACATTTAGTTGTCGGTCAATGGAGGATAATACAAAATTTTGGTCTCAGTCTATCATGTCTACAAGATGTCGTTTGTACACAACACCTCTATCATACCCTCTACCATAAAATCGACTGACGAGTTTATCTCTACTGTTGATTTTGATACAATACTAATTGGCACTTTGAAAACATGGTTTTTGAATGGTAAGTTTAACATCTTTAAATTTTTATTTTTGGTGGATGTATCATATATAAATTGTCATCAACATTATTTTGCAGATGTTATAGGACAGATCTTAGATGTGGGTGACATTCAAACTGTCCAGTGTGCTATTAAAGAGAAAAAAGGTTGAGTTTACCCAAAGAGATATCAAGTAAGTTTTTATTTAGAATATATATTTACTAAATATTGTCAGGCGTCCTAATAAGACACACATTGCAGTTTTTCCCTATTTCACTATTGTGATATACTATTGTAACAAATCTATTTTTTAAATTCTAATTCAATAGCGATCAAAGAATAGCATGCTGTCTTTGGGGGAAGTTTGCTGAAACACTGTATTCAGCATGTGAAGAAGCTTGTGGTGGGATAGTTGTATGTTTTATAAACAAGTTAAAAAGATGAATTAACTAATTTTAATTATAAAAACATTAGAATGAGCTTAAATCAATCCAAAATATTAAATGAACGGGTTATCATATATTAGTTACATTTTGATTTATAAAATAAACACAAAAATCTTTATATTTAGACCATTATTAAACGAGTGAAAAAATAGATGAACTAATTTCAATTATCTATACTATTAAAAACAAAAATTGTTTAATGGAATATGTGACAATAATATATATTAGTCAATTTCAATTGATATATTATTAATTTTATAAAATATTAAATTATTTATAAATTCATAATCACGCATTAAATGTATATTATTTAAAACAAACAATTATATATAATTAAAACGAAAGTTGCATATTGAATCTAAGAACTTATATATTACTATGATTGCGTTCTATGTAAATGTTATTGATTTTAACAATTGTTTATTAGTGAAATTATGGTTTAAGCTAAGTTAGAATTAATTTAAATAAAAAAATTGTTAAATAAAATATATCTACACTTTATAGCAATAAAGTAAACTAAACAAGTATTAAAAGTAACAATAATCTACGACTATTAAAAGTATAAGTTAAAAATATCAAAACAAAAACAAAACTTATTAAATTTCTTTTCACATTTAGCATAATATTATCATATTTTCACTTAATATATATTAGATTAAATAGGTAACAAATTTAATTTTTAGAAACATAAATTTAAAATATAAAATATTTTTTAGAAAACATAATCCATGCTTCATTAGCGCGGATCAAAATCTAGATGTATAATTAAAACATCCAAAATATTCAAGTCTGGGGAAAAGAGTTTACGTTTTACACAAACCAAACCGAATAATTTCCAAGTATCGTTTTCGTAAATATTCCCAAGTTGGTGGATTATTTCTACTAGGTGTTGTACCCTCCGCGCACGCGCAGAGTGAGGTGGTGCTTTAATTCTAAAATATATTTGGCCTGTCATTGTTATATATTCATCCTTTGAGCTTGACTTTGTGTTTTAAAATTTTGTACCTCTAATTTTATGTATTTTTTTAGTCCCACCCTAATTTATAATTTTGCCATTGTAATATCTTTCTTAAAACCTGGTATATAATCTTAAGTTAGATTTGACACTTGAGCGACGAACAAAGCACTGTAACGTCGCCATAACAAAAGTACGTCTCTTGAAACATTGGTCATACGTTTAAAATCTGAAAGCCTAACAATTAACTGATATAATTTATGTTTTTTGCGCAAAAAGTATTTTAACGACCCCAAGTTCATAAACATTGAAAAACTTCAAGTGAAATGATCTATATTGCTTGATCAAGATATTACCGCAGAGTGCGTTAACCACTTTTGTTACCTTTTGCTTCCATATATAAAAAGCGTCATAGTCTCTCTTATTCCTTCACTGAACTCATATCTCCATCAAAATCTCATCACACTCTTGTGGCTCTTTTCATCTCTTTTAAGGCCTTTTCATTCATTTCATCTCTCTACATTCACAACCAACACACAAAAATCAGTATTGCCTCTCTAGGTTGTGATGGGATCAAAAGAGGCTCAAGCGTGAGCTTCGTTATCACATTCTAGGTTGTACCTGGATACCCCATGCTTGCACTCAAGACACCAACATGTTCTGAGTGATAAATCATCATATGATAAGTATGTCATTGTCATTTACCAGTAACATGTGACGCGTAGTCATTTACCAGTAACATGTGACGCGTAAAATAGTAGTGTCTCTGACGGTTTCTAATGCGTCAAGGTCATCGAACCGTAATTCTTTCCACAAAATGCATTGCATAAAGCCTGTGGATTCAGATGGATTTTTTTGAGTTTGTTTATTTTAGAAAGAGGAAGAAATGATAGTGTTTTGCGTATGTTTACGTCTTACCTCCCAAGTTGAGGTCATTTCTTAATCAAAATTGCTCCGCCTTGCAGGTGTACATGGATGAATTTCTAATCGCAAATTCATACCCAAGCCTTCCCCTTGGATTTCAAAGAAGGGAAAAACTTGCAGAGATCTTGTTGTCTTGTTCATGTCTATCGCTTACCTCGTCTTGGAGTGAACTTTACCAAAAGATCGCTTAAGTCCAGCTCCGCTTCTGATTTGTTCAGCGTCTAATGCCTTGTTCATCATCCTGGGAGCCGATGCATCTCAGATTGGAGTCATGGAGAAGGAAAAAAAAATAGGAATTCAATATATGAGTTACACAGAAATCTCAAATCCCCATAAATTGATGAGAAGGATATGAATACATGCGATATCTAACATTTGATTTCGAAACTGAAATCGTGATTGGAAATTGTGGTATGACTGACCTTATCCCTGATAAAGTCTAAAACCTTTTCACGGATTTGATTATCAGTAGTTAGACTGACCCAAGTATGCTTAAAATAAGCAGTCAAAGATCCTATACCAATAAGGTAAAGTTTAATGAGACACAAGTAGCCACTATGGTGCTACAGTGACCAGCAGTACCAACATACTATATATAAAAATTCAAGCAAGCCTAAACCGCAGTATGTTATTTACACACTTAATTTTAAACAACAAAGATGAATGCAGAAGAAAGCATATTACCCTTTGTATCCTCCTGAAATAACGACATAACAGCCTTGTGCATAGCATTAGGCTCCACCAAATCCTCTATTTGAATCATATTAGAAGAGACAGATGATGAAAACAACATTAGGTAGATCAACATTAGCTTGATAGAGACGGGTGTTGTTAGTGAACACCAAAGCTGAAAGCCTGAAAGGAGTAAACCAATCTCTTCCAGTGTCCACGGGAAACACCCTTTGTTTCTTAGCTCCTTATATGTGAACTGTGAGTTTAAGACCCTTCCTTGCCAAATCACTTGACGGTATTTTGCCAGCGCCTGTTTTTCAGCTTTACCACCTCCAAAGTCACATCCTGAATGAGCAGCCATATCCTGGGAAAAGAATAATAGCTACCTCAGAACCAGAAACTACTGTCACATTTTGAGAATTAAGTTCATACTTTATCGAAACGAAGATGAAGCATGACGAACTTTCCAGCTCCAGCTTTTACAATGGTGTTTATTCTTTCGTTTGTATCCATAGTTCCTGCATATGTTTTAGAGCTGGATGGAGGATATCTGGTTCGATGCACAAGAGTGTCCCATAGCTCCTAAATGCGAGAAACAAAGTTTAATGCTTCAAAATTTACTTTACAACGTAACCACTGTATACTTTCAGGAACATTGTCAACTGCCAGACGGTGAGAGAATGGGGCAACAACAGTGATGCCATAACTGCAGAAAAAGGAGCGGATGATTCATATTAGTAACAATGCATTTGAACTTCACATAGAACCTGCATGGAACACCTCTTAGTCTTGTCTATAAAAGAATTTCACACATCATAATGTAGTATCATATATTCCAGGACTTTAAAAGATCACTGAGTTAAGAAGCCACAAACCTCTGGATAACATGCACATACCACTCATCTGAGGCGTGAGTAGGCGCAGTCTTTAATCTTGATACATACTTAGGTGTGTCATTGCATAAAAGCGTAAGGCCTCGGATGGCTTGAACACGTACCCACAAATTAGAACCAAATTAAACTTTGTTTTAGAAAACAACAATAACACAAACAAAAATAGAACCATGTTTATAGCCTCTTGGAAATAAAGAAACATTGGTCCTTAGTCCCAAGTCCCAACTCTAACTCAAGTTCATCTGTCACATGGAACCAAGCTATAAACAAAAGTCATATAGAGAAATGAGACAATCATTTAACACCGTATGTGTAAACTGAATCCATGTTATTTATTCTAACAGTAAACCAAGTTTGAGCATTACAAACCAATCAATGTTCATCTATGATACATTCGCCAACCTGCAGCTACGCATGTGTAAGAATACGTAAGGAATATAATATACCCGATATCCACTTCTTCGAGAAAATCAATGCGGGCATCAAAATCTTTCGTTGCGAGACCGAGGAAGAACTTGAAGTGGCGTGGATCAGCATCAGCTGCGATCCAAGCTGCTTGGTCATGATGCTCATCTTCGTTAACTGGATAATCCCTTTATAATCTTCAACTTTATGCTAAGCCATGAGAATAATGTATCAAAGCAAGCCTTACTAAGGATCAAAAATCAATCACACAGAGTATCAATTTTCAGGTCAACAATAGATTAATAATAAACCCTAAATCCCCTTGTCATAACAGAGACGATTCGAGAAAACAATGAAAACGAATCGATATAAAATCCATGAGATGAAAAGAAAACCTACATGAAATAAAACCGAACCTTCGACTTCTCCATAGATTGGCTAAGGCGCTGTTCGAACTCGTAAATCTTCTCCATATGGTTGGCGTCTTCGGGATATTGTTCTGACATTTCGGGGAGTTCAAGACGAAGCTAAGAATGAGGAAACAGAAGCATATAATTAATCAATCGGTTGGCCGTGGCTTCGAGACTTACATGAAGATGAAGCATCAATAATCAATAGAAGTGTTTTGGGGTGTGCACAGTTAAAAAATAAAAAAAATTAATCCACATATGCACCTGAGGTGGAGGTCCTAGATGGAGAGTAAAAAAGTGCCTAATTATATATACTAGATGCTTGAACCCCTGCGCACGCGCGGGGGTGTGGGGCGGATGAGGTTTATTTGTATATATATTTTGTTTTACCGTATACCTATTTTTAAAATAATTTATTGATGATCGGGCCTGGCGGGTATATCATTTTTTCAAAATGTGAAGCATACATGTAGTGGTTTATAAATTTGGTACTCCCACTTTTGAGGGCATCCTATGGTGTTGGTGTTGGAGAAATGGTTGGAAGAACCCTCCCCCCCCCCCCCCCAAAAAAAAAGGTTAATGCATTTTAAGATTTGGAAGATAGAGTTTTAGTCGGATTCGAGAACGAAAAGAAGTACGTCAAAACGTTTGAAGACAATATGTCGAAGATACACTTGGAGGTCTTTGCGGGCACTTGTATTGCTTTCAGACTTCATAGTTTTTTAAAGGCAAGCGTAGCCATGCTTTTAGGTAGGCTTGTTGTAACCCACTGTGAATGTCGTTCCGTTCCATCATCCCAGTCATGAACTCCATCAAGCAATCCCTTTGCCTCGCATGCGTCTTTAAAAGTCCCCATTTTTTTCATTTGTTCAAATTCACAAATTTGTAAAGATGAAGACTGAAGAAAAGAATATTGGATAATTGGTAAATCAATGTAACCAATCCTAACGATCTTTAAAATCGATCTTGGATTTCTTCCTTGGTAGATATAATATCATGGGGCTTTGGACAACAATTCAGATATAACACTTTATCAGGAAACTATATTGTATAATTCGATAACAATGACTCAATTCCACATATATGGATCATGATTTCTAATATATTCTACTTTGTATAGTCCAAAGTTGAGTAATATATATCTATTTCAGTATAGAACGTAGAACTCTGTTCGCTGACACTATTGTCACTAATAACCAAGATATTTGGGAATCTCGAAAACAGAATCAAATTTACCATTATTCAGATTCAACTTAAAATTAAAGTATGAACACATTATAAGTTAACCATAATTTATTTGCAGTACTTTCTATTTTTGTAAAAGAACTAAATCAAACTTGTCTCAGTGTAAATAATGTGATCAGCTCCATGAATATCAGTCAAGCCACATACATTCTCGATGCCCCCCACGAGGAGGTCCTAGGCGTCCAGCACCTCCACCACCACCAAATCGACCACCATCCCACTTTTTTTTTATCCCCAAAGAAAAGGGAGGCATAATCTTATGGAGACCATGGTTAAAAATAAGAGTTGTATAAGATGGATGTTTGACAAAAAGAAATCTTTGATCGTCCTTAGTTTCTATATAATCGCTTCGCATTAACCACACACGTCTCAAACTTTTTAAGTGTGAATCAAAATTAATAGTTACACTATTGGTCTGTCATTTTGGAATACAGCTTCAGCTATTCAAGTCCCAAAAAAATCTTTAAATTTATGGGAGGGTTTAATAAGAGACATGCACATATGATCTATGTTTTAATTCTATTTATCCAGCATATATCAGATGACCTACATTCACACACCCATATCAAATGGTCTATCCGAGAACAAAGGCAAGGGTAGAGCCAGGCTTTGACTACATGAAAACCTTATTAGAAACTTAGCCTGAGTACTTTAACTTCGCAGGTTCAGGTCCCGGGGAGCCTGTGTCTGTGCATTGTTGGCCTGTGGATGAGTATGCTGCTTCGGAGCCAGAACAACATGTTTCTCTATGGGAAGGTGAGATTCGTCTTCATTCTTTTCTGTCTTCTCTCTGCCTTTGCTTCTGTTGAAGGGTTGCTAGAGCTTGAGGTTCCCTTTTGTTTCTCATGTAGATGATTTGACTTGTCGCGGGACAAGTCCACTGTAGGTTGACTGTGGATTAAGGACGTGGTGGTTGCACTTTGGACAACACCTGTTGTTTTATCTCCACACTCGAAACCATATCGGGATAAGCAGTACCCTCTGATTTTGGTACCACTTGTATCTGTTTCCTCTTCGTCATCTTCCCATGATCCTTCAATTAGAAAAGAGATGAGTGATCACACTGAGAGAGATTAGCAAGATCATGGAAAACAAAGTATATGAGAAGTGGATCTTTTCAAACCCAAAATCTAGCAAATTAGAAATAAACGAAATGCTATGGCGAAAGAAGGTTGAAAAATATCTTTCCAAGATTACCTTAAATATGATCTCCTTCCCAAAATTTCCATACAATGCTCTCTTCCTTTCCTTTGCCCGGTAAATGGCACGTTTGATCCCATGATTGTCCACTAACCTCTTTGGCCAGAGGGCAGCTAACTGGAGCATAAATGTATACAAAAGAAAATCACTCAGAATCAATATTGAATTTTAGGCAATGTCTAAAAGATGAAAAACAACTGAGAGCTAAGGGGATCCATAGTTTAGCAATTTAAGTAATGAAAAACAAAAGAAGAGAAAGAAAAAGAACAACCTCGATGGTCGTTTTGTTCTTTAAACTGAGGTAAATGTGCCAGCAGAGAAGAACACCTAACGCAATGCTCAAAGGGATAAGAACAAAAGCTGATTTTACCTGTAAAAATATTCATAAACATTAGAAGGGAAAATAATATTTGGTAGCTTTTCGAAACAAATCATCAATCAAAACCATTACATATATGGTTCTTGGATAGCATCCCATCTCTTCGGCTTCATCTTGAGGTTCAATAGTAAGGCTTCCCACAAGCAAAACCTAGGAAACCAAACAATATACATATAAGCTCATATACTAAGGGTCACAGAATATATTAAAATTGAATGAACAGACATAAGGAAATGTACCAGAGAGTATACACACACAGACACCGCATAGATAACAAATACGAAGAAGACATTGTAGTTAGTGTGTCCTATGCAGTTGTTGATCCCAATATAATGGTGGTCCTTATTTAACATATTATCTTATCTAACATGGGTATGTGCCATTTTGATTATGCTTTACAATGCCATTTGTGTAATAAGTTATTTGGGTAATGAGATACTTTGTGGACTACTCAATCCACAAATGTATGGCTTTGGAAAAGGTAGAGAAAACAAAGGCAAAGAGATGACTACAATGCTTCATCCGCGAAGCTGGTTCTCCAGCTTGATGATATTCTGTCAAAAGAGCAATTCAGTATCTTATGTACCTGTATTTGACGATTCTATGCAAAGCACCGTAGGGTTTCAGCTCTAAAGACTGGAACAATATACATCCGGTGCCAAGACAGCGAGAGCAGTCGCATACTCCACTCCATCCACAGCTCCTACACCTGTGACCAAACACCCAAAAATATTTAAGCTTCTTTAGTTTCTGATTCAAAACATTAAAGATAGAAGACTGAAGAACATATTTTGGCCTAAAAATAATTACATAAAATTTGAGCTGTAGATGAATCGACATGGATGCCGCGTCAGTTGAGAGACAGGAAGAAGAAAGGACAGACGCACTGGACAGGGTGATCACGAAATCTAAGGTTACCAAAAGTTCAATGAATTGCTAAACAATTCAACATCAAGGATTGTGAATCAGCGAAATCCCTACAGAAAATCAGATCCAAAAATCGAAACCTAATGGGAAACGAAAGAGATGGTATGAACTGAGAATTGATAGATGGTGAGATCGGGAAAAATAGAAGAGAAGAGAATGCTATCATCCTCATTAGTCAAATGAAGCGCAGAGGTATCAAAAGTACCATTATGGTCGAGGGATTAGCAAAGAAGAAAAGGAAAGGAAAAAAGAAATTCAGAATCCCAAAAGACTTATGAGATATGATGAAGTATACAAACGTTACTTTCTTTGTTACTTTAAATTTCCCTTAAAAATAGGGAAAAGACTGAAATGAGATTAAGGGGCAAGAGACAACTAATATTTTCAGAACGAAAAGACTGAAATGAGATTTCACTGTCTAGCGAGTGTTACCAAGTGTAAAACATCCATGCTTAGCATGTTCTCGATGGACGCAAGAAGAACATTACTTTCAGGTTCTATCTTCTTTCCGTTTACACCAACATCCCCCTATTAAGAATGACACATTAATCTTTCAAGTTAGTCGTATAACAACAATAAAAAATGTGTTCACTTCTATGCATCTCTCTGGAATATCTAAAAACCACCAGCAAGAGGTTTAACTAAGGTAGCATATCAGATTATAAATGCATTTTCGAGCATGTGACTGTTCCTAACTTGCTTACCTGACCAGTACAATCAATGGTTGATGGAGCAACAGGAAAGTAAGGATTAGTATAGTCCCTGCAAATTAAAGAGGAAACAATTAAGTGGATATGATCACAAAATCATCATGGCAATCACTAAGTAAACCAAAACATGTTTCAACACGATGTGAATACACATACCTGGTTCGATGGCTCTGAAATTTGACAGTCAAATCTGTATGAGCTGAATATGTGATTTTAAGAGAGCACTGGTCCACTTCCTTAGGGAGTAGATAACTGGTGCCGATAAAGAGACGTCAGAGATAAGTACATATACCTTAAATATAACAAATATTTCTATATATATACAAGACTAAAGCAATCACAAAGAGCTGAAGAACGAAGAATATTAGTGCATCATGAGACCTCAAACCCAGATGGATCCTTCCTCCAACAGTTAGCGGTAGTGGGCTGACCTCGCCGCAGGGGTGAACCCGTGTATGACCGTCTTCTGAAAAGGGTATGGTTACACATATAAGTGAGGAGCTCGAGAAAAGTTTGGTAATGGATATCGATTTAATCTTGAGGATTTACCTTTTCATTGAAAAGGAGAAGTATGATGCCAATGAGCTCGCCATCCTTTTTCAGATTTCCAGCATCCCAGAATTGTAGGAGGCGACGACCACCTGTTGGGATGAACGACCAAGGTGAATATGTAAGAGTTCGTATCTGAATAACTTAAACCAAGGAGTTCCTATATTTGATTGTACAGATCTACAAATTGCAGAACGGTTAAGCGAATTTAAAGGTAAGAGCTATTTAGGGTTTATGAAAATTTGAAAACTAACCTTCACTGTGATTTTTGGTTTCTGAGGTTTAGCAGCTCCATAGAAAATCAAAGAGAAGAGACCAAAGAGTGTGAAGAATCCAACGATGAAGGCGAAGACATAGCATCGACGCGGCACACCACGATTTCTCTCCCCATCATCTACCTTCTTCTTCAATCACCGCAGACTCTTTCCACTGTTTATTTCCGCTGTGTCCTTTCCAATTTGATTCTATAGATTGGGATGCTCACAATCACCGATCTGACTGGAAGATGAAGGGGGGTTTAATAGTCGAATGAAACAGTGGCTATTGAGATGTATGAGGAAGAAGCCAGAAGGAGGAAGAAGACGTCGGTTAAAAAAAAAAGCATGAGTGAAGGATTTGGGCTTCTTCATAGCCCGTCAGGAGAGGAAAAGAATGTCGCAGGTTTTAAAGAAAAAAAAAAGACACGTAGGATTTCTGCACAAGCTGACGTGGAGGTCCTAGATGGAGAGGAAAAAAGTGAACCATTATATAGGCTTCGATTGGTAACATTGTAGTATTATGGTTGAGTTGCAGTAGATTTTATAATTTGATGTAACTTGCAGTAAAAATTATGTGGTAAAAACTGTAAATTTATATGGTGAGTCTGGTGTAAAAATATGAATTATTATTTTCGTCAAAAATATGATTGGTAACTTTTTGATGTATAACTTGCAGTATGTGTTATTAGAAATTATGTAAATTTAATTTTTAATAATAATTATTTTATTATATATTTTATGAAAATATATTAAATAAGTTAATATTAACCTAAATATACATTTTTGTGCAAAATACTAACCCAAATATAAAAAATCAATTATAACAAGTAAAAATATTGAAGTAAAAAATTATTCAAAATCTTAAAATATAACTGATTAAAATAAACATTAAATTGTTAAAAAAAAAATAACATTATCTAAAATGAAATTAGGTTTTCAAGTAATTTTTACTGATGAAGAAGTTGAAATACATAATTGTTCATAAAAGTTAAAAATCATCAAAATTGAAATTTATAATTGACCAAAAACATACATTGTGTTCTTAAGAAAATACAATGAAATTACTTAAAATACAACTAATTGACCAATTAATTTTTATTGATAAAAAGTGGACATACATAATTATTATTTTTTAAAGTGAAAAAAACTCACGTTCAAAAATGTAAAACTTTTAAATCAAATCTCTAATACATCACTTTTGACATGATTTTAGATTAGTTTTTGAGTTAGCAAATTTATAAAGGATATAACTCAAAATTGTAATTCAACCATAATACATTATAACTCAAACTCAAACTACAAAAATTAAAGCTAATGCATGATTGGTAACATTTTTGATTTATCATCATAACCCAAACCAATGTAACTATAACTCATGTCACCAATCAAAGTCATAATGATTTGTATCACAATGCCAAAGCAAACCATAATTATGTTTTCTCCCCATATCCTCTGGCTGCGATAGAGGCTTTAGACGAACTGGGAAAAAGCAAAAGATTTAGCAAAACGACTCTCTGTGTCTCGGCATTTGCGTAGGGTTTAAACTCTCAAAACCAAAAACCTCCGAGTTGAATCATGCGAAGATTTAATTGGGTTTGCTTTCTTCATCACTCTCTCAATTCCAGGGCGTTTGTCGATTCCGATCGAGAACTTAAATCTTTTGTGAAATTTATGCTTATCCTTTCTTCCTAGGTTCTACGGAATTTACAGGCACGAAGAACATTTGACTCCGCGTTGGGATTGCGACCAGGTAATCGATATAACTTCTTTAATCTCAGGTTACTTTTATCGTCGGCGATCATGATTGTTTTGCTTGTTTCAAGAGAATCAGAAACTGATAATACATACGAGATTTATGGCCTTATCTTAGATTCTTAGCTGATTTTGGTTTAACGGGTCTAGCAGAACTTCAATGTAGTGATAAGTTTAACTCAACTGGGGTTATTAGGGTTTTTCAGGACGTGGGATCAAACTATAGGGGGCACCATTTTAAGGTAACTCACAGGTTGATTGTGCAGAATCGAAATGTATTGTGGAAGAATTCAGGAAAGTTATGGTGAGGGATATAATGGTGTAGCTAAATACTTAGGGAATTCCAAAATTGATGTTTGCATTTCTCTATAGGAAATATGCATTACATTGAAGTCTTGACACTTTGCAGGGTCTCAAAAGCCGTTGTTGTTCGAGCGTTACATCCATGCTACAGGTCTTGTTTTTTTTCGCCTTGGCCTTTTTCTTGATGGAGACGGTGTGTGTTTCTTTGTTGCATTAAATAAATTTTGGTTTTGGCATAATGGTTCTCAGGAATATCCTTCTCCAGTGCTCGTAATTACTATGATGTTCTCGGTGTTTCTCCAAAAGCTACCCGGGAGGAGATTAAAAAGTCATTCCATGAGGTGAGCCATTGTTAATGAATGGTTCTTCAGTTTTTCATACTTTTAATACACTGAGGAGAAACTATTAGTAAATCCTCCGCTCAAATTTATGATTCAATGTGCAATTGTGCAGCTTGCAAAAAAATTCCACCCTGATACAAATAGAAATAACCCTTCAGCTAAAAGGAAATTCCAGGAAATAAGAGAGGCCTATGAGGTATTCTCTTCTTCTTCCCACCAAATATTCCCAATCTGTGGCCTCATGTGTATTTTTGTATGGATCATCTGATATACTTTTGTATTGGGTTGAAAAACTGCAGACTCTGGGAAATTCTGACAGAAGAGAAGAATATGATAATGTAAGCTTGTGTTGTTGGTTGTTTTTATTTATCTGGTGGCTTGATCACTAAGTGGATTTCTTGCTGTTATCACACAATACAGCTGCGATACCGGAATTCAGATTATGTAAATAATGATGGAGGTGATGGGGAGAGGTTCAGACGCGCCTACCAGTCCAATTTCTCTGATTCGTTCCACAAGATTTTTTCGGAGGTACATTATTTTGTTCTCGATCTGCCTCATGTGTTTATGTGGACTAGTCAAATCTCTAACATTTAGTACACCTGATTTAGATATTCGAGGACCAAACTAATCAGCTTTCACCTGATATTCGGGTCAGTTTCTCTGTTTCTCTCATTTCATTATACAATGGGAAGCTAGTTGGCATATGTAAATCTCCTTGTGTAGGGCTCTTCAGTGAATATGTTTTTGTTGCTCAAAATTGAGTAGGTGGAACTGCAACTTTCTCTTTACGAAGCTGCAAAAGGGTGCACAAAGCGTTTGGATTTTGATGCATATGTCTTTTGTGATTCCTGTGGTGAGTGGCCCCATTCTTTTCAGATATCTGCTCTTTTGCATTTACTAATATTGAAAAGCCAGTCATGGTGCGTAAAATTTCCTGTAAAGATACTTGAAACTATAGACACTTAGAATGAGGAGTCCCCAACTCGTCATGGTTTAGTTTGAATGAAAAATCTTGTTACTCATAACATTTACGGCTTCTAGTCTGTAAAAATCTGCTGATTCAAGCTAACTTAGAGAGGAAGAATGACTCACTTAATTGACAGCACTACTGTTGCAAACCCATTATTCGTAGTCTCTCATCATTTATCATTCTACAGATGGGCTTGGCCACACTCCTAATGCTGCCATGAGAGTTTGTCCAACATGCAGGGGCGTTGGACGAGTAAGTTCGTCCAACTAGAGAATATAATCTTTGTTTTGTTTGGAGGTTTAATAAATGACACAGTTTATATTTACAGTACTATGCCTTCTGTCTCTTTAACAGGTAACTATTCCTCCTTTTACAGCACAATGCCAGACGTGCAAGGGGTTGGGACACATTGTTAAGGTCGTAGAATAAGAGCTCTATTATTGATGCTTCAGTAGTTGTCTCTCCGTCACTGCTTACAAGGATATATATTGTTTATCTCTACAGGAGCACTGCATGTCTTGTAGAGGATCCGGTGTTGTGGAAGCCACAAAGACGGTTGAAGTTGTGATCCCTGGGGGTTGGTCTGAAATCTTCATACTTTTGTCTATCTTTAACTTGATTTTGGGTTTAAAACATGCCAGTTCTGCTATGAATTGAGTGGCAAAATTCCATTTGCACTGCTACGTTCCTTTCTCTGAGGGTTTGTGTGGTTTAAATGTTATCCCGATTCAAATATTGGTCGCATTTATTGTATAGCTGGCTTTTGCTTTTTCTTCCTTTTAAGACGACGCTTGGCTATGTGCATTTCCTATTCAATCGTCTTTTGCACTTGATATATGCGGCAGAGACGAAACCAAGAATTTAGATCTGTGATTTTCGAGTATCATTTCACATGTGTTTGCTGGACCAGATAGTGAATTTGGTTCTTGATTACGTGATTCTGTCAAACTTTAATTTGCCTATTTCTCTTTAATTGACCACAGGGGTGGAGTCTGAAGCTACGGTCCGAATCCAAGGTGCTGGTCATACAAGATCACGAACAAGTCGACCTGGGGACTTGTATATCAAATTTAAGGTTTGTTTAAGTTTGAAATCAAACACAGCGTTGACATTGATCTACCTTATGTGTCTCATCTTAAGACGATCAATTTAGTCTAAGAGATAAAGACAATTGCTGCAAGCGTCAAAGTCATATTATTAGTCATATATTGACTTTGAATGTATTCATTCCAAAAACAATCTACACAATTGTTCACAAATTTACATGTGTTGGCTATTCTATTGTGTTTGCTGTCCCCGGTTGTCGCTATATAATGAGCCTTATTACATCCCGTGAATATATTGTTTGTGCTATCTTGTAAGATCCGTAAGTAGTCTTAAAATTCTATCGTCATTCTTGCCTCATCTAGGGTCTTACTGCACACTGCATTTTCCCTTGATGATAAGAATCTAATCATTTTCTGCTCACAGGTTGCTAATGATTCGACATTCTCCAGGGATGGCTCAGATATTTATGTGGATGCTAATATTAGCTTTACACAAGTAAGCACACTGGTGATTCCTGAATCTGTGGTTATAAGTAGAGTAGTACCTTCTAAACTTATGTTTTTCCTGCATGGTGACACGATGTGGTCAAAATTCTTATCTGCCAGTTGATAAAGCTCTGCAGTAACTTATTTTAGGCAGCGTCTTACGACAAAATAAAACCTTTAGAGGACATCGACTAGATAAAAGTTGTCTGCAGCCTAGCTGAAAATTAATGAGTATTATTCTGTTTACCAGTAAGTCTATTAAGTATAATAATACTAGCATCTTTATTATTTCTTTTTATATATACGCACTTGTCCTGTAACTAGATAATGTGACATATCCTACTGTTGTATTGCCACCCGGCCGTAGAACCTCAGGCTGTAGTCTTTTCTTTCCAGTAGCTTTCATTTCAAATTGCTTGTTACACTACTTTTGTCCAATATTATGTATCCTTTCATGTCTTGTTGTTCACATTGTTTCTACTATTCTCTTAAGCCATACTGGACATGTCTTTAAAAAAAAAACTTCTTTGACAGGCCATCTTAGGAGGCAAAGTTGTGGTGCCAACACTATCAGGCAAGATAGAGATAGATGTAAGAGTTGTCTCCAATGAGATCTATAGTATATTTTGTGTATGGATCTCTACAATTAGTTTCATCCTCTCACTGAGAGGATAGTTTAGATCTCAAGCCTTTACAGATAATAGAGGTGAGTTTTTTTAATTGTTGCAGATACCTAAGGGGGCTCAGCCTGGCCAACTCCTTGCTTTAAGAGGCAAAGGTATATCCAAGTATTAACTATTAGCTATATGGTTAACTTGTTTTCTTTGGTTGTACTGTTTTTAACATGTGCGTTCCTGCAGGACTACCGAAACAAGGATTTTTTGTAGACCATGGAGATCAGTATGTGCGCTTCCGTGTTAACATTCCTACGTAAGGTTTCTTCTACTTGGATTTCAAGAAACAATTGTTTTGTAGACAAAACAGATTATGTTATGCTAAAATTTCGGCTGCTGTCCAGAGCAGACACTTTTTTTTGTTGCTCTAAAGCTGAGGCTTTTGAAATTTTTTTTTTTGCTGGGAGTTCGTTTTGTTTCTTCTGCTGTCTGTTACTTTGCGTCTGATCATTAATTCTTTCTCCTCTAAATCTGATTCTAGAAATTAATGTTGATTTGCTCAGCGTCTTGATGTCTGGTGGCATGTGGATATGTTTGGGTTCTCTTATTGTCTGTTCCGGTGTTTTAACAGATTTCCTCTGCTGATGTTGATATGGAATCTACGGCATATTCTTACGCTGTGTATTTATTTCCCTGTATTCTCTAGTGAACTTAGCGAACGTCAGCTTGCTATACTGGAAGAGTTTGCAAAGGAAGAAATCAACAGTGAATTGAGTGGTTCTACTGAAGGAAGCTGGTGAGTACATACATTTGAACTTTACCTTGTATTCATAACAGCAGAATCCAGAATGTGAGTTCATCTGATGGTAGACCCAAATGGATATCTGGCATATTTTACTTAGAGGAATGTAGTTCATTACAATAGAAGGTATAGTGATGCTTTATAAAATAAGATTGGTGGGAAAGGTGTATATGTAGATAAATAGGTTGTCTTATAAAGCATGCATCTATTGGTATAGGCCTGTTTTGAAGTGTTTTGACGCATTCAAGTTTCAATCAAATAACTAGAAATCTCTTAGGGGAAGCAGTGTGGTTAGAAAAAGCTTACAGTTTTGGTGTGGTTGTCTTAAGATATCCTCTCACTGGTGATAATGAAGAATCATGAAAATGTACCAAACAGGCTTTACCAGAAGCTCTCTACTGGTTGAACTTACAGGTGGGATTGGACGCGTCCTCGAATCATACGCGATTTCTCGATATTGGTGCTGCTGGCGATATTGTTGAACAAGCTAATGGGATGAAATCACCACCACCGCGAGAGATGAAAGCGAAAGGCAATCATCAGGAGACAACAGATGACTAAATCATCTATTGCTGCTCAACAGCATAATAGAAGGGTCATCATTTGACCTCACATTCTTTCACAAACTCATTTGATGTGGTAAAAACATGAAAACTAGTTCCAAGTTGTAAAACATTCTCTTATCTAAGAATAACAGAGATGAAATAAAGTAATGAGTACTTTATGATATGTCTTTCTAAACTCATTCGTCTAAGTTTAACATTCGCTTATGGTTCTTCTGGGCGAAGAAGGCAGTGTTGTCTGATCCTGCTGAATTCTCTTATCTTTCTCGGCTTTGACCTCACCATAAAAATAAGAGACAAAACCCCAAAGGGAGAGAGCAAGAGAAAGACCCTTCTCTGGTTGGAAATTTTCATGGTAGAAAATAACAGCCAAAACCTCTGTGATTGGCAATAGGACTGATATCATAATACCCGAGACAAGAGACGATGCGCAGAAGATCAATCCAATGGCTCCTAAGAAGAATCCTTGCCAAATTATGGCTGAAATCACAACCACTAC
Source organism: Orychophragmus violaceus (assembly GCA_030180135.1). Classification (NCBI taxonomy): domain Eukaryota; kingdom Viridiplantae; phylum Streptophyta; class Magnoliopsida; order Brassicales; family Brassicaceae; genus Orychophragmus; species Orychophragmus violaceus. The sequence continues at coordinate 20,788,431 of CM058229.1, forward strand.
ATAGAACATTGCCTCTCCAAGCTTGAACTCTCTTGCTTCTTTTGGTAAGGCCTGCAAATAAAAAGGTGAAGGACTCAGGACTTGAGTGTCAAAAGCATCTCTCTTTTGCAGGTTGACTACTAACCTTGAAATCACCAGCGATGAGCATACCGATGAGGCTGACTAAAGAAGCGAGGAAGCACAAAATCAACTGGACCTCGAGCACCAGTGTATAGCTCATGGGTTGCTTAGCTTTCTGGTAAGCAAGTTCAACTAATGGCAAGATAAAAGCATACATAACAGCTGCTGCTACAGTCACCAAGAACCCAATGATGTATTGCTTGTGAGTCTCATGAACCGGCTTATCAGTTTCGGTATGCATTCCCAACACCGCAGCTCCAACAGTTAATAAAATAACAGCATTGATGGTAAAAGGAGTGAACTTGTGGTTGACCATGAAATATGAGAAGATAGCTATGAAAGCTAACTGTGAAGCTATGATGAGAGCAGCTGTTGAAACTGGGAGATAAGCTATTCCATATGCATACAAGTAGTTATCAAAGCCTGAGAGAATTCCTATCAGAATAGCTGCAATAAGGAGACGAGGTTTAATGAGGAAGAAACGTGTACTCTCGCTACCATTGTTGTTTCTGCGCCGGTTAAGGTAAGAGAAGAGCAGAGGAATGAAGATTATTGGAAAGCCTGCGGTTTCAAGAAAAGTAGAGAACCAAACCCTTTTGCCACCATTGTTGAAGTAGAGACGCATGATCAGAGGACCTCCACAGTTTCCTATGGCTAGAATGATGCAGTTTATGATCACAAGAGCCCTCGCCATTCTCAGTCTTCTTGATTCTTCCAAACAAAATTGATGGTTCTGGTTTCTGTAAGTAATGCAACTTTAGGGTTGGTGTGATTGCAGGGGTTACTTAGGGTTGGTGTGTTTAGGGCTGGTGTGTTTGAAACTTTAGGGTTGGTGTGTTTGCAGGAGTAGTTTGGCTGTAAACAAACAAACAAACAAAGAAGAAGACAGAAGCTAGTTATTGTCTTTTATCCTCAAAATGATTCTGTATTCATTGTTTCTTCGTTATTGTATGATCTTTTTCCTTGACCTAGCGATGATTTTTCCTGCTTTATCTCCACAAATTTAGTTATCAGTTATATTTCGTATAATAAAACGTTGTAACTATCTCATGGCCCTGATAATATCAAAATTTAATATACTGATTCTGTGTTCATTTTTTTCTTCCAAATCTACAAAATTCTTTGCAACAACTTGAAATTGAAATGTATTTCTTTCCTTGTTTAGTGGAAGGATATTAAGAAAATATGGAGAATCATTCTGATCTCTATAATAGGTAGATTTGTTAATGATGAACTTATTAGTTCTTTTGACTTTTTATCTTGTTCACCTCAATATACGGATCCTATCATTTAGATACAAATTAATTTGATATCAGGTTTGGAAAGTTTGTCTTTATATAATGGTAAATATGAAGAGATTTTCTTGACATTTATCCAGATTTTTTTTGTTAAGTTTTAACGGATGATGTTTATGATGAAATTAATATTACTGATCATGTGATTTCTGGTGCCCGAGTGTTGTCGTTTTGGTCTTGGATCAAGTTTGGGCTTAAGCTGTTAAGCAGCTGGTTTGGGCCAGCTAAAGGAACCAGTGGTCAGCCAGATAAGAAAACCGTCTTTGAAATTTTTGGTATCTGACTTTAAATTTTGTTGTGTAAAGATTATTATCTTAAAAAACTTTGAAAGCATGATTGTTAATAAAAACTGTTAAAATTGTGACTGTTATTTTAACTATTAATTTTTTATGATTTTCTAAAAATAGTATTTGGTTATTTAATATTTTTCAGTTTAAATATTTATTATAAATCAACATCTTTAAAAAATAAACTAACAATATAATTATTTTCATTATTTTAACATATGTTTATTTTAGTTAAATAAAAAGGCTAAAAAATCATGCGTAAGAATTATTGACTTTTTAAATTTTAAATTTTGTTTTCATATGATTTTTATTATAAAAATCAAAGGAATTTGAATTTAAAATAAATAGTTTAAGAAGTCAACTAGAAAAAGAGGAGTTGGCTTTTTTTTGTAAAGCATCAAAACTCAGGCTGTAGAAAATATAGGTTGGCGTAGAAGAGAAAAAAAGATTGTGGACTGTGAACTTTTAAAATAAATAGTCTTTAAATTCTGATTGGTAAAAATAAAGCTGTGAGGATTTTTAAAACGGATTAATTGCATTCAATGTATCTTTTTAAAACATTAATAGTAAAATTGTATCTTTAGTGAATAGTGTATATATATTTTTTTTGTCTTTTAATGATGTACAAAGACAAAAACACATTTATGACAAAAATACTCTTTTGATTGATGGTAGGTTTCACTATAACTTATATATATATATATATATATATATATATATATATATATATATATATATATATATATATATATATATATATATATATATATATATATATTTTAAAATCCCACGTATGAACAGTGCACACGGATGAACAATATCTATAACATGTTGTTTTCTGGATGGATAGTGGAAACATCAAATTTTTTGTATCCACATATCACAATAATGTGAACTTGTGGATTAACAGTGTCCATAAAATGTTACTTTTTCGATAGACAGTTAAACCAACATACTTTTTGTGTCCACGGATCACAATAATGTTAAATTTTTGGATAAATAGTATCCATAAAATGTTGATTTTTCGATGGACAGTGGAAGCAACATACTTTCGTGTCCACGGATCACAATAATGTGAATTTTTTGAACAAACATTGTCCATAAAATGTTGCTTTTTGGATAGACAGTGGAACCAACATACTTTTGGATCCACAGATCGCAATAATGTGAACTCTTGACCACTTATTTGTCCATCAGAAGCGTTTATTATGTGATATAATCGTGGTAGTGTGCACGAATAATCGACATCGTCCACCTAAGCCTCGACATCGTCCACCTAAGCTTTTAAAATTGTGTTTACCAGTACATTTCACGATTATGTAAACTCTTGGCCACCTTTTGTCCATCAGACCCGTCTAGTATGTGAAGAGATCATGGCAGTGTCTACGAATAGTCGATATTGTCCGCCATATTCATAGAAAGCATTTAACACGTGATGTTTATTTGTGTGGTTAGGAATCATAATGTGGACTCTTGACCACCTATTGTCCATCAAAAGCGTTTATTATATGATATAATCGTGGTAGTGTCCACGAATAATTGACATCGGCTGCCTGAGCTTTTAAAATTGCATTTACCAGTTACATTTCACGATCATATAAACTCTTGGTCACCTTCTCTCCATCAGACTCGTCTAGTATGTGAGGAGATCGTGATAGTGTCTACGAATAGTCGATATTGTCCGCCATATCCATAGAAAGCATTTAACATGTGTTTTTTTTGTGTGGTTAGGAATCATAAGAAACTTTGTTTCTAGTGGATAACGTACTTGGTTCAATAGTTCACATGATTGTGAATCCATGGACACAAGGGTTTTGTTGCGCCCACCATCCACCCAAAAGCAATATTTCCCTTGTCCGCTTTTTATCCACAGGAAGCGCATATCATGTAATATGATCGTCGCATTGTCCACGTGGATGGATATTGTGGATAGCTAGTCTAAACTATCCACTCGAAACTTCTGTATTAACTCCGTTTTTCTTTTGAATTCCGGTACATCGACCAATTATATCTTCATTCTGGTGGTTTATATTGTCGGAAATCTCACATCCGCAATGCTATCCACCGTCAAAAAATGAAGGGGTAAAAAGAAATATAAAGTAAGAAAGAGAAGAAGAGGAAAATAAAGAAAAGAAAAAAACAAAATAGAAAAGAGATGGATGAGATGGATATGGTTATTTTGTCTTTAATATTGAAATTGAAGCAAAAGATATAAAATTGCAAAGACTTTTCAAAAGATACAAGAAAAAAAAAAAATACACTCAGTGCAATCCATCCCTTTTAAAACTCCTAAAGTCTTGACAGTCTTAACACTAGTGTGAGCCTTAGTCAACTACCGTTTTATATAAAGGGGCAAAATAAAATTCTGGTGGTTCGCGGGAAGAAACAGAGCAATAAACTTGAGAGAGAGAGAGAGAGAGAGAGAGAGAGAGAGAGAGAGAGAGAGAGAGAGAGAGAGAGAGAGAGAGAGAGAGAGAGAGAGTTTATTGTTAATGACAAACATTATTTTTTTTTTTTGTAGTAAGTCACATGAACATGAAGGCAAAGTCACATTATTCTCACGTCATCAATGAGTGGAAGCACAAGTGGGTGGCAGAATATGTCGAGAAGGGAGTGAACAACGAGGTGTGGAAGGGGCTGATCCGTCACTGGTCACTGCCTACTACATCTTCGAAGTCTTCGACGAACTCGGAGAACCTTAAGAGTCAGAGAGACAGTGTCATGATGGTAACCCATAACGCAGGAGCAAAGAGCACCGTCTCGCGAAAAATTGACTTTGTAAGTTTCTTTATTAATATTTTCCATAATTTAATATTTTTTTCTAATCAATGTTTTTGTTTTGCAGAATCGGCGAGAAAGACGAAACCCAACGTTTGTTGAGCTCGTTGAGGGCGGTCATAAAAACAAGTCTACCGTCGAGATCCAGGTTCCGATCACTTGGAGAATTGTTGAGTCATCTAAGAGACGGGTGTAGGAAGTGCTATCCCAACAGTCCGAGGAAGTCGGATTTACGGAGTATGATCTACCGCCGGAAAAGGACTAAAATTTAATATTTCTCGAGGTAAATTTTTATGTGAATTAAAATTTGATATTATTTTTAGATTATTTGATTTTTAACTAGTTTTATTAAAAAAACTTTGGAGGAAACGGAGATGAGAAAGGACTAAGCATTGAAGGCAAATCAAGCGCGGATTGAAGCTCAGATGCAAGAGAAAAAGACAGAAACAACCGAAAGATAAAGTTGATGCAATATCAGTTGATGAACTTCATCAAGTACAACACTCTTCCGGCTGAAGTGGAAGAAGTAGTTCCGGGAGCGGCAAATAGCTGTTTCCAACAAAATAGAACCGACAACTTTTTCCGGTTTGAAATCCGTCGGTTATATCGTGTTTTCTTATAGTGCAAATGGAGTTAGATAAGGGTATGTTAGGATTTTTTGAGTTTGGAAATGTGTAGAGTAAATAAGTGCCTCGTTTTGTAATAAACACCTTGTAAAGTACCCCATATTGTGAAAGTGTGAAAGCCTCAAATTTCTCTTTACTAATATTATTTTCTATCAACAATTACTTCAGTTGCTTATATATCAGATTATCACTCCAAATAGCTAAACCAATCTGATTGGTTATGACTTACCTCTATCTTACTACTTATGTATTAATTTATTTTACTTATATATCAAATATTTACATTTACGTTTACACTTAAATATACAAATATTGGTTTAGTTAATGATAAATAATAGAAAAGTAAAAGACCTTCAAGGAACAACGGATCTACTCACTGGAAGTGGAGGTAGTTCTGTCTCCGGTGGCTGAGGCTTATCGATAATTTTCTTTCCGGAATTAAACTCGCCGTAGAAGTAAGAGAAGAATCCCCATAGAGAGAGAAAGAGAGAGATAGCTTTCTCCGCCTGAAACGTCTCTCGGAAACAAAGGACGGCCAAAACTTCCGTCACCGGAAGAAGAACACTGATGAGAACACCTGAAGCTAGAGACGATGCGCAGAACACAATCCCTATGGCTCCCAACACGAATCCTTGATATACTATCCCTGTGACAACAATCAACGTGTAGTAAAACGCAGATCCTCCTATCTTGAACTCTCTTGCTTCTCTTGATATAACCTACATAACATATATATCAAACATGTGTTACACGATGCTTGATTTGATTCCTCATATCTCTCTCTCGAATCAGATTCTTTGTTTACCATGAAGTCGCCTTTTACAAGCATTCCAACGATACAGAAGCACGAAGCAGCAACGCACATGACCATCTGCATCTCTAGCACAAGTGTGAAAGTGATTTCCTGTCGAACTTTCTTGTAAGTGAACTCAACGAACGGCAATATGAAAGCGTAAAGAACAGCTGCAATCAGAGTCACTAAGAACCCAACTGTTAGAGTCAAGATTAGCACTTTCCTAAAGAGGCCTATTCATGAGTTTAGACCGGCCCAGAAGGGAAAGTCGGCGACAAAGCCCAAGGCGGTAAAACTAGGTTAAACCGAACTCGGGCTAAACCGGCTTTCACTAGGGTTTGGAAGGTGTCTAGTCCAAGGGCGCCGTACGATAAAATCGGTAAAAGGGAATATTCCATATCAAGGCATAGCCGAGTTATTAGGAAACATTCGTAATTATCTCGTACTTTCCTTCTATTAATAAACCGACTTGTAACCCTATATAAGGGAACCCCGACATTCAATAAAGGATACGCTTTTCTCAATATTCTGAGCTAGAGAGACTTTAGAGCGACTATTAACCTAAATTCTCTCAGGCGACTTTACAACCACTCTTTACCGGCTTCCATCTCGGAAACGCCGGCTTATAAACCTTACTTTCCTAAATCTCACCGTGTTCACTAATTCTTCTTTTAGAATCCCTAACTTACAAACCCTAAAACTCTTTCTATCTTTGGATAGACCGAGTTGAGATCTTACAATTGGCGCCGACTGTGGGGATTTCTATGAGAAATTTCTGAAACGAGATGTCGGGAAACGGTAACGAAACAGATTCGGAAAACCCTAAGGTTGACCTAAGCGACCATGAGGGAAGTGATTACAACCAAAGTGATCACGAAGATGACGCGACCAAATGCGGCAAGCAGCCGCGAAACACCGCTAAAACAAACAAAGCTCGAGATGACGGCAAACATGCCCCGTCACTCAGCGAAACAGAGGCTCAAATCGAACAAGACAAGGTCCTAGCCACTCTAATGGCCAAGATCGAATCACAGAACGACTTGATCAAAACGTTCTCGGAGAAAATCGACCTACTACAGACAGAGCAAGCAAAGATCCTTTCAGGACAACGATCAAGAAAACCCAGGAGAGAGGTGCCGTCAAAGGTGAAAGACAAAGTCGCCAGATGACTGGTCTATAGCACATCTGAGGAAAGCCACCATGAACAGAGCCGTAGCAGCGAGTCCAAGAGCAACCCGCGTAAGGAAAGCAACAAGGATACTCGCGAGCATAGCTCACATCGGAAGGAGGGTTCTGAAAGACCCAAACGGAGCGAAAGTAGACATAACGACCGAAGTGATGAGAGGTATTCACCCGACAGGGAGGAACATACCAGTCACCAGACACGGGACGAGCACCACAGACGAAATTCGCGACGTGAGAATGGCTCGCACCGAGACAACTATCGCCGCGAGCGAGGTATGTCGTACGAGAAAACTCACGGAGCGTCTATTCGCGGAGCAAGTCGCAACCATGTCGAGAAACAACTGATTGAGCTCAAAGACACCCTAAAAGAATTAAAAGGGGAGGTCCATGGCGTGAAGGGGTCCGCACCCGAGATAGACCGAATCATCGAGGAAACTCGTAGGACTCCCTTCACCTCGCGCATCACGAACACGTATATCAGGCAAAGAGAGAAGCTCAGGCTACCGATGTACGACGGCACCAAAGATCCAGCGACCCATCTCACAACGTTCAAAATCATGGCGGCAAAGGCGCGGTTCTCATCAAGTGAGGAGCGTGACATCGGCTTCTGCCAACTATTCACCGAAACCCTGGAAGGAGACGCGCTAAACTGGTTCTCCCGACTCCCATCCAAGTCAATCGATAGCTTCTCGGACCTCACATGGGCATTCGTAAGGCATCACTTTGCCTACATTCGCAAGGACACTTCGCTAAGCGCGTTGATGTCGATGACGCAAGATAAGAAGGAAACCTTGAAAGATTTCGTAGAAAGGTTCAGGGCGGTGATGACACGAGCTGAGGCACCAGATAAGTTCACTATCGCAGCCCTGACAAACGCCGTCTGGCACGAGTCGCCATTTTACCAAGATTTATTCATCAACCCGCCACTAACCATCGAGGACGCACTCCATCGGGCAAACAAATTCGTGGAATTGGAGGAGAAGAAGGTCGCATTGGCAAAGAGATTCGGTTCTGGCAAACAGACATATAAGAAGGAGGAAAGAGAACCCAGGCAGCATTACGAGGGTAAAAGCGCCAAAAAAATGATTGTGGACGGCACCGACAAGTCCCGGTCATCAAAGCCGTGGAATAAAAGAGGAAAAGAGGCGAAGAAAGCGCAAGCAGCCTCCGCTACAGGGGATAAGTACTGTGAATACCATCAAGCTACGTCGCACGACACGGCTGAATGTCGGAATCTCAGAAACGCACTCTACTCCCGACTTTCCAATAAAGAGATCAAGGCGGCCATCGAAAGGTTGAAGAAGGAAGAATCGGGACAGAAGAAGGAAGACAAAGCCGACGAGCAGGCTCCCAAGCAAGATAAACCGCCACGGCGTATCAAAAGCATAGCTTTGAAACGTAACCGTGAAGAAGAAGAGGAGGAGGACGAAGAGGAAACCCCCAAGACCATCCGAAGAATCAACATGATCATGGGTGGTCTAATCTCCGTAAATGATTCGGTCCGGTCAATCAAGGTCTATGAACGCCTAGCATTGGCCGCGCAAAAGGCGCCTCAACCAATCCTATCAGATGATCCGCCCGTCATCTTTACCGACCAGGACCTCTATGGAACTCACTACCCTCATAACGACCCGCTGGTGGTTGAGCTTCTGATCGGAAGTTGCCAAGTATCTCGAATACTGGTGGACACCGGGAGATCGATAGACTTAATTTTCCTAGATACACTCAAGAAGATGGACATTAAGGAGGAGGATATCAAGCAGAAGGCCAAGCCGCTCACCGGGTTCACAAGTGAGACGACGTACACAATTGGAACGATCAAGTTGCCTGTCTTCGCAGGAGGAATTAACAGATTGGTGAGGTTTCACGTCATTGACAAGCCAACCATCTATAACGTGATCCTTGGAACTCCATGGCTATATAGCATGAAGGCGGTGTCCTCGACGTACCATCAATGTCTGAAATTCCCGACACCTAGAGGAATCCAGACAGTCAAAGGATGCCAGAGCGCAAGTCGGTCGTGTTTCGCGAGAGAACATAAGATCAGGGTGCCTTCCTGCATGATCAACACAGAACACGGAAGAAAAGGACCGGAGAAAGAACTAATCCAGCAAGTCATCATTGACGAATCAGATGCAAGCAAGTGTGTAGGCATTGGCGCAGGATTACCAGATGACATCAAAGAGGAACTGATCACCTTCCTACAGCAAAACGTTACAACGTTTGCGTGGACAATGAAGGATATGAAGGGCATCAACCCAACCATTACAACTCACGAGTTGAATGTCGATCCGACTTACAAGCCAGTCAAGCAAAAGAGGCGAAAACTCGGCCCAGAAAGAGCTAAAGCAGTCAACGATGAAGTAGAGAAGCTACTCGAAGCCGGTTCAATCCAAGAAGTCAAATATCCTGACTGGTTGGCCAATCCAGTGGTCGTGAAGAAGAAAAACGGGAAGTGGAGAGTATGTGTCGACTTCACGGATCTCAACAAAGCTTGCCCCAAGGATAGTTTCCCGCTGCCGCACATCGACCGACTTGTTGAGGCGACGGCCGGGAACGAACTGCTATCATTCATGGATGCGTTCTCAGGGTATAACCAAATCCTCATGAACCCAGACGACAGAGAAAAGACGGCCTTCATCACTGAACGCGGCACATATTGCTACAAAGTCATGCCTTTCGGCCTCAAAAACGCCGGCGCCACCTACCAGCGGCTGGTAAACCGGATGTTTGCAGGGAAACTTGGCGCAACAATGGAGGTTTATATCGACGACATGCTAGTCAAGTCTCTGATTGCCTCTCAGCATGTCGGTCATTTAAATGAATGTTTCAACATCCTTAACCGATACGGCATGAAACTTAATCCAACTAAGTGTACATTTGGGGTGACATCGGGAGAATTCCTAGGATACGTGGTAACTCAGAGAGGAATATAAGCTAATCCAAAGAAGATCACAGCCATAATCGACTTACCATCTCCCAAGAACACTCGAGAGGTACAACGCCTCACTGGCCGCATAGCCGCCTTGAAAATGTTTATATCCCGGTCAACGGATAAATGTCTGCCTTTTTACGAGCTCCTACGAGGGAACAAAAGATTCGTGTGGGACGAGAAGTGTCAAGAAGCCTTCATCCAACTCAAGGACTACTTGTCGAACCCGCCGATACTGTCTAAACCCGAGAATGGTGAGACATTGTTGCTTTACATCGCCGTTTCAACGACAGCAGTGAGTGGCGTGCTAGTTCGGGAAGATCGAGGAGAACAGAAGCCGATCTTCTACGTCAGCAAAACAATGAACGGAGCCAAAACCAGGTATCCTGCAATGGAAAAACTGGCTTTCGCAGTCGTCATCTCGGCACGGAAGCTGCGACCATATTTTCAGTCACATCCGATTGCCGTATTAAGCAGTCAACCACTTCGAACGATACTTCATAGCCCGGGACAGTCTGGTCGTCTAGCCAAGTGGGCAATAGAGTTAAGTGAGTACGACATCGAGTACAGGAACAGGACAACCGCCAAATCGCAGGTAATAGCTGATTTCCTTGTCGAATTATCACCTGAATTGGATGTCGGTACCGAGACAGAAGACAAAAATTGGAAACTGTTCGTTGACGGGGCTTCATCTAAAAAAGGAGCCGGGATAGGGATACGTCTCATATCACCAACCGGCGAGATATTAGAGCAGTCATTCAAACTAGGTTTCACGGCTTCTAACAACACAGCCGAGTACGAAGCTTTGTTAGCCGGTCTCAGATTAGCCAGGGAAATCGGAGTACGACATCTCTTGGCCCATTGTGATTCCATGCTTGTAGCCAACCAGATCAACGGCGACTACGAAGCTAAAAATGAACGAATGGAGGCTTACCGAAAGACGGCGTTGCAACTCACCAGTTCCTTCGAATTCTTCGACATTGTCCAGATACCAAGAAAGGAGAATGCCCCGGCAGATGCACTTGCGTCGCTGGCATCTAATCCCAATCTCTGTCGACGGATCCCGGTAGAAACGATCCACGAACCAAGCATCCCGCCCCCTGAGAGCAATCAAGAAGAACCTGAAGAAACAATCCCGATTGGTAAGGACGACATGTGCTACAATATTCAAGCAAAGGGCACAGACCTCATCGCTGTCCTAACCGGCAACAATAAAGACTGGCGACTTCCGATAAGAGCGTACCTGACAGAAGGAAAGCTCCCAGAAGATAAATGGGAAGCACGACGACTTAAAGTCAAGAGAGCGCGATACACTATACATGAAGGTATCCTCTACAAGTATTCTGCTAACAAGATCCTCCTCAGATGCATAAACGGAGATGAAGTAAGTCGGGTTCTTGAAGAAACGCATTCTGGAGCATGCGGAAACCACTCCGGAGGCAGGTCTCTCGCCCTCAAAATCAAGTTGAACGGTCACTATTGGCCGACTATGATAACCGACTGCGAGACCTATTCTAACAAGTGTGAAAAGTGTCAGCGACATGCGCCATTCATACATCGACCCACAGAATTACTCACGACGTCAACCGCGGCTTACCCGTTCATGAGATGGGCAATGGACATCGTTGGACCGTTACCATTATCCAATCAAAGACGTTTCCTACTCATTATGACCGACTACTTCACAAAGTGGGTAGAGGCCAAGGCTTACGTCGCAATCCATGATGTCCAGGTTCAAAATTTCGTCTGGAAATACATAATATGTCGTTTCGGTCTACCCTACGAGATCGTCACAGATAACGGATCGCAATTCATCTCGAAAGTATTCGAAGGGTTCTGTAAGAAGTGGGATATACGCCTTAGCAAGTCAACACCAAGGTATCCTCAAGGGAATGGCCAAGCCAAGGCTACGAATAAAACCATCATCGCCGGCATCAAGAAGCGCCTTGAAAGCAAAAAAGGAGTTTGGGCAGACGAGTTGGATGGCGTCCTCTGGGATCGAGCCCTACTCAGGATTCAAAACTACCAGCAGCTCGCAGCTCGGTACTACAACCAGAAAGTCAAGGAACGCCATTTTCAAGTCGGTGACTTTGTCCTCCGCAAAGTTTACGAAAACACCAAGGAACGGAGAGCAGGGAAGCTCGGGGCGAAATGGGAAGGACCCTACAAAGTCACAAAAGTCGTCAAACCGGGAGTCTACGAGCTCGAGTCAATGAAAGGCAAGGCTTTACCTCGATCATGGAAATCGGCAAGCCTGAAGGAGTACCACTAAGACGGCAAGGCGCAAAAAAAAAAAAAAAGATTATGTACTAAGAACTACGAGTGACTTGATTCTTCCTCGGAGGATACGTAGGCAGCCTTTACCGGCACAGTCACAAATCTAATAAAAACCTTATTTTTCAGATAATTTACCGTCTTGAAAGACAAGCAAAGCCAAAAATCAGGTAAGTCCTTTCATTAATATTCAAATATTTGATGGTACTAAAAAAGCCGAGTATCAACTCGCAAAAAGCCGAGTATCAACTCGCAAAAAGCCGAGTATCAACTCGCAAAAAGCCGAGTATCAACTCGCAAAAAGCCGAGTATCAACTCGCAAAAAGCCGAGTATCAACTCGCAAAAAGACGAGCAAACGACTCGCAAAAAGCCGAGTATCAACTCGCAAAAAGCCGAGTATCAACTCGCAAAAAGACGAGCAAACGACTCGCATCATTAGCATCATGCCTCCTGGCCAGGGGCGTGGTCTTCCTTGCGCACGAGGTGCACATCGTGGTAAGGAAAAGCCGGGATCCGTCCCGCAAATTCTCAGCGGTGGGTGATAACAAATAAGCCGAGCACAGCATCGCACATTCTCCCGCCCTAAGAATAAAAGCCGAGCACTAGTAAGCCTCGCAAACCGCCTCATGGCAAGAGTCGCTAAAATCATTTAGAGTTTGACGACAAGCCTAATACGAGATTAGTCTGACTATTCCAAGTCACTAAATCGTTTAAGGACAAACTTAAATACGAGATTAGTCCGACTACTAGAGAATCCACTAAATCGCCGATTTGACGGCAAGCTTAAATTAGTAAGTTGGTGGCGAGTTTGAATGTTTTGATCTAATTAAAGCGCAAACTTAAAAGTCGCTACAAGTTTAAATACAGTAGCCCGACCTGGTCGCATATCCCAATCGTTGTTGCTAAAGTTTAGTAAAAGCTTTAAAGATAGAATGATTCTAATCGCTATCAAGCTTAAAACAAACTTAATGCAAAATTACGATTCAACCAAAAAGATAGAGTTTGCAAATATAAATAAAAGTTATTACAAAACCAATACAAATAAATACTAAAGACATTTGACGACTACTCAAGGCCCGCTGTCCGCAGCTGAAATGTCTGTCCGAACAGACTGGACAAGATCGGCCGGAACCGCCTCCGGGATAATGCCGACATTTGTCCCAAATTGGTCGACATGCCGCGGGACAGGAGGAGGAGAATCGTGAGAACGGTCAAGGAGGGGATGATGAATAGGTGAGAGCACAAACGTAAGCTCCTCCTTCGTCACAACGTCCAGGTTATCCAACTCCGCATCCGCCGCGACCTCATCAGCGGCTATCTGGTCCAGAACAGCTTGAGGAACCGACACGCCCTGCCCGCTAAGTTTCTCCAGACATTTCTTAAGACCGGAAATCTGAGCCTGTTTGACCTGCATCGCAACAGCGGTTTCTTGGTCACCGATATAGCGTTGGATGAGGTCGAAATGGGTCTGCGCCTTCGTCCTAGCAGCAGCCTCGACTCTCTCCCGCTCCTTTTGAACCAGGTCAAGACAAGACTTCTGCAGCTGTTTTCTCTCCAGCTGAAATTTGAGGAAATCGGCTTTTGACTTCTCCTCAGCCTCCTTCAATTTTCCTTCCAGAACCAGGTTGCTCGCCGCCAAAACCTTCTTCTCTTCCTTGATCTTCTTGAGAAGATCATCCCGCTTGGTAACCGCGTCAGCCAGTTTCTTTTGGGCCCAGGAACTCTCCAAAGCCACACGGTTCGAAGCCGCGATCATCTGAAAAACAGCAAAGGTCGTTTAAAAGAAGAAGGGATGTCGTTTTAACACAAAATGAAAAATTTTAGTATCAAAAACCTACCGTCGCCTCAGCATGCTTTAGCCTGACGATGGCATCAGAGTGACGCAATTCCTCTAAAACCGGCCAATCTGATTCATTCCCCCTCACGCATGTTAGCATGTCAAAACAAGCTCGGGGGTTGTTGATGAAAGGAACCTCGCTCTCATATTGATAAGCAAAGTTATGGATTGAAGGGCGCACTTCCCCTTCTTTCACCTCGCGCCGTGGTCGCACCAGGACGAGTTCCTTGTTAGACTCAAAAGGCTTAGAACTGCCAGACGAGTCGGGAACGGTCCCCTTGAACTTGTAGAAACGCTGCCACGGGTCCTTTTGTTTAGCAGGCTCATTGACGGGCGCCACCTCCTTAGAAGTATCCTGAGCTGATTTGCCGGTCTTTGACGCCTTTGCCGGTTTATCTTGAACCGACTTATCATCAGCAGGCCTCTTCCGTGACGGAACCTTAGGCGGAAGGGAAGGGGAGTTTGCCGCTCGAGCCACGGTTTTCTCACCAAGCTGGTTGCCGACTGAAGCCGGAGGAGGCGCGTCCGTCCCTTTTGACGACTTGGCAGAAGAAGACGGTTGGGATGAAATATCCTTGGAGTAATCAACGGAACTGATTCGCTGCACCTTGCCCATCTTCCCAGGTTTCACGAGTTGCTCAGGAGTGACCTTCACCGTGGTATTCCACTTCACTAGAGAGATAAAAAAAAACAAGTTTTTTTTAAAAAAAGAGAAGAAATCGCAATGACGAGTTACGCTCAAAGAGAAACTGACCCTTGGAGATTTGCGGAAGCGTCTTGGTTATGCGATCCCGGGAGAGATCCGACCACTTGCGAAGACCGAGAGATTGGATCTTTTCAAGAATCGAGAAGTAGTTGTCGGGGTACGGCTTGAACAACGGGTGATGCACTACAGCAAAAAAAGGAAATTTGAGTAAATCATCACATGCGAATGACGGCAAATTTAGAACGACATCTACCAAGATCTGTGTTCCAAGAAGTCCTGACGAGTTCCCTGTGCTCATCAGGGACGACTAATGAGGAAATTTTGACAAAGAAATAATTTCTCTGCCAATTATTAATTTTCTTAGGGGCATCTGTCAGTATACGATGGCCACTTTTGAACTTCACTGCATAGCACCCCGGGCTGGAACTCATAGCATTGATCGACGTCATTTCTTCAAAAACACTCGCAGTAATTGTGACGCCGGCTTCAGCACCCAGCATTAAGAGACCGAACATGTGGCGCACCGCGACGGCCGAAAGCAGGGAAATGGCGATCTCGCGACGAAAGCAGTACGAAACTAGCAAGTCGGGCAACGGAAACCAACAGCGACAACCGCCAGACTTGGTGTTCATAAAAAACGATTCGTACACGGTCATATAGCCGGGCAGAGGAGTCCAAGGACGGTCGAGCGGAAAGGGAATAATAACCTTAATCGCCGGATCTGCTCCACAACCGCGAAGCGAAGATCTAACCGTCTCTGCAGTAGATCGAGTCCCGAAAACATTACCATATAGCTCTCTCGGTTCGACAGGTAACACAGGAGAAGAGACGTTTTCGTGGAAAGCATCTTGGTCGGTATCAATCGCGTCCTCGTCTCGAAGCTGCGGGACGGTGAAAATTTCTCGGCCCGAAGTCTCAGCAGCAGTTTGGTGTGACGACTCGCAGCGAAGCCTGAACTCTTCGATCTCAGAACGAGCAGGACGGCTCTCCAAGTCAGACGAAGCACTTGAAGAAGTAGAAGCGGATGGACGACTTAACGAATCATCCGCAGAAGATACCGAAACAACTTCTTTATCTTTTCCCGTTGAACAGCGGATCAAAGACATAATTTTCGGAAGAACAGAAGAAGAACGCAACAAAAAAGCAATGCTTCGATCTAAAATCCTAAGAACACAAGGCGGAGCGGCGGCGGAAATATGGCCGGAAAATAAATAAGACAGAGAGAAGATTACCTCTTGAAACTTCCCCACTTGAGCGAAATGAGAAAAATGAAGTATGAGGGAACTATTTATAGCAAAATGACGGCGCAGGAACCAAGGCGCATCGTTACCTAGGCGACGCTTCGTATGTTGCACCTACCCAGTAATTGAACCGAGAATCAATTCCGGTTCCGACGGGTCATTAATGGTTTTCAAAACCGGTTCGTTCGATTTCATCATTCCAGGCCAAGTTTGGACCAGCCCAATAAAAATAATAATATGGGCCGAAACAGCGACGTACCTCGATAAACGACAGATATGGGCCAAACCGAAATCATATCATAAACCATGAGTTAACTCCTCGTAATGACGACTTGAGTACAAGTCGCCACACTGGGGGGGCTTATTGTTAGAGTCAAGATTAGCACTTTCCTAAAGAGGCCTATTCATGAGTTTAGGCCGGCCCAGAAGGGAAAGTCGGCGACAAAGCCCAAGGCGGTAAAACTAGGTTAAACCGAACTCGGGCTAAACCGGCTTTCACTAGGGTTTGGAAGGTGTCTAGTCCAAGGGCGTCGTACGATAAAATCGGTAAAAGGGAATATTCCATATCAAGGCATAGCCGAGTTATTAGGAAACATTCGTAATTATCTCGTACTTTCCTTTTATTAATAAACCGACTTGTAACCCTATATAAGGGAACCCCGACATTCAATAAAGGATACGCTTTTCTCAATATTCTGAGCTAGAGAGACTTTAGAGCGACTATTAACCTAAATTCTCTCAGGCGACTTTACAACCACTCTTTACCGGCTTCCATCTCGGAAACGCCGGCTTATAAACCCTACTTTCCTAAATCTCACCGTGTTCACTAATTCTTCTTTTAGAATCCCTAACTTACAAACCCTAAAACTCTTTCTATCTTTGGATAGACCGAGTTGAGATCTTACACCAACCACATATTCCTTGTGGCCCACCTCAGCCGGCCTGTCTCCTTCGCTTTGGAAGGCCAGGATTCCCGTCCCGACCGTTAATAAAACGACGGCGTTTATAGAAAAAGGAGTGAACTTTTGCTTGACCATGAAGAAAGCGAAGATAGCATTGAACGCTAACTGAGTTCCGACTATGAGTGATGATGTGGAAACTGGCACATAAGCTAATCCGTATGCGAATAGGTAGTTGTCAAGTCCTACGAGCAACCCTATGACGATAGATGCGATGAACAGAGGAGTTTCCATGAGGAAAATCTTTGTTTTTTCTTCGTTTTGGGAGTTGTTGTTGCGTTTGCTGCGGCGGAGGAAGGAGAAAAAGAGAGGGATGAGGATGACTGGGAAACCTGCGGTTGAAAGAAAGCTCATGAACCAGATTCGTTTTCCGCCATTGTTGTAGTAGAGACGAGTTAGCATAGGACCTCCACATGTTCCTATGGCCAAGATAATGCAGATAATTAAGACGAGTTAGCATAGGACCTCTTCATCTTCTTGCTGCTTTTGTTGTCTCAAAGTAACTTCTTGCGTTATTCATGTACATTAGCATACCTCTTTTATACACTTTTTCTTACAGCCAAAAGGAAAAATATCTTATTTTAAATTTTCACAATATTTTCGCCATTTTCATATATTGTCCTCGGATTTTGGTCTTTTTGGTGATTTCTCATCAGCTTAAAAAGGTCAAAGAGCCATAATATGCATCTTTGTGTTTTGTTTGTTTCTGGTTTTGAATCGTGTGAAGCATTATTTCGTAGCAGGGCGTTTGCGACTTCAAAACGCTACATGCATGGTCCTTTTATTGTGATAAAAACGTGACGTGTTTGCAGATCTAGATCCTTGCAAAAAATTAAAAAGAAATTAACACGTTTTGATCTACGCGCATTAAGTATGACAAAACAATTTCTTTCTCGGAGGTCAATCGTACCATCTTTCTCTCTCCATTTTTCTCTCTCAACACACCGTCAAAGTTTTCTCTTTCCTCCGGCGCCGTCGGTTATTCAACCACGGTTTGCCTCTTTCTTGGGCTTATTCGCATCCGCGGTAGCCGGAAAATTGTCCAGAGTGTCTCGCTTCTTCCTCTGACGGCTTCGCGAGGTGTGGAAACTCCTCGATCTGTAGATCCGGTCCCGGAAATCTTCGACTCGGCGATTCCTCGTTAGTCACGGCCTTGTCTCTGTTCGAGGATGGTGGAGCTCAGTGTCTGTGCAGGGATGGAAGAATCGGGGAAATCTGAAGTCTGTGGTCTCGGCGGAGAGCAGGAGGGGAGCGGAGCACAAGGAGGAGTCACGGAGGCGGTGGCCACGCTGAAATGACTGTGGCGGAGCTTGGCTGGGTCGTGCCTCGTTGCATGCCGGGCTCCACGGAGAATCTTTCTTGAACGGAAGAGGAGGAAGTCGGAGACAATCGGTGTGGGTAGATCTACAAATCGGGAAGAGGAGGCGGAGGAAGAGTCGCCATCAGAGCTTAGCTGGGAGCGGCTCCACCGGGTGAGTCCGAAGGGTCTCGGAGGAAGTCGCGTCGACGGGAGAAGGTGAGAGGAGGTCTGGGTCGGCGGCTCCGGATCCTCGACGGGGGTCGGGTCTCCTGTCCGAGCGTGAAGGGTTCGCTTGGCACTGCGAATCTCACCAACTCGCATCCGCCGGAGACGTTGACGGATCCCGGGCATCGACCTTAGAGTGTGGCGGCGCCGGACTTTGTTTTTACCTCGCTCGATTTTTTGAAGATTCCAGGCCGGTTAGTTAGGGCTTCTCGGTTTTTTACTCTGGTTTTGTTTTCGGTTGTACCCGGTTTGATCTCCGGTAAAAGATCGGTTCGGTTTAATATTATAAATATATTTAAAAAAAAAAACAATTTCTTTCTCCTGCATTATTTTATGAAAACCCTTTTAAGTTCAAAAAAAAAAGTATGACAAAACAAACAGTGCCGGGTCAGTATGAGAAAGTCTATGTTATGATTTAGCAAACCCTCAAAAAGAAGTAAATGTTACTGTAATTATGACAGTTATGTTTTATCATAGCTTTAAGACAAGGTCAAAATTGGTGGTGCTAGTTCATAATAAGTCAAATAAAAAGTGCTTCATTATGAGTTTAGCACCCTATCTATAAGTCTATTGAAATCTATCACCTCATCAAAATATTTCAGTATAAAATTTTAAAACCAGCGAAAAAGTCAACAGTCCAACAGAAAATCTTATCATTTTCACTATAAATAGACAATTTACTGTTCATTTCAATGCATCTAGTAACTTGCGAAGACTCCGAAATACAATTATAAAGTGACGAGCCCAAGAAATATTTAAGGAGCTCGTCCATCGACGACCTTCCACCTCGTAATCCTATTCATTGTTCAGCTCCGACCTAATTATTAATACATTGAATTTTCGACCCCACTTTAAATCTTTCTTTCCTTGTTGATTCTAACCTTTTTGATCATAATCATGACTCTTTCGGACTTGATCGAAATCCCGTAATAACAATTGGCGCTGTCTGTGGGGAACGAGAAAATTTTCTACACCTTAGACAAAGTCGAAAATGACCGGACCACCCTTGATAACAATAACTCCGAGTCACCATAACAGACTCTGAGCTCACTCCCTTAGAGCTCGTCTTCTCCGAGCTTGATCATCAAGCCAACTGCCACACTGGAACTAGGCTCACCAGTCCCACCGATCGATACTCTAGTCAGTTAGACCATGACAACTGACACACATGAAGTGGTGGAGCCGACAAATCAGACTCTGAACATTCAAACTCCGAACCATCATGACGTCTCTTCCCTCATAAATATCCTGATGACACAGATCGACGAGCTGACTTGAGGCAACAAAACTCGCTTCGACCAACTCACAAATGCTCAGAACGTATGCTGGGAATAGATGAACGACCTTCAGTCTTTCGATCACCTGAGATATTTCGATCACCAAACATCTCAAAGAATGGTGGACTTCACCCCTCGACTCCAAAGAGCTCTGTTCGATGCGTCACCAACTCAAATCACTGTGTTGGGAATGTCCTGAAATCACACTTGTAATCACTCTTGAGATAGTTGTGTTGTCGAGATTAGACATTCATATAATACTGTAGGAACTGTTTAGTTGATCCTGATGTAATTCACAGATTCATATCAACCTAAACATACAGATCTAGGTTCTCTTGAATAGAAACATTACATGATCTCACCTTTTACCTGTTTGTTGCAGCGGAAGGAATAGAACAAGTCAGAGATCAGAGAGATACACCGAGGGATGAATCCTCCAAAGGTTCACACACGCGATCACAGAAAACGGCTGCTAGACCACTGATGAAATCGGCGCAGAGAGAGAGCAGGTTCGCGGCTCGGGTTAGGGTTAGGGAGAAAAGACTTGGCTTTTAGTTTATAAAAGCCTTCTCTTTCCCTTTTGGGCTTTTGGGCCCAAAACACCAATCTGATTAAATCCCATTTAATCAGACCCATTAATCTTTCTCTCTTAGTACGACAAATGCCTGGCACTTTTGTCGTACTTCTGCTAAGCCGTTCCAGCACATTTTCCTGTTAGCTTAGGCGTGTGACCCATATGGGATCATATAATAAAGGCAATAAGTCCAAGACTTATAGATCATGAGCGGACTCTAGCAAGCCATCATGATCCCCAGTATTATATGACTTATGTCTGATCTTTGACATACTCTTACTTTCTAGAGACAGTACCGAGATTACTGGACACAATTCCAACAATCTCCCACTTGTACTGGAATCTCTGTATTCATAATCCTTTTGTCTCAATATCTCGATTAGTCATAAGGCAAGATTGGTGTCATCCTTATAAAGCCTAATCTTGTTCATCGGACTCTGATTTGATACTGACAATCCAAACGACTCGGGAAAGTCCGTTTGAGCATGGCCATGCATTTTCCAGTATTCAAATCTCCGATTGGCCTAGAGATATTCACTCCATTTATATTGGAGGGACAAATCCCGTCTTGTTCCATCACTGTAAACTACTCATTTCACAATGTACCCAAACAAGGTCCTTATAACTATCGCAGAACGATAGCGTTAGACAATGATCAAAGTGCATCAGTCCATGTGCAGTCACATGCATGCGAACTCAGGTCTAAGGACTATACTCTATAGTCGTAGTAAGAATCTCTTATGACACAGATATAAATATCCTGAAGAGTTCTTATAAGCGGGTCTTGTCCGGTCGTATGTTCCCAAACATACACCTATGTACTGACTTTGATGCCGCGCATCTATGACACACTGAGACTTTGTCATAAGTCACGTACCAATCCAGTCTCACACGGTTGTTGGTGTTCCAATTTCAACAACCTTCGACCAGGGACATAATGATATAAGTCATCTATCAAATATAGGGTCTCATGATCAAGCTAAATGACTTTGATAACTCAAGATCAAGTCATTTACTTCGATGACCTATAAAATGGTTCATATCACTTTGGAACGATTATTTCATCACAGTTAAAATAATCTTGAAATAATAATTTCATTAAACATCAAAATGTTTTACAAGAACATATCAATAACTAAATGAAGCCCTTTAATAACTCCCACTGAAATTAAGACTACATCTTAATTTCACTTATCCTACAGCAACAGTCCGTGACTCGTGCTTAGGGCTAAGGAGTGGCTTCGTTAATAGATTAGCAACGTTCTCATTCGTTGAAACTTGCTGATCTACTTAACATCTCTGTCATTTATCTCATGGAATAGGTTATACCTATCCTTAAGGTGTTTGGATCTTTGATGTGCAGCTAGTCTCATCTATGCTGGGAATCACATCAAGTTCAGTGATGAACTCTTCTTTCCAAACAACCTCTTTCGCCGCTTGATAGGTCAAGAATTAATCCCTATACTAAACTGCAAGTGTACAGCAATGTCAAAGTAGTATATAGGGTTATCGAATCCACAGGGACACTTGGTCTCAAGAGAATCAAACCGTAGGGAATGAATACTAGAAATAAGCAATGTGATTGTATTGAAAACAGTGCAAGAAAGTAAATCAGTAGCAGAGATTATCGGTTGTGAAAGCAAGTAATTAAAAGCGTCAAACCTAGGGTATTCTCAGGAAATCAGACTAGCAAACAGTTCATTCAGCAAAGATCTAATTAAGCGCAGTTCTAGAACTCAAAACACAGATATAGAATTAACCAAATTCCTTTGCGATAATTCTCTAAGTCTAAGTGCAGCAAACCAAACTTCCGTTTGCGAGAACTAACAGATTAAACTAGCAATAAGTTCGAGTTTGATATGTTCACAATTATCCTAAACCAAACTTTCGTTTGCGCAAAGTTTAATTGCCCAATTTAATTAGTTCTGGTTCCTAAACCCCACTTCCGTGACGTATTTAGCAACCTAAGATCTAGATTCTAATTGATCAGGTTAGAACTAGCTTTAAGCACAATTAAATTGAAGAACATAATATAGTTTGAATCCTTAACTGAAATTGAACAAGTCTAGCAAGTCATGAAATCCTATGTGAGAAACCCTAAGTCTAACTAGGAATCTACTCAGACATAGATAATGAAAACATGATCATATGATAAGTAAATTGCATAAAAGAATAAGAGTAAAAGGGGTTCGAAATCTTCTCCAAATACAGATGATGAATCAGGTTCAGATCAGCCCCAAAAGCTCTAAAAATCCTCTGCTCTTAATTATAAAGTATATGGTAAAAAGTATAAAGCGTCCCTAATAAAAACTCTAAAAACTCTATTATATAGGCATAATCTCGGCCAAGGGCTTCTTTGTAAATATCAGGAACTTCTGGATCAAAGTGCAATATCTTGATTCTTCTAAACCGCCGAGTTTTTGGCCCATCTCGCTAGTGCAACGATCGTTGCTAGAGTGCAACGATCGACACCTTCCTCTGTTTCGGACAGTGAACTCTATCTCTCGGCCAATCACTCCAAAAATCTTCAAAATGCTCCATAATCTCCAATTTAGCTCCCAACCTGATTATACCTGTAAAAGACTCTAAAATAACACAAAAGACACTAAAACACATCTATATCATGGTCTAAAATGGGTAAAAACCATGATATATCAACTCCCCCACACTTAGCCTTTGCTTGCCCTCAAGCAAAACATAGAACTAAAACATGGTGAAGAGGTTTGAAAACTCTTCAGAAACTCATTTCATCTTAGAAGCTACAATACTCAGATTCCCTTTAGTAAACCACTGAAAGAATCAATCACAGGATATCAAGACCAACATGTACTTCCCCCACACTTAGCAACTGTCCTAGGTAAACTCCACAATCACATTCAAGCATTCAAATTCTCCCTACTGACTTCTGCAAGTATTTAAGTGCGGTCTCACCTAAGGAGTATCGATCTAAAGGCACATGGATTCTTACCTAATCAGCTCTAGACCACCATACTATCTTTCTCTAGTCCCTTTCTTCTTTTTCCCTTCTTTAACAACTGATTTTTCCCCACTGGGTATCATTTTATTTTTTTTATCAGTGTTCTTCCCGTTATGGGGTGTACTTTGGACACATTCCATGGATCACATGAGAGATAATAGTGTTTGCTACTATTCCCATGACCACTTCGGAGTTACTAACTCATCCTCAGTTTATTATCCTTTTTTTTTTACTTTATAGAAGGGGAGAAGGGAACTAAATAGGACAGGTTTACATGCTGTGTCAGAACTAACAGGGAATCCGACATAAAGTATACCAAGCCCTTAGGTGAGAAAATCTAAGTCAGTATTAGGGGTGAAGTCAGTAAAAGGATCCTCTGATACCTGAAGTGATATGGGTGTTCCCAGTAGGTTGATCTGTGATGGGGTTTTCTAATAGTCAGAGATAGATCCTGCAACTTCATCCCAATGGTTACTTAAGTTCCTGCAAGTCTTGTAAATCTCCTCAGAAAATCATAGTTTCTTACTTAAACAATTTTGACTCAATAAAACAAAAAATTTTGAAAAACGGACTGACTCATAAGAAAACAGAAAGATAAACGTCAGTAGCACCTCCCCCACACTTAAGACACACTGTCCCCAGTAGTGTCCAGCGAAGGATCGGTAAAAAGAAAATAAAAAAAAATTGAAAAGGTGAGTTTATGTCTGTCGGGTTACCTCTGTCGCACAGCATCGATCGGTGCATTAGATGCATCGACCGTTACTTGGCGATTTTCGTGTATGGTCGATCGTTGCTCAGGACCGCAACGATCGCTGCAATGCGATTCCTTTCGTGTTGTGACGATCGATGCAGAAATGCATCGATCGCTGCACTGCGATTTAATCCGAGACCTGCAAACATGACTGCACCAGAAACAAAAACAAACGTAAAATCCTAACAAAAACACCAAAAATTAAAAAGAAAAACACCAGTACCTAATGGTGGGTTGCCTCCCACCCAGCGCTTGTTTAAGGTCAATAGCTTGACCGGACGCGCAAGATTTTTCAAGCTGAGGGTGCAGCATCCAGAGGCAAAATCTGTCCTCTGGGAATCTCGGCCTTAGCCCAATAGTGTTTTACCCTCTGCCCATTCACAGCAAACTCATTACCTTCCTTGCCTATTAGTATGACAGCTCCATATGGACGCACTTCTTTTATTGTGTAAGGACCGGACCATCTTGATTTCAGCTTTCCTGGAAACAAATGCAAGCGAGAATTGTATAGAAGTACCTGATCATTAGGCTCAAACCGTCTAGAAACAATCTTTTTATCATGATAAGCCTTTGTCCTCTCCTTGTACAGCTTTGAGTTCTCATAGGCAAGATGTCTAATCTCATCCAACTCATTAAGCTGTATCAGCCTTCTTTCTGCAGCTGATTTAAGGTCAAAGTTCATCTGCTTCACAGCCCATGCTGCTTTGTGCTCAAGTTCCACAGGCAGATGGCATGCTTTTCCATACAACAAGTGAAATGGAGTAGTCCCCAATGGTGTTTTGAACGCAGTCCTGTAAGCCCATAAAGCATCATCAAGCTTAGCTGCCCAATCTTTCCTTGTCTTTCCAACTGTTTTCTCCAAGATCTCCTTGATTTGTCTGTTAGAAACCTCTACTTGTCCACTAGTCTGTGGGTGATAAGGAGTAGCAACTCGGTGATGCACCCCATGCTTCTTCAAGAGCTTCTCAAATACCTTATTAATAAAGTGAGACCCTCCATCACTAATTACTATCCGAGGTACTCCAAATCTAGGGAATATGATGGATTTGAACAGCTTAATGACTACTGAAGAATCATTGGTTGGACTAGCTATTGCTTCTACCCACTTAGATACATAATCCACAGCAACTAATATGAATTTATTCCCATAAGATGAGGGAAAGGGACCCATAAAATCTATGCCCCAGCAATCAAAAACCTCAACCTCAAGAATGAAATTCTGAGGCATCTCATGCTTTCTGCTGATTTTCCCTCTCCTTTGGCAGGCATCACAATGAGAAATAAAAGAGTGAGTATCAGCGAACATTGTAGGCCACCAGAAACCTGCCTGCAAAACCTTAGATACAGTCTTGAAAGTAGCAAAATGTCCTGCATAATCTGATCCGTGGCAGTGGAACAGGATATCTGGAACCTCTGTCTCAGCGACACATCTTCTATAAAGGCCATCCGAACAATGCTTATATAGGTAAGGTTCATCCCAATAGTACCTCCTAAGTTCTCTGAAAAACCTCTTCTTTTCATACCCTTTTAGATTATCTGGTTCAGCCTCTGCAGCTAGATAATTAGCTATGTCCGCATACCATGGTTGATCATTTGTTGAGACAGCATAAATCTCAAACTCATGTTTTCCAATCCGTACCGTAAAAGTCTCTGGGCCTGTGGTCGCGCTGCAACGATCGTCACAGTCAGATGTATCGATCGCTACTGCCCCGATAGATGCATCGATCGATGCTGATGTTGCATCGATCGACGCAATGCGATTAATCCGACAGTTTTGCAGATCTCTGTCCAAATCTGTTTCACAGATTGTCCCAACCATATTGACGTTTTCTTCAGGCAAATAGTCATTGATTGGCACGTCTTCCTCTACCAGCATCCTAGAAAGATGATCAGCAACCCCATTCTCAACTCCTTTCTTGTCTCTTACTTCAATATCAAATTCATGGAGCAACAAGATCCATCTCAACAGTCTTGGCTTAGCATCCTTCTTCTGCATCAGATACTTCAGGGCTGAATGATCAGTGTGTACAATCACCTTGGAGCCAACAAGATAAGAGCGAAATTTCTCAAATGCAAAGACAACTGCTAACAGCTCCTTCTCTGTAGTGGCATAGTTCCTTTGTGCATCATCCAGTGTCCTACTGGCATAATAGATAGCATGAAGCTTTCTATTCTTCCTTTGTCCAAGAACAGCTCCTACAGCATAGTCACTTGCATCACACATTACTTCGAAAGGCAAATCCCAATCCGGTGGCTGAACTATGGGAGCACTTACTAAGGCCTGCTTGATCTGTTCAAATGCGGTTTGACAATCTGCAGTGAACTCAAACTTGGTGTCTTTACACAGCAAAGCAGTTAACGGCCTAGCAATCTTACTGAAATCCTTGATGAACCGTCTATAGAAACCAGCATGTCCAAGAAAGCTTCTGATAGACTTAACAGAATCCGGTGCCTGCAGGTTCGTCATTACCTCGATTTTGGCGCGGTCCACCTCTATTCCTGCTTCTGACACTTTGTGTCCTAGTACAATGCCATCCCTAACCATGAAATGACATTTCTCCCAGTTAAGAACTAAGTGCTTCTCTTCACATCTCTTCAGAACTTTACACAGATTATCTAAGCATTCATTATAGGATGATCCATATACTGAGAAATCATCCATGAACACTTCCATAAAATCCTCAATCATATCCGTGAATATGGACATCATACATCTCTGGAAAGTGGCTGGTGCATTGCAGAGTCCAAAAGGCATCCTACGGTAGGCGAATGTCCCGTATGGACAAGTGAAAGTGGTCTTTCCCTGATCCTCCGGATGGATGGGGATCTGAAAGAAACCTGAGTATCCATCTAAGAAGCAGTAGTAAGGATGATTTGCTAACCTTTCGAGCATCTGATCAATAAAAGGTAAGGGAAAGTGATCTTTTCTAGTCGCAGCGTTCAGTTTCCTGTAATCTATGCACATCCTGTGTCCCGTCACAGTCCTAGTAGGTATCAGCTCGTTCTTCTCATTCTTAACAACTGTAACTCCACCTTTCTTAGGTACTACATGGACTGGACTTACCCAATCACTGTCTGAAATAGGATAGATGATCCCAGCATCCAGGAGTTTCATAATCTCCTTTTTGACTACTTCCTGCAGATTAGGATTAAGTCTCCTCTGATGTTCGATTGATGTCTTGGACTCATCCTCGAGATGTATCCGATGCATGCACAGCTCTGGTGAGATACCTGAAATGTCATTAAGGGAATAGCCAAGAGCTTTGCGATGCTTGCGCAGCTTGCTTAGCAGTAAAGTGAGCTCTGCGTTGTTCAAACTAGCGTTGACAATCACTGGATAAGTTGAATTTGGTCCAAGAAATGCGTACCTTAGCCCGGATGGAAGTTGTTTCAGATCTATTTTCGGAGCCTTTTCTTCTGCCCAGTCGAGGTCGTCTTGCAACGATCGTTGCTCAGTTGGTATCGATCGTTGCAGTTCCGCGTCAGATACTTCGACCTGCATTGCAACCTCGATAGAATCCATCAATCTTGTATAGCACATTGCAGGCTCGTCCTGTAGGTACTCCAACTCCAAAATAGAACTCAGTAAGGCTCTTTCTAGTGGGTCCTCAGCATGTGATTGATGGAAGTACTCTGCAGCCAAATCACCCAATGTGTCCACATAGAAGGTCTGCCCGTCAATGGTTGGTCTCTTTACCAGCTTGTTCATGTCAAAACTCATCTTCAGATCACCCACATTCAGAATTATCTTACCCCCTTGACAGTCAATCATTGCACCAGCTGTTGCTAAGAAAGACCTGCCTAGAATTAATGGGTCTTTTGGCTCCTGTCCATATTGTAGTACCACAAAGTCAGTTGGGATCACACACTTGCCAACAGTTATAGGCACATCCTCTATTACTCCTTCAGGAATCCTGACTGATCGGTCTGCCAAAACTAGTGATATCCTAGTTGGTATAAAGTCTGTCATCCCTAGTCTTTTAGCAACCGAGAGAGGCATCAGATTTACACTAGAGCCAAGATCACATAGGGATCTTTCGAACCTCTCCTTGTAGATAGCACAATCTAATACGAAGCTGCCTGGATCTTTCAATTTCTCTGGAATTCTACCTTGAACCACTGCACTACATACCTCATTTAGCATCATTATGCTTTCTTCATCAGACCATTTACCAGAAATTGCATCCTTAAGGCATCTCTTCATCATGGGGGAGGTTTCAATAGAATCCAACAAAGGTACTTCAACCTTCACCTTTTTTATGAACTCCTTCCATTTTGCATATTGCCTATCATTCCTAGCTTTTCTGGGATTCTTGGGATAAGGTATCTTAGGCTTGTATAACCTTTCAGCCGGCTGTTTTGGGTTTTCAGCACCCGAACTTTCTGTAGTTACCTTGTGTCGATCGTTGCCCTTGTTGCACCGATCGATGCTAGGCGACTTCGTTACGATCTCCGGTTCCTTGGTTTCGCTTGGCAACGATCGTTGCTTGGATGCATCGATCGATGCGCGGCGAATATCGCGTATCTCATCTTCCAACTCTTCAATTTCTACGAGTTCCTCAACGCTTAACTGCTTTTTCTGGCCAGATGACAGCTCCTTACCACTTCTTAATGTCACGGCATTGCATTGGTACTTAGGATTGGCATCAGTCCTTCCCGGGAGATATCCCTCTTCCCTTTGAGCATGCCCAGCAGTTCTTGCAACTCTTGCATCAAGCTCTTTTATGTGTGTGTTCAAACCTTCAAACTTCCCATTCAGCTCCCTGTAGATGGTATCCATCTTTGCGTCAGAATCTGCTGCGTACTTAGTCTGATTCTCCATCAGCTGTCTTAGCATCATCTCAATCTTACTATCAGGCTCATTGGCTTTCTCAAAACCACTTTGCTGAACTCCATTTGAAAATCTGTTTCCCTGCTGATTTCTAAATCTATTGCCTTGGAAACCAGAACCTCCCATGTAATTCACTTCTTCTTCCTGAGTGTCCTTCTCAGTCTGAATTACATCTACATTTTGGGCAAGGTGGACATCTTTCTTACTTGTCAAGAGATTGTAAACTGTGTCCAGCCTAGATCTAATCTCAGTCATGTTAGGGTCCTCTGTACTTACACCAGATTTCTTCCTCATCTCATCCATAGACTTGCAACTGTAGCTTCCAACCAGGTTCTCTATCAACTGCTTAGCTTGTGTAGGAGTCCTGGTATTGAAATTAGCATTACTGGAATTATCCAAAGCAGTCTGATAAGGGAGATCTATGCCTCTGAAGAAAATACCTATCAGCTGTACTTCTGTGAATCCATGGTGTGGACAATCACGCTGATATTTCTTAAATCTCATCCATGCAGTTGTCAAAGGCTCCACAGCTCCTTGGGAAAAAGTGAGTATGTCCTGTCTGGACTGATCTGAGCGCGCAGCATCGTAGAAGTGGCGCAGGAACTCACTCTTTAAGGCTGTCCAAGTAGTATACTGACCAGGTGCCAGTTGTCTCAGCCATGCACTAGCGTCTCCAGCAAGACTGTGCGGAAATAGCTTAAGGAACAGATAGTCCGGGCATACTCCTTCATACTTCATGCCAGTGACTATGTCCTCAAACTTGTCAATGTGATCCA
Organism: Orychophragmus violaceus; assembly: GCA_030180135.1. Lineage (NCBI taxonomy): Eukaryota > Viridiplantae > Streptophyta > Magnoliopsida > Brassicales > Brassicaceae > Orychophragmus > Orychophragmus violaceus. Next base: position 20,818,176 of record CM058229.1, read on the forward strand.
TAGGCTGCTCTGATTGAAGACCATGAAAAGCAATCTGCCTCATCAGTTGGTAGTAGATAGTTTTTACCTCAAAATCATTCCTCTCGAAGGCAGGAAGCACTAGAGCTGCTCGGTTGGCGTGAAACTCATCAGGTCTATTGTAGTCAGCTAGTGTCCTCTCATGAACTACCATCTCTCTACCTTGAGCTTGATCTTGCGGTTGTTGCTCAGGTTCAGGGGGGTCAGGGATTACATTTCCCTCAGCATCAACCCGATGCCCAGCAGCATTGTACGGGTTGTTATCTTGGTCCCTCAGGGTACCTTCAGCATCTGGTATCAAGATCAGACGTTCTCGAACCATTCTCTCTCTCTTTTCTCTTCTGATTGTCCTCTCTAGACGTCCAAGTTCCTCTAGATTGAGATTAACTAAGCTCGAGTTCGGATTACTTCGAGTGTTCTGCGTTGGCATAAACTGTCTGTAATCGTCCAGCAACGATCGATGCTATCAGTGCAACGATCGATTCAATCTCAAATCGCTCAGTGACGATCGATGCAAAGGTGCAACGATCGACGCAAGGCGAAATTCGTACCTGCGACAGAGAGAAACAGAGAAAAAGTCAGCAAAAATAAATAAATAAAAAAAACGAAAAAACAAAAACGAAAAACGAAAAATTTCTAGTAAAACCCTAAGTTCGGTCCTATCGAAGACTCAAAGAGTCCCCGGCAACGGCGCCAAAAACTTGATAGGTCAAGAATTAATCCCTATACTAAACTGCAAGTGTACAGCAATGTCAAAGTAGTATATAGGGTTATCGAATCCACAGGGACACTTGGTCTCAAGAGAATCAAACCGTAGGGAATGAATACTAGAAATAAGCAATGTGATTGTATTGAAAACAGTGCAAGAAAGTAAATCAGTAGCAGAGATTATCGGTTGTGAAAGCAAGTAATTAAAAGCGTCAAACCTAGGGTATTCTCAGGAAATCAGACTAGCAAACAGTTCATTCAGCAAAGATCTAATTAAGCGCAGTTCTAGAACTCAAAACACAGATATAGAATTAACCAAATTCCTTTGCGATAATTCTCTAAGTCTAAGTGCAGCAAACCAAACTTCCGTTTGCGAGAACTAACAGATTAAACTAGCAATAAGTTCGAGTTTGATATGTTCACAATTATCCTAAACCAAACTTTCGTTTGCGCAAAGTTTAATTGCCCAATTTAATTAGTTCTGGTTCCTAAACCCCACTTCCGTGACGTATTTAGCAACCTAAGATCTAGATTCTAATTGATCAGGTTAGAACTAGCTTTAAGCACAATTAAATTGAAGAACAGAATATAGTTTGAATCCTTAACTGAAATTGAACAAGTCTAGCAAGTCATGAAATCCTATGTGAGAAACCCTAAGTCTAACTAGGAATCTACTCAGACATAGATAATGAAAACATGATCATATGATAAGTAAATTGCATAAAAGAATAAGAGTAAAAGGGGTTCGAAATCTTCTCCAAATACATATGATGAATCAGGTTCAGATCAGCCCCAAAAGCTCTAAAAATCCTCTGCTCTTAATTATAAAGTATATGGTAAAAAGTATAAAGCGTCCCTAATAAAAACTCTAAAAACTCTATTATATAGGCATAATCTCGGCCAAGGGCTTCTTTGTAAATATCAGGAACTTCTGGATCAAAGTGCAATATCTTGATTCTTCTAAACCGCCGAGTTTTTGGCCCATCTCGCTAGTGCAACGATCGTTGCTAGAGTGCAACGATCGACACCTTCCTTTGTTTCGGACAGTGAACTCTATCTCTCGGCCAATCACTCCAAAAATCTCCAAAATGCTCCATAATCTCCAATTTAGCTCCCAACCTGATTATACCTGTAAAAGACTCTAAAATAACACAAAAGACACTAAAACACATCTATATCATGGTCTAAAATGGGTAAAAACCATGATATATCACCGCTCTCCAAGCTGCGAAACATTCAGCTTAAGTCATGGAGTCAGCAACAGTGCCGTGCACCGCCAGACAAACACAAGATATTACCGGACTGTGACCGGAAATCATCTTTGTCTGTTGGAAACTTGACTTTCAGACTCTATCGACTTATAGCACCTCACTTTCTCCGTAAATCAAGAACTTATCCTTAGTATTCCTTAAATACTTTAGGACATACTTTAGGAAACTTGATTTTTTGCTGGATTTGACTGGTCTTTACTTGTCTTGCTTAACTTTGAAAGCAACATCAAACAAGTATGTTTCATGGCATACATGATAGATCCAATTGCCGACGCATATGGAATCTCATCCATGCATTTAAGCTCAGCAGTTATCATAGGATACTGTATCTTGCTTAACTTAATGCCATGTGACATTGGCATAAAACCCTTCTTGGATTGCTCAAAACGTGTAGGACTTTGTCAATTTAAGAATCCTGACTTTGTCCTACCAGCTCTTTTGGATCTCTATCTTTAGATCCAAAATCCAAGAACTACGTGGCTTTACCCATGTCAATCATTAAATCAACTCCCAAGCTAGTCCTTTACCGACTACAGCATTGGGACGTTATATCCGAGAATCAGTATGTCATCGACATACACTTTGAGAAATGCAACATTGCTCCCACTAATCCGTTAGTAAAACGCACAATTCCTCTTCGTTCCTGTTCAAGTCAAAACCTTGACTACTTCAACAGAACGAAGATTCCAACTCCGATATGTTTGCTTCCATCCATGAATGGATCGATGAAGCTAACTTACATAAAATGTAATTTTTCGGAGTCCGGGCTCACTTTCGCTCCTTTGAATTTCACAGATTCGTCGCTTTCAATGATCATCAGATCATGCGAACTTTCAATGATTATCAGGTTCAACTAATGACGAGAAATCACTCTCGGATTAGTAACTGATTCATTCATATCTGCGAACTTCAGGCTCCACAGGTGTAGATTCTACAGAAATCTGTAAATCCTTCCGCTGCTCTCCCTCAATAGGTAAAGCAGCCTCCTGTATATCTCGAATTTCTTCGAGTTATACTTTTACTCCCACTGTTCTTCTTGGAAAATAACTTCCTTCTTAGAAAACAGAATGGACGTAAAAGTAACAAGCCTTGGTTTCCTTCGAACAAGGCTCCACAGGTGTAGATTCTACAGAAATCTGTAAATCCTTCCGCTGCTCTCCCTCAACAGGTTGAGCAGCCTCCTGTATGTTTCGAATTTCTTCGAGTTATACTTTTACTCCCACTGTTCTTCTTGGAAAATAACTTCCCTTCTTAGAAAACAGATTGGACGTAAAAGTAACAAGCCTTAGTTTCTCTAGGACAACCAGCGAAGTAGCACTACTACAAATACTCAGTAAAGACTAATTTGGATCGATTCCAATCCACATTTACGTGGTGTCTTTCAACTGATATTTGTGGAACTATTTCAGCGTAAACTTAGATATTTTAGAGCGTTATTCTTAAATAATATCATGGAAGATTTGTGTGACTCATCTTTAATCATTTCTTATAAGATCTGATTCTTTCTCACAGAAAAACCTTCAGGTTTTCAGGAGAAATGAGCTGTGAAACGACTTCACACTCAATCAGATGATCACCCCGATGACTTAAGTATTCTCACTTGGATCTAATCCAAAGTCTCAATACTTCTGTCACTCACATTCTATACCTCATTCTAGAACTCTTTCGACCATGTCAAAGAATTCCTTCTTGTGTCTCATCAAATGAACACATTCTTACTCACTGAATTAATCAGTCGAGAAAATGAAGTACAGAAAATTTTCTCTGGCATTACTGCTCATCGGACCACATACATGAGTATGTTCAATCTCCAATAAGCCTTTGGGCTTTTCTCTAGTTCGGCTAAGATGGGCCCTTTGTCTTTTGGTCTAGTAAGCAGAATTCAAGTCTCATAAGACATTCATTCAAATGAGCCCAACAGTTCATAACTATGGGATTTCTGAATCCGACTTACTCTCTGTGACCAAGACATTTATGCCAAGAAAATCAGGTTTAATTCATCAGATTTAAACCAATTTGGTATTTATGTTACATATAAGCACTCTTTGGTTTAAGATATAAAACCCATTCCATGAATAGGGTGCTACAATTAATATTTCATTAAGATCAAAAGAACAAAACTTGTCTTTTATCAAAATGAAAAACATTCAAATTCTTACAAGAAAATGAAAGACAACACTGCTTAAAGCAGGTACATTGTAGCAATTACTTAATACAAAACCAAGCCTCAAAGGGATCTATAAGTGAAAACCCTATGGCTGAGGCAGCATCCCAAGCTCCTTCCAGACATGTAGTTTCACTTGCCCTTTCCTTCACAGTTCTACTGTTGCCCAGGCTCTGCATATTATAACAAATATCAGTGCCACAACCAGTATTCAATACCTATAAGGTAGAACTTGAAGTAATAACATGAATACCTGAGGAAGTAGTCGCATACATCAACTTTAACTCCTCATCATCTTCCATGAATTTAATGCAATCTCTCTTCCAATGCCCTGTCTCCTTACAGTAGCAGCACTTACCAACGTAAGAGGTATCTGACTCGGGCTCAGAAGACACACGCTTGTCGTGATTCAAAATCTGGACAACTTTGTCTTCACCCTTGTCAGCATTAGGTTTAGTAAACCTACCCTTCTCATTCATGAGATTGTACAGGGTACTCTTCACGTTTGGCTCAACTGTCTTGAGCATATCATGCAGTTCAGTCAGCGTCTTCGTTAAGCCTTTCTTGATATAGTTCCATCTGAACTTATCATAGCTTGACGGCAGTGACTGCAGAATGATCTCAGTTGCCAATTCTTGGTTAACTGGATAATCCAGTTTCCTCAGGTTATCAATGTAACCCATCATTTTACTGATATGAGGACTTACTGGATGATCATTTGGTAGCTTGCAGCTAGTGAGAGATTTAACCAACTGGTATCTCTCCACCCTTATCTGCTCCTGAAATTTCAATTTCAGGCTGCTGATCATCTCTATTGGCGACTCCATGTTCTCATATTGCTTCCGCAAGTCTGAGTCCATGGTAGCCAATATCAGACTACGCACATCTACCGCATCATTATAATGCTTATTCCAAGCATCATATACTGCATGAGAAGCATTGGACTCGATCCTTACGGGGAGAGCTCTCTCAAGGACATAGTCCTTTCTCTCCTGTCTGAGAACTAGCCTCAGGTTCCGCGACCAAGTCAAGAAATTTGATCCGTTCTGATTGTCCATCTTAAGGACAGACCGGATCGAGAAAGTGTTTTGATTGTTTGTGCTAGTCATAACTGAAATATAAGATAAAAGGATTTTAGTTAATATGTTCAATATGATTAATCTCGTATTAAATTTAATATGATTAATCGCGCATTATATTCAATAACATAAGTTACCCTCAATAGAATATAATGATTCCAGGATCCACATATAACTAAGATTAAAGTGGGCCACTGGCCGTCACCAAACCTTAGCTTATGTCGGTAAGCCCTATATCGGCCAATTATATCCGTGATATAACTCTTGGTTGTGAATCTGGGCCCGAGGCCCAATCCACTCTGATGTCTCAAGGCCCGGGACTCCCGATGGCCCAGTCAAGAAAACCAGACTATACAGTCATGTAATCATTAATGTCTGGGACTCCCAATGACATTTATGAATCACAAACCGTCTTATCCACGCAAAAGCAGACACCCTCACACTGTAAGGCCATGAATACAATTGAATGGGCTTCGACAGCTGACATAGAATGGACAAGACATCCAACGCTTGATATTGTTTGAGGTTCGTAGGTTTATTTTAAAAATCCATTCCCAAAATAGAAGATTACTATTTCGGGAAACTTTCCATTTTTGGAAACCTTCTAAAAACGGAAACTTTCTAACTTTAGAAATTTCTTTAAAATCCAAAACCCGCAAATCCAGAAAATTCTAAATTAAGAAACTTTCTAATTTCAAAATTTCGGAAACTTTAATTTAAAATCGACTTTATAATTATATAAAATAAATTTTAAATTATTCTGAAGAAAGACTCAAATAATTGGCCCAATTGTTTTAACTTCTTGGCCCGAGGCCCAAGAACTGGTCCATGTCCAAGACATGACCCAATTGTCCAATTAAATGACATAACCGGTCTGGTTCATTAAAACTGGTCTAACCAAGTTTTAATTACTACGATGACCACAATTGTCAACCGGTTATTTACTAAACCGGAATTTCTCAATTTATTTGGTCCAACCAAATCAAATTAGAAATTCCTGGTTTAGGCACTAAATCCAATATTTCTTTCGACATTGGATTTCTTATTCCGGTTTAACCAGATTTAATAAAATTATTAAATCTGTTTATTAAACCAGAACGAATAATTTTTTAATTAAGTTTTGAACCGAACCGCCAAAACGAACCGAACCGATCCAATTGCTGAACCGTGACTTTCACGTCAGCCCTAGCTTCGCGACCATTGTCCAGCCGCAAGCCGCCAACGATCCGAGATCGAGACGATGCGCAGCTTCGGACGGGACGCAACAGCCGGGACAGCTCGGGTCACTCGGACGGACGCTTCCACGATCGCCGAGCGATCGGGATGCTACGCACGCGAGCGGGACGGGACTTGGCCGAGACACGATCGGGATGAGCAATCGGACGCGACGCGACGATTGATCGCAATCGATCGTACGATCCGATCCGATCCAATCCGACCATCCCGACCGTCCGACCCGCGATCCCGTCCGTCCGACCGGTCCAACTCACAGCCGATCACCAAAAACAAGTCATATAGCTTGTTTGTGATCCGATTAATGTGTTTAGATTTCAATTCTGTTTCTTAAGTGTTTTTCTTATCAGTAGTTGATTCAGAACACTTCTAAACAGATTAAACAACCTAAACATGAATCTAAAACAAGAAATCCTAAGAACCAATGGCTCTGATACCACTGTAGGAACTGTTTAGTTGATCCTGATGTAATTCACAGATTCATATCAACCTAAACATACAGATCTAGGTTCTCTTGAATAGAAACATTACATGATCTCACCTTTTACCTGTTTGTTGCAGCGGAAGGAATAGAACAGGTCAGAGATCAGAGAGATACACCGAGGGATGAATCCTCCAAAGGTTCACACACGCGATCACAGAAAACGGCTGCTAGACCACTGATGAAATCGGCGCAGAGAGAGAGCAGGTTCGCGGCTCGGGTTAGGGTTAGGGAGAAAAGACTTGGCTTTTAGTTTATAAAAGCCTTCTCTTTCCCTTTTGGGCTTTTGGGCCCAAAACACCAATCTGATTAAATCCCATTTAATCAGACCCATTAATCTTTCTCTCTTAGTACGACAAATGCCTGGCACTTTTGTCGTACTTCTGCTAAGCCGTTCCAGCACATTTTCCTGTTAGCTTAGGCGTGTGACCCATATGGGATCATATAATAAAGGCAATAAGTCCAAGACTTATAGATCATGAGCGGACTCTAGCAAGCCATCATGATCCCCAGTATTATATGACTTATGTCTGATCTTTGACATACTCTTACTTTCTAGAGACAGTACCGAGATTACTGGACACAATTCCAACAAATACTAGGTAATCATAATGTTTTGCTAGAGGCCACTTGTGATCCGTGAGTTATGAACTCATTGCTAGTATTATATGATCCTACAGGGTCACACACCTAAGCAAACTGGATGTACTTCATGTGGGAATGATCATTAATGTAATGATCAATTAATGTGTATTTGATACACATCTATATACGTGTTTTGAGAGTGTGTCGACCGACACTAATAGTAGTGTCGATCGACACAAGAGTCTAATCGGTGTGTGTCGATCGTCACATACCCGTGTCGATCGACACAAGAGTTGATCGGTTAATGACTTAATTAGGTTTTACTATGCTTATATATACGATATATGAGACACGAGTTCGTGGGCCGTCATTTGTAACAAAGAACCTAAAACTCAAAAACAAACACGTGAATCCCGAAGATATCCGATCTCCCGGCACTAGCATCCCGGCGGATTCCAGTTTGTGTGCATGTGGATACCAGTAGAGGCGCAGCACTTGAGGCGATATAGATCTCGAATACTTGTTCATCTTCCGCTGCATAATTTCCAGGTATCTTCGAGATCTGATGTAGATTCAATGATATTAACATGAACCCTAGATCCTAGGCTTGGAATTTATATTTAAGGTTGCCTAATCTGATTAGGAACTGCAAGAAATTCCTTCAGTGGTATCAGAGCCTTAGGGTTCTATTGAATCAGTAGCATGTTCATTAGATTAGTTGAATCTGGATCACTGTATATTTGATACAAGCATGCTAAAATTCGTTTTGATCAAAGTAATCTAGTTTAGGTTTTTTTGTTTGAAAAACGATTCTAGGTTTTATCGCACTGTGTCGATTGATACCAATTCGGTGTCGATCGACACATAATGATAACCCGAATAAAATTCAGGTTTAACCTAGATGTGACGATCGACACACGAGTTGTGTCGGTCGACACAGACCTCGCGATCAGGTTAATCGGTTCAATTGGATTGGACCGATTATCGAGCTTGGTTAAAATTGGTTAAACCGCTAAAACGGTTTATTGTGATTGGTTTGATTTGGTTGGCGTCGACCGACACTAATGTAGTGTCGATCGACACAGGATCCGATGGTTTCGGTTATTGAACCAGAAATCACGGAACCAAACCAAGATAAATCCTTTTATTAGAACTATTAAACTTAATAAAATTAGTCATTTTAAACAGTTCCGTTCCTCAACTAAATATCAAGTAATACTTGATGTCTTTCCAATCTTGTCAACTGTCAAGACTCATTTCATTGTGCGATAGACTTACAGTGCGAGATGTCCACAATTACATGAGTAAGGCAGGAGGTAATCGTGTTGATGATTTTGCAGTGCAAGGCATCAACAATTACATGACTTAAGAGATTGGTTTACTTGACTGGGCCATCAAAATCGTTTTGGGCCCAGAGACATCAGGTGGATTAGACATGAGATGTAAATCCACAACCAAGAGTTATAATGGATATAACTAGAAAGGTTGTTGCTTACCTAGACAGCTAAAATTTGGGCGATAGCCAGTGGTTCACTCAAGTTTAGTGAAGTATGGGTCTTGGATCATTATATTCATTTGAGGAAACATTGTTTGAATATAATGCGAGTTTTCTTAATAGTTAGATTTCTCATTTCATGAACATCATAACTAAACCTCTTTTGTTTTCAGCTATGTCTAGCACAACCATCATAACAATTTCTCCTAGCGATCCATCCTTGAGAAGGACAAGTTAAATGGATCTAACTTTCTGGGATGGTATCGGAACTTGAGAATTGTTCTCAAACATGAGAAGAAGGACTATGTCCTTGAGAAAGTTCTCCCTAAGAAGTACCGAGCCAATGCCTGGCAGTTAGATAAGGATGCTTGGGATAAGCATTCTAATGATGTGGTCGATGTGTCTTGTCTCATGTTGGCTACCATGAACTCGGATTTACAGAACTAATTCGAGAACGTGGAGTCGCCAATAGAGATGATCACTAACCTGAAAAGTATGTTTCAGGAGCAGGCACGAACTCAGAGATACCAGACGGTTAGGTCTCTGATTGAGTGCAAGCTACCAATAGGCGAACCAGTTAGTCCTCATGTCATAAAGATGATGGGTTATATTGATAACCTGGGGAAACTGGATTGTCCCATTAGCCAAGAGTTGGCTACTGACATCATTTTGCAGTCACTGCTGTCAAGCTATGATCAGTTTGTTATGAACTATAACATGAACAACTTGACAAAGACTTTGACTGAGTTGCATGGGATGCTCAAGACTGTTGAACCTAACATCAAGAAGGACACCCCAAATGTCCTTATGGTACAAAAGGGTAAAAGGTTTAAGAAACTTGGTAAGAACAAAGGGAATGGGAAGACGAGCTCGATTGTGAATCCAAGCGAGTCTAACCATGCTCCTAAGGTGAAAACTGGTCCTTCTAAAGATGTTAAGTGCCATTATTGTAATGGTTATGAGCATTTGAAAAGAAACTGCAATAAATTCATGGAAGATTATGAGAAGCTGAAGAAGACGTACGAGACTTCTTCTTCAGGTATCTATGTTACAGAAGTAAATGTTACTTCTTATGATTCTACTTACTGGGTATTAGATACCAGCTGTGGTACTCATATTTGTGCAAATATGCAGGACCTAAGGAAAAGTAGAATTTTGGAGAAAGGACAAGTGGACCTGCCCGTGGGGAATGGAGCAAGAGTTTCTGCATTGGCTGTAGGAACAATTCGTTTGTTTTTCCTTTTGGCTTGGTTTTTGAACTTAAGAGCTGCTACTATGTACCTGCTATAAGCATAAATATTATTTCTATTCCTTGTTTGGTCATGGAAGGATATCAGTTTTCAAATTAAGAATAAGTGTTATTCATTTGATTACAATGATATGTTTTATGGTAGCGGTCCATTAGAGAATTGACTTTATGTTCTAAAACAAAACATGCCTATCTATAATATTAGTACCAAGAGATTCAAGTCAAATGATACGAATCAAATTTTTCTCTGGCATTGTCGTTTGGGCCACTTAAATGAGAAACGGATTCAGAAGCTACATAGTGATGGGCTTTTGGGCTCATTTGATTATGAATCATGTGAGAAATGTGAATCTTGTTTATTAAGAAAAATGACTGAGGCCCTTTTCAACAAAAGGTAGTGTCGATCGACACAAAAGGTGCGTCGATCGACACAGGTCGCGAACGAACAAAATGAAAGGGCCAGAGACTTATTGGGCTTTATACATACAGATGTGTATGGCCCGATGAGCACAAGTGCTAGAGGAAACTTTCAGTACTTCATTACCTTTACTGATATTTTCAGTATGTATGATTATGTCTATTTAATGAGACATAAATCAGAATCTTTTGAATAGTTTAAAGAGTTCCAGAATGAAGTACAAAATCAACTTGGCAAAAGTATTAAAGCTCTACGATAAGATCGTGGAGGTGGATACTTAAGATAAGAATTCAGTGATCATCCGAGAGATTGTGGAATTGTTTCACAACTCACTCCTCATGAATCGAACTTTATTAGATATGGTTCGATCAATGATGAGTCATTCAGATCTTCTATTATCCTTCTAGGGATACGCTCTAGAAACGTTTGCGTTTACACTAAATAGGGTTCCATCAAAATCAGTTACAAGGACACCACATGAGATGTGGACTGGAAATGTACCTGATTTGTCTTTCATGAAGATTTGGGGTTGTGAGGCTTATATTAAACGATTAATCTCTGATAAGCTCACACCCAAATCCGATAAGTGCTACTTTGTTGGTTATCTTAACGAGACCAAGGCATGTTACTTTTACAACCGGTCCGAGAACAAATTGTTTGTTGCTCGGAACTATGTTTGCTTGAGAAAGACTTTCTTTCCAGGAAGAACAGTGGGAGTAAAGTACAACTCGAAGAAATTCGAAGAATCACAGGAGACTGCTCAACCTGATGAGGAAGAGCAGTAGTTGGATCTACAAAGAGTTGTATAACCTACACCTGTGGTGCCTGAAGTTTGCAAAGGATCTGGTGAATGTATATTCGATATACATTCAAATGGCGAGTTTCTGAAGAAGTGTTGATCGACACAAAGGTGTATCGATCGACACAGATCGTGAACCAAAATACTGATTTTGATTTATGACTTAATTAACTACTGTTTAAACCTTGGTTAATTAGGTCATGGTAAAATTCTATATATATGAGATATGTGCACGACTTTTACACAAACCTGAAGCTCGCAGATCCGAAAGGATCCGTCACGAACCCGAGAAATGTGAATTTCTCGTGACCGATTGCCATGATCTGTTGATCATTGAAAGTGACGGGCCTACGAATTTTGAAGAAGCAATGATGGGCCCTGACTCCGAAAATGGCTGAAAGCCGCTGGATCCGAAATGGGATCCATGTCACAGAACCAAGTATGACTTGGGTTGATTTACCCGATGGTGTAAAAGCCATTGAGAGTAAATGGATTTTAAAGAAGAAAATTTGACGTGGATGGTAATATTCAGATATACAAAGCTAGGTTGGTGGCAAAAGGTTTCAAGTAAATTCATGGTATTGACTATGAAGAAACCTATTCCCCAGTCACTATGCTTGAGTCCATTTGGATTCTCCTAGCAACTGCCGCTCATTATGATTATGAGGACGAGAAGATGGATGTGAAAACAGTTTTCCATAATGGAATTCTAGAAGAGGATGTGTACATGACACAACCTGAAGTTTTCATTGATTCAAAAGCTGCTGGGAAGGTATGCAAGCTTCATCAATCCATTTATGTATTGAGGCAAGCATCTTGGAGTTGGAATCTTCGTTTTGATGAAGCGGTCAAAAGGTTTGATTTCATCAGAAACGAAGGGGAATTGTGTGTTTACAAGAAGATTAGTGGGAGCGTAATTGCATTTCTTGTACTTTATGTAGATGACATACTCCTTCTCGGAAATGACGTTCCATTGATTCAGTCTTTTAAGATTTGGCTGGGAGGTTGTTCTTAATGAAGCCGCATACATTCTTGGAATAAGAATCTATAGAGATAGATTGGACAAGCTAAATTGGATTGTGTCAAGTACTTATATTGATAAGGTCTTACACATGTTCAGTGCGCATGATTCCAAGAAGAGCTTCATACCAATGTCTCATGGCATCACTCTTAGCAAAATGCAGTGTCCTTCGTGACATGCTGAGCGAGAGTGCATGAGAATCAGACTAATGCTATAGGCACTAAAATTCCTAAGATGTGATATTGGTCTTAGTGGGAGTTGTTTTAGTTATGATATTAAATAACAGTCCCAAAGTAATTTATGACATTTTATAGGTCATCAAGTATGTGATTTGATCATGAAACCCTATAAATGATAAATGACATAAATTATGTTGGTCCCTGGTCAAGGTTGTTAAAGTGGGATACTAACAACCGCATGAGACTAGTATGTGAGGTGATTGATGACTAAATTTCATGAAATCATTTATAAGAGTATTAAAGTCAATCACATAGATATGTGTTAGAGAACACAGGATCAGACATGACCCGCTAATGAGAACTCTACAAGATAGTTATATAAGTGTCATGAGAGTTTTCATTACGACTATAGAGTATAGTCCTTAGACCTAAGTTCATCATGTTTTCTTACATATGAATTGGTCCGTTTTAACTTTGTCAAACGTCAGCCGTAACATGTGACTATAAAGGCATTGATTGGGCGTATCATGAAGTGTGTGAAGGAACAGGGATGTAACAAGATGGGATTTTTCCCTCCTATATAACAGGAGATAAATATCTCAGGGCCCATCGAAGATTTGATACTGAGAAATGTGTGGCCACATTCAAACGAGGTGATTATCAGTCGTTTGTCTTGTCAGTATAAATCAGAGTTCGATGAATATGATCTTGGCTTAATAAGGATGACACAGATCTTGCCTTATGCCAAATCGAGATATAGAGACGAATGGATTATTGGAATAGATGATTCCAGTACAAGTGGGAGATTGTTGGGAATGTCCTGAAATCACACTGGTAATCACTCTTGAGATAGTTGTGTTGTCGAGATTAGACATTCATATAATACTAGGTAATCATAATGTTTTGCTAGAAGCCACTTGTGATCCGTGAGTTATGAACTCATTGCTAGTATTATATGATCCTACAGGGTCACACACCTAAGCAAACTGGATGTACTTCATGTGGGAATGATCATAAATGTAATGATCAATTAATTTGTATTTGATACACATCTATATACGTGTTTTGAGAGTGTGTCGATTGTCACATACCCGTGTCGATCGACACAAGAGTTGATCGGTTAATGACTTAATTAGGTTTTACTCGTGCTTATATATACGATATATGAGACATGAGTTCGTGGGCCGTCAGTTGTAACAAAGAACCTAAAACTCAGAAACAAACATGTGAATCCCGAGGAGATCCGATCTCCCGGCACTAGCATCCCGGCGGATTCCAGTTTGTGTGCGTGTGGATACCAGTAGAGGCGCAGCACTTGAGGCGCTATAGATCTCGAATACTTATTCATCTTTCACTGCATAATTTCCAGGTTTCTTCGAGATCTGATGTAGATTCAATGATATAAACATGAACCCTAGATCCTAGGCTTGGAATTTATACTTAGGGTTGCCTAATCTGATTAGGAACTGCAAGAAATTCCTTCACACTGAACCAAGCAGGCGACACCCATACCTCTAACATCGTTATCCGCCGAACCAATGCGAAACCAAGCAGAAGCAAGCATGAACAGTGAGATCAAATTGTTGAAGTCACAACTAAATCACATGACCTCAACAGTTCACAAGCAAACCATCTCGGCTCCCGAAATCGACCGAGTCCTCAAGGAAACACATAACACACCATTCACAAGTAAGATAACAGGCACACCGATCAGACGCACATAAATGATCAAATTGCCAACCTACGAAGGAAGCTCAGACACCTGATAATACCTAACGGCTTTCATCGTTGCAATGGGACTAGCCCAATACTCTCACGAGGAACTCTATGCCAGTTTCAATGAGCTCTTCGTTGAAAAATTAAGCGGTTCTGCTCTCAATTGGTTCTCACGCCTCAAGGCCCACTCCAACGAGAACTATCACCAGATATCAACCATTTTCCTCAAGCATTATTCCATGTTCATCCAAGAAGGAGTCTCAAGCGCGAACCTCTAAGGTAGTGAGTCAGGGACCGAAGGAATCCCTTAGATCATACATCGATCGGTCCAAGGTCATTGTCTCCAAAATTCCAGTGACCAATAATGAAGGGCTCCCAACACTACAAAGTGAACTCTGGTAAGAGTCACCCTTCTGTGACCAATTGGCCATAAACAAATCGCAAATTCTTGAAGCTGCTCTTCATCGAACAACCATCTTTGTAGAAATTGGAGAGGAAAAATAACTGCTCGCTAAAAATTTCACCTTGGTAAAAAAGGGGGAAAGAACCAGCATCGGAGTGTCCCGACGAAAAAGGCAAGAAATTGACAACATGTTACGTCGGCGAAAAACAAAAAATCGGCGAACGAATCAACAGCAAGTGTGCAGTGAGTCCAACAATCAACAACATCGAGCCTGGAACAAGTATGTCCAAATTGGTGATCATGAAAAGTCCTGTTACATATTTCATCAGCGATTCGGACACGACACCGCTGAGTGTCGATACCTAAAAAGTCTTATGCTCGGTGAATACCAGAAAGGAATAACAAACATAACAAATCGAAACGTGCAAACGACGCCCCATGGGAGCCAAGAAACGCAACGCCAACCCAAGATCGAGGGGGAACGATTCAAACTCATTCAAGAGGAGAAAGCAAAGCAAGACAACCAGCAATAAAAGTAGCAGGACGAGGCCGACATGGAGCCGCCCAAATGAGCTTCCGATGATAACAAGGAAGGAACCCCCTGCCAAGGAGACGCATCAACATCATCATGGGAGGACTTACAACCTGCAATGACTCAGTACGTTCAGTAACGTCATATGGCCATAAAGCGGACATACATCAACAATGGAATAGGAATATTTCTGAGGATCTAAAAGCCGATAACGAAATCGATTTCATTGCAGAACACAAAGAAGGGATCGACCAGCCGCACAATGATCCGCTCGTTGTCAAGCTCCATATATGAGATTTTGAAGTAACCAAAGTCCTGATCAACCCTGGAAGCTCGGTCGACCTCATCTTCGAAGAAACCTTAAAAATGATGAAGTTACGAGACTACAAAATGAAGCGATTGGAAACCCCTCATCACTTGCTTTGTTGGTGACACGACCACGACAATCACAACGATCAAACTATGATTGTACATCGGAAGGGTAACCAAAGTCATCAAATTCGTCGTCATCGATCGACCTTCGATCTACAATGTGATCTTAGAAACCCCCTGAATCCACGCGATGAAAGAAATACCCTCGACTTACCACCAGTGCATAAAATTCTCGACCTCAGGAGGAATCTTTACGCTCCGAGGAAGTCAAAGAAATCAGGAAAATGCTTCACAGTAGAACAAAAAAATTTGACATGCATCATGTCGCATAACCGACCAAGCACCAAAGCAAGCGGATAAGACTCACCCCTCGGCAGAGGAACCACTCTACGAGCTCCGACTATGACGCTAAAATCAAGAACATAAGCGAGCTCTAGATCCTACCACAAAAGAACAAGGGCTCCAAAGCTTTATATATATATATATATATATATATATATATATATATATAAGTAAGCGAGTCCTGACTCCAAAACTTGTAAAGAAAGAACTACGATCGGCTTGATATCTCGCCGAAGTGTACCTAGAGAACCTTTACAAGCTGCAACCACATTTATATTTTAAGTCTTAAGTCTCTTTTTTCAGAAATAATTGTACTTCTCGATACCTAACAATCAACATTCTGGCTAAATGATCAATCAAACAAAAACGTGTCTCATACACAGTGACATCACAAATCACACCGTCTTAATCTAGGGTCAGACCCACACAAGTACTTAAATAAGTTTTGTAAGCCAAACCGCCTTCACATAACTAAATTTAAGGGCTTCACAGGATTAGCTGAGCACATACCCGCACCTAGAAAGTTAACAAATGACAGGATAAGCCGAGTCCGAACTCGCACCTACAAACATTTGTAAAATACAAGCATGGTTTTGACTCAAGAAAATAAAAAAACAAGACAAGCTGAGCACATATTCGCGCCTAAAATTTGATCTCGCCAAAAGCCGAGAATCACCTCGCGCATCCCTTTAACTCATTTCTTCAAAGGAAGGAATAAACCCTCATATGTATTCGCCTCCAAAAAGACGAGCACCACATAAACCATAACAAAAACGAAATAAAAGCAAATAGAGCAAGAACTCGAATCTCATTAATTCATTTGAGAAAGGAGGGAACAAGCGCCTCAAAAACAATGAGTGCAAGTCAAATAAGACAAAAGTAAAAAAAATATCTTCTTTATTTATTTTCTTCGTCAAATTACAAAGAAATGTACAACAAAAAAAATTAGAGAAAAATATAATTTCTAAAATGACGATTTCGTCCGGATCGAAGCTCGCGTATCGAGCTCGATTTCATCCGACAAAGACCCAACTCCTTTTTTGAAAGACGACTTCGTTGTTTGTTCCCTGCAAAGCCATCCTCAGAAAAGGGGCACAAATGGGAACATTGATGAAGCCAAACCAGGGTGCATCTGCTTAGGGTAAAAAAAACCCGGAAGAATCAACCTCATCACACCAAAAAGGTCAGCTGGTCTCCAAAACCGGACCCAATGCTTCCCCCAAAAATTCTGATGTCAAGCGGACTTCTCTAAAGGAATAACTTCTCTTATGCTAAAGAAGAAAGGTCAGTCTGACGCACCATCTGCCGCCCTGCGAACAAAAAAAAACTTCGAACGAGCTACAAACACCGAAACGAAAAACTAAGTACTTACGCAGAAGCCGACCAGTCCAGGAGGGAGCAGCCCCATATGCATTACTGAAACCAATAGCGCATCAGATTTATCTTAACGATAGATCTATGCGTCACCCTTTGGAAAGGCGACAAACAAAGGCAGTCATGGAATATTTTCATATATCGAAAAGCTCCTATTTCGTAGGAAAAATACGAGCTCGTCCAAGCACGACGATGACGGACCCCAAAACTCGGGGGGGGGGGGGGACCGGGGACGACAAAGACCTGAACAAATGAAAAACGGGAAACTCGTCGGCATAATGGCTTTGCTGCCACGATCCACTGTGACTCAGCCCTCCGTCGACAAAACTCAAACCCATTTGAGAAGAGCAAGGCACAAAGGAGAAAGAACTCTCGAAAAGAAGAGAAAGAATGAAGAAGAGAAGTGAATTATGAAAAAATTGAATGAGAAAAAGCAGTACTTATAGCCAGGGAAGACAACAGTTACCAAGACCGCATTTAATACAACACATCGGTTACCAACACAATCCTTAAATGAAAAACGGCCGTTCACTCCCCAAAAAACACACAAACTAGTTATTATGGGTGAATAATGATGAGAGGACCGAATCATGGGAATGAAAAGGCGCGGCGGTCGAAACACTTTGTCCACGCAGATTCTTCGAGATGATCTCAGATCGACAACGAAATCGCGGCGACACGCAATAAACGAGCTCCGAACATCCGTTGACTCAACGATCAACAAAAAAGAGAGAAGGAGAATGGGAAATCCGAGCAAAGTAAATTTCAAAAAGTACTACATTCGGGCCAAGCCCCAATATCAAAGAAACATAAGGGGGGGGGGGGATTGTTCGTACAACATGTTACAACATGGAGGGTCACTCTAGAAGGTCGGAAATATGAGTGTTAGTCACACCTTCAATAGCTACAGACGCCATGCTTGTCTCCTCTCTACCCTCCCCCGTACCTTCAAGGTCGGAATCACCACATGTTAGCTCAAGGAGTGTCGACATGCAAATATCTTCAGGAATAAGGTCGGTAGACCTCAACGCGTCGAGCTCTTGCCTCAGGCGAGGTTAATCTTCTTTGAACCTGGCGATCTTGGTCAGAGGAACCGGGATACCTCCCCTTATGAGCAGCTGATAGGAACTGAGGATAGCAACCACCTGGTTCAGCTCCAAAATCTTAGCAGTAAAAGGCTCGCCCTCTCCCGTCTCCACCTTAAGCTTTTCAAGGCGGTCTGATGCTTTCTTATGCAACGCTTCCCGTTCGAAACGGTAGGGGTTCCTCAAAAGAAATGAATATCGCCAGGGGCCTAATAGCCAGCATATTCCTCCGCAAGGAAAGCAGTTTCTTGATCAGCGACCTCCCGGTCTCGATCAACCTCATGGCCGCGACTAATCTCCTGGTATTGCTCGATCCCCTGATCGCAATTAACCTCCATCTCCCCAATCTCTAATTCTATGACCATAACCTCCTTGCTTTCGCCACCCTCGAAATTCTCTAGTTCAGCTCGACAAAAGTCTGCTCAGCAGCAGTCGAATTCTCCTCAAGATCGATTACTGGAGGATTCTCAGTAACCGAATAAAGTATCTTCACGGTATAGTCATGAACATCCACATCTGTGCGACCCATATGATCGCTAGACACTCTACATATTTTTATAGAAGAATGAGAAGTTGACGACTCAGTAACAGTAGAGGGCGAGATGCTGTCAGAAAAACAAGAAAATAAATAAAATCTGCTCTTTTTGTCAAAAAGGGGGAGGAGAGAATGTATGAATGGATATAAAGAACATAAATATACCTGAATCAATCTTCGCAGAACAATCTATGATCCTCTTCGCAAAACACACCTTGGACGCCACGTCGTGAGCTTGAGGCCAATTGAATGCGGTGTGGGCTCTGAGTTTCTTCAGATTACTAGAAAAATTTGCGGACCAACTACCTGAGAGCGAGTGATATGCAAATCAAAAAAGAAAATATAAGAAAATGAATAGGAACAAACAACCATATATAAGAAAAGAAAGCTATCAGGGGTGTGATTCCATTCAAATCTAAAAACCATACCCGTGTCAAACGTCAGTGCACTATTAAACCCGTGCAAAAAAGTAGTTATCTTGCCAAGCAGTAGTCTTGCACGGGACATCGGATACAACCTTCAGACGACGCTTGGGCCTCATCGTAAAAAAGAAAGACTCTGACGTTCCCCGATTAATAAAAATAGAGGTCATCTCCTCGAAGAAATGAACATACACGTAAATACCGCAATCATCTCATAGGATCAGGACTCCAAGCTTGTTGTGAATGGCTGTCGGGCAGAGTTGAGCAATGGCCACCTTCTTTGCCTCACAATACTCAATCATGAGCCTTGGTAGAGGGAACAACATATGGCACTCCGAGAACCAACAATCATACAAACAGACCCAGTTAGGAGGAGCATCGCATGGTCGCTCTTTTGAGGTCGGAAAGCGTAGATCAAGACCTGGAACACAAGTGTATGTATAATATCATCCATGGAAGTTTGTGTACCGATACACGGACAAATTTCTTAAGGAATGATGACCACCTTCCCCGACGTCGTCTTTTCTTCCTCCACCGTCTCTCTCTTCTTCCCTTTCTTCATTCCTCTCGAAGCATCCATTTGAGGGTGATTATGCATCGAGCGACCTTCCGCGCCAATTGAATAACGGGCTCGCCACCGTCATCATGATGACCTCGCTCGTCATCACCGCCTTCCCGGATTCTGACCGACTTCGCCCTCTCGATCTCCTCCGACGGGAGAATCTAAATTCTCTTTCGCATGAGGTTGAGAAGAAGAAGAGGCATCAACAAACAGCTGGTAATCGAGAGATCTTTTCACCACTTGAGCACCACGAAATGGACGACGTTTCCACCCGGCTTAAAATTTAAAGAAATCATCATCCCTTTCAATTGACCTAGACTGAACGGGGCTTTCACCCGATGACTCGGAAGAATCGAGATCATCGTTACTGGAAGACGAATTATAACTATAATCTACCCTAATGCTGACGAATCTAAGGCAAGCGTAAAAATACGATGGTTCGGCAAAGCATATACAAGCGAAAATTAAAGAAAGAGAACAAATACCTGACCAAAACGACGGAAAATGAAGAGACAAAGACACAAAAGGGGTTTTTTGTAAAACAAAGAAAACTCGAAAAGTTGCACCGTCTGTGACTCACGTCTCTTAAATTTTCAAGCCGCGAAAGAAACCCAACGGTCCAATCGGCGCCGAGCAAAGCCAGATGAGCCGACCATATTTCTGCCTAATTTAAGAATTCATAATTCATCGACTCTGACCCATGCCGAAGACCGACGAACTGGGGAGGTAATTTTTGGATATGGATTTAGCCCTCCATCCATAAGCCGATTGAAATCTGCCACCTCATCAAAATATTTTGACCCAAAGACTAAAATCCCGCGAAGAAGTCAACAAACCAACGGAAAGTGTGACCATTTTTCACTATAAATAGATACTTTACTGTTCATTTCAATTCATCTGGTAACTTGCGAGAGCTCCGAGCTACACTTATAAAGTGACGAGTCCAATCAATTTTTAGAGAGTTCGTCCATCGACGATCTCCCACATCGTAATCATGTTCAATGGCGGACCCATGTAGAGGAATAGGGTGTCATGTGACACCCCTAAAATCAGTATAAACTTTTTAATTGCACCAAAAACATCAATAATTCGACAGCAAAGTTAGTAAAATGTGGTAGTTGAACCCTCATAATCCACGTTCGATTCTGTATCATGACACCCATTTCAATGTTTTTTAAATAAAGTTAGTATATTGACACCTGTAAAATTCACCCCTGGGTCCGCCACTGATCATGTTCATTGTTTGGCTCCAGTCTAATTATTAAAATATAATTATTAACACATAAAGTTTTTGACTCCAGTTTAAATCTTTCTTTTCTTGTTGATTTAGACCCTTAACCATGACTTTTTGGGATTTGAGAAATCCCATAGAGTTAGGACTCAACGATGAATCTGACTAAGACCACATTTTTCGAGTCCAAATTTATGTGAATTATACCTCACTTTATTCCAGACCTGAAAGGCTATATATTGATTATTTTGACCATTGTATATTTCATGTGTACGTAAAAAAGAATTATATGCATGCATGGGTAATTTGCAAACTAATCTTATCCAATTTTAAGATTTTGATTTCGTTCCAAAATTTTTAATTGTTTGCACTGATCATTTTTTATTGCTAGTTATCATTGGGTCGTTGGGGTAAATATAACTTTCTTTAAATTGGTATACTATCACATCGAGGAAACTAAATATAATCTTTATCAAGTAATGAATCGAGTTTATATAATGGTATGTGTCGACTTCATATCTGGAAACTTTTTTTGTATCCCAAAAGCAATGAACTAATATTTGTACCTCAAAATGAATTGTAATCATATATAGTGTGCTTTGAAAACAAGGATTGTTTATATTGAGATCGATGTGCCGCATTACAAATACGGATGACGAATGGGGAAATAGATACTAAGGATAGTTAAATACTGCGTCAAAGAACATATCATACAAGCATCGAATCTTCCTCTTCATCCTGATACGTTATGATTGTTCTGCTGGTGTTTGGAATGGGCAAGAAGACATTTATTGGGATTCAACCAAGATACTCTCCTTATTTGCATTTACTCATTATGATTTTGTACATAACTCTTGCCACCATATTAGACAAGTAGGTTAAAAAGTCTTCTTGTATATATGTTCATGTACGAGACATTAGAAAGATATACAGAAAACATTTCTTCACAGCCTCCTTTCTATTGTATCATGGTATCAGAGCCACTATTCTGAATTTTTTTTCTTTGGGTACGTTCTTCCGACAATGACAGATCCTAGTACGACTCAAACTACCAGGCAAACTATCTCGCCATACGATCTACACTCTGCTGATAATT
The DNA here is from genome assembly GCA_030180135.1 of Orychophragmus violaceus. Lineage (NCBI taxonomy): Eukaryota > Viridiplantae > Streptophyta > Magnoliopsida > Brassicales > Brassicaceae > Orychophragmus > Orychophragmus violaceus. Next base: position 20,840,546 of record CM058229.1, read on the forward strand.
CTGGTGCGATAATTTCGCATCCCCTTCTAAAGGGCAACAACTATGATGACTGGGCATGTAGTTTCAAAACTGCGCTCACCTCTCGCAAGAAATTTGGATTTCTTGATGGATCTATCCCGAAGCCGCCGGCGACATCTCCTGATTTTGAAGACTGGCCGACTGTGAATGCTCTAATCGTGTCATGGATCAAGATGACGATCCATGAAGATATCCGCTCGTCCATCTCTCATCGAGAGAATGCTCGAGATCTATGGGAACATATTCGGAAGCGATACTCTGTTAGCAGTGGACCCAAAACACAGCAAATCAAACCCGACTTGGCGAATTGCAAACAAGATGGGACCACTGTCGAGGCATATTACGGGAAGCTTACCAAAATTTGGGACACTGTCTCGAACTATCGTCCCTTGCGCCTCTGTACTTGTGGAAGATGTACATGTAACTTGAATGAGATTCAAGAGAAAGATAGAGAGGAAGACATGGTTCAACAATTTCTTTATGGTCTCGATACGAAATTCGGTACGGTGTGGTCTAATCTGTTGTCTCGCGTCCCTATTCTGACTCTGGAAGAAACCTATAATATTGTTCGTCAAGAGTAGGACAATCAGCGTAACAGTCGCACTCAAGACGATCGATTCGAAGTTAAGGCATTCTCGGTTCAGACCCGTTCTGATATTCGCCAGAAATCACGCAACAACAGTGGTGTTTGTCGCCATTGTCAGAGATTGGGTCACACACCGGAGAACTGTTTCGCTTACCATGGCTATCCTGATTGGTGGGGTGAACGACCTAAGACCACACTACCTACAGCTCGTGGTCGAGGACGAGGAGGCTCCGGAAACAGGGGAGCTTCTACACGGTTCAACGGTGGTCGTGGATCACACATTTTTGCTAATGTTGTCCAGGCCGATCACTCACAAGGAGTTGTTCAAGTTAACCGATTGTTCACTGATAATGACATAGATGCAGTCACTGGTTTGTCCGACGAGCAGTGGCACGCAGTGAAGAATCTTCTCAACGCAAAGAAGAATGCTGGATTCTCGACAAATACAACCTCTTCGTGTGAGAAACTTTCTGGTAAGTTATCTTCTATCTCTCCACCTTGTTGGATTTTGGATACAGGTCCTACGCACCATATGACAGGAAAATTTGAAGCTTTGACGGTTATCAGGAACATTGCCCCTGTTATGATAATATTGGCTGATGGTCGGCAGAGGGTTTCTGTACATGAGGGGTCTGTTTCTCTCGGTTCTAGTTTGGTAATGAAATCAGTGTTTTATATTGATGGGATGAAGTCAGATTTGATATCAGTGGGTCAGTTAATGGATGAAAATGGTTGTATTGCTCAACTCGCTAATATTTTCCTTCTTCTTCAGGATCGTATTACGAGGACGGTGATTGGAGTTGGTAAACGAGAGAATGGGGAGTTTCACTTTCAAAGTATGGAATCAGTTTCTTCTGTAGCTGCGAAGGTGATGGACTCTGCTGAGCTGTGGCACCGAAGAATGGGACATCCCTCTCTAAAGGCGTTGCAATCTATTTCTGGTTTTGATATTGCAAGTTCTAGTGATTTTTTAATAAGGCGTGTGATACATGTCTCCACGCGAAGCAAACTCGTCAAAGTTTTCCTATTAGTGAGAATAAAACTACAACAATTTTTGAGATGATACATTGCGATATTTGGGGTCCATATCGAACCCCATCTTTCTCTGGTGCTCGTTATTTTCTAACGATTGTTGACGATTTCTCTCGTGGTGTTTGAGTCTATCTGATGAATGAGAAACGAGAGACGTCCACTCATCTTCAAAGTTTTATTGCGGTTGTAGAGAGACAATTTCAGACTATGGTAAAAACAGTTAGAAGCGATAATGGCAGTGAGTTCTTGTGCATGAAAGAATATTTCTCTAAACGAGGTATACGCGATGAGACGTCTTGTGTAGCCACACCTCAACAAAACGGCAGAGTTGAAAGGAAACACAGACACATCTTGAATGTGGCACGTGCTTTACGGTTTCAATCACATCTTCCTATGGAGTTTTGGGGAGAGTGTATACTCACTGCGACATACTTGATAAACAGAACACCAAGTGCAGTTTTGCGTGGTATTACTCCGTACGAGAAGCTATACAATAAACCACCTTCGTATGCACACTTGAGGATTTTTGGATCATTATGTCATGCTCATAATCAACATACGAAAGGTGACAAGTTTGCTCCTCGTACTCGTCGATGTGTCTTTGTGGGATATCCTCATGCTCAAAAGTGTTGGAGACTATTTGACTTGCACAAACGAGATTTCTTCGTCTCTCGCGATATCATCTTCACGGAAGCAGTCTTTCCATTCCGTGATTATTGTCTCGCTGCTTCTTCCTCCACAATGCATGATTCACCTACCTACCAATTGTGCGACCCAGATGATGAACCTGGTTCTATAATGATTCCACCGGATGATCCTCCGAATGATATACCAGAAGCTGAACCAATCGATCCTCCGCCACCGACTCCTGAACCTGCTCACGCTCAAGAACAGGTTCAGACTCCCATTGTCGAAACTGCTCCCGATCAGCCATCAGTTGCTGTACTTGATCAACCATCAGACGCTTTACCAGAAACTGAACCTGCGCTTGAGGCATTAGGTCAAGTCACCGCCGCAAGACAAAGTCAGTTAAGCTCAATAACTTTTTGTTTAATACAGTTACTAGCTCTCAGCCATCTACCTCTGTTTCTGTTTATCCTGTTGATGAGTACATTGACTCACATCGGTTCAGCCAGTCTCATAAAGCGTACATGGTAGCAATCACTTCTGCTGTTGAGCCGCGCACTTATAAACAGGCGGCCAAACACGATGATTGGCGCAAGGCAATGAGGCAGGAGATTGATGCTCTTGAGAAAAACAAGACATGGTCTCTTACTACTCTACCACAAGGAATTATTACTATAAGAAGCAAGTGGGTTTACAGGCTGAAATATAAATCTGATGGAACGCTAGAACGATATAAGGCGAGATTAGTTGTTATGGGAAATCAACAAAAAGAAGGGGTTGACTATGGAGAAACATTTGCTCCAGTGGTGAAGATGGACACGGTTCGCTTGTTGCTTGTTGTAGCTGCTGCAAAAGGTTATGAACTTCATCAAATGGATGTTCATAATGCCTTCCTACATGGAGATCTCAAGGAAGAGGTATACATGAAACTTCCTCCGGGATACGAATCATCGAACTCACAAACGGTATGTCGTTTGCACAAATATCTCTACGGCCTTAAGAAAGCGCCTCGATTGTTGGTTTTCCAAGTTATCTACTGCTCTACTATCCTATGTTTTCTCTCAGCGTTGTCTCGATTATTCTCTTTTCACGTACAACAAGAATGGAGTTGTTTTACAAATTATGGTGTACGTAAATGATTTGGTTATCGCAGGAAACAATGGCCCTGCAATCCAACGTTTTAAAGATTATCTATCCACTTGTTTCTACATGAAGGACTTGGGTTTTTTGAAGTTCTTCATGGGTATCGAAGTTGCGCAAAACTCAACATGGATTTATCTATCACAAAGGAAATATGCTCTAGACATCATTTTAGAGACATGTCTGTTGGATCTAAACCAGTATCCTTTCCTCTCGAGCAGCATCACCGTCTGGCCCTCTCAACATCTGCTCTACTTCCTGATCCAGAGCCTTATCGTCGGCTGGTGGGAAGGTTGATTTACTTAGCTGTAACACGACCTGATTTGTCGTATGTGGTCCACACTTTGTCACAGTTCATGAACAAACCTCATCATGATCATTGGTTGGCTGCGCAACGTGTGGTTCGCTATCTAAAATTCAGTCCTGGACAAGGTATACTATTAAGTGTGCGAGTGATCTTCGACTCACTGGATGGTGTGACTCGGTCTGGGCTTCTTTCCCACTCACTCGGCACTCTCTAACAGGCTACATCGTCCAACTCGGGAGTTCCCCGATCACTTGGAAAACTCGGAAGCAACCTACAGTTAGTCGCTCGTCCGCAGAAGCCGAATATAGGGCTATGGCTTTCCTCACTCAGGAACTTATATGGTTGAAACGCGTGCTCATAGCTCTTGGAGTACCTCATCCCGATCCCATGACAATGTACTCCGACAGCAAGTTCGCTCTTCATCTCAGCGCTAATCCTGTTTTTCACGAACAGACGAAACACATCGAAGTTGACTGCCACTTCGTTCGTGATGAGCTAGTTAACGGGACAATGGTCGCCCGGTATATCTACACAAAAGATCAATTAGCGGACATACTCACAAAGTCTCTTGGCCGCAAGGAATTCTCAGACTCTCTGATCAAGTTAGGCGTGTTTGATCTCCACACTCCAACTTGAAGGGAGAGGGGGGAGAGGAGGGGTATTGGGATTCAACCAAGATACTCTCCTTATTTGCATTTACTCATTATGATTTTGTACGTAACTCTTGCCACCATATTAGGCAAGTAGGTTAACAAGTATTCTTGTATATATGTTCATGTACGAGACAATAGAAAGATATACAGAAAACATTTCTTCACAGCCTTCTTTCTATTGTATCAACATTGTTGCACTGAGGATATGCTTATATAAATGCATGTTGATATGATCAGCTTTTTAATGTTTGGCTCTTGTTGTCGTTCATGTGATTTTGTCTTGAATATGTTCTTAAATAGTTATATTCCTACGTGGAATTATCATATTTCATAACATAATTCAGATTTATGGCATGTGCATTCGTGTCCTATATTCTCTAGTGAAGCTAGTGAACGTCACCTAGCGTGATATAGTGGAAGAGTTTGCAAAGGAAGAAATCAACAATGAATTTAGTGGTTTTGCCGAAGGAAGTTGGTCATTAGTAATTTATTTTCCACTTGATATTGTATCTATAACAGCATAATTAATTAAGTGATGGGTGATATCTAGCGGTAGATAAAAAATGGATATGTGGCATAAATTCACCTCAGAAAAATGTAGTTGATTACTTAGAAGAATCTAGTGATGCTTGCATATTTGGTATCATTTATGATCACTCATTCTCTGCAACCAATTGTATGTCAATAATACAGCTCATCAAAAGCCTTTATGGGCAAAGCATGTTTCATACTATATTTTGATACATAAACACACACACACCACATATATAAAAGGGTATTATTTACAGGTTTCCAACTAATTTACCATAGCTAATACAGCTTTTAATCATTATCTAAAACCAGACAAATATTATTTCCAGACCCTCTCCCCTTTTCTCCTTAGCTTTAACACAAGAGAGTAAAATGAGGTGTATATAGCCGCTTAAACAAATACTATTAATCACATTTTGTCTTGGCCTTGACTGTTGGGAAAAATGGTGTAAATATTACCTGACCGAATCCGATTAAAAAATCTGAGGTTGGTCCGATCCAGTTCTATAAAATTACCTAAATAAGAGTGTAAGTTTAAATATTTTGGGTATCCAAACCGAAACCCAAACAAGTAACGTGAAGTTTTACTTAAATTTAGAATATTTTGGATAGTTTGAATAGTTTTTATATTTTCGGATAATATGGATAGTTTGAATACTTTTTGATACTTTAAATAGTTTGGATAGATTTTTTACAAAATTTTTGGATAATTTAAATATTTTTGATTAATTCCAGATCAATTTGAGTTAATTTTTAGTTTTCCACATTTTTTTTAATATCGGGTATTCAAACTCAACCTAATCAGTAAAGAACCAAAACGAATCTAATCTAAAAATTATAAATACCCAAATTTTTATAGTTGTAAACTTAAAAAGCCAGAAAACTGAATCAACCCAAGTGAATATCCAAATGTCATGTCTTACTAAAAATCACGGGGTTAATGTTGAAAATATCTAAGAGATAGATATTCACGGGTGCTTGCTTCAAGTTTGGACAAAAATCATTATAGATGACAAAAAAAAATAGCCGCTGAATATTTTTTGGTGATACAGATTTTTATCTTGTTTTTGGATTAGAGACAATGATAAAAACAATGCTAGAGTTGTCAGAAAACCCCAAATATTCGAATTATTCAGACTAAAAATTCCAAATTTGAAGCTAATATATATATTTAAGCATTTGTTGAATACAATAGCTTTTCTTCCACAACTAATTTTGAATTTTTTTATCTATCACATTTTATTAGAAATTAGAAATATCCAACTTTTTAATAGTGAACTAGCATGATTTGCTCGCACCATGTACGAGCACAACCATTAATAAATAAAAAATTCTTAAAAATCATCAATTTAATTTAGAAATAATAATATTATTACAAAAATTATATCATATTAATTATAATTATATTTAACCTATTAGTAAAATTTTATACTTAACTAATAAAATAAAAATATTATTTAATATAATATATCTATATATCTAAATTTATTTTGTAAACATATTTTCATATTAGTTATAATAAATTATAATTATACATATATACATCAATATATATATATTAATTATCGTTTATATTTATCTAAATTTAAAATTCATATAAATAATACGAATTTATTATGTAAAATCTTATTATCTACAACAAACATATTTATCAATATTTAAATCTTTTATTTCAAAAAATAATTTCATATTTATCATATTGATTTTTAATTTTTTATATGAGCTTGTACTTATCTCTAAAATAAAATATTTTTTAAAACTATTATAATAACTAAGGTTAACAAAGTAAAAAACATAATTTCATTAAGGGTAATCAAGTAATCAACCGTTTTGAGAGTGATTATAAGGTCAAAACCACTTCCCAATTAATATAAAGATTTACTTTAAAAATAAAAAGAAGAAGATAGACATGTTCGTTTTCAATATACTATTTGGTCCCAATATTGAAAAAACCAAGCAACAATAATTAACCAGATAGTATATTAGACATGTTCGTTCTGTTTCTTCTTCCGACTCTGGGTCTCGTCTCTTACTTACAAGAAACAACACACCGATGGTGTTAGCGTGGAACAACCTAGAAATACATGGCCTGTGACTAGACCGTTTATATCGTCGACAAGTTAACTGCCGATAACCGGGTCTACACTGTTTCCAGAAAAACAACAAATGCAGTTTGAAAACATATACACACAATCATATAGAACAGAAAATAAAAATAAAATAGAGAAAGTCATAAAATAACGAAAAAAAATATTTCTTGTCATAAATATACCACAAATGATAATATTTTTTTTATAGTTTGTTTCTTCTTAGAAATATTTTTATTCTTTGTGTTACAGTATATCCCAAAAATTTTCTTTAAATATATATACTTGAAAAAATAGATGTTACAGTTGATAAACTCACATATGATGTTTCTAGACGAAATTTTTTTATTAAACGAGTTGGTGATAGGCTTACTAAAGGCTGGAGATATTTCTTTGAGGCACATAAACTAAAAATATGAACTTTTGATTTTTGAATATCGTGGAGATTCTGATTTTCATATGGTACAGGCCTTCGGACCAAATTGCTATGACATCAAATATGAAAATGTTACAATGGAGACTGGAGAAGCAAGCACGAGTAAGTGTTTTCGATTATTTTCGAGACAATTTGTTCTGTTTTTTCTAATTTTTAGACTAATATATACTTGTTTTCTGAAGGATCGAGGAGAAGAAGTTCGTGACTTTAACCGTCACGAGCGACATCATCAAACGAAACAGAATTGTAAGTTGTTTCTTTGTATTTCGATTTTCATTTTTTTACATGATCAAAATTATGATTTTGTGGTATCTTCCTAAGTCCTTTGTGGATGCAAACGATTTAAAGATAGTTGCAAACAAGATCATATCTATTAGTTAAAAAAATCCAAAAAGAAAAATTATCTCTAAGAAACCCTAATATCATAGTACTATATATTTCGATATCGTCTTCTCATGAGTTTCATTCCTATCTCGGGTTGCTAATGGAAGCTATATGTATATTTGAGAATTCTTTGGCATCTTTATATTTTTCATATTCTGTACATTTTGATTTTTGTTTACAAAGTTATACTATTTTCATTAACATATCTAAATTAGTTTCAGCTTCTTCCGAACGTTCAATTGATTCTATGGAAATTTTACCTATTGTTTTTCCTTCTCTACAAATTGTTTTCGATGATGATGTCGGTTTGGAATATCAAGAAAGAGAAGATAAAATTTCGGGTATGGATGAAATGCAATCAAGTTAATCTTCAAGCAAGATGTCTTCTATATTCACAAATAACAACTAAATTTGTTTGGGGTAAAAAAAACCTTGAATGGAAACCCCGTACACAAGTTAAATCGCGTTTATGTGGTTTAGCAGTATATGCAGAAGAAATTAGAGAACTATATTACTTACGTCGTCTACTGGATGTAATAAGGGGACCATGTGGCTATTTGGATCTAAGGACGATTAATAATGCTTTTTATGATACATTCTGAGATGCATGATTTTCCCTTCAAACTATTAAAATTCTCTAATTTATGTTTAATTATTTTAATCAGCTATTTATGTGTTTATTTCAAATAATGGTTTTGTTTCTTTTCAATAATAGAGAATTCATGATTCTTGATTTTCATTTTTATTCTAAGTTTCCTTTTTTTTAAATAAAATCACGCTTCAATTACAATTTCTAAAGTTTCAAATATTCGACTACATGTTTTCTTTTAAATTAAGCTAAACAATCATCCAAAAAATAATTCATCTTGTACAAGGTACGGACAAGTCATCTAGTTTGAAAAGTAAGCGAAAAAAGAGTGAAGTCTCTCGCTTCCATGAAAAAAATCCATGGTCCTTGCCTGCTTCCGCCCAGAAATCCATGCTTCTCACTACTGGTTCTAAGCCTCTTCTCCCTCATCCCCTCCCACCAGACCCACCTGACCCAAACCCCTTGTCCATAGCCCTGTTTCCTCCCTTATCTTCTTCTCCTTCCTCTCGTTCTCCTGTTTCTTCTATTGTTGGTGTTGCTTCAGTGCCTCAAGCTTCCTCTGCTTCTCTGCAAGTAACCCTTCCTCCCACTGCCGATGTTATCATGACAGAGGCTGCTCTTACTGCTCAGAAACTTCAAAAAGTTACCATTCATCGATCTAGATCTGGAAATACTGGTCAAGCAAATCTCAAAGTGCTTGAAACTGACACAATTTCTCCCCTGATTACCAACAAAGCTAATAGTGTGAGTATAGCTCACTCTCTGACTACTGTGAATGACCTACCTTCCAACATTCAGCAGCACGATCCCTCTTCAGCTTCTGGTGTCCGACCCAATGACCGTCTTGTTGACCTTCTCCAGGTTCTTCCAAAAGTAAGTCCTGTTATACCAAGTGTAGTGAATCAGAGAGCTACATCTTACTTCTCATTGGAAGCTTATACTTTAGCTGAAAATCTGCATGTAACTAATGACAAATCTTTGGAAAGATTAGCTCATCCAACTATATCTCCTACTGGTAGGCCTAGAATCACTATCCCTGATGAAGTCTTTGAGCAAGGGGCAGAGATCCATAAAGATTTTATAGTTTGCTACTTCAATGGTCGACCACCGCCTTTTGGTCAAATTCAGAACATTTTAAACCATCTTTGGGGTAAAAGTAGGCGTATTGAGATTCATAACAACCCGCTCACAAGATCTATGTTGGTCAGGATTCCCAATGATTTCATAAGGCAGAAAATTCTTGAAAAGGTGTTTGGTACGTGGTTGATTCTATGTTTCACGCTACCAAATGGTCCTCAAATCCGCTATCATCAGGTCCGATTTCCCCCACCATTCAATCATGGGCACACTTCCGAGGTATACCTTTGGATCTGTGATATATCATGGTTTTTACCCATTTTAGACCATGATATAGATGTGTTTTAGTGTCTTTTGTCTTTGTTTAGAGTCTTTTACAGGTTAAATCAGGATTGGAGCTAATTGGAGATATTTGGAGCATTTTGGGACTTTTGGGACGTTTTGGCCGAGAGCTTAACTCACTGTTCGTATAATTGATCATGCGTCGATCGTTGCACTCAAAGCATCGATCGATGCAGTCGCGAGATGGGCCGTACACGTCGGTTTGACAAGTATTGAAGATTTACAAAGAAGCCCAAGATAGTTCCAGTATTTACACAGAAGCCCCATCCGATATTATGCCTATATAATAGAGTTTTTAGAGTTTTTATTATAAGTTTTGACATACGCTTTATAGTTGGCTTTCATAATTAAGAGCAGAGGATTTTTAGAGCTTTTGGGGCTGATCTGAACCTGATTCATCATCTGTATTTGGAGAAGATTTCGAACCCCTTTTACTCTTATTCTTTTATGCAATTTACTTATCATATGATCATGATTTCATTATCTATGTCTGAGTAGATTCCTAGTTAGGCTTAGGGTTTCTCACATAGGATTTCATGACTTGCTAGACTTGTTCAATTTCAGTTAAGGATTCAAACTATATCTGTTCTTCAATTTAATTGTGCTTAAAGCTAGTTCTAACCTGATCAATTAGAATCTAGATCTTAGGTTGCTAAATACGTCACGGAAGTGGGGTTTAGGAATCTGAACTAATTAAATTGGGCAATTAAACTTTGCGCAAACGGAAGTTTGGTTTAGGATAATTGTGAACATATCAAACTTGGACTTATTGCTAGTTTAATCTGTTAGTTCTCGCAAACGGAAGTTTGGTTTGCTGCACTTAGACTTAGAGAATTATCGCAAAGGAATTTGGTTAATTCTATATCTGTGTTTTGAGTTCTAGAACTGTGCTTAATTAGATCCTTGCTGAATGAACTGTCTGCTAGTCTGATTTCCTGAGAATACCCTAGGTTTGACGCTTTTAATTACTTGCTTTCACAACCAATAATCTCTGCTACTGATTTACTTTCTCGCACTACTTTCAATACAATCACATTGCTTATTTCTAGTATTCATTCCCTACAGTTTGATTCTCTTGAGACCAAGTGTCCCTGTGGATTCGATAACCCTATATACTACTTTGACATTGCTGTTCACTTGCAGTTTAGTATAGGGATTAATTCTTGACCTATCAAGTTTTTGGCGCCGTTGCCGGGGACTCTTAGAGTCTTCGATAGGACCGAACTTAGGGTTTTACTAGAAATTTTTCGTTTTTCGTTTTTGTTTTTCGTTTTATTTTATTTTATTTTATTTTTGCTGACTTTTCTCTGTTTCTCTCTGTCGCAGGTACGAATTTCGCCTTGCGTCGATCGTTGCACCCTTTGCATCGATCGTCACTGAGCGATTTGAGATTGAATCGATCGTTGCACTGATAGCATCGATCGTTGCTGGACGATTACAGACAGTTTATGCCAACGCAGAACACTCGAAGTAATCCGAACTCGAGCTTAGTTAATCTCAACCTAGAAGAACTTGGACGTCTAGAGAGGACTATCAGAAGAGAAAAGAGAGAGAGAATGGTTCGAGAACGTCTGATCTTGATACCAGATGCTGAAGGTACCCTGAGGGACCAAGATAACAACCCGTACAATGCTGCTGGGCATCGGATTGATGCTGAAGGGAATGTCATCCCTGACCCCCCTGAACCTGAGCAACAACCGCAAGATCGAGCTCAAGGTAGAGAGATGGTAGTTCATGAGAGGACACTAGCTGATTACAATAGACCTGATGAGTTTCATGCAAACCGAGCAGCTCTAGTGCTTCCTGCCTTCGAGAGGAATGATTTTGAGGTAAAAACTATCTACTACCAACTGATGAGGCAGATTGCTTTTCATGGTCTTCAATCAGAGCAGCCTATGGATCACATTGACAAGTTTGAGGACATAGTCACTGGCATGAAGTATGAAGGAGTATGCCCGGACTATCTGTTCCTTAAGCTGTTTCCGCACAGTCTTGCTGGAGACGCTAGTGCATGGCTGAGACAACTGGCACCTGGTCAGTATACTACTTGGGCAGCCTTAAAGAGTGAGTTCCTGCGCCACTTCTACGATGCTGCGCGCTCAGATCAGTCCAGACAGGACATACTCACTTTTTCCCAAGGAGCTGTGGAGCCTTTGACAACTGCATGGATGAGATTTAAGCAGTATCAGCGTGATTGTCCACACCATGGATTCACAGAAGTACAGTTGATTGGTATTTTCTTCAGAGGAATAGATCTTCCTTATCAGACTGCTCTGGATAATTCCAGTGATGCCAATTTCAGCACCAGAACTCCTACACAAGCTAAACGGTTGATAGAGAACCTGATTGGCAGCAATAGTTGCAAAACAATGGATGAAAGGAGGAAGAAATCTGGTGGAACCGTAGAGAATTCTGATATAGCTAACATAAGATCCAGATTGGACACAGTTTACAATCTTCTGACAAGTAAAAAATCTGTCCACTTTGCCCAAGATGTAGAGGTGATTCAGACTGAGGAGGACACTCAGGAAGAAGATGTGAATTTCATAGGAGGTTCCAGTTTCCAAGGTAATAGATTTAGTAATCAACAGGGGAACAGATTTTCAAATGGAGGACAGAATGGTGGTTTTCAGAAGACCTATGGACAAGGTACTCAGAGAACCTATGGATCTACATCCTATCAGACTCCTCCTGCACCTACAGCCCATGAGAGCAAAATGGAGGCTATGATGGAGCAACTGATGGAAAGTCAAACCAAGCTTTCTGTAGACAACAACAAGAAGCTGGACGCTGTCTATCAGGACCTCAATGGGAAGTTTGAGACATTGAGCACTCACATGAAGCAGTTGGACACTCAGGTGAATCAGATGTCCAGCTCACTGAAAGGAAAAGGAGTTGCAGACACTCATATTAAGGCCTGTTCTGTACTGATTAATGATGGATCTTATCTGGGGGAGAAATTTGAGCTAAGTACAGCTGAGTTGGTGACTGAGGAAGAATTTTCGGATTTCTGTGAAAAACTCTCGGGTGGAAGTTGTGATGATCGCGATGCAACGATCGATACACATCTGGCATCGATCGATGCAGGTCGTGAACAAGCAGAGAATCCGTGGGATGAAAATGAGATTGATGCAGAACTAGCCCGCCTATTCCCTGATACATCTGAAATCACTCCAGAGGATGTTTATGCACGAGCGATTTGGCACTGTCCCAAGGTGTCTGAAGTGATTAAACAAGAGATTGAAGAGCTGAAAAGGCTAGAAAAGAGTGGTGAAGACTTGGAAGAAATTCCATCATCTGATGATCCACCTTATCATCCATGTGTTCAGAAATATTTGAACAAGATGTTGCCATTAGATGAAGAGCTGAGAGAATGGGTGATAGTAGTTCCTCAGCATATTAGTGATGTTCTGTTAACTAAGGTCCCAAAGAAACTGCCTGATCCTGGAGTCTTTGTACTTGATTGTTCTATCTTTGAAGATAGTTTTAGGCGTTCTCTGTGTGACTTAGGAGCTGCTGGGAGCATAATGCCTTACTCTGTGGCAGAGAAGCTGGGTATGTTGGATTTTGCTCCTACTAGGACACGTCTTATCCTAGCTGATCAGTCCATGCGAGTTCCTGAAGGGCTCCTTATTGATATTCCGGTAAGAGTTGGAAACTACTTAGTTCCAACGGACTTCCTTGTGCTGAAATATGCCTGCGATCCGGATGAAGCTTTATTGCTTGGGAGACCATTCTTGGCTACAGCAGGAGCTGTGATTGATGTTAGACAGAGTCTAATAGACCTCCACCTGGGAGATGAGACACTGCGATATGAGATGGAGAAGCTGCGGAAGCCACTGATAGATGGACAGACTTTCAAGATCTTGGAAGCAGATGATGAGCAGCTGAATGAGACTGTGATAATAGATCCTGGAGCGCATTTTACTCCATCTTTTCTTGGACTGAAGCATTCTGCAACAGCCTATTCTCCACCATGGATGAGGAGACTTGAACAGAGACAGAAAAAGTCTCTGTCAGGATCTTCCGGAGCCTGAAAGATCTTGCGCGTCCGGTCAAGCTATTGACCTTAAACAAGCGCTGGGTGGGAGGCAACCCACCATTAGGTATTAGTGTTTTTCTTTTTAATTTTTGGTGTTTTTGTTAGGATTTTACGTTTGTTTTTGTTTCTGGTGCAGTCATGTTTGCAGGTCTCGGATTAAATCGCAGTGCAGCGATCGATGCATTTCTGCATCGATCGTCACAACACGAAAGGAATCGCATTGCAGCGATCGTTGCGGTCCTGAGCAACGATCGACCATACACGAAAGTCGCCAAGTAACGGTCGATGCATCTAATGCACCGATCGATGCTGTGCGACAGAGGTAACCCGACAGACATAAACTCACTTTTTCAATTTTTTTTTATTTTTATTTTCTTTTTACCGATCCTTCGCTGGACACTACTGGGGACAGTGTGTCTTAAGTGTGGGGGAGGTGCTACTGACGTTTATCTTTCTATTTTCTTAAGAGTCAGTCCGTTTTTCAAAAAAATTTTGTTTTATTGAGTCAAAATCGTTTAAGTAAGAAACTATGATTTTCTGAGGAGATTTACAAAACTTGCAGGAACTTAAGTAACCATTGGGATGAAGTTGCAGGATCTATCTATGACTATTAGAAAACCCCATCACAGATCAACCTACTGGGAACACCCATATCACTTCAGGTACCAGAGGATCCTTTACTGACTTCACCCCTAATACTGACTTAGATTTTCTCACCTAAGGGCTTGGTATACTTTATGTCGGATTCCCTGTTAGTTCTGACACAGCCTGTAAACCTGTCCTATTTAGTCCCCTTCTCCCCTTCTATAAAGTAAAAAAAAAAAAAGATAATAAACTGAGGATGAGTTAGTAACTCCGAAGTGGTCATGGGAATGGTAGCAAACACTATTTTCTCTCATGTGATCCATGGAATGTGTCCAAAGTACACCCCATAACGGGAAGAACACTGATAAAAAAAATAAAATGATACCCAATGTGGGAAAAATCAGTTGTTAAAGAAGGGAAAGAGAAGAAAGGGACTAGAGAAAGATAGTATGGTGGTCTAGAGCTGATTAGGTAAGAATCCATGTGCCTTTAGATCGATACTCCTTAGGTGAGACCGCACTTAAATACTTGCAGAAGTCAGTAGGGAGAATTTGAATGCTTGAATGTGATTGTGGAGTTTACCTAGGACAGTTGCTAAGTGTGGGGGAAGTACATGTTGGTCTTGATATCCTGTGATTGATTCTTTCAGTGGTTTACTAAGGGGAATCTGAGTATTGTAGCTTCTAAGATGAAATGAGTTTCTGAAGAGTTTTCAAACCTCTTCACCATGTTTTAGTTCTATGTTTTGCTTGAGGGCAAGCAAAAGCTAAGTGTGGGGGAGTTGATATATCATGGTTTTTACCCATTTTAGACCATGATATAGATGTGTTTTAGTGTCTTTTGTCTTTGTTTAGAGTCTTTTACAGGTTAAATCAGGATTGGAGCTAATTGGAGATATTTGGAGCATTTTGGGACTTTTGGGACGTTTTGGCCGAGAGCTTAACTCACTGTTCGTATAATTGATCATGCGTCGATCGTTGCACTCAAAGCATCGATCGATGCAGTCGCGAGATGGGCCGTACACGTCGGTTTGACAAGTATTGAAGATTTACAAAGAAGCCCAAGATAGTTCCAGTATTTACACAGAAGCCCCATCCGAGATTATGCCTATATAATAGAGTTTTTAGAGTTTTTATTATAAGTTTTGACATACGCTTTATAGTTGGCTTTCATAATTAAGAGCAGAGGATTTTTAGAGCTTTTGGGGCTGATCTGAACCTGATTCATCATCTGTATTTGGAGAAGATTTCGAACCCCTTTTACTCTTATTCTTTTATGCAATTTACTTATCATATGATCATGATTTCATTATCTATGTCTGAGTAGATTCCTAGTTAGGCTTAGGGTTTCTCACATAGGATTTCATGACTTGCTAGACTTGTTCAATTTCAGTTAAGGATTCAAACTATATCTGTTCTTCAATTTAATTGTGCTTAAAGCTAGTTCTAACCTGATCAATTAGAATCTAGATCTTAGGTTGCTAAATACGTCACGGAAGTGGGGTTTAGGAATCTGAACTAATTAAATTGGGCAATTAAACTTTGCGCAAACGGAAGTTTGGTTTAGGATAATTGTGAACATATCAAACTTGGACTTATTGCTAGTTTAATCTGTTAGTTCTCGCAAACGAAAGTTTGGTTTGCTGCACTTAGACTTAGAGAATTATCGCAAAGGAATTTGGTTAATTCTATATCTGTGTTTTGAGTTCTAGAACTGTGCTTAATTAGATCCTTGCTGAATGAACTGTCTGCTAGTCTGATTTCCTGAGAATACCCTAGGTTTGACGCTTTTAATTACTTGCTTTCACAACCAATAATCTCTGCTACTGATTTACTTTCTCGCACTACTTTCAATACAATCACATTGCTTATTTCTAGTATTCATTCCCTACAGTTTGATTCTCTTGAGACCAAGTGTCCCTGTGGATTCGATAACCCTATATACTACTTTGACATTGCTGTTCACTTGCAGTTTAGTATAGGGATTAATTCTTGACCTATCAATCTGCATCACAAGAAAGGTCTCAGTTTAGTTGGTGGATTAGTTGGTGACCTTATAGAGACTGGTGAGTTTACCTTGAACATGGTAAGCCTCACTCTCTCTCACATCAAGGTGGAGATTGAATTATCTCAGTATCTTCCTCTGGTTGTAGAATGTCAAAGATCAAATGGACAAGTTGTCGAGGTGGAGGTAAATTATCTGTGGATCCCTCCAACTTGTTCTCACTGTAAAGAACTCGACCATGTGGTCAGAAACTGTCTTCTGCTACCTGTTCATGTTAAGCCTGCGAAAGAGAAATCAGATTCTGCTACTACAGTTAGTATCAATAAGACAGTCAAGAACAAAGGCAAACAAGTGTTTTTAAAAGAAATCTGATGGATGTGGCACTTCAAGCTTCCTCCTCTGAACCTGTAATCTCTGACTATGTTCCTGTTCTGAGCTGGTCTGCCCAAATGTTGCTCTTGCGTCCATTATCTCTAATCAGACTGTCTCAGCTACTCAAGCACATGACAAGCATAGTTTGCTCACTACTGTTCTTGCAATCTCTCAAGAGTGTCCTCCTTCGTTTATTGTACACCACCCCTCTTCTCTGGTTCCTCTTGAAACTACACTAAACCTTCCTCTCACTATTAGTCCATCTCCCATTACCTCTACCAGAACTTTTCCTGGCTATTTTCTCAACCTAATTTCAATCCCAGTTTCTCAGAAATATCCTCCTCTTCCTTTAGTTCCTTTCATTCATGTGAGGTATTACGGGCATAATATCTACGATTGGATTCAAAAAAGCGTAGGCCACCGACAATTTGGCAACTAAAAAAATGCTTGAAAAAGGGCATAATTAAAACAAATACAGATCAAATTAAATTCTCTCGGATTCTCTTCATTCTCCGGGTGAGCGAACCTCTATCACCCCACCTGAAATCCACAGAAAAAATACCTAAAAAGATCTAGTTCAAGCCCAACCTTAGCCTTAAACACAAAACCTGGCCTCATTTCTTTGTCTCCTTTTGAACCCTCTCGTTCTCAAATACTTCCTAATTCTCTTGTTATTTCAGGTTCTAACCTTTCTTTTGCTTTTGATGGAGCTCTTCATTCTGAGGAGTTTCCAACTAAATCCCTATGAATATTAAAAACTTTTTTTGGAATGTTTGTGGACTTAATGAGCCAGACAAGCATGAGCTTTTTTGTAGATGGTTGGCTAGCCACCAGACTCTTTTTGGTACCTTATTGGAAACTCACATAAAAGATCCAAATTTGAACCAGTTGATGTATAAGTTATGTAAAGATTGGCACTTCTCTTCTAATCACCGATCGGATCCGGATGGTCGTATCATTGTCATATGGAAAGATCCAGTTCAGATAAAAGTTATCCACCAATCAGCTCAAGCGCTTACCTGTGAGGTCTCAATTCCTTCATGTCAGGCTTTCTTCTATACAACAGTTTATGCTGCGAATCATAGTGACACTAGAGCTGAGCTTTGGGTTGATTTACTGAATCTTCATGCTACTATTTCTCTGGACACCAAACCATGGATGCTAGGGGGAGACTTCAACGAGATTATCCACCCACTGTTGGTGCTGGATTTCCCTCTAAAGAAATACGGCCCATTAGCAAAGCAAAACAAAGGCCCACAGTTGCAAGTTTGATTTATAATTGCGAAACGGGCCCAATTATTGCAACTTACGGGCCGTGCGACTGTAAGTCGGCCCAGGCCCAAGTAGCATAGATCGCGAAGTGATCGAGCTTGAGCTCGACTGAAGTAAACGTCGAGGAGACCAGACCAAGTCTTCATCAGTAGAAGCGACTTCCACGGATCACGGAGATCATTACAACTACGAAGCTTAAAGATCGGAACAAGAAGATCGAAGCCAAAGACTATTTAAAGAAGAAGTGGAGACTCATTTGCGATAATGGCTAAGAACACTTCGACTAGATAGCTCGATCTAATTGCTTTGTACTCTCTTTTCGATTGTGTTTTTTCTATCTAGACGTTCGATCTCAATAAAATCTTTGATTCATAGGAAACCTATATCATATTTATATCAAACAGTCCAAATCCACGATTACAAATCCTTGGTGTGAATCTCCGATCTCACACCCACTAGAGCACTCATCTCCTGACTCCACTACTTCTAATTCTTCGATGCTTGAACTAAGAGATTGTCTTCATCAAATGGGATGTTTTGACCTTCGGTTTCATGGACCATTCTTCACTTGGTCTAACTGTCGACCATCTGCCCCTATTGCAAAAAAAAAAACTAGACAGAGTTCTTGTCAACAGTACTTGACTTACCTTGTTCCCTAACAGCTCTACCTCCTTCCTTCCTCCCCAAATCTCAGACCACTACTCTAGCCTAAATGACCTAGCCTATAGCCTACCTAAATCTGGTTATAAAACTTTCAAGTTTTTAACTATCTTACCAAGCACCCTAATTTCCTCCATGTAGTGATAAGCTTGGTTTTTGGCTGGAAGTGAGGCAAAGAACTTAACTATGTTGTGTTGGAAGCAGAGGCAAATAAAGAGAGCACTAAAATTACTAAATAGAGAGAACTTTTCCAACATACAAGTGAGGGTTAAAGAAACTAATGAGTTTTTGAATGATGTGCAGGTTGAAGCTCTTTTGCATCCATCCACTGCCTCATTCCAGGAAGAAAGATTGGTCCATGAAAAATGGAATTTCCAGCAAATGGTGGAAGAGTGTTTTCAAAAAAAAATCATGAATCCAATGGATAATGGAAGGAGATCAAAGTACTATCTTCTTCTATAGAGTTGTTATGGTGAGGCAGAGCTATAATGCTATCAGATCATTCATGCTTCCTACTGGTATGGTTATTACTAACCCGGAAGAGATGAGTCAAACTGCCATTAGTCACTTTCAGAACTTACTCGGTCCGGATTATCTCCCTGATAACCGCATTGCCACTGCCCCTGGTTGGTTTCAAGACCTCATACCATTTTGTGCAATGTTGAGTACCATATTACTATGATTTCTCTTCCTTCTTCTGAAGATATATCGTGTTGCTTACTGAAGCTAAACCCTAATAAAGCTCATGGCCCCGATGGTCTCACTTCGGGCTTCTATAAACAGGCTTGGATTCTTCTATAAAATGAGGTCACTCAAAGTATTTCTCAGTTCTTCACTTCTGCATTCCTACCTGCTACGGTTAACTCGACGATTCTCTCTTTAGTTCCCAAGAAGCCAGGTGCAAGCACAATTTCTGATTTCCGTCCCATCTCTTTCCTTAACACTCTTTACAAGGTCATTTCTCGTCTTTTGGTCCGTAGACTTTAAGCCCTTGTTGTATGACTTGTTTCTGCCCAGCCAAACTGCATTTATCAGAGATAGATTATTAGTGGAAAACACTGTATTGGCTAGTGAATTAATTATTGGTTATCATCTAGACAAAGGGCCTAAAAGGATCACAATAAAGGTGGATATAGCTAAAGCTTTTGACACTCTTTCTTGGGACTTCCTTTTCAACTGCCTTCAAGGTCTATCACTGCCTACTACTTTTATAAGATGGCTGCGTGCTTGTATCTGTACCCCTAGCTTCTCAATTGGTTACAATGGGGCAATACATGGTTACTTCAAGGGAAAGAGGGGATTGAGACAAGATGACCCCCTCTCTCCTTATTTGTTTGTCTTTTCTATGAACTGTCTTTCCATGATGTTAAATAGAGCTGCAGAAAAAGGAAATTTTAACTACCACCATAAATATAAGAGATCAAAGCTTACCCACTTGAGCTTCGCTGTCTAATATTTGTGGAGGGTTCTATTAGCTCAGTTCAAAATGTTCTTCATATACTTCATGAGTTTGAAGGTAGATCAGGACTGAAAGTAAGCTTCCAAAAAGACTTATTTCTTCTCCTCGGGTTTATCTGCAGAAGAAATATCACTGATCAGTTTTACAACAGGAATGTAGCATGGCATTCTACCGGTGAGATACTTAGGAGTGCCTCTTTGTACTAAAAAATTAACATTGGTTAAATGTGCTCCTATGATACAGCAAATCAAAGAAAGGCTTACTTCTTGGAGCGCTAGAAGTCTATCTTTCGCAGGAAGGCTTTAACTCCTAAAGAGTGTAATCTCGGGTGTAAACAATTTTTGGTGCTCCGGTTTTGTTATACCGAAAGCTTGCATCTCTAAGATCAACTCCATGTGTGGTGTATACATATGGACATGAAAAGGTGAAGGCCACAATTCTGCAAGAGTTTCTTGGAGTACGGTTACTTCACCAAAGAGTGAAGGTGGTCTTGGTCTTAAGGATCTATTGGTGTGGAACAAAGCGTGCACAGTTAAGTTGATTTGGCTACTGTTCTTTAAGGCTGGGTCGGTGTGGGTTGTGTGGTGTAGGACTGAGGTCTTAAAAGGTAGTCTAAGCAATTTCTGGACAGTTAAGACTAACCCTCGCTTCTCTTGGCTAGCCAACAAACTTATCAAGATGAGTGAAGTGTTTACTTGGATAAAGTTGAGAGTGTAGAACTGTCGGAGCGGTAGATTTTGGCCGGATAACTGGTCTCCGTTTGGCTCCATGGCTGATTACCTCTGTGACGGAAATGGCCCAAACTTGGAAATCTCAAAGGCGGCAACTATTTCTGATCTTCACCGCGATGGAAGCTGGTTAGTTGCTCCTGCTAGATCAAATAATCAACTATCAGTTCAGATATACCTTACTACTCTCCAATTAATTGAGTTAGATGATTACTATGAAATGAATGGGAACTTGAAGGAAAAATTTCTAGGAGATATGTTACTGGGCAGGTTTATCGAGCTCTTAAAGACGAGGGAGAAATTAAAGATTGGTCTAAGATAGTCTGGTTTAGCGGTCATATACCTAAACAGGGGTTCTTAACTTGGTTGATGGTCCTAAATATAAGCCCCGCAAGAGACCGTTTAGCGAGTTGGGGCATCACTACTGATACAGTCTGCCTTTTCTGTAACAATGCAGCAGAGTCTAGGGACCATTTATTTTTTTCAATGCTCCTTCAGTTGGAATCTATGGATGAGGTTGGCCGATCGTTGTGGGATCAATCCGGTTCCTAATTGGGATCAACAAGTATCAGACCTACAGAATGTACATGGACCATGTTGCTAGTGTGGCAGTGTCTAATTTACTATCCGTGGATTAAGAGAAATAATCGGTTGCACCGAGCGATCTTTAAATCCTCAGATGTTGTGGCAAATCTTGTTGATCGAACTGTGAGGAACAGAATTGCATCACTCCGACATCAAAATCCAACTTCTGCTTCGGCCATGTTACAATTGTGGTTTGCTTCAGCCACCTGATATAAATCTCTCTCTTTCCCTATCGATGGTCATGCTTTTCTTCCATGGAATGACTGTCGACAAAGCCAATTCTTCCTCTGCTATGTCTTTCAAACGGTGCAGGAGATACTGTTACAAGGGCTTTGTCCTATCTTTTTGGACTTTTATCACTGGTTCACAATTGATCTTTTCTTGTATTTATCTATGGGCTAGGCTCATCTTTTTAGGGTACTTGCCCTACTGATCTTGGCTAGATCTATAAAATTTTGTATTCTGATACTTTAAATTTGAAAACCCTTTTTACAAAAAAAAATAAAAAGTCATCTAGTTTGTTATATGCTCGGAGTTGGTTTTTAGTACTCGTTTTATTGGGTTTTCAAGATTATGTTATTTCTATATGTATCGGGTGGGATCAGTAATGGACTTAAAGAATGCATGTCGATTTCGTTTAGACTGCACTACATATAAAAAATGTAAATTATAAATTTAACCTAGAATTATAATAGAGTCGTGTAACATAATATATAAACAACTGAGAAGTATAAAAAGATGTAAAATTCACATTCTAACATCGAAAGAGATTAGAGAATTAATCAGACTACTAAAGTCAGATCTTAAAAATTACTTTATTCTTAGTGTATAACATCTACTTGCCAAAGTTTTTTTTATTGCCAATCAAAATATTAGTCATGAAAAGAATTTCTTATATTTAGTAATATAACGTTTTATGTTACAACACAATTGGTAGGTTTGAATTTCTAAGGAAAACCTTGAAACCCCAAGATTATTTAAAATTTTATTTTTGATTAATAAGATAATGAAACAAACCTACTTTATAAATCTTTCTTGGAGACGAATAATATAGTTATAAACTAAATCGTTTCAAAAACATTTGTGGAAAGATATTGAAATAGATGAAATGTGGTTTAACATATTATGAATACTATATAGAGAGTAAATCCAACATTCTTCATGTGACACACATCTTCTTGGACCTCAAGGAAAGGGCATCGAAGCCTAAGAAGATGGTAGTTGACTCGCTAGTTCGTAGATCGAGCTCGTTAGAGAACGAGGGTTCAACCGTTCAAACAGGATCCGTGGATCACGGAAGTGAAGAGATCATAGCTAATGTAAATCAGGAGGGAGATCGAAACAAAAGGGAGAGAGGTCGAAGTATAAAAGGAACGAGAAGATCATCCAAACATACACGTTCTTCAGCACAAAACCCTTTGACATCAAATACTCGATCTCATTTTTTTATACATTTAATTCATTAAGTGAGGTGTCATACTCTCAGATTTGAAATGCGGAGTTGTCAGCAACACGAGAGACACTTCTCATATTATAGTATTGATTAAATAAGTGACTTCATTTTTTAAACAATATATGATCTAGTAACTAGTAAAAGTTGAAGTATAGCTTTACGAGGAGTCAAAAAAGGTTGCAATGATAAAATAGACTATTGATAATATACGGAAAACGCGAACACGCTGGAATTTCTCCCACATTCTACACTCTTTTATCACCGTTTCTCACCATCTTGCTTTCCGGTGACCATGCTCCCACCGGCGTGTGGTTGATTCTCCTTGTGTCTCTACCGATTTTCGTTCGTCTTCAAGCTACCTGATTTCGTCTACTCATCTACATCTACTGTAACGCCTCCTTCCTGTTTTCCGTTGACCGGCCAAATCATTTACCGGGGTACCCACAAAATCCAAAATCAAAAATAAAGTCAAAATGCTTACAAACCCTAACCAAATGCCAACCCAAGACTACTCCGAGTATCATATGCGTCCGCCGAGCTACACCAAACCTCAAAAACACAAAAGAACCTAATGAGTAATCTAAGATTACCCGGTGAGACGGCTCCCAACTAAAAGACTGCTAACAATCTAATAATCCCACCTAAACCCCAAATAACAATCAAGTAAATAACTGATCATGTGCTACCAAGACGTAATGAGCTCCACAACACACAAACATTCAAATAACCACACAACATCAAAAGGTAACCAAGGGAATAGAGAAAATTGCGGCACATGCTATCGATTAGACTCGATCTATCTATCGCACACTATCACTAACTCCGCACAATCAGGGCCCACTTATGCGAACTCGTTAACTTCCACGGGAACACTTAGCTACCACACCGTAACTAAAACCTCCCACGACTTCTAGAAGAAAACACGAAGTCCAACGGCTAGGACACCGTTCGCTGTCCATCGATACGCGGTGACTCGGGTTACCCATAGATAACCAAAGCTTCCATGCAGTCCTGCCTTAGGACGCGACCCCGTATTCTCCGGACCACACACCTACCGGCGTCACTCAGTAGGTGAACACCATAATCAGAATCACCGCCCAAAGGCATGTGAACCGATTAGGTAAAACCCGAGGATCCAATCGGGTCGGACGTACCGGAACACGATCTCTAGACTTGCGGGTCTAACGCACCCTATAGAGTCCTAATAACAATAATGTAAACAAGCATACTCACTGGGACTCTATCACGCAACACCGACAAGACGAAATAGAAATAGCATCTTACTCATGTACCCAGTCTATCCCGCAAGTTCTACCACTATTCATCAACACAACACGACCTATCCGGTCCCACACTGGAATATGTATCCATACCCAGACTTACCCGGTCCCCCACCGGAGTAAGTATCTACCAGTACAGTCTACTCGGCCCAACACCGAAGTAGATAAACAATAAAGAAATCAACAGTCTACTCGGCCCAACAATGAAATAGATACACAATCACACAAACAATAATCACAACAACACACAAGTAATTATTTAGGTTTATTAGACTTTTGATCTTTTCTTAACCTTAACTCATCTGATCCGCTACATTGGGATTAATGGATTACTATTCTCGTAGACGGCTTAATTCAATTCTAATTATTACATCTTATTTTCTTAAATCCTTATTCTTAAACTCTTCGATCCGTCAGCTTGAGATTAGTAAACTTACTAACCTCCTAACTTCACATTATTAATTAATTAATTCCATTACTCCGCTAACCCCGACTATAGACTAATGAACCCACCCCGATATTATATTCTAAGTGTGTTATGTGTTTTAACCGTATTTTAATCAACTCATAATTCCCTGTATATAGATTCTTTTAGATACGTTCTTAAATACTTATATATGCATATACATCCTAGCATGCCGTTCTATATGAATGCATTAATCAAACAATCAACAATCACGGTGCAATCAATCAATTATCGATATAAGCTAACTAGCATGCATCTCTTAACCTAACCGTTTAATTAGTTAACCGAGTTATTAATCAACCTAGCTGTTCTAACCAATTGAATCGTTGACAAAAAAAAAAAACCAATTCAATCATCGAGGTATGCAAACTAAAATATGGCTTATAAATCATGGATCTATATGTTCTAGTCTAAATGCATCACACAAGCTAGCCGAATCACAGTGATATCTGGACGACGGATGGATGGACTGACGGAAGTCTGGCACGAACTCAATGCTAACCCGAACCTTTCTCGAACCGTTGCTGACCCGACCTTGACCTTAGCGAACCTTCGGAACAACCTCTTCTTCTTCTTCTTCTTCTGATTGAAGACACCTGTCTAGACACCTTTCCATCTCTTCTCTTCAGTTGTTAGCCAAATGTTTCTCCTCTCCTCATGACACCTTGCACCTTATCCACATTCAATGTATCCAATAAGAAGAGGTAGCGCCTAGGAACAGAGGATACTTGTCTCTTGGATGTTAAATCTTAAAAAAAACACTTCACTAATTCGTTTCTAGAAGCTCTTCAATCCCGAACCATTCTGACGTACTGATATTGCTGTTTTCGTGTTTAATATTTTAAAAACTTCTTATCTGATTCTATAAATCCACCAAGCCTAATTTTCAGATTTTAGATGTTCTTAAATAAATTTAGCTATTTGAATCACTCCAATTGGACACCCGTAACTCCGGATATGAATTTTACAAGTTTCTTCGGTTTTATTGGTTTTCATTCCCGACAGACTGTTAAAATATTTAAAACTCCATAGCCTCTTAAATAAATCCTCCAAGCTTCTTTTTAAAATATTAGATTCTTTTACTGAATTTAGAAATTCGTTTCACCTCAATCGGGCACTCGTAGTTGTTGTTATGAAATTTACGAGTTTTGTCGGTTCTATCGGTTTCTTTTCCAAATAGTCCAAAAAACTCATCTACAGTCCGTTTCCACCATTCTTGATCTTCTAAATGTTTTCTTTATTTAAAAAGAATAACATTTGGCTCGTCTCCATTTCCAGTTCACATTTTGGTAAAATTATCAAAATGCACCTCATCTCTTGGAAATTACAGAAATGCCCCTCGTTGACTTCCCGTTGACCATTTCTTGAAACAGGGTATTACATCTACCATGGATGATGTAAGGGAAGCGTTTAAAAATCTTAGCTTGGGAGGTGAAAATTTCACTTCCCAGCCCATCTCTGATGAGTTGCGACAGTCATGTATAGCCAATAACCGCCTCATGCTCATCGCCTTGCCACTGATTCCTCCGCAACAAAACCTCTGGACCTCAAAATTCTTCTACCAAAAGCTTGGAATTGGAGGATAAACTTATAAGTAGAATCAATAATGACGGTACCGTTCAATTCTATTTCAAATATGAGCATCATCTGATGAACGAGCTAGAAAACGAGCCTTGGCACTGTAACCACTGGATGGTTGCCCTTGATTGATGAACCCGCAGGTTTGAAGCGGATTTCCTTACTAAAATTTCTTTTGGGGTCAAAATTTTGCGTATTCCAGAGATTCAAGATCGAAGCCTATTCTCTTGAAGTTGTTGATCCTTTAGGTCATATAGATGATTGATAGGTCAAGAATTAATCCCTATACTAACTGCAAGTGCACAGTGATGTAGTTGTAGTACTTAGGGTATCGAATCCACAGGGACTCCGGTCAACGATAGATTATAAAACAGAAGAGATTAAACTAGGAGAAAGCAAATATGATTAGAAACTAAAAAGCAATGCAGGAAAGTAAATCAGGCGAGTTTGTGAGCAAGCAAGCGAAGCGTTAGGTTTCAGGAGTTCTCAGGAAATCAGGAACACAAGCAATCAGTCAATTAGGATCTAATCAATAACTGTTCTAGAACTCAAACACGGATATAGAGTTCACCAACTCTCGTTGCGAGAATTCTCTAAGTCTAAGTGCAACAATCCAAATCTCTTTGCAATTACTAACAGATTAAACTAGCATTAATGATCAGGTTTGATATGTTCACAATTCCCCTAAACCAAATCTCTTTGCGAGTAGATCAAATTGCTCATCTAGGTTCTTTCTAGCTAATTAACCAACTCTCGTTGTATCAATCAACCTAACATCATAATTCTGATTAGCTACTTCAGATTAAGCATTAAGAACAACCTAAACAAAGAACTAGCAGATATGAATCCCTAAAGATTGATTTAAACTATAGTTCCATGAAATCCCTAATGAGAATCCTTCAACCTAACAGGTAAACTACTCAGACATGTTCATCGAAACAGAAAACATCATAAGTAGAAAACCAAATATCATAAAACAGAATAATCAACAGGGGTTCGAAATCAAGTCTCTTTCGAGAACAAGATCAGCCCCTAAGGCTCTCTCTCTGAATAAAATAATGTGTAGTAAAAGCGTAAGAAAAGCGTAGCCTAAACAAGTGGCTAAAAACCCTAATATATAGTCTAAAACACGTTTTGGGCCTTTCTGCAAATCTAGAAAGTTTCTGGGCAAAAACTGTAAAATCTCCAAAATGCAGATTTTTGGGCGCAGAAATTTCGTCATGTAGTGGTGTCGACCGATGCACATACTGCATCGACCGATGCACATACTGCATCGACCGATGCATGGCGATTTCGCAACCAGTGAACTCTGTGAAATCCATATAAGCTGCCAAATCACTCCAAAAGCTCCCAGAATCTCCAGATAAGCTCCAAACGTACCTAAACCTGTAAAAATAGATAAAAGACTCCAAAACATAATAAAAGACTCGATAAATAAGATATATACCATGGTTAAAATCCCTAAAATCCATGGTATATCAACTCCCCCACACTTAGCTCTTGCTTGTCCTCAAGCAAGTAAAGAACCAAAGTATAAGGGAAGAAGTTTGAAAACTCAGAAACTCATTTCGTTCTAGGAACTTTCGCATTCACATTCACTTAGTAATCCACTGAAAACTTTCCTACAGAACTCAAGACCACAATATACTTCCCCCACACTTAGCAACTGACCCAAGTAAACTCCACAATCAAGTTAGGACATCCAAATTCACCACACTAGCCTCTGTATACAATTAGGTGCGGTCTCACAGAGGGAGTATCGAATCAAAGGACACATGGACTCAACCTATTCAGTATTTGACCACCAAACTGTCGGTTTCTGGTTTCTTTCTTTTCCCTTTCTCCCTTAGCAACTGATTTTTCCCATATGGGTATCATTTTATTTTTTCTATCAGTGCTCTTCCCGCATTGGGATGTACTTTGGACCTTTCCATGGATGCACAGGAGGTAATAGGGGTCTCTACCACTCCCGCGACCACTTCGAAGCTATTAGTTGGTTCTTTTCCATAGATACACAGGAGATAATAGGGGTCTCTACCACTCCCGTGACTACTTCGAAGTTCCTAGCTTATCTTC
This sequence comes from Orychophragmus violaceus, assembly GCA_030180135.1. Lineage (NCBI taxonomy): Eukaryota > Viridiplantae > Streptophyta > Magnoliopsida > Brassicales > Brassicaceae > Orychophragmus > Orychophragmus violaceus. The sequence goes on from CM058229.1 coordinate 20,868,915, forward strand.
AGTTTTTATATCTCTTTTTTTTTATTCTCAAGGAAGGGGAAAATCAGAAACCATACTTTGGAACAGGATCATAGGCTGTGCCAAACACATCAAAGGAATCCGACCCAAAGATTACCAAGCCCCTAAGCGAGAAATTAAAGTCAATATTAAGGTGAGACTAGTAATGGATCCTCTGAATACCTGGTTAGATATGGGTGTCCTTGGTAGGCTGATCCGTTTGGGGTTTTCTAACAGTCATAGAGGCTCTACAAGTCTGTCCAATGGTCACTTAGTTCCTGTTCAAGCGAAAATTTTCCTCGAAAAATCATAGTTTCATACAAATTTTGACTCAATAAAACAATGTTTTTGAAAAACTAAGAAAACAAAAGCGTGCGTCAGTGGCTCCTCCCCCACACTTAAATTACAATATCCCCAGTGTAATCAAAGCATGAGCTCGGTAAGAACAGATTCATTTATGTAATAGCACTGTGTCGATCGACACACAGTTGTGTCGATCGATGCTAGGCGATTTTGAACCTGTTCTCTCGGCTGAAAACACTAAAAGGAAAAAAAATCAAAATAGCAAAGACTGAAAAATGAAAAACAAAAACGAAAACGGACTCTATAGTGGGTTGCCTCCCACTCAGCGCTTGTTTTTAGTCAGTAGCTTGACTATGGCACAGAGATTTGACTCATGGCGGCTTCAACAGAGACTTTGAATGTCTCTGTGAATATCTCTTCATCCAAGGAGGTGTATAAGCTTTCAGATCATGAGGCTTTCCAAGGAATGAGTAAACAGAATCAGGGCGGGAGAAAAGCTTGGGTGGTACACTGCGTTTTCCTGCATTCAAAGCAATGCGGTCAGGAGGTTTAAGCTTAGATGATTTATACCTTACCTTTGGTGCAGATCTGATGTCTGGGGCTTTCTGCTTATGAGCAGTTGCAGGCTCTGAAGATGTTAGAGCAGGTTCAAGAGGAACCGCCATCTTCTTCTCTCCACTATCAGATACTGTAGTTCCACCCATCTGAACTTCTTCTTTCAGATCACCATCAGTGGAGATCATCTTCTTTGCATGAACTCGCGAAGCTTCAGCTGGTGGAGTTTCATTCATCTTCTTATCCATCACTTTCATGCAGTTAGCCACTTCTATCTCTTGTTTAGAGGGTTTAGGAACCTTAGGATATGGCACAATGGGCTTGTAGACTCGTTCTGGGACTGTTGCAGGCTTCTGGTCTCGTCTGCGATCTGTGTCGATCGATGCAGTAGGTGTGTCGATCGACACAAGGCGATTATGTTCGTCGCAAGATCTCGAAATTGCCATCAGAACTGCGTGTCGACCGACACTAAGGGGGTGTCGATCGATGCATGTATCAGACAGACAATATTCATCCAGAAAATCCGAGATTATGCTCTCTTCTTCTCCTAGCAACTCAATCTCATCTCTTAAGGTCACAACTTTGATGGATCTGTACTGTTCAGCTTTCCCAGCTTCATTATGCCTTTGTATTGCTTGAAATGTCTGTTGGATTTTAACATCCAGCTTCTTCACATGTGTGCTCAAGTATTCAAACTTCTCATTCAGATTTTCATGTATAGCTCCCAGCTTCCTGTCGAAGTCTACAGCAAACTTGGTATGATCCTCTAGTAACTTCTCCATCATGGATTCCATCTTGCTCTTATAAGCATTAGCAGCAGGAGGTGTTTGATATGAGGATGATCCATAAGTTCTCTGATAAGAATTACCTTGCTGATTACCAAACCCGTTTCCTTAGAATCCAGAGCCATTGATGTAGTTCAAATCTTCTTCCTGCTTTTCCAACAACTGCTCCATCATGCTCATCAGCTTATTAGAATGTGTATTGTGAGGAGGAACAGGCTGATATGTTGGGGATTCATAATCTCTGGTGAATGAATAGGAACCATAGCCTCTGCAGAACGAGTTATTCTGCTGATTTTCCAACATCCGTTCCATCATTCCCATCATTCTTTCGCAATGTGTCGATCGATGCATAGCAGCGTCGATCGATGCAAGCTCGAGAATGCAACGATCGACACACAGGACCGTGTCGATCGATGCAGGGCGATTACAGGCGTACCTGAAACGCAAGAACAGAAAAGAAAAAAAATTAGTAGCAAAATATAAAAACAAAAAAAAAACTAGTCTAAACCCTAAGTTCAAATCTATCGGAGACTCAAAAGAGTCCCCGGCAACGGCGCCAAAAACTTGATATGTCAAGAATTAATCCTTATACTAACTGCAAGTGCACAGTGATGTAGTTGTAGTACTTAGGGTATCGAATCCACAGGGACTCCGGTCAACGATAGATTATAAAACAGAAGAGATTAAACTAGGAGAAAGCAAATATGATTAGAAACTAAAAAGCAATGCAGGAAAGTAAATCATGCGAGTTTGTGAGCAATCAAGCGAAACGTTAGGTTTCAGGAGTTCTCAGGAAATCAGGAACACAAACAATCAGTCAATCAGGATCTAATCAATAACTGTTCTAGAACTCAAACACGGATATAGAGTTCACCAACTCTCGTTGCGAGAATTCTCTAAGTCTAAGTGCAGTAATCCAAATCTCTTTGCAATTACTAACAGATTAAACTAGCATTAATGATCAGGTTTGATATGTTCACAATTCCCCTAAACCAAATCTCTTTGCGAGTAGATCAAATTGCTCATCTAGGTTCTTTCTAGCTAATTAACCAACTCTCGTTGTATCAATCAACCTAACATCATAATTCTGATTAGCTACTTCAGATTAAGCATTAAGAACAATCTAAACAAAGAACTAGCAGATATGAATCCCTAAAGATTGATTTAAACTATAGTTCCATGAAATACCTAATGAGAATCCTTCAACCTAACATGTAAACTACTCAGACATGTTCATCGAAACAGAAACATCATAAGTAGAAAACCAAATATCATAAAACAGAATAATCAACAGGGGTTCGAAATCAAGTCTCTTTCGAGAACAAGATCAGCCCCTAAGGCTCTCTCTCTGAATAAAACAATGCGTAGTAAAAGCGTAAGAAAAGCGTAGACTAAACAAGTGGCTAAAAACCCTAATATATAGTCTAAAACACGTTTTGGGCCTTTCTGCAAATCTGGGAAGTTTCTGGGCAAAAACTGTAAAATCTCCAAAATGCAGATTTTTGGGCGCAGAAATTTCGTCTTGTAGTGGTGTCGACCGATGCACATACTGCATCGACCGATGCAGGGCGATTTCGCAGCCAGTGAACTCTGTGAAATCCATATAAGCTGCCAAATCACTCCAAAAGCTCCCAGAATCTCCAGATAAGCTCCAAACGTACCTAAACCTGTAAAAAATAGATAAAAGACTCCAAAACATAATAAAAGACTCGATAAATAAGATATATACCATGGTTAAAATCCCTAAAATCCATGGTATATCAATGATATCCGCGTATTGGAAGCGACTCAACACGCAGAAGGTGAATTTTGGGTCATATCATTCGTTCTGTTTACGACCTTCTCCTCTTTGTACGTTATATGGAATTTGATCTTGGTCAACCTATAATATAATTGTTCGCTTCATCTACAAAAAGTTACATAAAATTTTTTTAAATGCGTCGCCCTCACCCATAGAGATGTCAAATGTGATTATGAAGGTGAGGTCTACTACCAAGCGCGACTTGCCTAAGACATATCCGATACCTCTATGCCAGATCAATCAATTCATAATCATGCACGTCCTATGCCTAATCCAGTTCCTTCTCATGGTTACCTCAATACACAACATGCATCATCTATGGAAGAGCCTCACCAGCCCTCTGCTCAAGCTCATCTTCAGAATGTGCTACCTCTGAATGCACCGCTTGACCATCATGAAGATGTGCCTGAACGTGATGATATTATGGGCGAGAACGTAGCTTCCAACATGAATATGGATATTTCTGAAAATATTCTACCAACATGCTCTGTAGGAAAGGAATTCTTCTTTCCACTGCCAGCTATTCAAGACAATAATCCACTTACACCGTTAGCTCCACTCCTCAGCTTTCTTTCCCATCCTCAGGCCAAGAGAGTTACTAAGCGTAAAGTGATGCATGTAGCTATTGAGGATGAGGTCTTAACTACTTGGTATAAAACAAGTTCCAAATCAAAATCAAAGACTGTGGATAAAGGAGAGGTGGCAACCCCGAAGCCACCAGCGGATCAATGAAGAAGATATTGCATTGGAACTGTCAGGGTTTAGGGAACCCCCTGACAGTTCATCATCTGCAGGATATCAAGCGGTTAGAATCTCCTGAAATAATGTTTCTAATAGAGACTAAACAGTCTCATCTTATGTACAACACATCAGTGTACAGATAGGATATCCTCATCAGTATTGCATCTTTGTGGTTGGATCTAGTGGTGTATTGGCAGTGTTTTGGAACCATCATATCCATGTCACATTAGTTCGTCTTACCTTCAATTTTATGAATGTGTATATACAAGAGGGTCATAATCTCTTTTGTATCAGCTATGTTTATGGTCATCCGGAACAAAGGTTAAGGAATCAGTAGTGGAGTTGGATGAAATATCATGTCGTCATGTATTATGCTACACCACGACTGATATTAGGTGATTTTAATGATATTAGATCGAATGAGGAAAAACAAGGTGGTCCTTTATGCTTGTAATCCTTTAATGTGTTTCGAAGTTTGATTGAGGAAAGTGGTCTCCATGAACTTCAAACCGTAGAAGGACCTTTTACCTAGTGTGGATTTTGACATCAACATGTTATACGCACCAAAATTGATAGAGCCATGGCTAATATACAATGTATGGATTTGTTTTCCCAAGCATATGAGAAGATTTTCCGGGGGTTGGGCTCTAATCATAGGCCACTTTTGGTTTTTACTGATGACTAGGTATGGAGAGGAAAAAAATTGTTTGCTATGAGCATAGATGACGCATGAATCCATAGATTACGGGGGTAGTAGATTCTACATAGAATTCTCCATGAAAATCCTTACCTCCCCATATTTTTTCTCAAGCAATAGACACTTGTCGTCATGCTCTAGCTCGTTGGAAATAAACTCAGGCCTTAACCCAAGGCAAGAGATTGATTCTTTAAAAAACTAACTTCATGACACTCATACCTCTTCCCAGCTGGATTATGATCTTATTTCCAGATTAAATCAAAAGCTTTTGTTAGCATACATGAAAGAAGAAGAATTTTGGAAAGTGAGAAGTGAAGTTAGTTGGCTCCAAAATGTGGACAAAAATACCAAATTTTTCCATGTTAAGACCAAACAAAGAAGGGAGACTAATCACATCACTAATCTGGAGGATGATCAGGGGACTCTTTACTGTGACAAGATCAATTACAAGCTGTCATGAGCACATACTTCACTAATCTCTACACTACCTCTGCGCCAACTATTCCTCCAAAATTATTAGCAGGTATTCCTACTTTAGTTACCATTCCATCAATAGTGATCTCAGTAAACATTTAAGTATGCAAGAACTTAAACATGTTATCTTTAGCGTTAACCCAAAAAAATTTCTTGGACCTGATGGCATGAGTGATGCCTTCTATGGGATCTATTGGAACACACTTAAGAATGAGGTCTTTTCTTATGTTGACTTATTCTTGCGTACATGATAGTTAGACCCAAAACTTAACCATACCCACATTTTCCTTATCCCAAAAAAGAGGCCCCTACCACTCTAAAAGACATTAGGCATATTAGTCTGACCAATGTGGCCTATATTAGCTAACCGATTAAAATTTTGACTGCATCAAATCATATCAGATTGTCAATCACAATTCATTCCTTCTAGACTTATCACGGATAATCTGCTGATTGGTCATGAAATGATACATTCGTTGCATACTAGAAAATGCAAGAGTTATCATATGGTGCTTAACTCGATATCACAAAAGCTTTTGACAAGGTTGAATGGTCTTATTAGGATGCAGTCATGGGCAATCTGGGATTTAACTCAACATGGAGGAGATGGATTATGTCATGTATCACCTCTGTCACTTATTCATTGCTTTGTAATGGGACACCTTCTACAATCATTCACTCAACGCAAGGTATTAGACAGGGAGATCCCCTCTCCCCATACTTATACCTCATATGTACGGAAGGACTATCCGGTTTACTTAACTTTTATGTTTCCCAATACAAGCTAACCGGTTATCAGGATGGTAAAGGAGCTCCTAAACTTTCACATCTTCTATTTGCATGTGATTCACTGCTATTCTAGAAAGCATCTCTTCAAGATGCAGAACTGATATGTACCATCTTTACCAATTATGAAAAGGCTTATGGTCAACAAATAAACTACTCAAAATCAGCTCTCATGTTTAGTAAAGGCACCCCTCCCAACTATATTACTGAAATATCTACAATGTTGAGTATGGCCAATATAAGAGCTTTTGGAAAATATTTAGGTCTGCCTGATCATATTGGAAGGAATAGAACTCATACTTTTCAGTATTTAAAGCAAATAATTCAAACTAAGCTAAATAGCTTGTACTCTAAACTCCTTTGTCCTGTTGGGAAAGACGTGCTTTTGAAATCTGCAATCCATGCGACCCCTACTTACACCATGAGCTGGTTTTTTATTCCTCAAAAACTGCTCGATAGTCTCATGGTCGACATTCGGAGATTCTAGTGGTCAAACTTTACAGAAAAGAAAAAACTACCTTGGATTGCTTGGGAAAGATTGTTCAATTAAAAAGTAATGGGGGACTAGGCTTTAGAGATCTTCCTGCCTTTAACATTGTCATGCTTGTGAAGCAAGGATGGCGGATCATTATCCATCCAATACCTTATTCGCCAAGGTCTTTAGAGCTAAGTATTATCCCGGGAAACATTTCTACAAGCACGACCCAAGAGACAACAAAGTTATGCATGGAAAATTATATTTATGTTACAGCCCCTCTTAAAAGATGGAATAGCTATGAAAGTAGGAAATGGGACTCAAATAAATGTTTGGAAAGGCCGTTGGCTCCAAACTATGCCTCCTAGAATCCCACAACCAAAACACTAGGGTTATGTTCTTAAATATAAATTATCTGATCTTTTTCTTGCAGGACCACTCAATGGGATTCTTAAAAGCTATACAAATGGTTCAAGTGAGAGGATTTCCCCAAAATCTTTAAGATACGACCTTCAGTTACATGGGTAAGTGACTATCCATATTGGATATATTCGTCTAAGGGCTCCTATTCAAATAAATCTCAATACTAACAATTGAAAAACATGCTAAACCCCCAGAATACTTAACTCCATTTTAATGATCAGGAAAATTCCTTGTATCATCAAGTCTGGAAGCTAAATGTTCCTCTGCGCATTAAGACATTCTTGTAGAGAGTCATTCATGCAATCTCCCTGTTTCTCTTCAGTTGCCAAAGAGAGGACCCAAGATAGGTCATACACGCCCAATGTGCGGTGAATACGAGCAAGATGTAAACCACCTTCTTTTTAGCCAAAGAACTTTGGACCATAGCTCCATCTTCTACTCTCTCAGGTGATTTGCTTCATACTCAAAATCTGCATGATAATCTCCTATATATGTTTCATCAAAGCAATGTTAAGATGAAGGATCTGTCGCTTTATCCTTTCTTTGGGATGGATTATTTGGAAAGGGAGAAACAAACTTATATTTGAGAACAAACAAGATAGTCTTGTCTCCTTGATAAGCAAAGCTCTTTCTCAATTGAAACAGTCGCTTGCTATGAGTATAGAACAAGTAGCACCGTAAGATCTGAATTCCCAAGGTTCCACTCATGAGGAACATGAAGCTCAACATTACTGTTATACTGATGCTTTTTGAATTTATAATACACAAAAAGCTGGTATCACTTGGTCAAGCTCGGCTGCAATCGAACCTACTCATTCAGCTATGGAAGCCGAAGTTGTGGCTCTCACAATGGCAGTCCAAGAATTCAAACGCATTAGCTACCGAAATATCACTTTTAAAGGTGACTATAAGCTTCTAATTGATGATATCAACAAAGGCCGACAAGGAGTTAAGTTTGGAGCAGTGGAAATCCCAACTTCTATCTCATTGTACATACACGATCAACTTAATATTTCTGCTTTGATGTTTTATCATTTTGTGTACTGCTCTAGGAATCAACTTCAGGATGTCGATAGATTTGCAAAACTTTGTAAAATGTCTTATAATGTTACTAGAGGTAGTTGACAAAAAAAAATGTTACTAGAGTTATATATAAATAAAAGAACTTTGCCGACAGAAAAGAAAAAAAAAAGGTTTACGAGGAGTTAGGACAGAAGTAGAAAACACAAAATCTTTTTTTTTTTTTTGGTCAACTGTGAAACGAGAAAAAAATTACATAGACCAGGATATTAAACAAGAAGAACGAGCAAGTCGCGCCCTCTTAGCAAGATGATCAGCCTCCGTGTTAGCCTCGTGGGCAATATGATGAAAAGTTGCCGAAGAGGAAATGAGGTGCAGGATGTCAGAAACATAGTTCCGGATGAGGAAAGGGAAGTGAGAGAGATGAGGGGGTCGTGGGGAAGATTGGAGTGGGTGAAAGAGGTTGTAAGCATCGCCACAGAATTGAGTATGATGATAGCCTAAGCGAGTAAGATGATGAACAGCTTCGCGAAGGGCAAGGGCCTCCGCTTCTAAAGAGGTGGAGACTGGTGGGGCTGAGGAAGATCCGGAGAGAATAGCCTGACCCTCAGAGTGATGGAGCGTCCACCCAAGACCCACTAGAGATTTCGGGTTTATCCAAGAAGCGTCGGTGCAACAACAATAAGTGGAGGTAGAGAAAGCAAGAACGTCCGAAGATGCCAATGGTGGAGAGGAACTAGCCAGAGAGGGTTGGAGAGTATTGTGGTTAGAAGCAGGATTGGCTTCGTGCCACAGTTTGTAATCTGAGATGGCCGAATGAATAATGTCGATGATATGCCATCTTTCGTGATCATAAATAAGAGCATTCCTCGCTTTCCAAAGTTTCCATCCAAGGAAAGGAAATAAGCCAGGGAAAAGCTGAGTAGAGGAATCCTGATGGAAAAGCATGCTAATGGTAGAAAGTAAAGATGGGTTTGGATTGAACCTGGGCACCTGAAAAGGGACAGGTGATAGTTCCCAAACCTCACAAGCAACCCTACACTGGAAGAGTAGATGGAGGAGAGTTTCAGGCAAATCTCCGCAAACAGAGCAATCAGCCGGAATGGATATATGACGTCTCCGTAAGTTGGCCCACCGGAATAGCATTATGGATAACTCGCCACCAAAAATGGTGCAGTTTAGGGGGAATATGGAGCTTCCACAATCGTTTGCATAACTGAATGCGACTTACATCTTCCGGAGTAGTGGGAACAGAAGACTTAATAAGCTGATGATAACCTGATTTGACAGTATAGACACCAGTTGATGTATAGATCCAATGGGGCGAATCTTCCGTGGGAAAAAGGGGGGGGGGGGGGGCGGAGCTGCAAGATCAGAGCTTGGTTCATGGGAGTAAATAATCCGCGAAGGGTAGGCCGGTTCCATTGATTGGTGTGAGGATCCAACAAGTCAGAAACACGCAAATCAGGGTCCAAGGGTGCCGAAGCAGGAGTGGCTGGCCGAGGTGGCATGCCAAGCCAGGGATCACGCCAAATCTTAATGGAACGGCCATCCCCTACATTCCATTTGAGACCTTGCCGAAGAAGAGAGGTACCTGCACAAATACTCCGCCAGGCATGACTGGGGCGACAGCCAGGAGTAGCTTCAAGCAACGAAGAGTTATGAAAATATTTGGCACGATACACTTGTGCAAGAAGAGATGAAGGGTTAGTCAAAATACGCCAACTTTGCTTGGAGAGAAGAGCAATATTAAAAAGATGAAGGTCTTTAAAACCCATACCACAATATTGCTTCAGGTGAGTCATGCGGCTCCAAGCGATCCAGGGAAGCCTCTGACGTGTAGGCGATTGTGACCACCAGAAATTACGCATTAGACTGGTAAGACGGTCGGTGAGTTTCTGGGGTAGCAAGAAACATGACAGGCAGTACGTCGGGAGGGCAGTGACCACAGACTTAAGCAACACCTCACGTCCAGCAGGCGAGAGGAAGCGGGAGGTCCAGTTTGCAATTTTACTTTGCACCCGATGGTAAAGATAAGCGAATGTATCGAATTTATTACGTCCAACTAACTCTGGAAGGCCTAAATAGCGCCCAAAACCCCCAGTGTTTGAGATCCCCGTCCGATGTGCGAGAGCTTGCTGAAGATCAAGAGGAATTGGTTTTCCAAAGAGAATGGCTGATTTGGAAAAATTGATGTACTGCCCGGATGCCACCGAATAAAGGGATAGAAGCTCTAAGACACGCGAAACATTCAGAAGATCGGCTTTACAGAAAACCACCGAATCGTCAGCAAAGAATAAATGAGTGAAGGACGGTCCACCTCTACTGGCTCGGAAACTATGAATGTATTTGGTATGGGCAGCTTGGGTAAGAAGGGATGACAGCCCATGAGAGCACAACAGGTAGAGATATGGGGAAAGGGGGTCACCTTGCCGAAGGCCCCTAGAAGGATGGACTGTGGAACCTGGAGTACCATTCAAGAGTACGGAGTATGTGACCGAAGTAATGCATTGCATGATCCAAAAAAAAAAAAACACAAAATCTAACGAAGGGCACGTGGGTCGACTTTATTGGTCTTGTGTCAAAAGAACGAGACGCGGAAAGGTAGTTGTCGATTTGACTTTTTCTTTTGTCTCATAAATCTTCTTCGTTCGAATTCTGCGGATCTTCACATGGCTTTCGTTCGAATTGGATCTGCTGCGGATCCAATTTCATGTCAGAGACGAAATTGTAATCTGGTAGTTTTTTCTTGTTCTCTTTCTTGCTTTGGATCTGGAACATAACTCTCCAGATAGCCTTTTTGAGGGTTTGATTTGTCTTTTTCGTTTCGATGATTGAAATATCCTTTGATCAATTTCTTCTTCTCTGGAATGATATTCAAAACCCCTTTGAAAATTCCTCGCTTTGTTTCTCCACTCTAGGTTATTCTTGACGATTGTGAATTTGAGATTGAAAACCCATAAATTAGGGGCTTTAGCTCCATCTTGCTATATGCTTATAGAGCCAATTGGTTGAATGAATCTAGTTCGAATTGCTGATGCGACTCTCACACACAACTCTTTTCTTTCAATTGTAGAGGGTTTATGTCATAACTCATAAGGTAGAAGAAAAGTGAGCTAGCCATTGCTTCAGTGTGATAAAGAAGTGTCAGTGTGCCGTAAGATTGAATAATCTGCACAAGGATGGAATTGAGACAAAGAAACCCAAATAAGGAAGCTCTGTGCGAGTCTGGAGTTGTGAGTTGGAGAGTCCCGGAGAGGTAAGCTGGGTTTCCATCCTGTCAATTTGTTTTGCAATTCGATTGAATAAAGCTTCGAAACTAATCCCTGTTTAGTGTTTTGCTTTTGATCTGATTCTCTGTATCAATTGGGGAAAGTCATGTAACTGTTTTGGCTCTAGTGATGGAATTTTTTTTGAGTCTTTGAAATGATGAGTTGATGTTTCTGTTTGAATGATTTGGAATTTGTGTGAAAAGTTGTCTAATTTGAACTGTGATTGGAAATTACATGATGATTTTATTATCTTCTTCTTCTGATACAAAAGTCTCAATCTTTTTATTCATTAAGGCATTTGAAGAGAATGTAAAAGAAAAACTAGCTCAGTTTTGCCATGTCCCGGTCCTCTATTTACATGAAAATCTTGTTAATGTTACCAGCTTTTGTTTTTTTCTTTTTCAGCTTCAGTATATATTCCCTCTCTATGGTGTTCCCAACATTTGGCACATTCCTTTGTTGCTAAAGGTGCCTTTTCTTCAACTAAGTTACATTCATAGTCACTACGCTATTCATTTATTATAGTCATTGAACATACTTACCTTGAACAGGATCAGAAGGCTCACCATGCAATCTCAAAAGTGCTCAATCTTGCTTGGTGTGTATTTATACATCTTGTTTTGCCTTTTGTGTTCTTGATATGTTGTTTGGTGGGTTGGATTGTAAATCTCAAACCAACATTACATGTTTGCTTTTTACCTGTTCACAAGTTTTAAACTAGAATCATGTTTGAGCAGAATCCAGACGCGTATAAAGCTGTGTGGAAGGTGCCGAGGCAACAAGTGTTGAAGAAAAACCTGCGACGCAACAGGTATATTCTATATCTAAATGCTCTTATGAAAGTTCCCTATTTGAATAATTACAGAGATCACTGATGCATGGATCTTGTCTCTAGGTGTGGTATCTTGTGTTTTAAAAATCGAGCCATCGCGCCGCCATGGCTCATGGCTGGGTCTTCGGCGCCACCAGACCTCATGGCATGGCTATGTGCCTGTGGCGGACGCCATGGTGGTTATGGCGGTGGCTGTGGCTGCGGCCATAGCGTAAGGTACGTAAGACATACTTTTATATATATATATATATATATATATATATATATATATATATACATATATATATCATACGCTTTGTAACCTTTAGGAATAGGAAGTAAACTAATTTAAATGTTTATTTATTAGTTTTAAGTTAATTAACCCTAATTCCAATTAGGTATAATAAACTTTAAAAAAAAAAGTCCAAGCGACGTGTTTTAATTTTTTACGGCTGCTGCACTTCTCTTGATCTCTTCTCAGGCTTTCTCACCTTCGCAATTGTTCTCCAAAACATGTGTAATCTGTTTTAGTCGGAAATAAAACAGAACTTGAGGCTTAAAATATAGAACCTGTGGCTTAAACGTAGTCTTTAGACAGACTAGGATTCAAAAACGGATCCTTATATGTGATCATGGAGATCATTCTTAACATACTAAATGGTACCCTTCATTTTTAGTGTTTATGTGAGAGTTTATGCCTATAATGTAACTTCTTTTTTTTTTTTTGCAGGTGTGCTTGTGGCTGCCGCCATGGCGCATGGCTGTCCTGAAAGTCTCTACGTATCGGCTATACAAGTGGATAGCTGATGTTCTCAACTCGAAACTTGATCTGCTATTTACAACGTCACCTTATAAACCTTTCAAAAGTTTGCACCTAAGAGAGAAATTGGTGCAATCTTGTTGGAGCAACCCTTGAACGTAACAGGTTATTGCTCAGACCAAAACGTAGTAATGTTCCTTCCGTAGACATCCCATCAGTCCACTAACGCCATTGTTGGGATACTCATCATCGCCGTTAACATAACCGCAACCGAAGACGCACCTGCTGATGAGTTCTTTTCTTGCTTCGGCTTCTTTATAATCGCCGTTACAATTTAAGATTTGGATTTGGTGTTGTTACATAATCGAGTTTCCGCATCTGGCAGTGTCCATAAAAGGAAGATAGTGTTATTTGACTAGAGATCAAATGGTGATTTATGTGTTTCTTTGATTTCTCTTTCTGGTTACGGTTAAGGTCCCTGATGTGATCCCTAACATGGAGTTTTTTGTTTCTTACCGTTTGCAGATTGAATCATTCTTTACCTTTGCCATCGTAGAGGCCGAGGATATATCTGGTGCTCACCCTGCTGAAGTACAGAGCTTTGGTTGGTGTTCACTGCTCGGTGATTAAATTTACCTTATGTCTCTGAATTTTGTGACCGACACTTTTGAGTTTTGATTGTTTCAAGTGCCGTTGTGGAATCTCATAGACCTATTTTCCTTTATATCTATAGTGCAGGGAAAGTGGATAGGATCTTCGAACTATAACACGCTTCTGGATCCTCCCCTTCATTAAAGTTGCTGAAGTGGAGGAAACATGAACTCAGGTTCGAGATCCATAAAACCCATTATTCGTACAGAAACTTGGTATCGTCCTAATTCTAAATTTATCTTTCCTCTGTTCTATGTTGCAGCCATTTGTTGAGAGCTTATCACAGTGTCCGAACTCCGAAACATGGTCTCCGACCTCCATAACCCTTTCAAATCTTCAGAGAGGTATGATTTTCTTGGGATAAGAAGCATTATGAATCTAATCTGTTTTTGTTGTGTAATTTCTAATTTGTTCATTGAATATACTAAAAACCTAAGGTCATGTTTTTGACAGATACCTTTTATCATTCAAGCTTCATATTATCATTAAAGAAAACAAGATTCACTCAAAAGTTTTGCATTGAAAGCAAACAAAACACCAACAGAACAAAGAGCATCTAACACCAGAATCGTGTATTCAGTCAAAGAGGTAAGAAGAAGATAAAACCTGAAATTTCAACAGAACAAAAAGTATCTAACACCAAGAAATCCATATAGCAGCTTAACAACGAAAGAGAAGACTACGGAAGAGATGAGAAGTTAATCATTTCAGCACTACGTTGCTTGATGATTATAATCTCTGACACTGCAAAGGAAAACAAATAAATAAATAAATTAGATCCCAAGTTATTTACCAAACTTATAATTAGAAGCTAAAATCATAACTTACCTTCATCAAGAACTCAAGTTTTCAAAGGCCAAGACTAAGTTCCAAGTTCAGGTTCAACTGGTCATTCTCTTGGTCATTCTCATGGTCATTCTCCACTTCTTGCTCTTCATTTTCAGCCTCTGTGTCACTCTCTTCTGACATTCTCAATTGTGGTGTTATCATAAATCAAATGATTTACTGCAACATAAAACAGAGGAAACCGTACGCACGGTGGAATCCATCATTTGATTAGTTCCACCGTGCGTACGGTTTCCTCTGTTCTATGTTGCAGTAAATCATTTGATTTATGATAATACCACAATTGAGAATGTCCCTAATGCTGGAGAAAGTGAAGAAGAGAGTGACACAGAGGCTGAAAATGAAGAGCAAGAAGTGGAGAATGACCATGGGAATGACCAAGAGAATGACCAGTTGAACCTGAACTTGGAACTCAGTCTTGGCCTTTGAAAACTTGAGTTCTTGATGAAGGTAAGTTATGATTTTAGCTTCTAATTATAAGTTTGGTAAATAACTTGGGATCTAATTTATTTATTTGTTTTCCTTTGCAGTGTCAGAGATTAGAATCATCAAGCAACGTAGTGCTGAAATGATTAACTTCTCATCTCTTTCGTTGTTAAGCTGCTATATGGATTTCTTGGTGTAGATGCTTTTTGTTCTGTTGAAATTTCAGGTTTTATCTTCTTCTTACCTCTTTGACTGAATACACGGTTCTGGTGTTAGATGCTCTTTGTTTTGTTGGTGTTTTGTTTGCTTTCAATGCAAAACTTTTAAGTGAATCTTGTTTTCTTTAATGATAATATGAAGCTTGAATGATAAAAGGTATCTGTCAAAAACATGACCTTAGGTTTTTAGTATATTCAATGAACAAATTAGAAATTACACAACAAAAACAGATTAGATTCATAATGCTTCTTATCCCAACAAAAACAGATTAGATTCTACTTGCACATGCTCGCACCGGTAATGTCAAGATTTACTCGCGGTGGTTCAGTTGAGCAGAATCACAACTTTTCTGATCTTGTCCTAACTCGGTCTGTGCTTTCGAGTGCTAGGAAATCGTAGAAGCCGCTTAACCGCTTCCTTTCCAGCTAACAAGATTAAATGAATGTTTAAGTTGACTAATTTTGTCTTTAATTTGGCTTTGTCAATCAAGATTTTGTGTTTTTTTTTTTTTTTTCTTTCATGACCAAGTTCGTATTTATTTAGGAAAATGCTGTCGGTTGGGTATTATCTTTTGTCCATTTTTTCGAAAAACACGGTAATATATTTTACTAAAGAAAAATATTTGAATAAAGGCAAAACAACATTCTTATTGAACGTATTCTCGTTACCGGAAAATATGTGTCAACAAAATCCAAACCTTTATTTTAGCATAATTATTGTACCACAAGCCTAACCTTGTACTTATCTACCCCATCAGTTTTTAACTTGGTTTTGAAAATTCACTTACACCCTAATGACTTAAACCCTTGAGGTAGATTGGTTATCTCTCAAGTGTGATTGTGCATAATAGAATAAACCTCACTATTAACGTCTTCTTTCCAAAAATGTGCATTAGGTATAGTCATGGCTTCTATGAACGTTCTTGATTTGTTCTCTAAAACAAAAACCACTATGAAATCATCGTCAAAAGATTTTTCCTTTAGAGCTCTTTTGCTATGTCTAGGTTCATCTTCCACGACTTCAAGAGCTAAAGTATCATAATCGCTTGCCTTATTTGCATCTGTTTGCTCACGTGTCTTCTTAGGATAAGACTTATCCTTACACGGAAACACAGTTTCAAAAAAGGATGCATTGCGTGATTCCATTACGATATTTATATGGATATTCGGTATGTCCGATTTATGGAGCAAAAATCGATAATCACTACTATTGTGCACATATCCGATGAAAACACGGTCCACAGTTTTCGTGAACTTTTTCGGAGGCGGTACATGCTCTTATATGTATCTTCCTCTTTTGGAAAAAAGGTCCTCCCCACCAACTTGCAAGTATGGTTCCTCTTATATGTATCTTACGCTTGTTTGGTGGACAAAACATATGTAAATTTACATTATCGTGATTTTAAGCGTTTATTTATTCTAACTTTTGCTTTGACAGAAATAAAATTCGTTGAAATTTATTGAAACTGGTGGCGAGAAAGTCTTACGTGAGCTAAAATCTAATTTCTCTTTCCATCTCCTTGGATATGATTGTCAGAACAAAAAAAATGAGAGTAAAATAGTGGGAGAAGTGTGCAAAAGTTGCTAAAATAGAAAGCTCACTTTACAAACAATTATGAATTCATACTTGGGTGACAATCCCAACTATTTAAAATATGATAGTGAATCTGAATAAAGGCAAAATATGTGTTTCATTCTACTAACAAATGACAGAATTTCAAAGAAATAAAACTACAACAGTTTCAACCGCTTCAAAGAAAAAGAAAAAAATATCTGAAAATCTGAACTAGACTACTAACTTACAAATACATTCCTATTAACTCATCACAATATATAAATTAATGATCTCTTTTGGTTTAATAAAGAAACTAACAAAAACCATGAAAGCCTTTGCACTTTCCGAGTTCGCCCTAAGAAACATTCTCCCAGGCGCGAAACCCGAGGTCGGCCGCCACCACCAAAATTCTCCGATTACTCCCCGGCCGGTGCCCTTGCCGGTGCCGGGGAGGGACTCTGACCGTTGTCCTTCTTAGCTTCCTCCATTTCAAGCTTTAAGCCAGCTACAACGGTTGTACGGTCTGTTCTCTTCGGCTTCCTCCTCTGCTCCGAGCTTCGCCTGCTCAGCCGTTCGTCGCCGGTCATCTCTGCTCGTCCCTGGTCCAACGCGCGTGCTTCCATGGTGTTGGCGCCGTCGTTCCTCTGCCATCTCCGGAAGGCCTCCTCTCCTTGTGTGAGTCTGCTTTTATTTCTAGATCTTCGGCCCTCCGGTTTATGTCAGGTGGTTTTGGTCGTGGTTTTGCTGTTGCGGTAGTCCTGAAGGTGAGTCAGTGTGTTCGGGCTTAGGCTTAGGCTTGGTTTGCAGCTGTATCCGGTTTTTGGCTTGGTTTTGAGATGGGGTTTTAATCGGCTTTGGAAATTGATTTCTTAGGTACCTCTGCTATTTAGGGTAATTAGTTGGTATGGGGTTATAGTCAGCTCTTTTGCTTGTTTGTTTGTGGTTAACCTTGGGTTCTTTGAGAGCGCTTTTCAATCGGGTTTGATTTTTAGATTGGTGTTTGTATTGTTTAGGCTTCGCTGGAGATTTGGGTTCGTGTAGGGCTTCTATCTAGGTTATCTTAGACGTTTATGAGTGCGTCTTTTCCGCATCCGAAAGAGGTTTAGGGGAACTTTCTTAGGTTCTTTCTTGTCGGGTTTTGAAGCCGTGTTTCTGAGTTCTGGGTTGGTGAGAGAGTGTCTCTCGGTGAGTCTCCAGGTCGTTGATGTTGTCGTTCGGTGAGCCGTGGGCTACGTCGACTTATCTCGTTCTTTCCTCTTTTGCGGTTACCACAACTTTCAAGTTTGAGTTGTTTTGCTTAACTCTTGTACCTTCGAGTTATGTTTCCTTTAGCTGTAGGTTTTGGTAATCCTTTATGGATTTTTGTTGCCTAATCTTTGGTTTTAGTTGCCTGTTGTTTGGGCTATAGTTGCCCGTTGTTTGGGCTTTAGTTTCTTTTTATAGGATATGTATCAAACTCTCGTATTTCACTTTTATGAATATAATCCTTCAGAGAAAAAAAAAAAAAAAAAACTAACAAAAACAAAAATTGAAAATGTTAATCTTAACATTGGATACAGACCAACTCAAAATATTTTTAATTCATTTGAACAATTTCTAATTGATAGGTTTTGGTTTTTCCTATATTCGGTTCATGGTTTTAGTTTTTTGAATAAAGTTTAGTTATCAACCACCACAATTTAACGACTTATGTATAATTTATGATAGCTAAATTTTATATCTTAGATCAAAATTCTATTTACTATTTAAATGATGAAACCCTCGTAGCCGCAAGTATCAATCATTAGTTCAACATTATCTATTTTTTTCCTCAAAACTTGATTTTCCTGTTCGTTATGTTCTTACTGGGGACATTATCTAGAATGCTTTTAAGATTTTAAACTTCACTATTCTCAATATCTCTATTTTGTTCTGATGTCTTCTTAATGCACATTTGAACTTCGAACGAATCATGACTTAAATTTATATCTCTAATCTTCTGTGTAAAACTTCAGTTGAAAGTCCATTTTGATGTATATTGGCAGATCAATCGTATTTGAGCAAACCAAAATGGTCATATTTATAGAAGGATCTAGAGATCCTAGATAATATTGTGAATATTGTGATTATGATTTAGAGATATGTTCATATATTTGTATCTATCTAGCACAATCGTGCATCATGAACCTCTGAATCTAAGCCATAGAGCTTCTTATTCAAGCTTAAGTGTCTCTGAATCTAAGCCATAAAGCTTTTTCTTATTCAAGTCTATCATGGACCTCTTCACGATCAAAGATCAAAAGCATTTAATCATTTTTGTCACAAACAACAATCCAAAATATATAGAGAAAAATACATAGAGAATTAAATTTCTATTACCAACTATGATATATTTTAAGAGCATTATAAATACAACCCATAAAAATTATTGCCCGCTTTAACACCAAAAACACAATTCTATTTACCTTATAAATATGTAGACGCTATGAAGCTTAAAAAAATAATTGAAATCAGACAACTAAATACCATCTTTCGTCTGACAAAAAAAGTAACTTGACATCAACATCAAAAAAAATATGAATATGATACATGTTAAGCGCATTTTACAAAAATTCTGAAGGAAACGTTTCTCTCTCTAGATCTGAGTCTCTCCCAGACACGCGAACCGAGGCAAGCCGTTTGTCTTTTCCGTCGCCTCTCCGACGGTCGGCGACCGCTGATGTCGCCGCCGGAGGAGGCCTTGTTCCTTTCCTAGCCGTCTGTAGCTTTCCCCGGGTGTATCTCCTCTCTGCAGCTGCCGTCGAAGTTGGTCGCCGCTGTTTGTTCTTCCTTGTCGGCCGAAGCTCGCCGTCTTCCCTACTGCTCTGTTCGTCGATGTCCGTGATCTCCTGCTGTGAGATTGCGTCGCCGGTTTTTCCCCTGCGTGGGCTCTTCTCCGCCGATCTGGATGCGTAGGTTCTGTCGCCGGCTCCGACACTTTCGTCGCGACGGTGGGTCTTCTTGGGAAGTTCTTTCCCGACTCGCGATCCCAACAGCTGTGATTTCTGTAGATTGGTGGGTGTGGAGTGGTTAGATCTTGGGTTTATTTTGGTTTAATCGGTTTAGTGTAATCATGGTTATCTCTGCTAAGAGGGTAAATTGGTTCTCTAGGTTTGATTCTAGCTTCTCATCTTGGTGTTTTGTGGCTAACTTGGTTTCGTTTAGAGTGCTTTGCAATCCGGTTCTTAATTTCTAGATCGGTTTTGGTTTGAGATTGTTTAGACTTCGTTGGAGACTTGGTTAGTTAGGGCTTCTATCATGGGTTTTTTTAGACGTTTATGAGTGCGTCTTACCCGCTTCCGTAAGAGGTTTGTGAGAACTTTCTTAGGTTCTTTCTTGTCGGATTTGAAGTCTTTTTCGTGTTATGGGTTGGTGAGAGAGTCTCTCTGGGAGTCTCCAGGTAGTTGGTGTTGTCGCTCGGTGAGTCGTGGACTACGGCGATTTCTCTCGCTCCTTTTCTTTTGCGGTTGCCACAGAGACCAAGATTGAGTTGTTATTGTCAGCTTCTAGATTTATCGATTTATGTTTCTTTTAGCCGTAGATTGTAGTTACCCTGAATGGGTTTATGTTGCCTGTTTCGTAGGCTGTGGTTGCCCGAGGTGTGGGCTAATGTTGCCTGTTGGTTGGGCTAAGTTTCCTATGTTTAGGAATGTGTAATCTCTCCTTTTATGAATATATTCTACCAGATGACAAAAAAAAAAAGATACATGTTAAGCTCACACATTTTTTTTTTCAATCAATAAGTATGTTGTAGTTTCCTTTACTTTTTTTCCGCAGTCAAGTATGTCCTTAAGCAATTGTATGTCCTTATTTACAGCATAGAAAAATCAAAACTTATATAGTTAAATTTTTAAAAGTATAAGAAATAAAGACACATGGATAATAAAAAACAAGAAATTTTTATAAAAAAATAAAATATACAAACAACTATAATATAACAAATTTAAATATATAATCCGCGCATAATGCGGAATAAGAGAAAAACTTATACAATCATCATATATATATATATATATATATATATTAAGTATTTTTTTTGCTCTCTCCACGTCATCACCCTCTTTCTTTCCTACGTGGCCCTTTCCATCTTAACAAAAAAAGGAAAAAAACAAGACCCGTGGAAGAAGCCCTAATCTTCGAGTCAGGAGATGTGATGATAATATGAAACTTGTATATTGATCTCAATGGTTACAGTCATATATATACAACAAGAATGAATCTAGAGTACGATATCCTAGATATCAAAGAGATATCTCAGGAGAATATGCTAACTGTATATACAAGGATCCTAACAATTCTAACACGCCCCCCCCCCCCCAATATGGACGGAGTGAAACAAGACCAATCTTGATGCATAAAGGTATGAACTTGGCGCGAGAGAGAGGTTTGGTAAGTGCATCCGCAAGTTGATCTTTTGTCGAAACATGTGTAACGCGAAGCGCACCCGACTGAACCAATGCACGGATAGCATGATAGTCTACAACTACATGCTTCATTCTATAGTGAAATACGGGATTAGCGGACAGATAGGTTGCTCCAATATTGTCACAATAGATGACTGGCACAGCAGTAGAGGAGAAGCCGAGTTCTTGTAAAAGAGACTGAACCCACATAATCTCAGAAGAAGTGTCAGAGACAGCCTTATACTCTGTTTCGGTTGACGACCGAGCAACAGTACGCTGTTTGCGAGATGACCAGGAAACAAGATGTTGTCCAATGTAAACAAGATAAACACCGGTGGAGGTGTAATCATTGCGATCACATGCCCAATCAGCATCAGAAAAAGCATGGACGTTGTGAGGATTAGTGGCAGAGAAAAACAGACCAACATGCCGTGTTCCACAGAGATATCGAAGGATGCGTTTTACTGCTTCCCAGTGAACTTGTCGTGGTTCATGCATAAACTGAGACAACTTATTCACAGCATAAGAGATATCCGGACGTGTGAATAATAGGTATTGCAAGCTCCCAACAACTGAGCTATACTCCGTTGAATCCGGAAGAACAGAGCCCGAGTCTTTAGCGAGAATAGGACTATCAACCATCGGTGTTTTGACAGGAACTGCAGAAGCCATATGTGTCCGATGGAGCAGGTCATTAATATACTTTGTTTGCGTTAAAGTAAGACCGTTTGATGTGCGAGACACCTCCAGCCCAAGAAAATAGCTTAAATCCCCAAGGTCTTTGAGAGAAAATCGCACTGCGAGTCTGGCGATGAACTGTTGAACAAGCACTGGCGAGTTACCCGTAACAACAATGTCATCCACGTAAACCAAAACGAAAAGAACCAGACTTTTATCGCGAAGGATGAAAAGCGAAGCGTCAGCAACCGAGTTGGTGAAACCATCTTTGATCAGGAAATCACGAAGAGCAGTATACCAAGCACGAGGTGCTTGTTTAAGCCCGTAAATAGCTTTCTTGAGTTTGCAGACAAAGTTTGGTTTATCATTGTCAATAAAACCAGGAGGTTGTGCCATATAAACATCTTCCTTAAGAGGTCCTTGCAGAAAAGCGTTGTTTACATCAAGTTGACGTAAAACCCATCCACGAGAGACAGCTTCATTGAGCACAATGCGAATGGTAGGATGCTTAACCACAGGACTGTACGTCTCAAAATAGTCTATCCCTGGACGTTGGTTGTAACCTTTGGCGACCAGTCTAGACTTGAAGCGATCAATACCCATCGACAATTGACCAGATTGTAGCTTGAGTGAGGAGGGACCAACTCCCACGTACCATGATTGAGCTGAGAGTTAATCTCATCACACATAGATTTGCGCCAGCGATCATCTTTGAGAGCCTGATTGTGTGTTTTGGGTTCCATCTCTTGATCAAGAACAACACCTGCAGCCATCAACGCATACTTCGGATTAGGCTTCACTATGTTGTGTTGCGATCTGGTTACCACTTTAGGCTGTTCCGAAATATCTGCAGCAACATTCGATGTGACTGTTTCAACAGGAATAGAAGCTGGTAACACAGAGGAGGAATTGATGATATCGACTGGAACATCAACAAGCTTAGATAATGGCTCAGCCTGAGCAGACCGTGGTGATGCAGAGACTAGTGATGGTGATGGTGCATCTTGAGATGTAATCTGGGCAGGCGACGACAAGTTCTCAACAATGTCATCAAGTACATGAGCAAGAGCAACGGGTTGGACATCGTGAGATGTGAGTGGTTGGGGAAGAAACAGAACTGAAGAAGGAATTTCAGGTTCTAAAGGCAAAACTGAAGAAGGCGAGGACAGTCTAACAAATGGAAATTCAGTTTCATAGAACTCCACATGTCGAGACGAGTACAGACGAGCTGTTTTTGGATCATAACAAAGATAAGCACTTTGTGACAAGGAATAACCCATAAAAATACAAGGAGATGAACGAGAATCGAGTTTGTGAGCTGAATAAGGCCTTAACCAAGGATAGGCTAAACAGCCAAACACACGCAACTTAGAAAAATTCGGTTTATCTTTGAACAAAAGTTCATATGGAATCTGAAAATTAAGAGAGGCACTAGGAAGATGGTTGATCAAGTAAACAACAGTAGGAAACGCATACGACCAGAAACGCAATGGAATATTAGCGTGAGTCAAAAGAGACAAGCCAGTTTCAACTATGTGTATGTGTTTACGCTCAGAAATCCCATTATGTTCTGGAGTATGAGGAGGAGATGTTCGATGTTCAATACCAATTCGAGAGAGAAAAGGCGTTAGAGCAACAAATTCTCCACCATTGTCCGAATAAAAAGTCACAATGCGAGTAGCAAAGCGATATTCAACGAGTTCTTTGAATCTAGAAAAGATTTCAAACACTTGGGACTTGCGTTTCATGGGATAAATCCATGTATACCGCGTAAAATGATCAACCAAAACAAGGTAATATTTAAAGCCATCAAAAGATAGAACCGGAGATGTCCAAACATCAGAGAAAATAATCTCTAATGGAAGAGAAGAAGCTAATGTGTTTGTACCAAAGGCAAGTTTGTCACTTTTGTTGGAAGAACATGAATTGCATAATAAGGGACTCGAAATTTTATTAGAAAATGGTAATGAAGAACTTGAAAGAACATGTTTCAAAACAGTAAAACCAGGATGACCAAGGCGTGAATGCCATTGAATCATATATGTTTTTATTGCAGAAAGAATTTGAAAATGAGAAGAGGAAGAAACAGAATCCAGCCACTCATACATCCCATTGCTTGTACGTCCTGTCTTAAGTAGCGCCCCCATTGTTAGATCCCGTACCTGAAAACACCACGGATCAAAAGTGATAGAAACATTGTTGTCAGTACACATTTGATAAACCGACATCAAGTTCTTGGTAATCGCAGGAGCATACAACACATCCTTAAGTAAAATGGAACGAGAAGAAGAAGAAAGGGATGTAGAACCCGTATGAGTGATCGTGTGGCCAGAGCTGTCACCAAGAACCACAGATTCATTGCCTTGATATGGTGAGTGCAAGGCTAAGTTACCAAGATCAGAAGTGATGTGATGTGACGCTCCAGAGTCAAGCATCCACGAAGGCGAATCTGAAGCAGGAGAAACCATAGTATGATTAGCTCTTGGAGTCCAGCTTTGAGTCGGATTCTGATAGCTCGAGTCGTTTGCAACAACTTTGAATTGTGAACAACGTTGAGCACTGTGGCCTTGAACACCACATGCTTGACATTTGCCAAGGTACGGACGAGAGAATCACTGTTGTTGCTGATTCGGACGAGCGTACGAGGACGAGTTGAAGCTTTGTTGTGAATTGTTGCGATTGAAATGCTTTGGTTTTGTTGTGGTGTTGTTCGCCGTGACTGGGATTGTTGTCGCTGGTGATGCACAGAGAAGAGCAGCCTCTCGATTCACTAATTTATCACGTAGCTCATCCAGGGACGGAGGAACATCCCTGCCATTGATCTGCTCAACAATACCTTTGTAGTCATCATCAAGGCCATCCAAAATGTACCCAATCACATCCTCATGATCAAGTGGCTTCCCTAGCAAGGCCAATTGATCGGTTTTCGCTTTAACAGACTGTAAGTACTCATCAACAGTACGTTGACCTTTCGTACCGTTCTTGAGCTGATCTTTGATGAACTTGAAGTGACCACGAGATGGTCGCCCAAATGTGGACTTCAGAGCATTCCAGGCCTCAAGAGATGACTTTGCAGTGGAGACCATGGGTTGCAGCGGAACATAAATCGTGAGGAGCGCGGCGAAGATTAACTTATCTTGCCTGATCCATGCCGTGTTGGCTGGATTTGTTGTGGCGGATGCATCCGCTTGTACGATCGCCGGCGGTGGTTGAGCACCGTCCGTGATGAAGTGTACCAGATTGTGATCATCGAGAAATAACGAGACCTGAAGGCTCCAAGTGATGTAATTTGTTGTGTTGAGCTTTGAAACAGAGCTTATGTTGATGGAAAGGATTGGATTCTGTGGATCATTAGGATTGATGATCGAGGTCGTACCGCCAGAGGAGGACGAAGAATCCATGAAGGTTTTTGAGATGTGATTATCGAAAAGAGAAGAAAAAGCGGTTTAGAGTTCCGATCGGAGCTCTGATACCATGTGATGATAATATGAAACTTGTATATTGATCTCAATGGTTACAGTCATATATATACAACAAGAATGAATCTAGAGTACGATATCCTAGATATCAAAGAGATATCTCAGGAGAATATGTTAACTGTATATATAAGGATCCTAACAGTGAAAGCAAAATCCTATTTGATTTAGTTTAGAAGAAGGGGTTCCTCCAGGTGCTGGTGCTGGTGTTGACATATCCTACCTTTTGATGAAAGCCGGATTTATCTCTTCTTCCAAAAAGATCGAACTGTTAGACTGTCAGCTTTCTTTTCTCAATAAAAATTGATAAAGATGTGAACGGTTACTTTCTGAATCAAGCGTTTTGTCAATTTTTCCTGTGGTTTCTTTAACAGATATTTTTGAAATTTGGTCGCGTGCGTGATGAATATAGACAGAGCCGCGGTATGTCTGGCAACTGCTACTAGATTCTATAAATTGTTTGATGCTTTATGGTGCTGATATGGTCAAACTGCTTTTTTCCCACTCATTTAGGATGTTAAATATTCAATCACAAAGACAAGAGTGGCAGCTATCGAGAGTCTCAATGGAACTTATACCATGAGAGTAAGCTGTGAATCACATAAGTATCTCATCTCTCTCATTATCCCCTCTACACCTGTTTTGTTTACTGTCCTTTATCCCTTCTCCAGGGTTGCAATCAGCCGTTGAGAGAAGGCATTGCCTTGCAGACTATATTTGATTCATGATAATGCTAATATCAAGAAAATTGTGTCTACCGTCATTGTTTGTTCTGAGTTACATGTACGTATGGGAATCTTTTAGGGCATGGATGGAGAGCTGGGAACCTTATTCCTTCTCCAGTTATTACTTGAATGCGAGGCATGTCCTTCCATATATCCTTAACCAGCAGCTCGAGCGGCTAAATCTGCTAGAGGCGACAACAAAAATCCATACGTTCACTATTCTAAAGCACCTAGTATATCCAAATTGAGGGAGGATTCAAGTAAAGGTCTCCCTTGACCTGTTTTCATCTTCGTCCAGAAATCACGTCACCGGAAACAAATCACATATACCAGACATATTCAAAGAATCCAATTCGAACTCATCCTACGTTAATTAGTTGTAACAACTGGAAAAATCCAACACTTAAAATGTTGCAAATAAATAATAAAAAAAACAACCAGAGTGCTGGCATTACATTATTCATACGTTAATTATTCATACATTAGATTGTAGGATTGTTGAGAGAGGCAATACTCTCTACGTGTTGAGGTGCGATACGGACAAAACATTGACCCTTATGAAAGAATCCATAGGAGCGTCTAAACTCTTTATTATCTCCAATTCCAAGGAGCCTAACTCTGGTGATATTACTTGTTTTAACATTGTAGTAGAAAATGTAAAAGGGTCCAATCTTGCGTGACAGCATCTTTGGGGCCATAATGATCTCCCCAGCCTTGTTGGTTCCCGGAAAAGACATTTGCAGGCCCGCAACAGAATCCCACACGGAGGAAGGAAACACGCAATGTTGCTTTGACCATTCATGTTTCTCGGCGTCTTCTAGTATCCATAAATCAAAACTATTGCAACGATCATAAGGGAATCTCACAATAGAAGCTAGCTTCCCACAGTAATCTATAAATATCGAATCCTTCCCCCAATGAACGACAGGCTCAGGTGCTTGGATAAAACTTAGTTTCTCAGATCTAACATCAAAACACAACACAACTGGATTCCTAAATCCGGTTGAGTTACGAGCACCATAGTAGATAAAACCATTGACGCATACTCCCACTGATGTCGGGCGATAAGGCCCAGGGTTACTTTCAATGTGTCTCCATCCTTGATATGGTCCTCCCAATGTTAACACCTTGTGCTCCAAAATAGCATCAAAAGGATATCTCGGTTCCACAGAAAATGCT
The DNA here is from genome assembly GCA_030180135.1 of Orychophragmus violaceus. Lineage (NCBI taxonomy): Eukaryota > Viridiplantae > Streptophyta > Magnoliopsida > Brassicales > Brassicaceae > Orychophragmus > Orychophragmus violaceus. Next base: position 20,895,990 of record CM058229.1, read on the forward strand.
TTGTGTTGACCTTCAATCGGATCGTATCCCACGAATCTGGTGGTAATGGGTAAGTTCTTTACGACTTGCTCCGTGCTAGGGTTACATACAACCAACCCACTACAAGTGGCAACAGTGAGAAAGCCATGGATAGAAGCTGAAGTCGGTGTGATGGAACATAATCCATCTGGTATTGTCATCTCCAAGTTTGGTACCAAAGAAGAAGATGAAGAAGACTCCCCAAACGAGAAGAAGAAGGTAAGCTTCTCATCAGGCTCGCTGTATAAACCGTTACTCAAAGCGACTATAAACCGCGACTGCGTTGAGGACATAGAGAAGAAGGAATCTATGAACCCTCTGCTTCGGATGATGGAAGACCACATTTTTGACACGCTGCGGAACTTCATGAGAGACTTTGCACCCAATCTACTCACTATAGCCATCTTTAGATCATGAGGGAGAGATTCAAACTTACTTGGGCTTGTGTCGTCTTTCGCAGGCAATCTAATCACTGTAGCCATCTTCAGATCCACCGGAATCGGATCTAACTTACGTCGGCTCCTACACAAACTGTCCTTCTCATGCTCCTTGCGTTTCATGGCCGAATCCCTAAATTCGATCGGAGAATATAGATTCAACTGCAAAGACCTAGATTTGTGGGAAATCAAAGAGAACCGCAAAGATTTTTCAACGCAAGCTTGGGGATTTACCCGATATTGCGAGATTTGTGCTCGGCCGTTCGTTTGATATGAACTTCTTTATTTTCCTTTTTCTTTTATTGCCAATTTTCTGGAAAAAAATAATAACAATTAATTCACTTCTCCAATTACAAACGTGAGAAGAGAAATCAGTAAATATCGATGAAAGACCTATGATATTAGGGACCCATGATATTATGTGAGCTTTATATTTATATTTATACTTATACCCGAAATATGTCGTGACCGAACCAAAAAAAAAAGGAATTGTTACTAATCTAACAAAAAAGGAAATCTAAAAATAGGAATTTACTTCCATATTTTTTTTTTGACATCGCATAATATTTAATCTTTATATTAACTAAAAAATAGTTTAATCTTAAAGACTGTTACTGGTTTGTCTATTTTCGTGTATTTAGAAATCCGTTTATGTTGAAATCTAATAGATATATTTTATTAATATTTACAAAATCCGTAGGTTTTCACTCGGATTTGAGTCTTTGTATTTTTTAACTTAAAATCTACTAAAATCTATTCAAATCCATGATAAAAGCAATTCCATGATAAAAACAAATCCTTACTAAAAACAAGAGTGACGTTAAATTCTCCCTTTTTTTTTGAAGACACTATTATCTCCCTCCACCGCCTCTCCGGCGCCGGCGCTTGTGTCATCGCCGTGAGAGGGCTCCCCCACGGCCGTCCATGCGCTTCCACTGTGGTTTGGACTCTCCCCCAGACCGATTATGGTGGCTCGACTCTTCTCCAGGCGGCGGCAACAACGGTTCGGTGGTAGATCGGAGGCTATGGCGCGAATCCGGTACCGGATCTAAGAGTACATGATCCAGTTCTCCGTCCTCCTGTGTCCTCGCTCTCCTTTTGCCGTCGGACCCTCGGCGGCGGTGGTATTTTCCTCTCTCTGGTTCCTCGGTGTAGCTTGCTTTTGTGGCGGCGTAGCGGTGGTTCGTCGCGGCGTTTCTCTGGGTCTCATGCTCCCTGTTGTGCCCGCTAGAGGACGGCGGTTCACATGGTGTTTGGTTCGTGGAGGAGGTGGTGGACCGAAAATAATCTCAACGGTGTTCGTTCTCCCTCAGCCGTTCGCTTAGGCCCCTCCGGAGCGGGGGTGAACCGAATATGGCGGTGGTTCTAGGGAGCTTGTGCTTTCGGCGATGTAGGCATCACCTTTCCCACGTCGACTCTTCTCTGCGCTCGTTCTACAGGGTGGCTCTCCGATTTCTTGGGATGTGTGTCTTGGAGGGTCGGGATCTCCTCGCCGTTAGTGGAGGATCCGCCTTTGGAGACTAGTTCACGGTCTACACTGGCTACATCCCAAATCGACGGCGACGGATTGTTTTCGTTTTGCCTTAGACTAGGGTTAAGTGTCTCCAGTTTAAATCGATTTTGTAGCATAATTGGTCTAAGGTTCTTGAACCAAACCGGGCCCATTTGGGTTTTCGGTACGACCTGTATTTTTTTTTTTTTTTAATTTTCCAGTTGTGTTGTACCAAAAAAAAATAATTAATATGAAGATTCTTAAAAAAAAAAAAGCAAATCCATATATAAATCCTCCCTATTTAAACACTTGATTTTAATTTAAATTTTAAAATCATATAACCAATAACATAGGATTTTAATTAGATTCTAAAATCATAGAATCAATAACACATGATTTTGATAAAGATTTTAAAATTAATAACTGAATAACACATGATTTTACTTGGATTTAAAAATATACTAAAATGCGTAAACCAATAACCCCTACTTGTATTCATCCTCAAATGGTTGATTACTAATTTATCATTAATAAAATTAAGGTAATTACTATTTTAACCATAATTTGTATTGGTAATTTTATTATGTTTTTTAGTTTTATTATGGAGATATACATAAAGTTAGTAATCTTCATAAACTTTTTACCCTCTTCGTTTTTAAAAGAATCTGTATCGAATGTCAGACAACCTTCGTCGTGCCATGCAAGATCTTGATTTAGGGGCATAAGATGATCCTATCGCACTTCCCATCGATGTTGTTAACCAGGCTGCAAATAAAAATCGATTCATCTTAATGGGTAGACCAACAATTTTCAAGCGTCAGAATCTCCGATCAATCATAGCCAACATCCAAAGGATTTGGGGTCACACATAACAGGTCTATGGCCACATTGTAGCAGGGCGCCGATTCTAGTTTGTGTTTCCATCAGAAGAAGCAATGGAAAATTTTCTTAATAGGGGTCTTTGGGCTTTTGCGGAGAGAATGATTGTGCTTCAAAGATGGACGCCGCTCATGGATCTAGAAATACTTAACTTCATACTTATTGGTTCCAAATCAGAGGCATCCCACTGCTGTAAACGAACCAAGATGTCATTGCCCACATAGGGAGAGCCAAGCGGATGATTATTGTCTATTGACGTTGACTACAATCCACAAGTGGCAATTGATATGCTCAAAGTTTCAATACCCTAGAGCTATACCGCAAGTGCACATAATGCAATTGTACTATATAGGGGTCGAATTCACAGAGACTCAATACTCTCTCAATAAAATTTATAGTGTTGAGTTAAGCTAAGAAAGAATTGTTTAAATGTAAATAACAGTGCATAAAGGTAAATATAATAGTTGTTACTAGACAAGAAAAGCGTCAGGTTCAAAGAAGTTTCCAGGAAATCAAAGATATTAGCAAATCAATCAATCAAGATCGAATTAAGAACAATTTTAGAACTCGAAACACAAATATATAAAAAACCCAACTTTTGTTTTGAACACTAACTATGTCTAACAACCTAGAAATCCAAATTTCTTTGCGATCCTAGTATTCTAAACATGCATTAATTTCATGTTCGCTCTTTCACAATTTTCCTAAATTTCTTTGCGAATAGACAAATTGTTCACCTAGGTTCTTTTCTAGCAGATTGACCAAATTTCGCTGAGCGAATCAACCAAACATCAATAATCTAAGTGGCCAGTTCATATTAAGCATTAAGATCAACCTAAACAAAGAACTAGAAAGTTATGAATCCCAATTAGTCTTATTAACCTAACATTCCATGAAATCCCTAATGAGAATCCCTAAACCTAACTAGAAAACTACTCAGACATGGCGATTGAGAAATAAACATGGCTGAATAAGAAAGCATAAAGAGATCAATAGAAGAATAAAAGGGGTTCGAAATATTCTCTATGTTGAGTACAAGACCAGCCCCAAAAAGCTTTAGTCTCTCTCAATGTAAAATAAAGTGCCATACTAAAACAATGACTTAGAAAACTTAATATAATAGCTAAAACACGATTTGAGCTTCTTTGTAACTATGGAAAAAATTTGGGTCTTTTTGCAAATCTCCAAAAGTTTTGAAAACTCGTGGCATCAATCGACACACACTCCAAATATCGTCACCAGCTTCTCCTCTTCAGCATGAATTCTCCTAAGGTCCAAAATGTGCCATAATCTCCAAATATGATCCAAATGTTCCTAAACATGCAGAAGACTCTAAAAGACTCCAAAACACATAAAAGACTAAACAACAAAGACCTATATCATGGTTAAAAACCCATAAAAAACCATGATGTATCAGCAACACAGGTGGAATATGCTTGAGTTAGACTCAACTGGGATATCCATCAACCAGTAAGACTCCAGAGACAGTTCCATTTTACTCCAGGAGTAAACACGTTGTTGCGGTTCAGATACGAACGACTCAGATACTTATGTGAGGTATGTGGGATGATAACACACGACTCTGGTCAATGATTGGTCTATAATGGTGGTGAGGATAACTCTTATGGAGACAACAATGAATAAGGACCCCCCAATGGAAACGTGAATAATCATGGAGTTAGATCATAGAGATCAATGATGAGGAAGCATAGCAGTTACGTAGGGAATGCGGCAGTAATATTAACCGAAATAATGGATTTGCTCATGTCAATGGGGAAGCCAATGAAGACTCAGACAATGAAGAAGAAGACTTCAAAGCAACTGAGGAACATCTCGAAGAAGCTGCTAACTTCCTTGAAGGAGAGGAAAGATACAATATGTTTAGTGGAGAGCTAGAAATGAGCAAACTGTTTAATCCGGTTCTTATATTTGCAGATGCTGCAGGGGATATTCCAGGACCTCGAGAGGAGTCATAGCATAATGAATATCAAACGGAGATGATGCAGGAAATGGAAGATGAATATCACATACTAACTCATCACCTTACTGGAAATGCAGAAAGATCATGAGATGGATTAAAAAGGAAGCGAGTAGAAAATGAAGACAACGAGGAAGAGAAATTCTGTAAGTTCAAAACTTATAAGGAAGGAGAGAGCAGCCATCAAAACATGGATGAGCATCCATAAGCTCAAGTGAGTGGTGAGATGGGCCCTAAACCACAACCACCATGAGGACATATTGTTGGAACTGTCAAGGTCTTGGCAATGACTTGACAGTTTGACGCCTTAAAGAGATACATTGGAAGTATCTTCTAGACATAATATGACTATCTTAAACTAAGAAACAATATGATGTCCTCATAGATCTAGTGTGTGAAATAGATATGCAAAATGTATTTTTCCCTCCTAGAGGTCTTAGTGGTGGTTTAGTAGTTCATTGTAAGAATTCTATTAATCTTTTTTGTTATCTTCAATCTCCTCAGCTTGTAGATTGTCTTGTTGAATGCAATGGATTTGATTTCTACTTTTTCTTTGTATATGGTCATCCAAATCCAAAGTATCGCAATAATCTATGGGAGAGACTAGAAAGAAAAGCCATAAACATGAAATATCCATGGCTAATAATGGGATATTTTAATGAGTTATTGGGAAATGAAGAGAAGTAAGAGGCAAGATAAGAGATTAGATCACCTTTCATGACTTCCTAAGAACATTAAGGACTTGTGGATTTACGGATATGCAAATATTTGGGAACATATTCTCGTTGGCAGGCCAAAGAGGGAAAAATTATTGTCTATATCGATCCATGGCCAATGGAGAATGACATGGAAAGTATCCAACATCTGAGACAGATTTCCTTAAAATAGAGAATCTGATCACATGCCATTGGTCACATTTGTAGCAAATACTCATGATGAGAGGAAAGGAAGATTCATCTTAGATGATCGGTTATCTGAGAAAGAAGGTTCCAAAGACAATGTGATCAGAGGATGGTATAAGCCACATACAAGTCATGGAACACTTTCTTTATTTCAGAGGTTAGTGCACTGTAAGAAAGCTATCTCACGTTGGAAACAAGCCAACTATACAAACACAAAGGATTATACTGCGTTTAAGAGAATTCAATTGGATAGAGTTATTGCTTCAGGTGTTTCAACCACACAGGAACGTAAACGCCTAAGGAACGATCTGACTCAGGCTTATCTTGAAGAAGAGATATTCTAGTAAAGGAAAAGCATGAATACATGGTTAAAAGAAGGAGATAAAAACACTAAATTCTATCATTTAGTGACAAAAGCTTAGTGAAATAGATGCAAACTGAGTGCAATTTTAGATGAAGATGGGACTATTCAAAGAGGTGGCAAAGAGATTTGAGACACTTCTGAGAAATTCTTCTTAAAGTTATTCAAATCACAAGGCATTAACCATACACTGCAAGATGAAGCTTTCAAAGATTTCCATGCAAAAGTCATACTAGAAAATAATGAGGAACTTGCAAAACCAGTAACCATAGAGGAGACTAAAGAAGCATCTTATTCAATAGAAGCACACAAATCTCCGGGTACATATGGTTTCCCATGTAGCTTCTATCATAAATTCTGGAGTGAAATCAACCCAGCAGTAAAGATTGAAGTCATGATTTTTTCTCAACATAATATGTTGGACCATAAACTCAATCATACAAACTTGTGTCTTATTCCCAAGATTACATCGATTGTCACAATGGTTGTATTTCGACCAATTTCCCTCTGCAATGCTACAAAAGCATATCGAAGATCTTAGCCAGGAGATTGAAACAACACCTGAATGGGATAATCTTAGAATATCAAGCTGCATTTGTTCAAGGAAGAATGATTATAGACAATGTAATCATTGCTCATGAAATGAATCATGCCCGTAAATCCAAGAAGAGACAGTCAAAATCTTATATGTTTTAAAGACTGATATAACGAGTAATGTAACGCCCCTTTCCCATTCTCCGTTGACCGTCGAGCTGGCCGGTCAACAATCAAGGGAAAAGTTCGACACACGACGAAGCCAAAAATAGATCGGTTTGAGACAAAGGCTCGCACCAAACCGTCTTTGACCTCGCTATCCTCATTTCCATAGTACAAGCGGTACCACTTGCACTACTTCGATGAGTTGTGTCAGTTCGGACTAAAACCTCATATCAGGGAAACAATTTCATTTCTGAGTAATCAACGTTGAACACAACGTTTAATAGAATTTCACAAACAATTGTCAAGTCAAATATACAAAGAATCAAACACACGAAATAACAATAACGCCGAAACGAGAAAACACCCAAAAATCCTGAATCAAATCCCGTCACAAGCAATCTGAAACCACACCGAGGACCTCCCGCGTCCGTCACAGCTAAACCTGAAAAACACAAAAGAGTATAATGAGCGATCTAAGATCACCCAGTGAATCGGCTCCCCACTAACGGCTTCTAATCTATCTAGAGTCTACAGATTCCCGCCCCAAAACCCCAAAATAACTATCAACAGAAATAAATAGTCGATCACGCACTACCACGTCGTGATAAACCCACAACACACAATCAATGCCAAAGATAAGGAGAAATAGGGAATCGAAGGCACTGCGGCACATGTCCTCGATTAGACTCTATCTATCTACGCGCAATAAAGGAAAACAACAAAACAACGCTGTGCCCTACGATCTCGGTAACTTCCACGGGTTGCATCGTCACCTACATGGTAACTAACCCACGACTCCTAACCGTGCACACAAGGTCCCCACGGTTAGGACACCGTTCTCCGTCCATCGATACGCGGTGACTCCTGTTACCCCAGGTAACCTGAGTTTCCATGCGATCCGGCCCTAGGACATGACCCCGTATTCTCCGAATCACACACCTACCAGCGTTACCCGATAGGTTAACACCATAACCGGAACCACCATGGTCCGGTTAGGTAAAACCCAAGGATCCAATCGGGTCAGAAGTACCGAAACGCACACAAAACCTAGGCTTGCGGAATCTAACGCATCCTAGAGTCCTAGTGCAGAAATATAAACACGCAGACTCGCTGGGACTCTAGCACAGATCACGCAAACAATAATAACAACAACAAATCCCCAACCATTCCGCAAGCCACTATACTACCAACACCACTGCTCTGACTAGGTAAGATACCTAGTCAGCACCACTAACTTACCCGGTCCCGTGACCGGAGTAAGTGTCCACAATTATTGCTCGGCCCAACACCGATCAATCTAACAAGCCTGCACACAAAGCTCAACACAACACAGCAATCACAACAATCAAACACTCATTCACAATCATCACAACAAACACCACACAAGCATGCCTATTAGGATTTCTAAGTCTTTTAATCTATTCTTATCCGCTACCTTGGGTTAGCGGATTGCTAACCCGTTGACGGCTTACAACACACTCCACTTCCTTATTTAAACCATTCTAGATGTCTTTTATTAACTCCTCGATCTGTCGGTTTAGAGTTAGTAAACTTACTAACTCCCCGACATCTCATTATTAATTAATTTAATTCATTACCCTTACCTGCTATTAAACCTAAACCTAAGTCCCGTTATAATATTCTATATATTCGTTTAGGTTTAACTCATATTTTAATGTCCTCTTAATTCCCGTATATAGATTCATTAATTATCGTTCTTATACAATATATATGCATATATGGTCTACATGAGTCTAAAGGTTTGTGAGCCGACTCACAGTGAGATAGGCGCGGAATGACGGTCTGACGCGGTATGAATCCCGAGATCTCCGAACTGAAACCCGAACTTCCTGAATGCACGAACTCGAATCCCGAGGTTTCCCGAATACCCTGACATGAACCGCAAACCGTGACTGGCCGGAGTCAACGCGTTGACCACGGCGTTGACCGGTGTTGACTTTGACCTCTGGTTGACCGTTGACTTTGACTGTTGACTTTGACTTGACTTGAACCGAATGACCACCCAAACCAAACCGGTTGAACCACTGAACCATCTGAACCAACTGAACCGGTCTAATTAGAACCGGTTAGAACCGGTTAGGTTAAACCGGTTTTGGTCAAACATTGACCGGTTTGACCTAACCGTTGACCAAGGCTAAACCATCCTTAAACCAACCCAAATCTTGAATCAAACCATCCCATCACACTCCTTGAAGAACCGGCTGAAGATTGGCGGCGGTTGGGCTTCTCCGGTGACTTCTCCGGCGTTTACCGGCGGTGGTCCGGCGTTGACCGGCCAGTTCACCCCTTTTTCCGGTGACTCAGAAGACGACCCACCTATAAAACGGACCGCAAAGAGGAGATATAACCATTCATGGCTTCAAAACATTCAGATCTGGTGAAGGAAGAGAGAGAGATCCACCAATCTCCTATCCGCGGATGATTTCCGGCCAGATTCCGGCGAGCTCCGGCGAGCTCCGTCGACTAGGACGACGCCGGCTAGCTGGAGATTGTAGAGGAGGGAGATAGGAAGCTATAGCACTTTGCAGAAGTGGATTTGGGTTTATATTGAGAGAGTTATTGTATTTTTGGTGAAAGAAGGTCTTATGAACATATTTAGGGTTCTTGAGTTTTGCTTGAAGATTCAAAGGGTTTGGGATGAATTTCTGGGTTTTTGGATGAATATGGAGAGAGGTGAGAGGGTAGTGGTCGTGGGTGTTTCTAGAGAGAGGTTGAGAGAGAGTGAATGAACCTTCTCACATGCATGAACTTGTTTTTATTGCATGCAAAGGATTATTTGCATCAAGACCATGCATTGACACCTAACCAAGAGGTGTGGCGACCCTGTCTGATGACACATGTCTCCATATGTGTCAAAGTAGTCAAAAATACCTTCCTTAACCGGCCCAATTCTTTGAGAAACCCATCTTGCACTTTTATCTCGGTTTCGTCGGTTTTGCGGTTATTATTTTAGAAAATCCCAAATGATTCCTATAAATCCCAAAACCTCCATAAACTGACTCTCCATGACATTATATGAATTTAGCATTTCGAATTACTCCGTTTGGGCTTACGTAGCTCCGGTTATGAATTTTTGAAGTTTCTTCGGGTTTGTCGGTTTCCATTCCCGACAAGCCGTAAAACACATTTCTGCTCTGATTCTTCCAATTCTGATCTTCTAAACATTCTTTATGTTGAAACATAAGAATATTTGGCCCATCTCGGCTTCCGTCTCGAACTTTGGCAAAATTACCATTTTACCCCCGACTTTGGTAAAATGACAATTTTGCCCCTGGTTGACTTTCTTCTGCCCGTTGACCGTATTTTGGATACGGGGTATCACATTATTCCCCACTTACAGGAATTCGGTCCCCGAATTCTCCGTCACTAACAGACTTCAAATTGGTTCAAAAACTTGCAAGTCACTTCATCACCTCTTTCTGACGCTTCTATACTCGATCACTGCTGCATACCACTGACCTCAACACTATTCCAATCTGACGTCTCAATCTGGTGTACCCTGATCCACTCCGCTCTTAACTGTCTCCATCGGTCTCGGTCCTTAACTTAACTCTGGTTGCCTTCTCTATCCTGATTCTCACTTCTGCTTCCCCACTTTGCTTCGACCTCCACATCCTTCTGATTGTGACTTCGTTCTTGCTTTCTGGGACACTCTTCAAGAATATGATCATCCGCTTCCGTCTGACTGATTCCAACAACTTCACTGACTCTTCTTTTCCAAATCTCTTTGCCAACTCATATTACTTCTCGGCTTTTTTTCTGTCGATTGTTTGGTAAGCTGATACATTCACGGTCGGGTCTACTGTCTCGCGGTGTCTTGACATTTCATCTCGCTTTCGGGTTCGGGTTCGGTCTCGGATTCACATCGCGTCGCCATTCCGTCCTACATTCAATACAACAACTCACTGAAACAATTAATTTCATCCCGATCCATCCCGATGTCACTTTCCCATAGAAATATGGTTACTTAATCACGTACCCGACGGTTACTCGTGATTAAATAAACAATACACTATAAGTCCGTTTCCTCGTGAACTGACGGTTGAATACAACCGTTCTCAGTCGGCTCAAAACTTGAAATAAAATTAAAACAAAATCAACACTTTACCTTCTTAACGAAACCGAGGAAAAACGATCAATCACTAATCAAACTTCCAAACAACTAACAAACCAATGGTCTCTAAGACCCAAAACGATCAACCCACCAAAAACCATGCATGATAAAACTATGCAATCTACCGCACTAACGAAACAATCAATCAATCAACAAGCAAGAAATGAAAACAAACAATTTACCACACACACATTCACGCAATCTAATGATCGGTCGGATGCGTCGTCAGTCCGGGTTCAGGTCATGATGAACAGTCGTCTGTTCCGCTCATCATTTGATTTCACACAGTAATCTATTTGCTTTCAGAACCATCTCAATCATGCAAATAGTTACTATGTTAATCAAAACGATCAGCTGAACACTCTGCATCCACCACATACATAAACTGATATATCATACATCATAAGGTTTTCTGTACATGGTTATGATCAGAGTCCACACATAAGACCGTCATCATATCCAAAAACCCATACGACGCCGCTGTACATCAAAACAGTCAAAGACGACACGCAAAGTCGCCTATCCGCCGATCTATCTACAAGAAAAAAATAAAGTTAGTGCCCCCACCTACCTGGCCTAACTACTCCTATCCTAACCTAACTCCTCCCGCAAGACCGAAATGCCCAACACCACTGGCACAACGGCTCGCTGAAGTATCCGCTGGCAGGTGCGCCGGGAGGGTGTGGTGAGTGTGTGTCTCGAGATGGTGCTACGACATGTTGTGGCTCGGCTATCGGGCAAGGATGAGCAACGTGACCTGCGCGGCCACAAACCTGACAACATGGGGTGGACGCTGAGCGTGGTCCACGGTAACACGCAAATGTATGATAATAATAACCTCCACATAACTAACAAGGAGAAGTCGGCTCTGACGGGGAATCCATAAAACAATCGGGTGCGAGATGACCCTGACCTCTGCACAACTGACAAGTCCTCACTGGCTCGGGTCTGGACAGCTGAATGACCGGCAACTGAACAATGGGTAACTGAATGGGCTCGGGATCTCTGCGACTAGGTCCCGCTCGATAATCCTCTAGTACTGGTGCTCTGTACGGCTGTCCATCGGCATACACGCTCCTGATCCGACGGTAGGACAAATCGATGCTCCATGGCCCTCGTGACCACATAACGGACAGTAGTCCGGTCTGGGTACTGGATGATATGGCTCTCGAAGACGCGGGTCTACTGATCGGGGACTCCAATGCAAATGAAACTCATACACTCCATACCCACTGCATGGTCTCCTCTCTGGTACTTCTGGTGGTGCCTCTATCGCCTCAGCTTGTGGCGAAACATACTCGAACTCTGACTCGGTAGATGCTGGCGACGTAACCATATCGAACGGCGTACGAGGTGATCCGGGTCGCAGATCTGGCATGATGAGGTCCGACCTGCTGCTCCAACACATCCTCAAGCATCGCTACCTGCTCATCTACCTGCTGCTGCAAGTATCTGTGGTACATCCGGCTCTGGCCACTGTGGTGGTAAATGTAACTCCGCATCTGCTCCTCCCAAAAATCCCATCATATCTGCATAAGGGTCTCGGCTCCCCGCACCATCCTCAATAAAAACCAGTAAAGGGTCCGGAAGAGGTGACCAATCTACCTCCGCTGCTCTAGAGCCCCGTAGGTGTCGTAATGGAATTGGCGGACGATCCGCCGTACGAGATCCTCGTAAATGGCCTGGCAATGCTGGGTATCCCTGAAACTGATCCAACTGTCCCTGATACGAGCCGACTGATCCCTGCTGACTCATGACGCTCAACTGTAACTGCACCGCGCACACACACACACCCCTCCACTCAACCCAGGACACACTGCTGAAAGACTGCAATCAAAAACACAAAGACAAGTTAGTACAAATAATACGAAATTCTACTTTCCCATCCCAACCCCGGGTTTAACGGACGCGGCTCGGTTTCCTAATGGATGCTTGTGTGACACATTTGACTCGATAAAACACAGAAAACACTCAAAAATGAAATGTTTCGAATATGCAGAACCATGCTCTGATACCACCTTTCTGTAACGCCCCTTTCCCATTCTCCGCTGACCGTCGAGCTAACCGGTCAACAATCAAACAAGAACATGACCGATCGAACCCGAGCAAGTCGAACGGGAAAAGTTCGCCACAGGACGAAGCCAAAAATAGATCGGTTTGAGACAAAGGCTCGCACCAATCCGTCTTTGGCCTCGCTATCCTCATTTCCATAGTACAAGCGGTACCACTTGCACTACTTTGATGAGTTGTGTCGGTTCGGACTAAAACCTCATATCAGGGAAACAATTTCATTTCTGAGTAATCAACGTTGAACACAACGTTTAATAGAATTTCACAAACAATTGTCAAGTCAAATATACAAAGAATCAAACACACGAATTAACAATAACGCCGAAGCGAGAAAACACCCAAAAATCCTGAATCAAATGCCGTCACAAGCAGCCTGAAACCATACCGAAGACCTCCCGCGTCCGTCGCAGCTAAACCTGAAAAACACAAAAAGAGTATAATGAGCGATCTAAGATCACCCAGTGAATCGGCTCCCCACTAACGGCTTCTAATCTATCTAGAGTCTACAGATTCCCGCCCCAAAACCCCAAAATAACAATCAACAGAAATAAATAGTCGATCATGCACTACCACGTCGTGATAAACCCACAACACACAATCAATGCCAAAGATAAGGAGAAATAGGGAATCGAAGGCACTGCGGCACATGTCCTCGATTAGACTCTATCTATCTACGCGCAATAAAGGAAAACAACAAAACAACGATGTGCCCTACGATCTCGGTAACTTCCACGGGTTGCATCGTCACCTACATGGTAACTAACCCACGACTCCTAACCGTGCACACAAGGTCCCCACGGTTAGGACACCGTTCTCCGTCCATCGATACGCGGTGACTCCTGTTACCCCAGGTAACCTGAGTTTCCATGCGATCCGGCCCTAGGACATGACCCCGTATTCTCCGAATCACACACCTACCAGCGTCACCCGATAGGTTAACACCATAACCGGAACCACCATGGTCCGGTTAGGTAAAACCCAAGGATCCAATCGGGTCAGAAGTACCGGAACGTACACAAAACCTAGGCTTGCGGAATCTAACGCATCCTAGAGTCCTAGTGCAGAAATATAAACACGCAGACTCGCTGGGACTCTAGCACAGATCACACAATCAATAATAACAACAACAAATCCTCAACCATTCCGCAAGCCACTATACTACCAACACCACCGCTCTGACTAGGTAAGATACCTAGTCAGCACCACTAACTTACCCGGTCCCGTGACCGGAGTAAGTGACCACAATGATTGCTCGGCCCAACACCAAGCAATCTAACAAGCCTGCACACAAAGCTCAACACAACACATCAATCACAACAATCAAACACACATTCACAATCATCACAACAATCACAACAAACACCACACAAACAAGCCTATTAGGGTTTCTAAGTCTTTTAATCCATTCTTATCCGCTACCTTGGGTTAGCGGGTTGCTAACCCGTAGACGGCTTACAACACACTCCACTTCCTTATTTAAATCATTCTAGATGTCTTTTATTAACTCCTCGATCTGTCGGTTTAAAGTTAGTAAACTTACTAACTCCCCGACATCTCATTATTAATTAATTTAATTCATTACCCTTACCCGCTATTAAACCTAAACCCAAGTCCCGTTATAATATTCTATATATTCGTTTAGGTTTAACTCATATTTTAATGTCCTCTTAATTCCCGTATATAGATTCATGAATTATCGTTCTTATACAATATATATGCATATACGGTCTATATGAGTCTAAAGGTTTGTGAGCCGACTCACAGTGAGATAGGCGCGGAATAACGGTCTGACGCGGTAAGAATCCCGAGACCTCCAAACTGAAACCCGAACTTTCCGAACGCACGAACTCGAACCCCGAGGCTTCCCGAACACCTTGACATGAACCGCAAACCGTGACTGGCCGGATTCAACGCGTTGACCGGCGCTGACCACGGCGTTGACTTTGACCTCCAGTTGACCGTTGACTTTGACTGTTGACTTTGACTTGAATTGAACCGGTTGACCACCCAAACCAAACCGGTTGAACCAACTGAACCGGTCTAGTTAGAACCGGTTAGGTTAAACCGGTTTTGGTCAAACATTGACCGGTTTGACCTAACCGTTGACCAAGGCTAAACCAGCCTTAAACCAACCCAAATCTTGAATCAAACCATCCCATCACACTCCTTGAAGAACCGGCTGAAGATTGGCGGCGGTTGGGCTTCTCCGGTGACTTCTCCGGCGACTTCTCCGGCGTTGACCGGCGGTGGTCCGGCGTTGACCGGCCGGTTCACCCCTTTTTCCGGTGACTCAGAAGACGACCCACCTATCAAACTGACCGCAAAGAGGAGATCTAACCATCCATGGCTTCAAAACATTCAGATCTGGTGAAGGAAGAGAGAGATCCACCAATCTCCAATCCGCGGATGTTTTCTGGCCAGATTCCGGCGAGATCCGGCTACTAGGACGACGGCGGCTGGCTGGATATTGTATAGGAGGGAGAGAGGAAGCTATAGAACTTTGCAGAAGTGGATTTGAGTTTATATTGAGAGAGTTATTGTATTTATGGTGAAAGAAGGTCTTATGAACATATTTAGGGTTTTTGAGTTTTGCTTGAAGATTCAAAGGGTTTGGGATGAATTTCTGGGTTTTTGGATGAATCTGGAGAGAGGTGAGAGGGTAGTGGTCGTGGGAGTTTTTAGAGAGAGGTTGAGAGAGAGTGAATGAACCTTCTCACATGCATGAACTTGTTTTTATTGCATGCAAAGGATTATTTGCATCAAGACCATGCATTGACACCTAACCAAGAGGTGTGGCGACCCTGGCTGATGACACATGTCTCCATATGTGTCAAAGTAGCCAAAAATCCCTTCCTTAACCGGCCCAATTCATTGAGAAACCCATCTTGCACTTTTACCTCTGTTTCGTCGGTTTTGCGGTTATTATTTTCGAAAATCCCAACTGATTCCCATTAATTTTAAAAACCTCCATAAACTGATTCTCCATGACATTAGATGAATTTAGCATTTCGAATCACTCCGTTTGGGCTTACGTAGCTCCGGTTATGAATTTTTGAAGTTTTTTCGGGTTTGTCGGTTTCCATTCCCGACAAGCCGTAAAACATATTTCTGCTCCGATTCTTCCAATTCTGATATTCTAAACATTCTTTATGTTGAAACATAAGAATATTTGGCCCGTCTCGGCTTCCATCTCGAACTTTGGCAAAATTACCATTTTACCCCCGACTTTGGTAAAATAACAATTTTGCCCCTGGTTGACTTTCTGCTTCCCGTTGACCGTATTTTGTATACGGGGTATCACAAGTAAGGTCTAAACTAGCGTCAGAACCCAAATGAGAAACAATTTAGGGATACACAATGAAAATGGAGGTGGTAAATTTTCCAACAATTAATCTTGCAGTTTCATCTCATGCAGGCAAATCATGTTCTCTACCCTTTTCTATCACACCAACAAGACGTATGGTGAATTCTTCACATCTTCGTGACTCATACAGATCCCTTGCTTTTATGAATTCGGAAGCTAACCAATTATTTCATCGAGCATGCTAATCAAATATTTAACATTTTTTTCTTGAAACTTCGATGAATTGCTATTCCTTGAAATTGTGTTGATTCAATTCTAAAATCTATTCCTATTATCGACAATGTATAACTGCCCAAATTTGGGAGGTTTCCCTTCTGGTGGTAATAAGGAGCCTAATCTGTGATAAATCTGTCCTTGTATTCGATATGAGTATAGGTCATAACCAGACAATAGCGAGTGGTCGACATTAGCTCCAACTGAAGTGAAAAATTGTAGAGAGTTTTAAACAACCTTGATATTCTCTTTGAAGTGAAACAAACTTGTACAAATTTATTAGATAAAATATATAAATATCTATTGAAAAGTACATATTAGAAAATATATCTATCTATGAACTCTAAAAGATGAATTAACCCCAATATTTTTTACTCCAAAAATATTATATATGAACTTTAAAAATTACAAATTATTATGAAATTTAAGATTTTAAATTTTAACAATTCATAATATGCTTTATTCTGGTAATGAATATATATATTTATCATATGTACAAACATGCTACATATATGGGGTATATGCATAATCCTTTAAATTAAGCTTGCGCTAAATCCTCAAGTTTTCATACATATATTTAAGAAACAACTTAAAGTACAATTTGGCTTATACAAAAAACCACATAATATATTTTAAAAATATATATTTTAAAAATATTTTATTATATTTAATGGTACGAATCCAGATATCTAGAACTTAAAATTAAGATATCTGAATCTGGATCCGGTTTGCATGGATCTTAAATTTTACTATACGGATCCGGATTTGGCATCTCCATGTATCCAAATTTTTGAAGCGGATTATAGCGGATCCGAGTATGGATCTCGGATCTCGAATAATAATTCTACCCCTAATGGTAGGTATTTTCTGTGTAAGAGGCCTGACACGTAGAATCTGAAACTTTCTTTGCCTAGCTTGTTGTGTTATATTTGTATTGTTTAAATACATGAGTGTTTGAGATTGAATTTATATATTGTTATTTTTATTTGTGGATTAATTTGGCTCGCAAAACTAGTTGATTTCATATCTAAAGCATATTGATTTTTTTAAACCCGATGGGTTTGAAAACATGTATAAGTAATCACATCAGAAAAGAAAAGCAGGGGTATGTTGGTTTTCGAACGTTGTATTTCATTACCTCTTGGTTCCTTTTGCAAGATCCTTGTATCTGTTGAAATTGTTAAACATTTCAGACAATTTTTAAATTAATGTATCCAAATCATTACTGTAATAAGTGAATGGTCTTTTCTAGTGTTGACACTTCAGCATCTGTATGCAAACATCTGTATTGCATGAGATGTTGACACCTCAGATTGATGAAAATATGTATGAACCAATTAAAAAAGAAACTATTCTTCCACGTAATAATCCTCCGGCGTAATTGTTTCCCGTCAACATTTTACTCTTTTTTAAGAAGGGGCATAAGATCATGTCCATTGAAATATTTTAAGGGTTTTTAGGCACAGTTTCCAAACAAAAAATAATAAATAAATTTTTTTTTTCAGATGAAACATAAAAAAAAAATCAAAAAAAAAGTAACTAGTAAAAAATCGATACGTCACGTGAATAGTTAAGAGACAGGTTCTTAACTAAGGATTTTAAGAACCTGTCTCTTAACTATTCACGTGGAGCCACAAATATTTT
Source organism: Orychophragmus violaceus (assembly GCA_030180135.1). Lineage (NCBI taxonomy): Eukaryota > Viridiplantae > Streptophyta > Magnoliopsida > Brassicales > Brassicaceae > Orychophragmus > Orychophragmus violaceus. The sequence goes on from CM058229.1 coordinate 20,914,182, forward strand.
ATAATTTTTTATTTAAGAAACTCTCCTAAAAAACCCCAATGGGGATGGTCTAAGGATATCAAGAGACAGGTTCTTACTGACATGGCAAATTCTCATTGGTCCTTTCTTTTCTTTTGATTTTTCATTCTTTTTTTACCAACTTTACAGAATAAAAAAATTATTAAAAAAATCTTAAGAACTCTTGAGGGAAGTCCATGGATGTGTATGCTCTAACAGTCTTACATCGTCTTCCTCAACATATATCAAACTGGGTCCGAGCTAAGAATCCGCCATTGAACTAACCTTCTCATGAAACATCACAAAACACACAAATATATGTCTCTAATTAATCAAACTTATTTACTCAAACGAATTTATCAGTTCTAGCGATAGTACTGTTGCCAAGAATTTCAAATTCGATTGTCCAGACGAACTAACCACGTTTTTACTGAAAGAGGCATTACTTTTACGCTCTTAAACGCTTGGGTTGGATTAACCCCACAATCAATTCAATTTTAAGAACCACAACCTAAAAGATTGATTCACCTTCCAAACCGGTCAATATATTTTGAAGGAATCCAAAGCATTTTTCTGGTTCCAAAACGTCACATTACTTTTGCTGATTGATTAAGAATATAATATACTGTATAAATTACTGCAACTTACGTTTGATGAAGGAAAAAAAAATCCACTCAGTTCTAAACTTTTCAAAATGGACAGATCGCATAGCAAAGAACACAGAATTGCAAGGTCAAATAGAATCAAGCTATTACCGAAAGGTCGCGGACAAAAACCTGCTACTTATTCGAAAACGCAGTTGCGGCGGCCGGTTAACCGGCAGAAAGAAGCTCGATGGAGGAGAGCCACCGCGATTTCCATGTGTTAGGTAAAAAACTCGGGAATCCTGAAAAAACCTTCTTTTAATGTTCGTTTTGTTTATAATTTGACATATTTCTTATAGATCTATAGATTTTAGTTGAATTTTGAAGAATATTGACAAAAAATGTTGAAAAGTATTAAAAAATGGAGTCTGCGCAACTTAGGGTTACAGGGGGAGAAATAACCTCCTATGCCCCTCCGTACATAGAGATTAATCTCCCATGACCCCGTTATAAGATCAATTTCGTTTTCATTTAAATTAAATCTGCAAAAATGGTAAATTACTTATAAACCGAGTGAAGGACATGAAATTACAACTTATACCTGGGTGAGGTCCGGTCTCCTTCAACCCAGCCCCATGTAATCGGATTCTACCCGGGTAAAAAAATTTCAAAATCGGATAAAAATCGATCCGTTAAAATCGGGAAGGAAAAAACGAAAAAACCAGAAGAAAAAAATCGTGAAATCGAAGAACAAACCCTAGCGAAATTCCGAGTCTCAGCAGATGGGAAATCAATCCGACAATCGATTGAAGAATAACAAGAACAAAACCCATATCTCAGAGTCATCTCAATCCGTAAGTTCTATTTTGTTCATCCCGAAAACAGACTCAAAATACGATTATGAATGTTGTTTGTTTGGATGAATTTTATAAACAACAATGATTAATTTTGTAATTAAATGTATTTGAGTAATGTAGGAGGAAATCACTTCTAACTCATTTTACTATGGATTCAATAGTAGAAGGAATCCCCATGGTAGAAGAGGTTTTCCCGAAAATTGTGTGTGTGGAAGCGAACTTGCGATTTACACATCAAAATCGTAAGAAAATCCCGGACGTCCTTATTTCCGTTGTACTTTTAGCCGAGAGGTAACATTGTTTTGACATAGGCCTAGTATTGATTTGTGATTTTGTTAGCTTCATAGTGATTATTGTAAGTGAAATGTAGGATGGTCACTTGTTCAAATGGGTAGAAGATGGGATGTATGAAGAGGTTCAAGACATGATGATTGACAGAAGAGAACTTATGGTGGAAGTTAATGATCTTAAAGACATTGTCGAAAACTTGAAAGAGGAGGTGGTGGTGTGCAAATCCGAGATACGTAAGACCAAATTGAAGTTCATGGTGACTGTTTTGTTGTGTATTTGTTTGACTTTCTTGATCATCTATCATCTTCTGTTTGGTAAAAGTAAGGAATTTGTAATCACTATGTGAGTTTGGTTGTAGTTTGAAGACTTTGTTATGGTATTGTAAGACTTTGATGAACTATTATAAGACTATTTTGTGTTTTTGTTCTAGCATAAATAAGTGTAACAAAAATTAACAAACAAGAACACAAGTCTTAAGAGGATAACTAGCTAAGTAATACTAGAATAACTAGGATACTAGGATAACTAGGTAAGTAATACTAGGATAACTAGGTAAGTAATACTAGGATAACTAGGATAACTAGGATAACTATCTAAGTAATACTAGGATAACTGGGTACGTAATACTAGGATAACTAGTATAACTAGGATAACTAGGATAACTAGCTAAGTAATACTAGGATAACTAGGATAACTGGCTAAGTAATACTAGGATAACTAGCTAAGTAATACTAGGATAACTAGGATAACTGGGTAAGTAATACTAGGATAACTAGCTAAGTAATACTAGTATTTTTGGGTAAAAACTAATGGTATAACTAGGGCATGTGTGAGTGGGCATGTAAACTTTTTATGTTTTTCTGCATTTTAATTTGAAAACCTTATTCAAAAAAAAATCTGCATTTAGGATCAAGGCTGAGATTCTCCATTATGGCGTGAAAGAGAAAGGGGGAAAGAGAGAGAAAGAGAAAGAGAAAGAGAGGGAGAGGTTTAAAAAAAATATTTTCGGCGCCAAAATAAATTGTTAATTGTAATTAGTTTTTTAAAAGTCGACGATTTCGGCGCCAAAATATCACAGACAGTTGTACCTAGTTACTAGTTATACCATATATTCAAATGCATAGTTCACAATTGAAGTAGTAGTACACCAACTGGAAAATATTTTTTCTAGTGTCACATTATATTTTATTGATCTACCATATGTATCTCAGTTCCCAGTGCATTTTTTAGTTTGAAAATTATGTTTCAATATCATTCACTTCCCAAGTGTGTTCTCTATTAGAAAGTATGTCTTAAAATGCAAGGAAACGTTTGACGAATATGATTAATAGTCCCATTTTGAATAAAATTATATAAATTATATAATTTAAGTGAATATGTGTAAACGTGGTGAACCCATTTTCCACTAATTTGTAAACGTGGTGAACCCATTTTCTTAAAATTTAAAGCGTGGTAATATCAATAGTCGTGTTCTGTCTTTTCTCAAAATATAAACTTCTTTCCTCCATAAATCAACTTCTTTCTCCAAAAACTTTTCATCACCATCTCTCAGTCGTGTCCGATCGTTTCATCTCTCTCTTTTCATCTCTAAAACAGTTTCAAACTTTTCATTTCAATCACCATCTTCGGAATAATGACTTACTCTCACTGTAATCCCGCCTGGGTATGGCCTCCTTACAAACGACCGCGGTACGAAACAAGGTCGGTGACAAGGAGTCGGAGGGAGCAGAAACCGTTCGACCTGCTCGGGTTGCCGGAGGAAATCATCAGGAAGATTATGGTCCGTGTGTGCGAAGAAAACATGCAGGATCTCCGTCACTCCAGAATTACATGCACTCGCCTCAACGCTTTGACTTCCTCCCCCGAGCTCTTCATCTATGTTAATCTAATGGAGATGAACTATTTTGTTGAGTGTCCACGATTTGACTGGACAAAGTTCAACAAAAGTTGCTACGACGCAGGGAACATCTCCGCCGTCACCCTCAAAGGCATCTCGAATCTGTTTTTCGAGAACAACCGGGTTGAAGGTCTCGGGCAAATCAAGGCGGCTGCAGATAGAGGAAGAATCGTCAGCGAGTACATCTTCGGGATGATGAGCAAGATCTTCAGGGAAGATTGGGAGGAAGGTATGTTCGGTAATCATGACCTTACTCGCCAACGTGCAACTCATCTTAGAATTAAACTACCAGAGTTGCCTGGACCGGGGTGGGGAGAATCGAGAAGGCCGACTCCTGATTGGATAATTGTCAAACAGGACCAAACTGATACACATTTGATCTTGAAATGCAACTGTTCAACTCGGTGGAGGTTGGGGAAGCCAAGAGGGGACGACAGAGCGGATGACCTGTGCGATAAGTGTTACTGGATCCTGGAGGTAACGTTTTTCTGCAACATGGTTGATGAACACTTCAAGGTTTTTAAGTGCAACCGTTGATTGTCCCCTGTTTTTAAATTTTTAAGACACTCTGTTTTTTATGTTTTTTTTTTTTTGAACTTAATCCTTCGGATTGGAGACCTTCGGATTGTTTATGATTAATGGTATTATGTTACTACTCATCTCGTATTATTGGTATTCTGTTTGGAAACCATTCTGTTTGACAATAGAACCTGATAGAACCTAAAACAAAGAAACAATAGAACGAGAACCAACAGAGAAACAGAGTTTTAAAATTGTTCTGGATTAAAATCGTATTAAGAGTATTTAAAATTGTAGTGGATTCTGGATAATCTTTTACGAGATAAACGATGCTGCTAAGTTGGGAAACTAAATGTCATGATTACACATTTCAGAGTATATTACCAATGCAACACGCAGAAGACAAGATTTGACATACGCCGCTTAAACAGTTCATAATCTTGGGTTTATGTGCACGTTCGATATTTCGATTTGGGTCAATGATTTGAATCGGTTTGATACAACCCAGAAATCCAACCCGGTTAAAACGATTTGAATCGGTTTGATTCAACCAAGAAACCCAACCCGATTTCGATTTTTTCTTTTTAATATTCAATTTTTTTTTAATACAATCATTAAGGGTAGAAGAGTAAAAACACACCCTCTTTTTAATGAGAAGGGTATTGTAGATTAATGAGGAGCATTGTGGATTTTCTTTGACAATATATGGGTAAAAGAGCCAAAACCCCTTACAGAGGAAACTCATGAAGAAGATAAAAGGTAAAATACAACATTACCCTTCATTAAATGAAAATGGTTTAAAATTCTTTTTGGTGGTTCGAACTTACGTCAAATGGAACCAATGAGTAATGAAATACAATTCTCATACACCAAAATACCTTTGCTTTCTCTTCGATGCAATTAGATTTACATATGTTCTAAAACCGTTCATGTTTACTGGAAATCAGTATGTTTAAGTTACGAATTCAACCAACACTGCAAACTAAATTAAAACACAAATGAAAAAATTATATATAAATTCACTCCCATGTATTTTAAACAATACAGTAATGGCAAGAGAAGATAAGTAAAAAAGGATTCAATTCTCGAGTGAAGCGTTTTATACAGAAATAAGCCAAATTGTAGTTTACGTTGATTCTTTGAAATATGTATAAAAACTAAGAATATATCATAAGTAAGCCTAATTGAAAAAATTATACATACAACACATATATGTAGCATTTTGTCGCTTTTTCATATGACAAATGTATATTCATTAACGGAATAAAGCTTATTATGAAATTTTCAAATAGAAAATCTTACATGCTATAATAATTTAGAACTTTTAAAGTTCATATATATTTTTCCACCCAACTAAATAATTCGGGTAAATTTGACATTTAGAGTTCATAAACAGATATAATTCTTAATATGTAATTTAAAAAAATATTTATCTATTTGATCTACGAATTTTAATATTTTAAAAATATATAAATATATATATATATAGTATTGTCTAAGTTTTATTTTTTAAATATAGAAAACACACATACAAAAATATTTTGAAAAATCCCGCTGCGTAGCACAGGCAGATGCCTAGTTAATTGACTAATAGTTGAAACATACCAGAATTTTGTTGGTGAGCTTTCCGTAATAGCTTGATTCTGTTTGACCTTGCTGTTTTGCGTTCACGGCTATTCGATGTGTCCATTTCAAAAGTTTAGTAATGAGAGGATTTTTTCTTCTCTAAACGTAACTTGCAGAATTTTATATAGTATTTTTTTAATCAATTGCAAAAGTAATGTATCGTTTTGGAACCAGTAAAATGCTTCGGTTTCCTTCATAATATGTTGACCAGTATGGTAGGTGAATCAACCCTTATAGGTGGTGGATCTACAAATTGAATTATTTGTGGGATAAATCTAACTCAATCATTTAAGAGCTTGAAATTAATGCCTCTTTCAGAAAACATGATCAATTCGTCTCTTTAATCGGAGTTGAAATTCTCGGCAACATTATAGTTGCTGGAACTTCACAATTCTGCCCTGTTCTTTTTCTCATCTGGAAGTTGCATCTCCAAATGTTACATCTAGATGTAGTTCTTTTGTGCATTTAGAAACTGCGTCTGAAAATTGCTGGAAATTGCGTCTAGATGCAATTATGTTTCTTTGTGTGTGTTTGTAATATTAGTTGGATGCATTTTTTTAAGTTTGGATTTTGTGGTTTTGGCGGAAAACATTACTTTTACGATTTTGGCGGGAAAACGAATGTTTCAATATTGGCGAAAACTATTTTGCGGTTTTGACGGAAAACTAGTATTTTCGGTTTTGGCGTAAAATCGCGATTTTGCAGTTTTGGCGGAAAACACGATTTTGCGTTGCAGAAAATCATAATTTTGCGGTTTTGGCGAGAACACACGATTTTGCGGTTTTGGCGAGAAAACGCGATTTTGCGGTTTTGGCGGGAAAACGCGATTTTGCGGTTTTGGCGGGAAAACACGATTTTGCGGTTTTGGTGGGAAAACACGAGTTTGCGGTTTTGACGAAAACTGCGATTTTGTGGTTTTGGCATGAAAACGTGGTTTTGGCGGAAAACCACGATTTTGTGTTTTTGACGGAAAACCGCAATGGAAAAATATGATTTTACGGTTTTGGTGAGAAAACGTGATTTTGATGTTTTGGTGTAAAAACACGATTTTTTTTTGTTTTGGCGAAAAACTGCGATTTTGGCGAAAAACTGCGATTTTGCGGTTTTATTGAGAAACCACTTTTTGTCGTTTTGACAAAAATGCTATTTTGTGATTTTGACGAAAAATGTTATTTTGTGATTTTGGCGGCAAAACGCTATTTTACGGTTTTAGCGAAAAATGCTTTTTTTTTAGATTTTTGGTAATTGAGACGCACCTAAGTGCGTCTCAACTCAACTTTCAAATGCATCCAGAATTTCCAATTATTTTGGATGCAATATCTGGTTTTTTACAATTAGATGCATTTCTTAAGTACCACTAAAAGAACAACATCTTGTTTTTGCAGTGAGATGCAGTTTCTCAACGTTGGGGTAAATAATCTGATTAATTGGAGGCATATATTTGTATGTTTTGTGTTCTTATAAGCTTTTCAAAACCTAAACCGCTAATATATTACATTCTCGTGCTTAATACATCGGAGACTCGTGCTTAATATTTCAGTGGCGGATTCCAAGCTTTGGAGAATTATATATGTGCTGAAGAGGACGATATAAGAATTACTAGTATGCCCCTGTTTAGAAAAAAAGAAAACCGAGCAAAAATACGCATATGGCGTCTCGAACTTAAGAATTCAAGGTGGTGATAGATGTTTCAAACCACTAGGCTCTATTACTTTCAATATTTTTAATCGTGTAATAAAGAATTTATATATATATATATATATATATATATATTTTTTTTTTAATTTTTAAATTACTAAGAATTCACATTTTTCTGGTACTCCTTGTTTTTATCCCGTTTTTTATTATTTTTATATATAGATAGAACAAATTCATATATGTCATATATATTTACTATATTTTATTTGCGAACTCGAATTATTGAAATCGCTTAGGTGAATGATTTTTGGCCAATCAAAACTATGATGTCATTGATGACATCGCTTTAATGAAATGTTTTGATTGGTCGATAATTTTTCCACTTTAAAAATAAATAAAAATTCATTTTGGAAAAATTATTAAAAATAAAAAACGACAATTAATCAATTAATCAAATTCAATTAAATGTTGTTTCCTAATCATTTGAATGGTAATCTTAATTTGTTGTCAACATTTTAGATTATAATTTATATTTATTTCGTACTATATTTCCTCATTTTTAAAATTCAAATTAACACCCACTGTGAGATCGAAGATTCACACCAAGGATTTGTATTCGTGGATGTGGACGTTTGTATAAGAAATAATGTAGATTTCCTATGAATCAAAGATGTTATTAAGATTTAATGTCGAGATCGAACTAACACAATCGAATGAGAGCACAAAAAGATGATTATCGAACTATATATTCGAAGTGTTCTTGATTAGGGTTGGAATGTCTTGAATAAATCTCCGCTTCTCCTTTAAATAGTCCTCGACTACGATCTTCTTGTTCCGATCTTTCAACCTCGTAGTGGTAGCGATCTTCGAGATTTACGGAAATCGCTTCCACTGATGAAGACTTGGTCGTTCTTTCTCGAGATCGCCTTCTATCGAACTCCAGCTCGACCGCTTCACATCTCATGTTATTTGGGCCTTGGTTGGCTAGTGACCGAATGGGCCCAAAATCTATAATAATCGAACTCGTCTCAATGATCACGAATCGGGTTTGTGATTATGGGCCTTTATTTTGCTAGTTAATGGGCCGGATTTCCTAGAGGGAAATCCAGCACCAACAATAGCCCCCAGTCTATTAATTCGACGAGTCGAGGTTAATGGGCGGTGGACATTCTTGGGAAGACGCATGCGTGTCTCGGGTGATGAAACCCTAATGATTACTTCTACTCCAACCGTCGATCTTGTTTCGTGGTTCGACCTGATTATGTATGACGCGTTTGGTGACTGCGGATAACGGATAATCGATAAGATTTTCATCTATCGTAGATTTTGTCTGCCTTCGACGGCTGAGATCTTAAGATCGTTATTGATCATATCGACCTCGATTCATGCGTATATGAATTGATTGTCTACCGCTTGTTCGTAATCGTCGATCTTAAATCGACCGTTGAGATTGCGGGAATGCGAAAGATCTTAACCGCTTAGATTTATTCGTAATCTTTACGAATTCGAAATCGTACGGTTAAGATTCTGGGATACGAAGGATCCCATCGATCTCGAGGAGGAGAGAGCACGAGTTGGCTTTAAATGGAAGTTACCTTGCACGATTCCCACTACTGTTCGCACTACAAATTGGCAAGGTAACTTCTCATCTCTTACTTTAGCTTTTTCTCTTTCTCCTTGGTAATTTTTATCTATTGCTTAAAGCATTTTCCCTCTCTAGAACCCTTTCTTCTTTAGCCTTCTTTGTATTCCGGTACATCGTCTCTTATGGCCCCGAGAAATACTGCTGGAGCAAGTACCAGTTCGTCGGCGGGATCGTTCAGTCTGTATCCCCCATCTGTCTTTATTGCGAATCATATTCAACGGTTACGGATGAAGTGCCGGATCCCACCAGAGGTTGAGATAGTAATTCCGCCACCGGAGGTGTCACCAGAGACCGTAAGGGAGGGCTATTGTTGTGCCTCCTACACATACTTCAACAACTGTGGGCTCTTATTCCCCATTCCCCGACTTATTTCTTGGGTCTTGACCCAACTCCTGTTGGCGTTTCACCAGATGACGCCAAAATTGTCCGGTATGTCATCAGACTTGGAGTCAGGGCCGCCGAAGAATGAATCGAGTTCAGGGCGGATGAGCTTATGCGGGTTTTCTTAGTGAAGCATAACACTCTTTTTGCGGGGACATATTATCTCTGTCCCCGTTTCGAGCAAATTCTCGACAATATTCCGGGGAGGGATGTATGGAGATTTCTTTTTTTAGGATAAACCGGCACTCGGTCAAAAACTTCGACTATTCTGTGATCTCAACTCGTTGGGCCGCCAGCGTCGGTTAGATTTTAGGGTTTGACGATTGCTATATATTTTTCGTAGATATCGAGTTGTTTTTACTTCTTTTTCTGTTTTATTTCATAGAAGCTCCCGAGTCACTTTCTCTGAACCCGATAACAGAGGGTCTGATAGCTCGTTTGAGAGGGGGTGACGTTAACTGGAACGACTTTACATTAGAGCGCATACAAGCAGCTTTGAGGCCCGAGCCTCAACGAGCCCCGCGGACTCGAACTCAGGTTCCCCGAAGTGCACCGGCCCCACATGCTCTTCCTCATCCTCGTCCGGTTCAGCCTCTTCTTCGGATAACCGAACGGACCGGGGATCGTAAGGATTTATTACCTTTTTTACCTTCCCCTATTTCGATAGGATGACCGAGTGCTGATCTGGCTCGATATTCTGCAGGTCAGGCTGTTTCAGATAATAGTTTTGTTGCTAGCACATCTCCGCACGAGAAGATGTCTCGCAGAGCTAGCTCCCATCGGAATGGGAAGGATCCAGTTGACCTGGCGAGCAAGATGAAGGCGGGGGATCTAAGCAACTCCATTCTCTTTTCTCTCGGCCAGGCTCCTCCTCCTCCTCCAGCTCGTTACCCTGCCCCTTTGGCTCAGGCTTCTCTTCTTCTGGCTTCTAGGCCGGAGGACATGGCCCTAGTAGGTGGGGTTTTTCCTGCTCCCTTGATCGGACAGGAGGTCGTCCCAGCTCGCTCTCGAGAGCTATCTTTGCGCGATTCTTCTTCTTATGGTTCTAAGGGATCGAATGGCAGGAGCCTAGGTGGGTCCCTTCCTCCTACTCCTAAGCGTCAAAGAATTGATGCGGAGGTAAGCTCGAGGAGGTTGAACCAAGAGGGCCAGGTACGGTGTACCTCTTCTGGGTCTATTGGGACCTTCAACTGGCGCTTTAGGCACCAGAAGGAATGCCCGATCGTGGACGATCTGTAGGGCGTGGCCTATCTGCTAAGGCACTTCAAGCCTGTGGGAGTTCAACTCCCAGCCGTCGGGGGTATGGCTCTTGGCGAAGCCTACACCAAGATGATGGCAGCCATTGGGAAGGTAATGATTTTATTCCCTTTCTACTTTTATTCAGGTACTTTTTTTTAACTTGGCGTTTTACTTGGTATACGCAGTCTTTGGAGGCCATGAACAGGTACGTAGCCAAGTCTGAACGCGAGCTGCGCGACGTTCGCAGGCTGGAGAGCTCGAGTCCGTTAGGAAAGCGGTGAACGAGCTGAATGCTGGGCTTCAGGAGTCCTTGGCTAAGGAGGAAGGACTGAAGAAGAGGTTGGCTGAGTTCACCGACATGGAAGCTCGCTTGATGCAGCTCGAGAATCAGGAGGAGGATATAAGCCAAAAATTTGAAGCGACGGTGACTCGGACTCTGGCCGTTGAAGAGGCAAGCCGAGTTGCGGCTGCGCAAGCTGCTCTCGAGAAGACTCTTGCAGATAGGGTTTGCGAAATTAAGGTCGCGGTACAGAAGGCGCGGAAGGAGCTCAACGGTCTGTACCTTGCGATCCTGGCTGAGATCGAAGAGAAGAGAGAGATGAGGAAGATCGAAATCAGCGCTGAGATCCGCCTTCAAGAGGCCTTAACCAATATTGAGCTCATCACCGAGATAGCCGTCGGCGAGGTTGATAGGACTCAAGAGGTTCTGAAGCTGGCTGAGAAAAAGCGGATCGCCACCAAGGAAATGACTGCCGCGACCGTTTTTGATTTCAGCATTGGCAAGCTCAACCTCTCGGCGATGTCCGAATACTCGGTCGTGCTGGTTAATCCTCCGGTTCGGACCACTCCTTATCTTGACCAGTACGGGTCAAATATCCCAAAGGATACTGGAGTTAGCTCGCGGGTATGCGACGAAGTCTAGGGTCAGATCGCTGAGGATGCGGCCATGGTGGACGAGCTTATGGAGGGTCGAGCCGATGATTTCTCTTAAAATTTTTAAGTGTTTTGTTGTTGTTGCCTGAACATGCCTTTATCTTTATTTTTGAACTTTCGTTGCCCAAGGGGATTTTTGCTGGACCGCATGTCCTCTCTTTTTATATTACGAATCAAATTTATCTCCTTTCGTGCTGATATATCATGGTTTTTACCGGTTTTATGCCATGATATAGTTGTGTTTTTAGTGTCTTTTGTGTTCTTTTAGAGTCTTTTACAGGTATAATCAGGTTTGGAGCTGAATTGGAGATAATGGAGCATTTTGGAGATTTTTGGAGTGTTTGGCCGAGAGATAGAGTTCACTGTCCGAAACAGAGAAAGGTGTCGATCGTTGCATGCCTAGCATCGATCGATGCACCAGCGAGATGGGCCAAAACTCGGCGGTTTAGAAGAATCAAGAATTTGCACTTTGATCCAGAAGTTCCTGATATTTACAAAGAAGCCCCTGGCCGAGATTAGACCTATATAATAGAGTTTTTAGTGTTTTAATTAGATACGCTTTACATTACGCTTTCATAATTAAGAGTAGAGGATTTTTAGAGCTTTTGGGGCTGATCTGAACCTGTTACATCATCTGTATTTGGAGAAGATTTCGAACCCCTTTTACTCTTATTCTTTTATGCAATTTATTCATCATATGATTATGTTTTCATTATCTATGTCTGAGTAGATTCCTTGTTAGGTTTAGGGTTTCTCACATAGGATTTCATGACCTGCTAGACATGTTCAATTTCAGTTAAGGATTCAAACTATATCTGTTCTTCAATTTAATTGTGCTTAAAGCTAGTTCTAACCTGATCAATTAGAATCTAGATCTTAGGTTTCTAAATACGTCACGGAAGTGGGGTTTAGGAATCTGAACTAATTAAATTGGGCAATTAAACTTTGCGCAAACGGAAGTTTGGTTTAGGATAATTGTGAACATATCAAACTTGGGATTAATGCTAGTTTAATCTGTTAGTTCTCGCAAACGAAAGTTTGGTTTGCTGCACTTAGACTTAGAGAATTATCGCAGAGGAATTTGGTTAATTCTATATCTGTGTTTTGAGTTCTAGAACTGTGCTTAATTAGATCCTTGCTGAATGAACTGTCTGCTTGTCTGATTTCCTGAGAACGCCCTAGACCTAGCGCTCTTAATAACTTGCTTTCACAACCGTTAATCTCTGCTACTGATTTACTTTCTTTCATTGCTTTTAATTCAATTACATTGCTTTCTTCCTAGTTAAATTCCTGTTCTTGAGCTATTGAACACCGGAGTCTCTGTGGATTTCGATACCCTATATACTACATTGATATTGCTGTGCACTTGCAGTTTAGTATAGGGATTAATTCTTGACCTATCAAGTTTTTGGCGCCGTTGCCGGGGACTCTTTGAGTCTTCGATAGCTTCGAGCCTAGGGTTTTACTAGGATTTTTCTTTTTCTTTTCGTTTTTTTTTTTTTTTTTTTTTTTTGCTGATTTATTTTTCTGTTTTCTCTGATTTCGCATTGCATCGATCGACGCCCTTCTTGCATCGATCGACACACTTCGCTGAATCACCAAGAACACTAAGAGATCATCAGGACGATGTGTCGGAATGATATTTTCAGCTCAGGGATTGACAGTTCACAGATAGCTGGGTTGAAGAACCAAGTTGACTCTCTGCATAGTCTTCTACTTGGAAAGTATGCACAAGAAGCTAACCATTGCGTTGAAGGAACTGGATTCTATAGTCACAGATCTTCTTTTCAGAAACCCTTTACAAGGAGTTGTAGTGTTTCTTCTTACCAAGTACCGCCTGCACCTACAGCTCATGAGAGCAGAATGGAAATCATGATGGAGCAGTACCTTGAGAGGCAACAACAGATTGATAGGTCCTTCAACTCAAAGATGGATGCTTTGTATGAAGACTTGAATGAGAAGTTTGAATCTTTGAGCACGCATATGGAGGAGCTGGATATCAAAATTGAACGAAGAGATGTAGCAATAGAGAGGCAGAATGAAGCTAAGAGAGCTGAACGGAAGCTGCACATCAATGCTGTGAACATAAGGGATGAGATTGAGTTGCTAGGTGAAGAAGAGAGCATAATCTCGGATTTTCTGGATGAATATTGTCTGCATGATACATGCACCGATCGACACCCCCTCAGTGACGATCGACACGCCATTCTGACGGCAATTTCGAGTTCTTTCGAGAAACAGAATCGCCTTGCATCGATCGACACACATCATGCAACGATCGACACAGAACGCAGACATGACCAGAAAACTGCAACAGTACCAGAACGAGTCTACAAGCCCCCAGTGCCATATCCTAAGGTTCCTAAACCCTCCAAACAAGAGCTAGAAGTGGCTAACTGCATAAAAGTGATGGATAAGAAGGTGAATAAAACACCACCAGTTGAAACTTCGCGAGTTCATGCAAAGAAGATGATCTCCACTGATGGTCATCTAAAAGAAGAAGTTCAGATTGGTGGAACTACAGTATCTAATAGTGAAAAGAAGAAGATGGCGGTTCCTCTTGAACCTGCTCTAACATCTTCAGTACCTGCAACTGTTCATAAGCAGAAAGCTCCAGACATCAGATATACATCAAAGGTAAGGTACAAATCACTTAAGCTTAATCCTTCTGATCACATTGTTTTGAATGCAGGAAAACAAAGAATCCCGCCGAAGCTACACTCCCACCCCGACCCTTATCGTTCGTTCCTTGGAAGATCTCATGATCTGAATGCTTATACGCAACCTTGGATGAGGAGACATTCACAGAGACACTCAAAGTCTCTGTTGAAACCTCCATGAGTTCGATCTCTTTCTGATAGGTCAAGCTATTGACCTTAAACAAGCGCTGGGTGGGAGGCAACCCACCATTAGGTACTGGTGTTTTTCTACTTAATTTTTGGTGTTTTTGTTAGGATTTTACGTTTGTTTTTGTTTCTGGTGCAGTTATGTTTGCAGGTCTCGGACAAAATCGCAGTGCAACGATCGACTCACTTCTGTGTCGATCGTCACAACACGAAAGGAATCGCATTGCAGCGATCGTTGCGGTCCTGAGCAACGATCGATAATACACGAAAATCGCCAAGTAACGGTCGATGCACTTAGTGCAACGATCGATGCCTGAGCGACATAGGTAACCCGACAGACATAATTTCATCTTTTCAATTTTTTCTTTCTTTTTACCAATCCTTCGATGGACACTACTGGGGACAGTGTGTCTTAAGTGTGGGGGAGGTGCTACTGACTTTTGTTTTCTGTTTTCTTAAGAGTCAGTCCGTTTTTCAAAACAAAAAATTTTGTTTTATTGAGTCAAAATTGTTTAAGTAAGAAACTATGATTTTCTGAGAAGATTTACAAGACTTTCAGGAACTTAAGTAACCATTGGGATGAAGTTGCAGGATCTATCTCTGACTATTAGAAAACTTCATCACAGATCAACCTACTGGGAACACCCACATCACTTCAGGTATCAGAGGATCCTTTTACTGACTTCAATTTAATACTGACTTAGATTTCTCACCTAAGGGCTTGGTATACTTTGTGTCGGATTCCCTTGTTAGTTCTGACACAGCCTGTCAACCTATCCTATTTAGTTCCCTTCTCCCCTTCTATAAAGTAAAAAAAATAATAATAAACTGAGGATGAGTTAGTAACTCCGAAGTGGTCATGGGAATGGTAGCAAACACTATTTTCTCTCATGTGATCCATGGAATGTGTCCAAAGTACACCCCATAACGGGAAGAACACTGATAAAATAAAATAAAATGATACCCAATGGGGAAAAATCAGTTGTTAAAGAAGGGAAAGAGAAGAAAAGGACTAGAGAAAGATAGTATGGTGGTCTAGAGCTGATAAGGTAAGAATCCATGTGCCCTTTGATCGATACTCCTTAGGTGAGACCGCACTTAAATACTTGCAGAAGTCAGTAGGGAGAATTTGAATGCTTGAATGTGATTGTGGAGTTTACCTAGGACAGTTGCTAAGTGTGGGGGAAGTACATGTTGGTCTTGATATCCTGTGATTGATTCTTTCAGTGGTTTACTAAGGGGAATCTGAGTATTGTAGCTTCTAGGATGAAATGAGTTTCTGAAAGTTTTCAAACCTCTTCACCATGTTTTAGTTCTCTGTTTTGCTTGAGGGCAAGCAAAGGCTAAGTGTGGGGGAGTTGATATATCATGGTTTTTACCGGTTTTATGCCATGATATAGTTGTGTTTTTAGTGTCTTTTGTGTTCTTTTAGAGTCTTTTACAGGTATAATCAGGTTTGGAGCTGAATTGGAGATAATGGAGCATTTTGGAGATTTTTGGAGTGTTTGGCCGAGAGATAGAGTTCACTGTCCGAAACAGAGAAAGGTGTCGATCGTTGCATGCCTAGCATCGATCGATGCACCAGCGAGATGGGCCAAAACTCGGCGGTTTAGAAGAATCAAGAATTTGCACTTTGATCCAGAAGTTCCTGATATTTACAAAGAAGCCTCTGGCCGAGATTAGACCTATATAATAGAGTTTTTAGTGTTTTAATTAGATACGCTTTACATTACGCTTTCATAATTAAGAGCAGAGGATTTTTAGAGCTTTTAAGGCTGATCTGAACCTGTTACATCATCTGTATTTGGAGAAGATTTCGAACCCCTTTTACTCTTATTCTTTTATGCAATTTATTCATCATATGATTATGTTTTCATTATCTATGTCTGAGTAGATTCCTTGTTAGGTTTAGGGTTTCTCACATAGGATTTCATGACCTGCTAGACATGTTCAATTTCAGTTAAGGATTCAAACTATATCTGTTCTTCAATTTAATTGTGCTTAAAGCTATTTCTAACCTGATCAATTAGAATCTAGATCTTAGGTTGCTAAATACGTCACGGAAGTGGGGTTTAGGAATCTAAACTAATTAAATTGGGCAATTAAACTTTGCGCAAACGGAAGTTTGGTTTAGGATAATTGTGAACATATCAAACTTGGGATTAATGCTAGTTTAATCTGTTAGTTCTCGCAAACGAAAGTTTGGTTTGCTGCACTTAGACTTATAGAATTATCGCAAAGGAATTTGGTTAATTCTATATCTGTGTTTTGAGTTCTAGAACTGTGCTTAATTAGATACTTGCTGAAAGAACTGTCTGCTTGTCTGATTTCCTGAGAACGCCCTAGACCTAGCGCTCTTAATAACTTGCTTTCACAACCGTTAATCTCTGCTACTGATTTACTTTCTTTCATTGCTTTTAATTCAATTACATTGCTTTCTTCCTAGTTAAATTCCTGTTCTTGAGCTATTGAACACCGGAGTCTCTGTGGATTTCGATACCCTATATACTACATTGATATTGCTGTGCACTTGCAGTTTAGTATAGGGATTAATTCTTGACCTATCACGTGCCTTAGTCGTTTTTAGCATGAGATTCATTGTCATAATAGTTCGAGCCTCTGCAGATGTTGACATAAGAAACTCAGCAAATTGCCTTAGAGAAATTCGACAACGCCTTTTGAGCTCCCATTTCGAGCTCGAAAGATGAGTCTTTCATATGTCGGAGTGTACTCACTTAGAGACGACTACATCATCTCGTAAGTGTTTTTCGTATGAAGCAAATATCGACCTCGAGCTAAGTATCAGGGATAACTCGAGGTGTACGCCTTTCGTGATACCGTATTGCCGAATGCCCAACTCGAGCTAGAAACAATAAGATTTCTCTAAGTAAGAAAAAGATCGAGGTAGACTTACTCAGATTCTCTCTTGTTGCTTTGCTTAAGGGGAGAGGAGGCCCCCCACTTCTTCTTATCTGTATAAGGTTAGAGGAAGAAAACTTGGTGTTAGGCGGAGCTTCGGTTTCGAGCTCGCATATGGCGTTGGGATCGCTTGGATCGATTATTTTAGGAGGTCATTTTAGACCACTCGGTTTTGATGAGATCATTTCAGATCTTTTAGATTGAAGGAACCGTTTCGGGTCACTTGATTTGGAGGGATCATTTCAGATTGCTTTTGTAGTGAAGAGATCGTTTCAGATCACTTGTTTTGGAGGGACCATTTCAGGTCACTTGGTAGTGAAGAGATCATTTCAGATTGCTTATCTTGGAGGGACCATTACAGGTCACTTGATAGAGAAGAGATTATTTTAGATCGCTTATCTTAGGGGGAATCGTTTCAAGCTACCCTCGGAAGGGACCATTTCAGGTCGCTTACAAAAATGAAAGAAGACAGAGAAAATTACTAAGATAGTTTTATTTTTAACAAGGGAGATACAAAATCGAGCTCGAGTGGAGACTTGATAAGTGTTTTCGACCTTGCTCGAGGTTGTTGATCTTCGATAAGGGTTTCATTTGGGGGGGGGGGGGGCTGCGCTCGAAGTTGAGCTGCCTATGTACCCCTTTGAGGGGGGGGGGGATCAAGCCGTTTCGTAGTTCGATTATGGGGCGTACTTTCTAGTGAAAGTACTTTTTGAGGTTGATGATGTTCCAGGGTTGTAGTTCAGGTTTCTGGATTTCTACCGACTTGAGTCGGTAGACCCCGTCCTTCACAATATCGGTGACCTGGTACGGCCCTTCCCACTTCGCCTCTAACTTCCCAGCATGTTGTTCCTTTTTATGGTCAAAAATTTTCCGTAAGACAATCTCCCCTACTTGAAACCTTCGGGGTTTAATCTTGGTATCGTAGTAGCGAGTCGCGACTTGTTGGTAGTTCTGGATTCGGGCTAGTGCGAGGTTTCTCTCTTCGTCTATGAGATCAAGCTCATCCGTTATCATCTGATTACTGAGTTCCTCCTGCTTTGGGCATTCCTTTTGGCGGATGCTGCACACGAGAAATCTCGACTGGTACTACCACCTCGATAGCATACACTAGCGAGAAGAGACTCTCGCCAGTGGATTTGCAAGGGGTAATCCAGTATGCCCAGAGTACGGCTGGGAGCTCGTCGCTCCAGC
This sequence comes from Orychophragmus violaceus, assembly GCA_030180135.1. Lineage (NCBI taxonomy): Eukaryota > Viridiplantae > Streptophyta > Magnoliopsida > Brassicales > Brassicaceae > Orychophragmus > Orychophragmus violaceus. The sequence continues at coordinate 20,932,745 of CM058229.1, forward strand.
TCGATTTGCATTCATCGAGTCTTTTCTTGAGATTGTTCATGATCGCTTTGTTGGCTGCTTCTTCCAGTCCATTTCCTTAGGGGTAACATGGCGTTGAATAAGTCAGTTTGATGTTCCAAGTTCTACAGAACTCCTTGAACGTACTTGATATGAATTAAGACCCATTATCAATGACGATCTCGTGGGGTAGCCCGTGTAGGCAAATGATGTTTCGCTAGACGAACTCCTTTACGTGAATGTCTTTGATTTTTTGGTATGACTCCGCTTCGATCCATTTGGTGAAGTAGTATGTCATCACTAATAGGTGCAAAGCTTTCTTTTTTCCCGATGGGACCATGTGTCCCACGATATCCATACCCCATCGCATGAATGCGTAAGGCGATGAGATCGAAGATAATTTGTCTGATGGCTGACGGATAATCGGGACCTGTTTTTGGCATTTATCGCACTTGTTGGAGAAGGATTCGCATTCGGCGGCCATGGTTGGCCAAAAGAAACCTTGACTTTTGTTTCGAACGGCGGGAGCTCGTCCTCCTGAGTGACTTCCGCAAGATCCTTCATGGGCCTACGTAATCACGGCTCGAGGTTGCTTGCCGTCGAGTCATTTGAGGTATGGTCCGGAGAGACTCCTTTTGAAAATTTATCCTCGTGTGACGCAGTACCTCGCACTCTGTGCTTTGAGTTTTCACGCTTCCCATTTTTCATCAGGGACCTCGCCATTGGTTATGTACTGGATGATCAAAGTTCTCCAATCCTTCGCAGCGTTGGGCCCGGGTCCTCGACTAGTGGATGCGGTCTGGATGGGTCCGTCAGACACGTTCGTTACATAAATAGCATTTCTGGGATCAATGTCGTCATCGATCTTGATGATATCGTGGCTTGCTTTTTCGTCGGACGCCCATTAGTCGACATCATCTTTTTCTGTGTGCTCGTCCTCTTTTAAGGATAGAGCTTTCAGAGCTATGTCGATGCTCGGTTTCTCGATCCCTTCGACGGGTATTATCCTTTTAAGATTAGGATCTGATGTCGAGGCCAATGCGGCGAGGGCGTCAGCTGCAGTGTTCTCGCCTCGTGGGATTCGTGTAAGGTCGAAGAACTCGATCTGATCGGCGAGGCTGCGAACTACTCGTAAGTATGCTTCCATGCGTTTGTATTTGGCTTCTTAGTCGCCTTGGTATTGACTCGTGACCAGTTGGGAATCACTGAAAAGCGTCCACTTCCCGGGCTCCTATCGCTATATCTAGTTTGAGCCCGGCTATTAGCGCTTCGTATTCTGCCCATTGTTTGATGCGGCGAAGCGTAGCCTGAATTATTGTTCTAATACTTCTCCTGTAGGAGATACCTGTTTCACCCCGACCCCGGACCCTTGCCTCGAAGAGGCGCCGTCAACATGGAGTTTCCATCTTTTGGTGGAAGGCGGGTCGAGGCCGATGATAGGAGGGAGTTCAATTATGAAGTCAACCAGAACTTGCGATTTTAAGCATGTCTGAGTCTTAAACTCGATGTCATACTCTGAGTTCGATAGCCCATTTGACCAGTCGGCCTGACTGGCTTGGACTATGAAGAATGGTTCTTAGTGGTTGGGAGGTCATGACTATGATCGAGTGTGACTGGAAGTATGGTCTAAGCTTGTGAGCCGAGGTCACCAATGCCAAAGCGATTTTTTCCATCGCGGGGTATCTAGTTTCAGCGCCGATTAGAGTCTTGCTGATGTAATAGACTGGTCGTTGATCGTTTTGTTCTTCCCGAACCAAGACTCTGGTTACTGCTGCCGTAGAGACAGCTAGGTAGAGGTAAAGGAGTTCTACTTCTACTGGTTTTGCCAGTATCGGCGATTTACTTAGATACGTTTTTAGCTGGGTGAACGCTTTTTTCGCACTTCTCATCACAAAGGAAATTTTGTTTGCTTTGAGTAAATGGTAGAAGGGTAAACATTTATCGGTCGACCTCGAGATGAAGCGGTTCAGAGCAGCTATTTTGCCAGTTAAAAGCTGGACTTTTCGCGTTGTTTTAGGAGATTGCATCTCTAAGAATGTCGCAATCTGTTTGGGGTTTGCTTCGATCCCCCTTTCGGTTACTAAGTAACCCAAGAATTCCCCCGAGGGGACCCCAAAAGTGCACTTCGTCGGATTGAGTTTCATCCCGTACTTATTGAGAATGATGAAGAATTTTTTTAGTTGGGGGATGTGATCCTCGTACCTGGAAGATTTGACCAGCATGTCGTCGATGTAGACTTCCATGGTTTTACCCAGGAGTCATGAGAACATATTATTGACGAGGCGTTGGTAAGTCGCTCCTGCGCTTTTCTGCCCGAAAGACATGACTTTATAGCAGTAGTGCCTCGATCAGTTATGAACGAGGTCTTTTCTTGGTCCTTAGGGTTCATCAGTATCTGATTATACCCGGGGTTCGCGAGCCAATCAAGGTATTTCACCTCTCTGATCGACCCGATTTTTAGCATTGAGTCGAAGTTTGTAAGTTGGGTCGAAGTTTAGTTCGTGACTAGTCACATCGATGTTAATTCCTTTCATATCCGCTGAAGACCATGCAAAGAAATCGACATTCTGTTTGAGAAAATAGATCAGTTCGTTTTTGGCTGACTCTGATAGGTCGATCCCGATGCCGACGAGTCTTTCGGGGTGAGCCTCGTCTATGCAAACTTGGGTTGTGAGGTCCTTTGGGGGTCCTCTTTGGCTAGGGTCGTTTGACCTTTTATTTCGCATCTTGGTGAGCTCTTCTTCTTTATGTAATTGCTATGCGTGAGATTTTTCGATCTGCTTGTATCCGTTCATGTAGCAATTTCTGGATTTTTTGGCTTCCTTACACGGTTTTTATCCCTTTCGGGTTGAGAATTTGACGCACCAGTGGTAGGTCGATGGTACAGATTTCATATCGTATATCCATGGTAGACCTAGGATGGCGTTGTAGGGAGCTGGTTGATCTACCACGATGAACTCTGTCATTCTTCGCACTCCTCTAGCTATTACTGGGGCAAAGACATAGCCCATTTAGTATGTTGTTTCTCTAGCGAACCCTACCAGGGGTGTCTGTCCTTCGACAATCTCGAAGTCTTCAAACTCCATTTTCTTGAATGCGTCGTAGAAAAGGACGTCTACCGAAATCCCTTTGTCGATCATTATCCTTGAGAGTTCAACATCCCCGACTACCAAGAACACGAGGAGCGCATCATCATGCGGCTTGTCGAGGTCCAGTTTCTCGCTCTCATAGAAGGTGATTTCGTGGTTTGGGCCTTCCATCGGGACTTTCTCCCGGTTATCGGTCTCGACCCTCCTTTGAAGGGCTTTAATCAAATTGACTGAGTCTCTACATAGCTTGGAGCCACCAAAGATGAAATCAACTCGCTTTGGGGGTATATCCCAATCAAATCAATTTGGGGGGGGGGGGGGGTACAGCACTCTTCAGTTGAATGTCCCTTTGTTGTGGAAATCACAGAACTTATCTTTGTTGAACTCGAATTTTCTCAAGATCTTTGGACTCTCAACTGCGTTAATGTTTCCAGATTTTTGGGAATCCTTCTTTGAACTCGAGTTCTGTGAGCCTGGCTGGTTCTTCTCTTTTCAGTGCTTTTCTCTGAGGGTCTTATTTTCATCCCCGAGGCGAGCGAAAGCCGATGCGCGATGAAGGGCGTCGTCCAGTGTGAGAGGTTCGAGGACTGTTATTTCCTCGCGGAATTTGGTTGAGTACCACAGTCCACGCCTTAGTCCCTTTATAGCTACTTCGTCATTTGGGTTCGCGATTTTGGATTTTATTTCCTTGAATCGGTCGATGTACGAACGAAGCGTTTAGTCGGGTTTTTGAGAGATGCCAAATAAGGCTGCCTCGGTAGTCTTTACCTCGATAAATATGTAATACTATTTGAGGAAGGCCGTCATGAACTGGGTGAAGTTGTCGATCGATTTTCCTCCAGTCCATCGAACCATTCTAGGGCAGAGCCCGATAAGTTCTCGACGAAGAGTCTGCAGAAAGTGGGCTCCCTTTCCTCGTCTGTGAGATATACTCTCGAAATCGCTAGTCTGAATGCCCTGATATGGGCTTTTGAGTCCGACTTTCCCGAGAATTCTGGGAATTTTGTTTTCTTGATCTCTCGAATCCTTGCAAAGGCGATTCGATATGTGAATGACGTTTGGCGCGTTTCTTCGATTACTCGATCGATGTCGGGTGCCGCGCTCGTTGCCATGTGGACTTTCGAGCTTAGGCTCATGAACTGGGCGTTAGCCTGCTCGATGTATTGCCTTAGCGCTTCGTGTTCACCACCCGCTAGGGATGCAAATTGTGTTTGTGGTTGGGTCGACGGTTGCCCGATGAGGGCGGATCGATTTGATCGATCGTCGGGATCGGTCTTGTTTGGTCGATCAGAGGTGTTTGGAATGGCATTGGACTCGACCCTAATGGATATCCAAAGCTTGAAGCGAAGGCCAAGCCTCCGAGCTACCTTGGCCTAATACCCAGATTACTTGGCAAGGGAGGTAGTCTATGCAGTGGTTGGTTTCCCGATCCGCTTGGATTCGTGACCAAGGAGCTTGAATTAAAAGGGGTCGGTGTCACAGTGGGAATCACGACAGGGCGGAAGCCACTATTCGACGTGCCGGCGACATTTCCCGACGCTCTTGGCGGTGTTATTGCTGGAGAAAAATCCAGACGTGTCCGAGGTGGAGGACTTAGTGGAGATCGTTGGTCACGTGATTATCGATCTCCTTGGTTTTGATTAGCGAGCTCCCCAAGGCACGATTTGCGATCTCCTGGGCCCGGGCATTAGCCTCATTACTTCTTGTTCGGCCCACCAACAGGGTTAGCATCGAACGGATTTCGGCCTGGTTGTCCGGGCTCTGTCGCGGTGGAGTAGGAGGCTGTGGCGGATAAGGCCTAAGCGTTCCAGATCCGACTCCTGGCGAGGGGGCGGAAGTTGAATCACTCCTCATCCATACCCAATTTGTGCTCGGGTCATTGGTTACCGATAAACGTTTGTCGGGGTCTGACCGTCGCGATTGCTTGAGCGACTGAGTCGGTTGGTGCCGAAGTCATGGAGACAGAGGCTGAACTCGTCAACACGCCATCGGTCTGACCCGTGATACTTACCCCGGTGGTGTTCAGAGGAACATTGCCGACCATCTGTGTGTGGTCGACTGGTGGTGCGGCGTTGGGAGAGTCGGATTGGCCGGGATTCATCTCGATCTATCGAACCTTAGATCTAATTCTTTAGATAGGAAAAGCTACGGAATGTCCCCACAGTCGGCGCCAAATGTGAGATCGAAGATTCACACAAAGGATTTGTATTTGTGGATTTGGACGTTTGTATAAGAAATAATGTAGATTTTCTATGAATCAAAGATGTTATTAAGACTGAAAGTCGAGATCGAACTAACACAATCGAATGAGAGTACAAAAAGATGATTATCGAACTATCTATTCGAAGTGTTCTTGATTAGGGTTGGAATGTCTTGACTAAATCTCCACTTCTCCTTTAAATAGTCCTCGACTACGATCTTCTTGTTCCGATCTTTCAGCCTCTTAGTGGTAGCGATCTTCGAGATTTACGGAAACCGCTTCAACTGACGAAGACTTGGTCGTTCTTTCTCGACATCGCCTTCTATCGAACTCAAGCTCGACTGCTTCACATCTTGTGTTATTTGGGCCTTGGTTGGATAGTGACCGAATGGTCACGAATCGGGATTGTGATTATGGGCATTTATTTTGTTAGTTAATGGGCCGGATTTCCTAGAGGAAAATCCAGCACCAACACCCACCTGAAATTTAGCAACTAATAATTATCGATAATAATGAGCAAATTTGAAATTTAAGTATCTTATAAAATATTCTAATCGTCCAATAGAAGATTTCGAAAATTGCTCTAACCCTAAATAATTTGATTTTTATATATAGAGCCTCTATCAGGCTCATAAAACATCCACATATTGAGACATTTCTATTGTTTGAAATTAATATGGCTCTAATTTTTTTTTTTAATGAATTTGCAGCTATGTTTCATAACAAGCTAAAAGGTAGGTATTTATTTCTTACAATTAACATGGTTCTAATTTTGTTTTATGGTTTTTGATGTATTTGCAGCTATGTTTCATACCAAACCAAACGATATGTATTTATTTCTTACAATTAACATGGTTTTAATTTGTTGTGTGGTTTTTATGATTTTGCATCTATGTTTCATACCAAGCCAAACGATAGGTACTTATTTTCTTACAATTAACATGGTTCTAATTTTGTTTTGTGATTTTGGTGAATTTGCAAACGATATGTTATTTATGACTTTATTGTACCTAATTTGTTTTGTGGTTTTGGTGAAAATTCAAACACAAACAAGATTAAGCAGAAAGTCAAGGAAAGATTAAAGAGAAGGATATTATTTACAATATTGTTTTGTGTGTTCTTTTGAGTTCACAATTTGTATACCGTTACCTTGTTTTATTTATTCTTCTCAATTAGACAAATATTTCTACATAAAAAACCTTATATATAGTGGTTAAAATATCCAATATTAGTAATGGTATTTTTAAATTTATAATCAGATAAACGACGTGAAAATACGGTATTCCATATCATAACCAAGACTTATCAGTCTATTAAGCAAAAAACGTATTCACAAGCCCGCTTCATATATTGGGTATACGGAGTTTTAAGATATTAGAGATTGTATGTTGTTATATATTCCCATATTTTTTTTTGTTTTTAGGGTATCATGTTTCTGTATATTTTTATGCAGGTTGTTTCTATGTCTTCTTCAAGGTTCGTTGATGTGTCTACCATGACTCCGAACATCAGTATGTTCCTTTTTTATCTTGTTGTAGAATGTTTCGATGTCTTCTTCTTGACATCAGGGAGTGGAGTATTCTTGTTTAAATATTGAGGAGATATGTTATAAATTGGGGATTTAAACATTATGTCGTTTTAGTATTTGTGAATGACCCGGTTTTCCTCATTAAAAATAAATAAATATTCATATTTGAAAGATTATTTATAAGAAAATAAAAACCATAAATTCATCAAATTTAATTAAATTATATTTTCTAAATAGTAAATGGTAATCTTAACTTCTTCCCTAAATTATAGATTACAAATAATATTAGACTACATAATAGATTCCCAATTTTTCAAATACTAAATAACACCATACCTAAAATGACACAACTATTAACTATCGATAATAAAAACAATTTCTAAATTTTTCCAAATACGACGAATCATATATAGTAAATTGGGTTTATGTAACCGAAAATCTTATAATCTAGAATATTTCAATTTAGTTGAAATACAATATTCTTTAAATTAATTAACCGATGATCCCTTAGGTCTCCAAACTACTATATATGTTCTTCAGAATTTAACCTATTTATCATTCACTTATAATCATCACTACATTTATAATATGACATAATTAGTTAAGATCAATAAGAACGTCCCTCGCAGACGTCGTTCGACTTATGTTTTCCTTGAAAACATAGACACAAGCCTCGAAATCAAGAAGATCCAGGTTAGGGTATTAGCACAACGGAATTTGTTTAACTATAAGTCTGGATACATAATAGAAATGATTTGGTCTGACATAAAGGTACGTTTTTTTGCTTATTTTTTGGTTTCTGTTCGGTTCTATATTGTTCATTCATATACTTATAATTTTGTTTTTACTTTCTTCAGGGAACAAGAGTTCAAGAATCATGTGAGGAGTCTTATTCAACAAACATAAATCATGTCTTCAGATAGGTAAAAATGTTATGGTTAATGTTTTTTCTTCCAAAGAGTATGTTGGTGGCTTTCATCCAAGTGATCTTCCTTACAAGTTATCAACCACCCATACTACAAGACTAAACCATTGGAAGATTTTGAGATTTAGAATCAAGATAAGTATTGTTATACTATTTCTCAAATTCTCGAGGGATCTCTTGACAAAAGCGTTTTGATTGGTAAAATGCTATTTTGTAATATACGTATTATTCCTTATATTATACTTTTCAATAAATCGTTGTTAATTGTTGTTTTTCCTAAATATGATATTATGGGAGTCATTATCCACATGGGTGTTATTGAAGATGTGAAGACTAAGAGCAAGTCTGGAGACAACACCAAACTTGAATTATACCTGAAAGATAATGGGTTAGAACATTATTCGTAGCAAATGTTATAATAAATAAATAAATTTACATGCTTTTTTCGTCTATATAAATACAGAGATGATGCATTTTCTTGCACTTTGTGGGGAGATTATGTCGAACAAGTGATTGACCATATTCCACTGATAGCTCATTTCCTGTCGTGGTTATTATCTGATTTGCATGGATCAAATAATATGGAGGTAACTACTCAAATACCATATTGGATAATATGTTGTTTAAAACATTAATGGTTTAATTTAAATTTTAATAAATATATGGAAGCTGTACATCTCGAATGCAAACAACTCGACCCAACTCAAATTCAGAGATGAAAGAACCCTCAGATTTCAAAGTGGTTGGATAGGTAATGTCATACATTATGTTTTAAATATTTGTCTGAATATTTTCAGTTGAAGAGTAAATCTATTCATTAAAATCTACTTTACAGTATACCAAAAAAATCTCAACCTCTAATTATCAAGTATGAGAAAAGCATGGTTTCTTTTGGATCGGATCCATTATGAGATTTGCCTACTGAATTTTTCATCAAGAATAATAGAATGACTCTACTTGTGATTCTGAAATCGGAAAGGGTTAGTTATCTGTATTTAAACCTCTAAATATATGTATTTGATTGAAATCATAAATTTAATTACTTAATGATTTTATTGGTATTTAGCATGGTAAAGTGGTTACATTTGTCACAATCGTCTCAACTGACAATTAAAAAATGATATTTCCAAGCTTGCAAAGTTTGCAAACTGAAAGTGCTTCAGTATGGATCATATTCAGAAGATGATGAAAAGTCCAAACCCTTATATAATTGTAAAACATGTAGCAATGTGAATAATGTCTTTGCAAGATAATTTTTTATAAGTATGTTGTGTTATTTTACTTTTAGATCAAAAACATTTTTTTATGTATGCTCTAGATATTATTTGATCTTTTGAGTGTCTTATTATTCCGAGGGTGGAGCAAAATTTCTCACATTTGATGAAGTTGGAGATAAGCTTGGGAAGAGATCGGTAGACAATATTTACAATGAATTTAGAAGGAAAATGGAGGTATTTGATTTTTTGGTTTATTTTGAAATTATATAATTATTTTTATTGAGAATTCGTCGTTTTTTCTTCTTTCTCTTCTTAGGAGGATCCATATTATCTCCCTACTGAATTATACAATATGATTAGTCGCAAGTGTCTATTCAAAGTGACTATTCCAATGGACAATGTTCAGAAGGTGTCAAGACGTCCATATGTGGTGGACATATTTTAAGATGATGACTATGCCATAAATGAATTTGAGAATTTAACTAACTCGACTCAGGTACGTAATATATTTGTATCATTTTGAAACATTATGTTAAACCATTAATAAAATTTGCTAATTTTTATTTAATTATGGACCTCTTATGCTTACCTCGGGTATGGAACCGGATTTCGATGCATCAATGGCCCTAGCACTTACACCATTAACATCAAAAAGATCAAAAGATTGAATCACTTTAAGCAGTGTTGGTGAAAATTCATTTGTTTCAAAAAATATTAAGCAGGAAGACAAGGAAACCTTAAAAAGAAGGATACTTTAAACTTTTTTGTATCTTATTTTTTGTTACCATTTTTAGATTATTGTCGTATTACGAAAGCACTTTGGTATTTTTAATTAAAGTATCTATTTAAATCGTTTAATTTTGCTTCCTAGTTATCAATATAACAAATCTTCGTAAATATTGTCAATAATAAAAACTTGTGTTGTACGCAAATATATAGTATGTATATACTATATATGTGTAAGTATATGGTTTATTGAAATTGGATAACAAAATATTCTCCAACTAATTTAAATTCTTGCAACTAATTTGTTTGGTTTCATGAACAAAAGTTTATAAATTGGATATAAACATGCAACCAAAAATATTCTCAAGAAGATTCTCTAGATATCTTTTTCCATCAATTATTATATTGAAGATTATTTAAATATATATTTAAATAAAGTTTACAAAATTTATGGAATCTTCCATAGCAGAAAATAGAAATTCGTTAAATTTATAGTCACTACAAAGTATATGAAATCGTCCATAATGACGATTTGAGTATTATGTTTGCGAGGATCAATATATTCTCCAACACTTAGAGTATGGTATTTTGCACCGTCAAATCCCTAACATGTAATCGATTAAGATAGAACTACTCCCATTTCAATGATTCACCTCACCATAATCTCATTCTTCTTATGAGTCTATAATTCATCTTTGTTAGGATTGTTTGAAGACTTCAACAATATACTTGGAGAGAATCAATATTTATCAATATATATAATTTATATAAGTTCACAAGTTTATGAAATTATTGACTTTCTTAATCATAATCGAAACGACCACTTTTCATTTCATATGAAAAGCTTGTCCCGATTCTGATAAACAAAATAAAATAAATTCATAAACTTCTGATCTTATTGAAAGATCAAATGTAAATATAAGAAATACTGTGTTGGATTTATATAATGCTGATGGTTATCATTTTCCTAATGTTGACAATGCTTACTGTAATTCTGAACTTTGTTGTGTTTATGGACAATATAAACATTTTTAACTTTCACAAAGCTTAATATGAAAAGGTTTACCTATTATGATAAAGAAGATTGTATAAGTTCATAAGCTATAAATTTATCTAATTTCAAATCTAAATATAAAAAATTTAGTAGGGTTTATCGAGAATATGAAGTTTTTATTCATCATTATTGACATGGCTTATTGTGATTTGAAACCAAATATATCTAGGCTAAGAGAGAAAAATTTCATTAGCGGTTGTGACCCAAATAGTATTTTTAAACCAGTGGTTATGACTTCTAATTTTTACACCTTTTAATATTATTAATACAATGGTTTTTTTTTAGTGATTCACACCTTTTACTCACCAAATTGGAAAACTATTTAATTTTAAAAGGCCTATATGCTTCGTTTTCTTACCGCTTACTTACTGAGAGAAAAATAAACTTCTTTTCAAGCTAATTTCTGCGAAAATTTCTCCGATTCTCAACTATAGCTCCACAGACTTTCATAAAATTTCTAAAATCAACAACTTCATTCCTTTCTTTTGGGACCTAAAGTTCTTATTTTGCGTGTTTGTATTTGTGTTAAGTCCATTGAACCAAAAATCCAGATGCTTTTGGTTGATGAGGAGGTACTCTTTCTTTTACTCTATAATATGTTTTATTTATTGGGTTATTGCATGTTTATTAAGGTATTTTTTTTTAATTGATTTGGGGTATGAAAATTGATTTCACTGTTCATGCCTCTTTTATTGAGAAATTCTGTTTCTCTAGATGGTGTGAGAGTCGTTGGTTTAAACTTGCGAATGCTCGAGTTGTTAAAGCACCAGAATATTTGTCGTTGACCCCTCACGATTTCAAGTTCATACTCAGTTAAACACATCTCTCTGTCTCACTTATGATAATATTTTGGAAGGTCATTTTATGCAATTTGAATCGATTCCGGATATATTAGATGGGAGAGTCTGGGACAAATATCATATAGGTAACTTTTAGTCTACGCATGTTTTGTTTATCAGGTTATACTAATCATGTTATTTGCATGAGTGGTAGACATTATATTTTTAACTAAATAGATTAAGGTATACAACTCTTTGTGATTTTATTTTTCTATTATAGATTTCATAGGTGTTGTTACACTTGTTGAAAACCTTCAATCTTATTGGACAGGACCAAAGCAGCAGTTTACAATTCGCGGCCTAAGGTTAGTTAAACAAATGCCTATAATCTTCCTCACATATGTTATGCTGTTTGTCTCTCATAAAAATCTTAAAAACACAATTTTTATAGCCTTCGGAGTCTTCAGTGTTTATTAATCGGGGAAGATGCTAAGGAACTAATAAAAAAGTTTTGGAAGGATGTTTATAGACATATCTTTGTGATTCTGCTGTCCTTTTACAAAAAGCATTAAATGGGTATGATTAGAAATTCAATTTAGTTATTTTAAAGAATAATCTCATTGTCTATTACATGTTTGTATTTAGGACTCATGAGACTTTTGATTTCTATATTGTTTAAAATGATAATGGTGTTTGTGTATAAAATTTATTTAATTATGTATAACTTGACTCAAAGGAGAAGAAAGGATATCAACAATTATGTACGATCAAACCAACAATTCGGACTTTAAAGGATTTCTCAACATGTTTTGGTCATAAACCTAATGCAACTCATTATGTAATATGCTTTATATGTTTTGCGAAATTCATACATTGTTTTCTGTTTTGTAGTTTCTAAATCTAGAACCTGACCAATATCCTGAAGAAAATATCATGTCTTGGTTCATCTTCTAAATTATGTACCTGTTTTAGAAAACCTTATTAAACTATATTATTTTTTTTGGTTAGATGATGTGTTGATCGTCTTTATGTTTTTTTAAACATATTTATCGTTAATGTTTACAAATTTTCTGTCCAGTATCATAATTTTTTTTTATTACAACATTTAAATAGCATATAGAATCTAACCCTAATTATTTTGGTTATTGTTAAATTCAAATATCAAAATAAATAGATCTCCATGACATTAAATGTTTTAGGTGGAAGTTTAATATAACAAATTGTTAGAATAATAATTTGGTATTTAGATATTAACTAAAAACATAAGTAATGATATAACAAAACATGTATAATAAGTATATATTTCATTTGTGATACGACAATAAAAAGTATTTTGCACATTTAAATAATAGTTTACATCTGTTAGTTCAAAGCAATATGTAGCTATAATATTTCATAAACAATACACTTACACAATTAAATTAGTGTTTTATTTTTTGTAAATCTTCATTATTTCCCCACAATAAACACAAATATGATTTGTAGATAAAAAAAATCAAATATGACTTACTTTATTGTAAACAACATCAAAATCTAAACTTTAAAAAAAAACTAATAAGTAATATATTAAAATCCATTAAAAATTTAATTTAAGCTCAAATTACACTGGTCCATTGTAAGATAGTTGTTGATACATCTATCCAATCTGAAACCAGCCATTAGATACAACCATAGAAAAAATTGAAAGTAAAACAACGATCTAGAAGATAAACCGTTGGACTAAGGTGAGGAATACATCGAAGATAAGGAGAAAATCAGCTGCTTTCAACAACTCCGGAAACAAGGTGATCTACTATTTCATATAGATTTCTATTAACTTAAGGTTAGTAATCGTTTTTTGAGACAAAAGGATTGTTAATGAACAATGGTGTTTCGTATATCTTCTTAACGTAAATTTCTATTTTTAATCATTGATTTTTACTAGTTGTCTTGTGAATTAGTTTTTTTGTGTACATTTCTTCTATGCATTCCATGGAGGCTCACCTTTTTCTTGAAGGAGAAGGCAAGGGAAGGGTTTCGAAACGATGAGTGTATTCGGTTTTGGGCTTACTCAGGCTTTTTGAGTAAGTTATAGACATGGTTACTTTTGGGTTTTAGTGGCCGAAATTTTTTTTAAGCCCATAATATGAAAAAGACACGATGACACAATATGGAGACAATTGGTTTGCTATTATATATAAGATTATTAGTACCAAGTTTGAATTTTTAAGTAGATTTTAGGGTTTAGTCAACTTCTCCGATATTCTCTATTTTTAGATGCGTCTATTCAACTTTAAAAGGTCTAATTCCGATTGTTTTTGGTTTATGCATATAATGATTTTGGATTTATATGAAGTAATATTATCTTTGCAAAACAAATCAGAAAATGACAAACCCTCGATTTTTCAAGCCTCTTATTCCGGACGAATGTTATGATAGTGTCGTAAGTAATCTTAGTTCTTTCTCTTTCTCTCGATTTCTATGACATTTTTAACATTATTTAGATTACAAAGACTTTATAACATTATATAATTTAGGGTTTAAGATTTATTATTTAGGGGTTATGATTTACTATTTAGAGTTTAATATTTGGGGTTTTGGATTTATTATGTAGGGTTTAGGGTTTAGTATTTAAGGTTTAGTATTTAGGGTTTTGGATTTAGTATTTAGGGTTTAGGATTATGGTTAATTTGGTCTTATCCTTTTAATGAATGCTATTTTGGTCATTTTTCTTCCTTGATGCTATATTTTTGACAATGCATGCTTTTATTCCATTTTTGCGATTTGCCCAACAAAATATAACAATACTGTTTTTAAGAAAAATCATCAATACTTTGTTTTATAAAAGCAAAAGACCTTTGAAGCAACATAATGACTAACTAGAAGTTTGGGCTTCCAACCTTAATTCGTTTTAATAGTTTATTGGCCGATTATTCTCAAAAATTTAAGCAGTGTAATGGTAAATGAAGTAATTTAACGACCGATTGTAAACCCATTCTAAAACAATTGTATCGGCCGGTAAGTTTTTAATATTAATTTCAATTCTTTTGTCAATTAAAACTCCATAATTAAATTAATGTTGTTCAGATTGGGTTATCACTCCGTAGAGTAAACCGATCCGACTGTTCACGGCTTACATGGAAAAAGATAAAACTGTGTGCTCTCGCCCCTTTTACAAGGGAGTCGTCATATACATTAGCATTTCTAGGATCAAAGCTAAAACCAAAGATATAAAAAAAATATCTAAGGGATGTGAAGAGATCTAGCTCCGTCCTGAAGAATGGCCAATCCTTCCACACGAGTTTCATCTTCCTCTGCCCCTGCGCCTGCTGCTGCCCCTGCTGACGATGTTGGACCCTTTCCCGAACCTACGATGCCTTATGGAGATATGTCTGAGGCAGAGTGGAGAGAGCGTTCCGATGGTATTCTACGGGTCATCTGGAACTTCATGGGTACATGCACTTGCAGGAGACATCCACAGATACACCATCCAGGCGCAGACGACGTTCTCCTACTCCCGGTACTTCGAGTGGTACTGATCGCATAGCTGAGGACGAGTGAGAGTAGCTATCATCTCTAGACATTCAGTTCTGTATTCTGTTATCTTTTCTTTTTCTTTGCACTTTTTCTTTTTGATTTTTACGATGCTATTGTGTTTGGATGGTTGTGCTTGATTTGATACATCAGTTGCTTTGATTTTACTCTGTTTTCAGTGTTTTCAGCTTGTAGGATTCGAAATTTGATAAATTCCAACGGACTAACCTGCTAACTTGCTGACTGATCGAGTTTACGCAGTGCGTCGATCGACACACCACTGTGTCGATCGTTACAATGAAAAATCGCACAGCAACGGTCGATGCACCTAGTGCAACGATCGATGCCTGAGCGACAGAGGTAAAAATCCGACAGAACTCAACCATTCCTTAAACAAATTTTTCTTTCTTTTTGCCAATCTTTCGCTTGACACTACTGGGGACAGTGTGTCTTAAGTGTGGGGGAGGTGCTACTAACTTTTTTCTTTCTGTTTTCTTAGAGCCAGTTAAATTTTTCAAATTTTGTTTTATTGAGTCAAAATTGTTTAATTAAGAAACAATGATTTTTTTTTAGAAGATTAGCAGCACTTGCAGGAACTTAAGTAACCATTGGTATGAAGTTGCAGATTATCTCTGACTATTAGAAAACCCAGACACAGATCAGCCTACTGAGAACACCCACATCGCTTCAGGTATCAGAGGATCCTTTTACTGACTTCACCTTAATACTGACTTAATTTTCTCACCTAAGGGCTTGGAATACCTTGAGTCGGATTCCTTTGTTAGTTCTGATACAACCTATAAACTTGTCCTATTTGGTTCCCTTCTCCCCTTCCATAAAGTAAAAAAAAAGAGTAATAAACTGAGGATGAGTTAGTATCTCCGAAGTGGTCTCTGGGAGTGGTAGCTACAACTATTACCTCCTGTGCATCCATGGAATGTGTCCAAAGTACACCCCAAAACGGGAAGAACACTGATAAAAAAAATAAAATGATACCCAATGGGGAAAAATCACTTGTTAAGGAAGGGAGAAGAGAAGAAAGGGACTAGAGAAAGATAATATGGTGGTCTAGAGCTGGCAAGGTAAGAGTCCATGTGCCTTTGATCGATATTCCTTAGGTGAGACCGCACTTAAATACTTGCAGAAGTCAGTAGGGTGAATTTGAATGCGTGAATGTGATTGTGGAGTTTACTTAGGACAGTTGCTAAGTGTGGGGGAAGTATATGTTGGTCTTGATGTCTGCAGGTTGATTCTTTCATGTGGTTTAGTAAGGGGAATCTGAGTGTTGCTGCTTCTAGGATGAAAAGAGTTTCTGAAGAGTTTTCAAACCTCTTCTCTGCATTCTAGTTCTCTGTTTTGCTTGAGGGCAAGCAAAGGCTAAGTGTGGGGGAGTTGATATATCATGGTTTTTACCGGTTTTATGCCATGATATAAGTATGTTTTAGAGTCTTTTTGTGTTCTTTTAGAGTCTGTTACAGGTATAATCAGGTTTGGAGCAGAATTGGAGATATTGGAGCATTTTGGGGATTTTTGGAGTGTTTGGCCGAGATATTGAGCTCACTGTCCAGAAAACAGGACTGCATCGATCGACACACGATTGTGCATCGATCGACACACTAGCGAGATGGGCCGAATCGGCGGTTTAATGAAGAGTGAAGATATTACACTTTGGCCCAGAAGTTTCCAGTATTTACAAATAAGCCCCAGCCGAGATTAAGCCTATATAATTAGGATTACGAACGCAATCATAATTAAGAGCAGAGAGTTTTTAGAGCTTTTGGGGCTGATCTGATCCTGTACTTCACTTTATTTTGGAGAAGATTTCGAACCCCTTTTATTTAATCTCTTTTATGCAATCTATTAATTCATTGATTATGTTTACATCTTCCATGTCTGAGTAAATTCATAGTTAGGTTTAGGGTTTCTCATTAAGGATTTCATGACTTGCTAGACCTGTTTAAATCAGTTAAGAATTCACATGAATAGAATGTTCTTCGATCTAAATTGAGTTTAATGCTAGTTCTAACCTGATCAATTAGAATCTAGATCTTATGTTGCTAAATACGACACGAAAGTGTGGTTTAGAATCTGAACTATTTAGGTTGAGCAATTAAATTATTCGCAAAGGAATTTGGTTTAGTTTAATTGTGAACATATCGAACTTGAAATTAATGCTGGTTTAATCTGTTAGTAATTGCAAAGGAATTTGGATTGATGCACTTAGACTTAGAGAATTCTCGCAAAGGAATTCGGTTAATTCTATATCCGTGATTTGAGTTCTAGAACTGTGCTTAATTAGATCCTGACTGATTGATTTGTCTGCTTATCTGATTTCTTGAGAATACCCTAGACTTAGCGCCTTTAATTAACTGCTTTCACCACCAACAAATCTTGCTACTTGTTTACTTTCTTGCACTGCTATTTAGTTTACTTCACATTGCTTTCTTCTTAGTTTAAATCTCTAAAGTTCTTAATCTATCGAAACCGGAGCCTCTGTGGATTCGATACCCTATATACTACGATTGCATAACTGTGCACTTGCAGTAGAATATGATTAATTCTTGACCTATCAGTCATTTTTCATAGTGATTATGTCTTAGCAATATGTCTCTATTATCACAGAGGTGATTCTGCCATCTAGGAGGCATGTCATTACCCAAAGTAACCCATCCACCTCAACATGTAGCGATGAAAGGCTTCGTCTGCAGCCTTGTTCTCCTATGTATCTCCATCAAGTTGGAATTGTGAGAAACCATCCTAAGCCACTGGTCGCATTATGTTCCATCCATGAAGCGTCAATTTGACACTTCAGAAGGGAAGGGGTAATAATGGAGGAGTGGTGGTCTCCTAAAGATCACAAGAAACACTCCACCTAGTCTTCTTCTTTTTGTTCCTTCTTGTTTGCCTCCTTCCAAACTTTCGCCTCTATGATTGCTAATTGAGGAGTTTTCATAGGGGAAACCTCTTTCCCTTCGAAAAACTTAGTGTTTCGGGCTTTCCAAATATACCACAAGATCCAGGGATAGTTCTTTTTTTGTGGGTCGGGGAGAGCGACGTCTTTTGTCCTCCAAAAGAGGAAATCCATGTTACAAAAGATAGATGTACTCCGGAAGCAACCCAGAATGGACGTAAATTCCGAAAGAGCCCATACTTGTACAACAGGGGGGGCATTCGAATAGAAGATGATTATTAATCTCCTCTGGAGCTCCACATCTGGGACATGATAAGTCTGTCCCTAGGTGCATGTAAGCTAACTGTTGGAAAGTTGGAAGACATCATGATACTTGCCACATGAAATGACTGATTTCCTTGGTTCTTTGGATCTTCAACGCATGAATTTTTATGCTAGTAGTACTTGGTTCTAAAACTTCATGGTTCAGATTTTCCGGATTCCTGCTCTTTGCAAGTTCATACTCCAATTAGACTGTGTACATCCCAGATTTAGTATAGCTCCAATCGAAGTCGTCCGGCTTAGCGTCACGGCTATGTCTCATCCCTAAAATAAGTGGGTCTTTAATCATTTCACTCCTTTGTATTTTCTTTAATCAATGTGTGCACGAGCAATAATGGGCTTTATATATTGTGTCATCACGTCCTCTTGGTGGCTGGGCTGGATTATCTGGAATCCATGGTTCCCACCACACTCTAGTGTTATATCCGGATCCGATAATCTTCCGTAAACCTTGTCGGAGTGTTTGTCACTCAGCCATGATACTACGCCACTCAAACGATGAGGAGTAAACCATACGATCTTCTAGCGGATTTATAATATATCTTATGTAGCACCCATGCCAGTAGGGATGAAGGATACTGAAGTAGCCTCCACAGTTTTTTGCGAGTAGTGCAAGGTTTTGATTTTGAGGTATCTGAATCCAAGCCTCCCTCTTCCTGGGAATACAAATTTTATCCCATATGTCGGTACTGCTTGTCTCACTGATTAGATTTGCACCTCTTTCACGCCCTTAGATAGTAATTTCGAGTTCCAATTACTAACCCTGCCATTAAGGCAATCTCGGACATATGCAAAGACCTCCCTCTTTGGTCTACAAATTTGTTCTGGAAGGCCTACATACATTCCCATACCACCTTTGTTTGTGATGTAAAATGTTCTCTTAATGTCACGACTTATCACCGGGTCTACTTTATTCCCAAAGACGATTGAAGATTATTTGTTATTGAGTTTTTGGTTTGATGTGTCCCCGTAAGTCTTGATAATTTATACTATCTTTGCATATTGCAGGACCTCAACTTTTCAGAAGAAAAAATGTCATCCGCAAAAAGCAGATGAGAGACTGTGGGGTGGTGATCCGTTTTTCAGCTTCCGCTCCATTCAGAAGGAATAGAAGAGCCTCTGTGCATAGAATAAACATGAAGGGTTAAAAGGGTTCTCCATGTCTAAGTCCTCGTGTGGGTCAGATCTTTCCTTTTGCTTCTTCATTAATTAGGACTTTATAAGAGACCGAAGATACGCAGAACATCACTAGCTTAACATATTTCTACGCAAATCCCATCTTTAGGAGTATGACTTCAAGGAAGCTCCATTCGATTCTGTCATTTGATTTGCTCATGTCAGTTTTAATAGGCATAAATTTCTACCTACACATTGGATTTGTTGGCGTGGAAATTTTCTTGCTCCAGAAGTATGTTATCAGTAATAAGCCGTCTAGCCACAAAGACTAGTTGCGTCTCCGAGATCAAATTCGGGAGGAGGGATTTTAGCCGTTTGCACAAATTTTTGGAGATTATCTTGTAGCTAACGTTGCTGAGACTAATTGGCCTAAATTCCGTCATGGCCTTGGGTTTGTTCATTTAGGGGGTAAGGCAATGTTTGTCTGATTTAATTGTGTGTCAAAATTTCCGGTCATGAAGAACTCTTAAACTAATTTTATGATGTCTTGACCTAAGATAGGCCAGAATTGTTGATAGAATTTACTTGTCATGCCATCCGGTTTTAGGGCCTTGTTCGGGTTTATATCAAAAAGGGCCTATTTGATTTCCTTATTTGAGGGGTCTTTCACCATATTACAATTAAATGTATCTTGGAATTTCTCGGTAATGTATCATAGTGATTCACAAGGGTCGGTTGGGTGAAAAGTGGTAAAAAGGTCAGTGAAGTACAATACAAGAAAACATGGTTTTACCAACTACTTTTTGCAACTAATTTTTCAGTCGCAAAACGTATCGACTACTTTGCGACTCTTTTTCGACCTATCAGTGTCTACTTACATTCAGTCGTCTATCAGTCGTAACTTTACGACCAAAAAAACCAGTCGCAACTTGGCCGGCCAATTACGACTCAATTGCGAATCGACATAAATCGGAAAAGTGGTAGTCGCAAAACCAGTCGTTAAAAGTAGTTGTTAAACCACATGGTACTCATTTGTAGGTAGTTGTAACTATTATTTCGCCTAAAAAAAGGAGTCGTAAATCAATCGTAACGTCGCAAATCAGTCGTAAAAATCTCTAAATATACTAATCATCGAACATATCTACCCCTCATTCTCAAGCACCCAACATCTTAAGTATAAAAACCCGAAAATTCAAAACAAAGACGAGTTTTTCTTTACACATTTCCAAATGTCGGGAAATTACACCTATAATAATTCTCGGGAGTAGATGTATAGGAGGATCGATGCAACTACCATAAATTTTTCGCAAGAGTTCAAAATGGGGATGGATCAGTTCATGGCATTAGCAAACAACCAGCCTCTAGCGCAATGTAACGGCGGAAAGTTTCATTGCTCTTGTAAGGTTTGTAAGAACGAAAAATCGATAGCCTCTACCAAAAAACTTTGGAGTCATCTGTATAGTAAAGGATTTATGCATGATTATTATGTTTGGTATAAGCATGGAGAAGAAATCAATATGAATTTAGGAACGAGTTATGTTGATAGAACACATATAAGTGGGAGTGAAGATGTTGGTAATTATGTAGTAGAAGATAGGTATGTGGATATGGTGAATGATGCATTTCGTGATAAAGAGAATTTTGATAGCTATTATCAGGATTTTAGCTATCAAAATGCGGAAGAACCTATCTGTAATCATTCAAAAAAATTTTACGATCTGCTAGCTAGAAGGAGCGAAAATCCATTATATGATGGTTGTCGTGAAGTTCACTCGCAGTTATCCTTAGCTGCTCGAGTCTTGCAAAGAAAGACAGAACATAATATGAGTAAAAGGGTAGTGGATTTGATATGTGAAATGTTTACCTAGTTTTTACCAGAAGGAAACCAGGCACATGGTTCACATTACGAGACAAAAAAATTGATGCGCAATCTAGGTCTCCACTATTGTACAATGATGTTTTCATCGATAATTGTATGATCTTCTGGAAAGAAGATGAAAAGGAAGATAAGTGACTGTTTTGCTAAGCACTAAGATGGAAGCCTAATGAGAGACAGCGGAGAACCAATATACCATATAGTCGTATGTGGTATATGCCAATTTTTGACAGACTGAAGAGAATGTACCAAAGCGAGAAAACGGCATCGTAAATGAGGTGGCATGCCGAACACCAAACAAATGAGGGATAAATGTGTCATCCTTCTGATGCAGCGGAGTGGAAATGTTTTCAAGAGAAACATACCCGATTTGCCCAAGAACCTCGTAACGTTTATCTTGGATTATGTAAAGATGGGTTTAACCCATTTGGCATGTCTAATAATCATTAGTTGTGGCCAATCATATTGACTCCATATAATTTAAACCTTGGGTATGTGCATGAATACATAATACGACAATTCTAAATTCTAGGCCAAAGCATCCCCAAGCTAGTCTTGATATATTCCTCCGACCTCTTATTGAGGAGTTGAAGGAATTATGGTCTTCTGAGTCGATGCATAAGATGTATCCTTGAATCAAAGTTTTAATCTAAAAGTAGTGTTGCTCTAGACGATAAGTGACTTTCCGGCGTATGGCATGTTGTCAGGATGGACGTCGCGTGCTGCACTGTCATGTCTAATTTGTATGGAAGATACTAAAGCTTTTGATTTGCCGAATGGAAGAAAGATGTGTTGGTTTGATTGTCATTGAAGATTTTTTCCTCATGGCCATCCACTAAAGAAGAATAAAAAGACTTTTTGAAGGGAAAAGATGCTTCAAAAGAGTGTCCTCCTGAGTATTTGTCTAGTGAGCAAGTTTATTGCGAGTGGCTGCAAGGCGTAAATCCACCAAAAACAAAAGAATGTGGTCAAAACAGGCATGAAAAGAAGAAGCCTGGCTATGGGAAGTGGCATAACTGGCACAAGGAAAACATATTCTGGGAGTTGCAATACAGGAGGGACCTCAATCTCCGACATAATCTTGATTTGATGCATGTTGAGAAGAATGTTTTCGACAATATCATGAACACTCTTATAAGTGTGAAGGGTAAATCGAAAGACACCATCATGTAAAGATTAGATATAGTACGATTTTGTTCTTGGCCACACTTACACATTGATGATGAGGATAAAGCTCCTTTTCCCGCCTACAGATTGACAGACAACGCTAAGAAGAGTTTATTGGAATGTGTAAAATATGCGGTCAATTTCCCAGATGGGTATGCCTCCGACTTAGCTAGTTGTGAAGATTTGGATAGTGGAAAGTTTTGGGGATGAAGTGTCATGACTGTCATGTTTTTATGAAACGATTACTTCCATTTATCTTTGCAGAACTCCTAGACCGGAACGTCCATATTCCGTTATCAGGTACTGATTACTTACTGTACTTTTTTATACTTGATATGTAAAAATGATTATGTTAATTTATATTTACTGTGACCAGTCTCTCCAATGGTTATTATTGTAGGGATTGGAGGATTTTTCGGGACTTATGTTCGAGAACTTTGCAGAAGAGTCACGTCAAATTTCTAAAACAAAACATAAATCTAATCATATGCAATTTGGATAAGATCTTCCTTCCATCATTTTTCGATGTGATGGAGCACCTGCCTATTCATCTTCCCTACGAAGCAGAGTTAGGAGGCCCTGTGCAATATAGATGGATGTATCCCTTTGAAAGGTTTTTCAAAAAGTTAAAAGGGAAATCAAAGAACAAAAGATATGCTTCAGGATCGATTGTTGAATCGTATATCAATGAACATATAGCTTATTTCTCAGAGAATTACTTTGTTGCGAGTATAAAAACAAAATCAAGGTATGCATTTTAATTATTATCATAGCATGAAGAGACAATTTACTCATGTCGTTTTATTTGGCAAGGTTAACAAGATTTGAGGAAGGTGAAGTCTCTGAGTATCATGTCGAAGTACCTGATATATTTATTCATGTTGGTCGTCCAAGTGGGGAAATGCATGAAATTTGGCTTTCCAAGAAAGAATATCGATGTGCACATGCATATGTTTTACGGAATTGCGGTTATTTTAAACCATTTGAAAGTTATAATCTAACATGTATGTTATAACTTTATTTAACTCATACAACTATGGTTTTTGTCTCATATATGTGATGGTTTTAAACAGTATGTTCGAGGATTATATTTCTGCAAATATCCAGATCTCTCCGAGAAAGAATTCTCCACAAACAGAGCTAACAAATATCATACTTAGGTGGAATATTATGTAAGTCTATATGATATTTTAAACAGTATGTTCGAGGATTATATTTTTATTGTTTTCTATATGCAGGTTGAGTACTGGAAAGCCACACATCCTTTTCCTCATTGGGTTCTAGATATAGTGCATGGACCCGTGAATAAGGCCAAAACTTGGCCTATATATTTTACAAGAGGGTATTTGTTTCACACGCAGAGTCACAGCGATGGAAGAAAGACATTCAACTATGGTGTTTGTGTTAAAAGAGAGAGTTACAATGATGCATCTGATGAAACTGCTTTCCACGGGATCTTAACTGATATCATGCAACTGGAGTATGAAGGGACGTTTAATTTGAAAATTACACTTTTTAAGTGTAAGTGGTACGACCCTGTTATCGGTAGAGGCACTCGGAGGAGCAATGGTGGCATTGTAGACGTTCTTTCGTCGAGAAAATACAATAAGTATTATCCATTTATTTTAGGTACGTTGTATTTCTATATATAATATCATATATACATGGATGTTTATATAACTTCTAAATATTGATTTTGTTCAGCTTCGCAAGCGGATCAGGTTTGTTATATCCCATATCCTTACACGAAGAAACCGAAACACTTGTGGCTAAATATTGTGAAAGTCAATCCGAGAGGAAATATTTCAGGAGAGTATGAAGATGCGGAACCTACTCTTTTGAAACAAGATAATGATGATTCGGTAATGATGATTACAATTGAAGATATTGTAGTCGAGAATTTGGTGCAGAAAGTAAACCCAATAACTCACGATTACGGTGTTGATGATGCAGAATCAGAAGATGAATTCCAGTGTAATTTATCGTCTTCATGATGAAGATGATCACGGTAAAGAACCCTTCTAGACATGTGTATATCAATATGTAATATTGATACGTCTATTCCCGAATGTCCGAGTTGTTTTCTTAATTCAGTTTGCAATTGGATGATGTTTTGCCCCCGATATACCACTTTTTATCCAAAACTTAAAATTTATAAAACCGAAATTTTAAACAAAAACCAAAATTTTATTAATCAACATTTTTATTAATAAAATTTTTAATTATTCTAAATTTTTTATTAATCCAGCTTTGTAATTAATAAAATAATTTAATTAAGCTATTTTTTATTAACATCATAACACACCCAAATAATTAAAACCCACAAAAAATTCCCTAAACCCACCCTAATTTCCTAAACCACCAAAATTTGGCAACTAATCCGCCAAATTAACCCTAAACCCGCCTAAATTTTCACTAAACCGCTCAACCTAATTTATCCCCAAAATCCCTAGAAAATCATATAATCCCTAAACCTAATTCTCCTCCTTCTTCCTCTCGAGCGACAAATCGCTTTCTCTGTCTCGATCTCCACTCTGCCTCAATCCATCACCAAAAACACTCAAATCCCTATCAAATCGATGGCCGGAAGGAAGAAACCACCCCGAAGAGGCGGGCCAAGCGCATCGCGGAAGAAACCGTCAACAGCCACGACTTCGTCGCCTTTTTCCAATCGGTACGAGTTCACTCCAAACCCGCCGCCCTTGGCTCCATATCTCTCTAAGAATTCATCGTCTATGAGAGATTATCCACCACCGGCGCGCCTCTTCCAAAGCACGTTCTCTCAACCACCACATACTCAGCCTGGAACGCCTCCGGAGACTCGGCCTCAACCAACGCCGGCGGTATCCGAACCTCGAACAACTCTGGCGGTTAACCCTCCAGTCGCTCAACCCTCACAACCTCGATCGTCTCCAGAGCCATCCCTTTGAATATCTTCAAACTCTCAGCCTCGATCTTCACAACACTCTCAGAGCGCCACAACAACCGTCGTCCAAAGCAGGGAACAATCGATCTGACGGTGAGGAAGAGATAGGTGCATCACTGGTCCAGCCGAATATCTTGGAAGACCATGAAACTCTTCTCATGGCTCTTCTCAATCAGCCAGGGAGGGAAGAGTACACAATTGTATTGCCTCCCACGGTAAAGCCAAACACCAAATGGTAACTCTTGTTTATGACCGCTTGATAGTTTTATATTTGTTGATTGAATCGTTTATGACTGTTCTGAATCGTTTGTTTGTTTCTTTGGTCTGTGTATGATAGTCTGCTAGGTCATTTGTTTGTTTCTTCTGAGAATCTAAGTATCTTGCTAGCTACTGGTTCTTAGTATTGTGTTAGCCTGTCTTAGTTTAGTGTTAGTTAGTTATTGTTAACTTGTCTTGTTTCTGTTTATGAGTGTTAGCTCAGTTTAATTTTGATATAGCTTAGTTTCTGAATCGTTTATGAGTGTTAGTTTGATAGTTAAATGTTAGCTCGTTTCTGAATGTTAGCTAGTAAACCCTCCAATCGTTGTTTGTTTGTTCTGAGTATCTAATTATCTTGCTAGCTACTAAGTAAATTGTTCCTTGTTTGTTAGTTTTGTGCTAAAATCGTTCTTTGTTTGATTTTTCTTTGTTCCTGTTTATTTACCTTTGAGTAAATCGTTTATGAATGTTAGCTAGTAAACCTCTAATCATTGTTTGTTTGTTTGTTTGTGCTAAATCGTTTCTGAATGGCTCAATGACTTGAGTTGTTTGTTTGTTTGTGCTAATTTGTTTGATATTTCTTTGTTCCTGTTTAATAAGCTTTGAGTAAATCGTTTTTGAATTGTTTGTTCTAATCATTTATGAATTGTTATAGTAATCTGTTTTTATATTAGATTAAGATTCCATTTCAATGAGTACTATCATACTTGTTGTTGAATAATCTGTCTTTGTTATAAGTATCATTAACTTACATGTGTAAATCTGAATCGTTTGTTTGTTTGTTGTGAATATGATAGATTGCTAGGTGGTTTGTTTGTTCTGATAAATCGTTCGTCTCTTAGGTTATCATTTGTTTATTGTCCTATCTCATGGATTTGTTTGTTTGTTTACCCGGAAGCTCTTCGTTTGTCTATTATGTTAGTTTAAGTTATCGCTTGTTTGTTCTGATAAATCTAAATCGTTTGTTTGTTTTGAATATGATAGTTTACCAGGAAGCTCTTCTCATGGCTTGTTTGTTTATTGTCCTATCGTTTGTTAGGAATGGGTTAAAGAGTAGCTAAAGAGAGCAACGTTCATTTTGTAGTCTTGTAACCATTGTTATTTGTCACTATCATGTTTTCCGTAGCCTCATGTTGAAATCATTGTAGAAAAAATCATTGGAATTTTGTGATCACATGGATACGATATTAATGCTTTGATTATGTTTGATAATGAACATGTGTTTTTAGTGTGTTAAGATGCAATTTCAATGACTTCTCATATGTCTACTGTTGAATAATCTGTCATTGTTATATGTAACATTAACATTAACTTAAATTTGTCTTAAGTAGTGTTTGTTTTGTTCTGAATTGTTTATATTGCTTATGTTCTGTCTGTTTCAAACTTGTGAAGGTTTGGTTGGGACAAGTCGTCCCTGACCACCCAGATTACTAGAATCTTCACCAACAAACTTGATGGACCATATTACAGCTGGACTTGGGTGCCATGGGAAAGACAAAAACATTACCTTGTCGAATTCGCGGTTAGTTTCTTTCTTCTTATACCTTATGTTTATCATTTGAATCACTTTTGATTACTATCCCATATCTTATCAATTATTCATGTAGAAACACACCACTGGGATCCTCTGATAACTCGTGTGGTTCAACAGCATTTCGAGAGGATCTGTTAAAGGCGGATGAAGGATATGTCAGTACCGCAAGGACCTCGAGAGTGCAACCAAAGTGGATTACAAATACCATTTGGACAGAGATGAAAGCGTACTGGGAGATTGAAGAAGCTAATGAGAACAGCTAAATCACTTCTGATGCTAGATTGTCTGATCGAGGATGCCTTTGACCTCTCGTCCACTTATCTGGGCAGAAGTCTTACCTCCAAATTCAACAAGAAATGGTATGTGACTTTCAATTCAATTTGTGCAGTCAGTAGTAAAACGATTAACTATATCATTAACCCTTATTGTGTATCATTACAGGAATTATAATTAGGAAGACCGGTGAGTCTTGGTGAAGTTTTCATCAAGGTTCATACAAAATCGGATGGAACATTTGTTGATCAGAAAGCGCAGGTTGTGGCAAAGCTTTTTGAGCAGAACTTGGAAGCCAAGAAAGTCGACATCGAGGCTGATAACTCTGAGACTTCAGATGGTACATCACGGAAACAAGATCTAACCATAGATGAGGAGAACGAGGTTTGTATTGCAGGTAGACTTTATTTCTTGATTGTTATTTGTGTTTAAATAAGTTTTACTCATTACATTAAGTATTATTGTGTTTGGGATTCTATGAATGATTTTTTTGTTTTGTTTTGGCACTCCACTTTCGCAAATGAGAAAGGAACTCTCTATGGAATAGTAGGAAGCCTCGCGCAAACACATGTCAATGGGAAGAAGAAGTACATTGGAAGCTGTGCCTCATTCAGTAGTCTACAACAACAACTGGAGGAGGCTAAAAGGCAGATAGAAGTACAGGCGGCTGTAAAAACCCATAATGCTGCTCTTGAGGAAGAGTTTAGACAAGTTGCAACCACCCAACAAGCCAAGATCGACCAATTGGCATTGGTCGGAAGGTACTTGTCTGAAACTGATCCAAGGTTCTTGGACTATTTGGCTGCAAACAGAGCTCTGAGACACACTGATGTTGATCTCAGGTTTCCACTGCCGCATCTGATCTTACAACAACTAACCAATAGATTTTTTTAGGTCTCAACTACTTTCTATGTTATTTTCACTATGTTTTTTAATTGAAAAGTAGTGAATATATGTACCAATGTTTGAACTAATGTAATAATGTTTTTTGGTGCAGTTTTTTCAAGTGGTTATGTCTATAATGTTCAGTTTCTTTTGTTGTATTGTTGTCTTCTTTCGGTTAAATTGCATACAACATTTCAAATCACCAAAATGAAAAATGAGTACCAAATGTTGTATTCGTAGATGAAAAGAGTCACATTGGAGTCACAATTCAGTCGAAAGGCAGTAGCAACGTAGTCGGTAAACAATTGTAAAATGACAAACCCGTCATTAAAAAAATCTGGTTGGTCGCCATTCCATCGTACTTTTGGTCATAATATAGTCGTAAATGTACGACTGCTTTACGATTACACATACACGACTACATATTAGTCGTAACCTTTTACGACTACTATAAGACGGAAAGAAGGCGGCGCATATCAGTCGTAACATAGTCGTAAGCGTTTACGACTTTTCTACGACTGATATGCGTCGCCAAATAATAGTCATACATGAGTCGTAGAGCAGTCGTAAAGTAACGACTGATTTATGACTGTTTTATTTTGCGACCAAGAATTACCTACTGACACTAGTAGTCGTAAATCAATCGTAGTTTGTGATTTACCGACTGAATTGCGACTAGTGTAGGTGTCGCTAAAACATTGTTTTCTTCCAGTGGTAGTTGGTGGAAACTCTTTAAATCCCCTTGGCATCTTCAACCCAGTGACCGTTGTCATCTTTTAGACAAATGATACGGTTCCTAGCTTGTCTCTCTGTTTGGTAAAAAAATGGAATTTTTTTGTGCTAATATCCCCTTCTCTATGAATTATGACCCTTTTTCTCCAAAAAATTCTTCTTCCCTGAAATCTGTGCAAAGTTTCCTTGTTAATTCCTCTATCTCTTCTACCGTTGTATTGTCATCATCCTGAGCTAGATCAATCTGGGCTTTAAGCTCTTCGGTAAGTTTCACTGTATTTGTTGGAAAAGTTTTCTTCCATCTAGAGAAATGTTTTCGGCAATAACAGATTTTTTTGTTGGAATTTCAGACGTGGGATTCCATCTAATTCACCCCATCCAACAATCACAGCTTCTTTAAGTCATGGTTTCCAACCCATCTCTTATCGAAGCGGAAGTTCTTCTTTATTTGTTGAGGACTCACCTAGATACTAGTAAGTACCGGTCTATGATCTGATTCCCAAAGCTTCAAATACTACACCATAGTGTGGGGGAAAATCACATGCCAATCCTCGTTACCCATTGCTCTATCGAGACGGAATTTAACCTTTCCAAATTTTCTTCTTTCTACCCAGGAGAGAGAGTTTCTTTTATATGGGAAATATATCACTTCGCGGTTTTCAATCATTGTGCGGAATGGGAGGAATGACGCCTCGATCTTTTTCGTCCTCCTCTTTTTTCATGATTCCATGTAATTTCCGTAAAATCGTCTATCAAAAGCTAGACATTTTGCTGATGGAGGCTCATACGAGTAAGTCGTCCCAAACGTAACCTCAATATTTTACAACCGGATCTCCATAAACAAAGGTCATATGAATTTTTTGTCCTTCAAAAGTGGTCTCAACATCAATCATATGTTGGTCTGAATATTTAACACTAACATCCGGTTCATTCATATAAAAAAGAGCTAAACCCTTGTTTATGTCTATTGGCTCAACGGTGTAAACATGCTCATATCCGAGAAAAACTTGAAAATCTTACAGAAATTATAAATTGTTTTTCATTTCTGATAGAAAAGGAAAATTAGGAAGAACACAACGGTGAAGTTCCTTGACAATTCCACGCAATAACATTCATGATGGGTTGTTAACCGGATCTGCAACTTCGTCCGGTTCATTATCCCCTTCCTGGTCTTGTGCATAGTTAACCTTGGTTGATTATTTTTTGCCGTAGTATCTGCCTTGTTGAGTGGATCATTTTGCTTTTGTTTTGGGCTTAGACTTGGCCCAAAATCCATCCTTTGAATTTCTTCTTGGGCGATAACCGGCCCATCCCTATTAGAAACTTTTTTGTTCCAAAGCCCACTTTCGCCGGGCTATGCATCACCTTCATCCTAGCTCCGCCCTGCGCCGTTGCTTTCTTCCCGTCATCGCAACCATTGGATCAGTATATATTCCATCTATTTTATAATATTTTTAGTTTTTCACACAAATTAAAAAAACATTAAATTTTATGTTTTACCCCTTTTAATACACTATTTTTATTTGAGTAGTTAATAAAATAAAAAATAAGGATAAAACTAAAATTTATATTAAAAAATTACATTGAAAATACAAAACGACAAGTAATATAAAACAAAAATTTAACTTTAAAATGACAAATAATAAAAAGCGGAGATTATTTAATTTTTGTATATCTCACTTTTAAGAATGGATTACTTTTTAACATTGATTTATTTATTTTTTAACAACAAACGTTGATTTATTATTATTTTTATTCTGTGAAAATTATTAGATAAAGGATTTCCACTACAAGAAATTGTTGAAATAGCCACGACCAAGCCACGGATTGGTCGTGTATATTTTTATCCAGCCACGGATAGCTGCGAAATAGCCACGAACTAAATTTTTTTTTAATTTGTGGCTATTTCGTAGCTATTCGTGGCTATCCGTGGATATCTAGCCACAGATAGCCATGAACACGTCATGGAACAATATAGCTGCGGATAGCTGCGAAATAATTTGTGGCTACTTTGCTACGACACTAATTCATAGCTATTCATATCTAATTAAGCAACGGATAGCTACGAAAGTATCGTGGAAGAAGATAGCCATGAATAGCCACGACTTTTGTTTCGTGGCTGTATAGTCACGAACCTATTCTGGGTAGATCAATTTAGGGTTTCGTGGTAGATCGACTTAGGGATTGCATGTCTGTTTAATATTTATGTGTAGATCGGTTAGGGTTTCGATTATAGATCGGTTAAGTTTTTATTTTCTCTTAGAGTTATGGCTTATGTTTCTTGTTTCTTGGTAGATCGATTTAGGGTTTCGTGGTAGATCGTCTTAGGGTTTGCATGTCTCTTTATTATTTCTGTGTAGATCGGTTAGGGTTTCGGTTGTAGATCAATTTCTTCTTTCTGTGTATATCAATTTAGGGTTTATGGGTTGGTTGATTTAGGGTTTTCTTTTTCTTATCTCAAAACCCTAATCGATTGTTTATCTTATGCTCTCTCTTCTGCTTACTAATATGTTATATTTGTGTGCATGTAGATGAATGTGCTTCCTGCTCCCGGACCCAGGAAATCTCAAAGACGACGACAGACTACTCTTCCACCTAGGATAGCCAGCTCCACTTCATCGGCTTCTCAACACCCAATGCCGATTCTGACTGTGATCATGAACGCCCCGGAGCGTCGCAACATGCCCTTTATACATCCGCGGAAGCAGAATGGTGGTATGTGGTAAGTGTCTCATACTTCTCATACGATTGTGTCCTTGGTTTGTATGATATGCGTTTGTGTCTGTTGTTGAATGTTTGATTGGCTTTCCTCATAGCTTAGCTTTGAATGTCTGCTTATTTTTATTATTGTCTAGTTTTGCTTCTGTTAGTGTATTGTGAATTGTTAATGGCATGTCTACTGGTTATTTGATTTTGAAAACGATTGATTAGAATGTTTGCAAAGCATGTTTAATATGTATAGGCTCTTAGCTTTCGATTCTGCTTATTGTTATTATTGTCTAGTTTTGCTTATGTTAGTGTATTGTGAGTTGTTAATGGCATGTCTACAGGTTATTTGATTTTGAAAACGGTTGCTTAGAATGTTTGCTTGGAAAGTTTGATTTGTATAGGCTTTTAGCTTTCGATTCTGCTTATTGTTATTATTTTTTAGTATTGCTTCTGTTAGTGTATTGGTAATTGTAAATGGCATGTCTTTTGGTTACTTGTGCTTCGAAAACGATTGCTTACTATGAACTGCTTCTGTGATTTTGTGATTATGTTTGCTTGCTTATTATGTGTGTCTGTTTTGATAGCATGGGATTGTTGTACTCTGATTATTCAAACTTCTGTTGTAGGTTTGGAATTGATGACTGTATCCGTAAGTATATAGTCTCTGCATATCAGGCCAACTTTTGGGGGCCATGGTGGAACTAATCCATGGTTCCAAAGCAGAAGAAGGATGAATGATGGGCTGCTTTTGTGGTAAGTTCATCTTATATATCATTATGTTTCTGTTATTTACAAATGCTCAGTATTTTACTAATGCTACTTACTTTCTCTGTTGTAGCAAAAATACTACTGGGACCAGAAGCATGAGAACATGATCTACGAATGATCCGAACCGAACCCGAACCAAAAAAGGAACCGAACCCGAACCCGAACCGACAAAATACCTGAATGGGTCCTAAACCTCTATACCCGAAGAACCGGAACCGAACCCGACCCGAACCGAGAACCGAATGGATACCAAAAATATCCGAACTACAATTATATATCCAAAATATTAACTATATTTAGACTTAATATAACAGAATTATTTAAAATAATAATTACAAACTCATATATATTGGTTAGTTTTAGATCAAAATAGCTAAAATACCCAAAATAAATTAAATATACGAATTTTTTTGTTATATTTGTCTCATTTTAATAATTTTTTTGTTCAAATTAACCAATTTTTATTTTTGTTTTATGATTTTATGGGTACCCGAACCGAACCCGAATGAAACCAAACCGAACCCGAACCGAACTCAAACGCCCATGCCTAGTTTATTGACTCCTTCCCTCTCTACTAGTCGATGTGGGACTTGTTTTTTTTTTTGTCACGACAATGTGGGACTTGTTTTTTTCTTTTTCTTTTCCATCATCACATTAAGTTAGTTGGGCTTTAAACTAATTGGGCTCTAATTATATTATTTGATTTTGTGTCTAACAAGTCTCTTATTTAAAGTCCTCTCCACGTAAATTTTATGTGTCTTTTTTTTTATATGTCATTGGGCTAAACTAAATCTATGCCTATTTTTTGTAACTCTTACACTAAAATTTCGTGGGCCAGTCCCCCTTATATACATACTCTTCTGATGTTTCTGATCTAAATTGTTTTCTTTCTTTGTGTATTTTTCTCGCTTGTGTATTTTCATCGCATCATGTTGTTTTAATACTACATTTCCTTTGTGTTTAAATTTGAAAAATAATTAGTTTGCAAAGTTCATATATATATATATAAAAAGACGCTTTATTTTTGTGTATATCTTTGTGATTTTGGAATAGATGTGAAGTAAAACAATTAGCAAATTGTCTATAAAACCAATTTAGAATATAGTATTTTTATGAATTAGGAACATAGTCCAACTTTAAAATGTTATAATGTATATATTTTATAATTTTAATACATGAAAATATACTAATGTTAAAAACAATAAATAATATAATGATTAATTTCAAATTAAATCGTTTAAAATTCCGCCTCGCGTAAATCCCGTGTACTCTCCAATTTTTTCGTTAGGCGCTAAGCCCAACCCCGCCGCCCGAGTAGCGCCTAGCGAGTTTTCGTCCACGGGTTAGTAGTGTAAATGCAATTTGCTTGTTATTGGTGAATATAATGCGACTGTGTAGTTAGTGTAATGCGATTTGCTTGTTAGTAGTGTAAGTAATTTAATGAAATTTGTTTGGTTTGTCAATGAATGTGATTAGGTTGTTATTAGTATTTGTTTTGTTTGTAAATGACTGCGTTGCTGTGAAAGTGAATGTGTTCTTTGTTCTTGCAGGCAGCTACAATCAAGAAGGGCCGAGTGTATGGATTGGGATCAATTCAGTTTCTTGATGCTGATCCCAATGAAGTTCTGCCTTGACTCTATTCAAGAATGCACAAACAGAACTGGAGCTCCATAAGGTGAAGGAAGATGTATCACATGTAAAGGGTGATGTGTCTCATATCAAGAAGGGGTGGAGCTATTGTTGAAGTTGAATGGCATCAATCCTTTGACTCATGAGACAGTGGTTCTACCTGAGTCAACTGGTTCTGCTGCAGCAAGAAGCCACCATTCTGAATCCAGCCAGCAGCCCAATGATCTAGACTAGTGTCCTCTGCTTCTGTTAATGTGTCTCCTGTATTTGTTAGTGTTAATGGCATGTCTAGTAGTAGAAGAACATTTCTAATATTTATGTGTTTAAATGTTTTAACTAAACTTTTATGTATCACTAGGGTCAAGCCCGCGCTTCGCGCCGGCAGTTTTTATATTGTCATTTAATGTGTTTTTTAATGTGTCTTTTTCTGTGTGAAGATCATTTCTCAAAAAATTTAAGAGATGTATAGTAGTTTGTTGAGCTAAGTTGCATTGTACAAAGTCAATTTTAATTCATCAAATATGTGAATTTGCAATAAAATACAACTGAGATCATTGTTATTAGTTTATATAAGTTAACAAACCGGCCAGCTCACATCCATCAACGCGGTCAGTATTTGTCACTCTTTTTAGTAGTTGCAGTCTGGTTTCTTGAACTCCATGGTCCTTCATTTCCTGCATCATAAAAATTTTGTTATGAGTTTTTTTTTCTTTATAATAATTATTGAAAAAACTAAACTAATATTCAAAATATTACCGCAGGGATGCCAACAAAGTATTTAACGTCGTCAAAGGACGGAGCTAAAGGAGTGAAAGGAAGAACCATTCCTTTCTTGGTGTTCATATTCTCCATTGGAATCTCTCATGTTTTCCAATATTAGTGACATTACATAATTAACTTTAATTTTGGTTCTATGTAAATATATTCGTGTTATAAACAACGTAACTCTTACCGTTGGATCCATTTGCGGAATCATCTTCTTCCTTTGGGATTATAGCTTGTGGCTTTCCAACGGCTGTTGTTATGATACATCATACATATGTTTATAAAATACATGTTAAGAATTTTTTGAGCTGGTCACTTTAATAAGGGTTGACTACAAAGAAAAAACTCACGGTCTAGATAAGTAAGTGCGAATGTAAAAAAATCAGTTGAAGAGGACCGTAAAACCAAGCAGGCCTCCATTTCCTATCCAATTATTCTTTTCTCCGCTGAGGATGTCTTTCCGTATGATTTTTTCTCCAAGAAAGGCAGCGTGTGCTCTCTTCCATTAATAGCGATGGGCTACAAGGCGATTGCCAGGTACACATCTTAACCAATGTGATGTTGAACTGAATCACTTACCATACATATACCATACCGAGTCTGCAAGCGCGGGGGTGATGGTGATGTTTTATAATTGTTTGGTGATATTAATCCTCCATTATGTCCTGATTAGGTTATGCTTATCCCCCCCCCCCCCCCCCCCCCCCCCCCGAAGGTCAGCATGATGTATATTTGGATTCTTGTAGCAACAAATTTGCGATTTTATACATTGATGTGTTTGTTGGTCGTGCTCTTGTCACACGTGAAAGACAAATATGTTCATAAAACCCAAATTTTTGAAGACTACCAACAACTTCATATTTTAATAACTGTGTTTTCTAGAACCAGGAATGTATTTTGCAAATCATTGAGTGCTTTTATTTAAGAGAGTATGTACGTGCTCATTGTTGTCTTTTCTCAGAGTCCCTTTAGTGTTGTTGGAATTATTAATTATGTGTTTGTAAGGTATGATTAGGTCATCCTGACGCATGTGGTTGTGGTTGTTATTCTAATTGTATGTTGGTTGAGTTGGTCATTGATGATGCCCAAGTAACTTTTCAAAGAAAATATGTAAGACTTTTGCGTTAAAGAAGTTCATCTAGGATGCCGAACCCTGAATTTCTTCATCATTTGGGAGTCCCATCCGCTTATGTCTTTGATAGAACATCATCTTCTCAGGGTGCTGTGAGTTTCTAGGTCGAGATCATTCAATTTGTTGATCTCTGGTACAATATTCTGTGTCTTTTTCAGATTCTCCTTTCAAGCAATACTTCCACCCCTTCATCTGGTCTTGCATTGTCAAGAGCACCGATATGACTTTTTGAACGTTAGAACAACAGTACGGACGTAAGATGCGTTCTTACATAACAAACAGAGATTTACATACCATAAAAGGTATAAAGAAAAACTGAGCCTCTTTTCTTACAAATGAGAGAGACGTGATGATTCTGATAACAGTTGAAAAAGAACGAAACAGTGAAGATTACACACAGAAACCGAATGTTACAGAGAACTCTCATACGATGGCTCCTCTCGCCGCTTCGCACATTTAACTTGCTGCTTTAACAAAACAAACCCATCCAAAAAATCAGAAGTTGAAAAACCGATTTGAGACTATGAACACTCAAAGAAAAAGACAATATATAATGGTGAGAGTTAAAGAGAGACCTGAATAACCCAGATGCTGACCACTGATTCGAGACAGAAAAACGCAAACCCAATGAAGTAGAATATCTGTAAACAGAAACAAAATATGCTCAATGATCCATGTAACGATAAATATCAAAGCTCGAATGAGAGATTTAGTGAGAGAGATCACAATAAGAATAGTTGGTTTCTGGTACAGGTGGGTGTTGATACGATTACCTGTTCGTGTTTGGCGAGTATATATTTATAGAGGACCCCTCCTACGTCGAATCAACGTTCGTCTTTGACGCAAATGTTCAATGGAGTCGAGAAAAAATGTTTTAATTTGGAAGAGATACAACTCTTGGAACAGACGCGACTCTTGGCCTTTGGAAGAGTCGACTTTTTTTTTCTTTTACGAAAGGATATGACTATTGGTCTCTGGATGATAGTTTTAAGAAAGATTTAAACTTGAAGGTTCAGAAATGGGAGAATTGTTTGCTCAAGAGAAGAAGAGAGAATAGTCACAAAAATGACTTAACTTTTGATATTTGGTGGCTACACAAGTTATATAGGATGGGTACACAAGAATAACCCTAAACCTAATTAGATAGAGGACAAATTAGACATTTTGTCATTTTGGTCCGAAATGAACATAGCAGACTTGTGAAGCAGACTTGTGAAGCAGACTTGTGAGCAGACTTGTGAAACAGACTTGTGAAACAGACTTGTGAGCAGACTTGTGAAGCAGACTTGTGAAGCAGACTTCACATTATTGAAACATACATGATCAATACTCCCCCTCAAGTTCAGACTTTGGAATCACCCTAAAGTCTGGACTTGGAATGATCATGGCAACACCTCATTAAAAACCTTAATGTAGAAAACCACTTGGGACAAAACCACATCAAGGAAAAAAGAGTATGCTGCACATGATCAGGGAAGTTCTAATCATGGGTAGGAAGGTCTACAAGTCCTAGTTTGCTGAAAATATGATCGCAAACCTTGAGACTTGCAGCCTTGGTGAAGATGTCTGCTAGTTGATCTTCGCTCTTTGTGTAGCAAGGTAGAACCGTCCCATCTTCAATCTTCTCCCTTACCTTGTGACAGTCTATCTGAATGTGTTTAGTCCTTTCATGAAACATAGAGTTGGTAGCAATATGTATTGTAGCCTGATTGTCACAATGAAAGGTAATGGGACTTGATTGCTCAATGCCAAAGTCCTTGAGTAAAGCCTTCAACCAAGTTAACTCTGTTGTAAGCTTCCTCATAGCTCTATACTCAGCTTCGGCACTTGAACATGAGACCACTTTCTGCTTCTTTGTCTTCCAAGTCACTAAGTTACCTCCAATGAAGGTGCAATAACCGGTTGTGGATCTCCTGTCACTCTTATCACCAGCCCAATCTGCATCACAGTAGCCGACAATCTCAGTGCTATCATTCTTACCCATCCAAATTCCTTGTCCCGTTGAGCCTTTGAGATATCTAAGGATCCTCTCAATCAAACTCCAATGATAAACCGTGGGTGATTGCATATGCTGGCTGACTTGATTCACAGCAAAACATAGGTCTGGTCTAGTGAGAGTTAAATAGATAAGCTTCCCAACCAGTCTTCTATACAAGGAGACATCCTTGAACTTCTCCTCATCTGATTTCTCCCCCTTTCTATTGACTTGGTAGCCATCTTCAAGAGGAGTCTTTGCTATCTTGCAATCATGCATTCTTGTTTCTGTCAGCAAGTCTTTAACATACTTCCTTTGGGACAGAAACAACCCATCATTGAATCTGCATACTTCAATACCCAAGAAATACTTCAACTCTCCAAGGTCTTTGATGTCAAACGAACTTTTGAGAAAAGCCTTTGTGGACTGAATTCCCTCATTATCACTTCCAGTAATGATTAAATCATCCACATAGATCAGAACCACCACCACTCCTAAAGGGCTTTGAAGAGTAAACAATGTGTGATCAGATTGAGACTTCTTGAATCCATAGTCCATGAGTGTATGGCTTAGCTTATGGTACCATGCTCTTGGTGATTGCTTCAAACCATAGATTGCTCTCCTTAGTCTCAATACTTCACCAGGTTTACACAAATGCTCTAGTCCCGGTGGTGGAGTCATGTACACTTCCTCTTCAAGCTCTCCTTGTAAAAAGGCATTCTTAACATCCATTTGCCATAGGTTCCATGAAAGGTTTGTGGCCAGGGACAGTGTGACTCTTACTGTATGGATTTTAGCTACCGGTGCAAAGGTATCAGTGTAGTCTTCTCCATAAGTTTGCGTGAACCCTCTTGCAACCAACCTTGCCTTGTACCTCTCAATGTCTCCATTGCTCTTATACTTGATTGTGAAGACCCATTTTGAGCTGACAGTCTTTTTTCCCTTTGGCAGCTTCTCCACATTCCAAGTGTGATTCTTTTCCATAGCTCCCTTCTCATCAATCACAGCATCCATACACTCCTTGGTGTCTTTAGCCTCTTCATAAGTTTTAGGAACATGATTCATCTCTATCTTCCCAAGAAAAGCGCAATGACTTGATGGCAACAAGTCAATAGAACACATGGACTGGTTGGGATGAGCAACAGCCTGATTGTTGAAGTAGAACTTCTTGTTGATGTAGCTTGATAGATCCGTCTTTTCTCTAGTGCTTCTTCTGAGTTGTTGGACCGGTTGAGCGACTTCCTCTACACCCATCTCTTCTTCGTCATGATGAATAATCTCCTCATCATTCATATTCAAGTTGTCTTGATCTTGATTCTGAGGTAGAACTTCCTCTTGAGTTTGAGTGGGTTCTTGATTAGTTGTCACTAGTTCTTCTTCTTGCAACTCTTCTTGATGCCTTCCTGTTTCTGTTTCCCCTTGTTTTGGTACTTTATGAGGGCCATTTCCCAAATGATTCAAGAGAAACCTCAGACTTGTAGCAAGGTCAGACGGTGATCTTGAAAGATCCTTCAGTCCTTCCCAATCCCTTTTCTCATAGTACCCCTGCCCCTCAATGAACTTAACATCTCTTGACACATATGTGCGGTTGTTGATTGGATCATAGCATTTGTATCCCTTTTGAGTAGTTGAATATCCAAGGAACATGCACTTGATGCTCTTAGCCTCTAGCTTGTTTCTTTGATCACCTGAGATATGGATAAAACAGACACACCCAAACACACGTAAGTGTTCAATAAAGGGTTTAGTTTTGTTTAATACCTCAAATGGTGAGATGTCTTGTAGAACTTTGGTTGGAATCCTATTAATGAGGTAGCAAGCTGCCAAGACTGCATCTCCCCAAAATCTTTTAGGCACATTGGCATGGAACATCATGGATCTAGCCATCTCCATAAGATGTATGTTCTTTCTCTCAGCCACTCCATTTTGTTGGGGTGTATGTGGACAGCTTGTTTGATGTGGGATTCCATGTTTGTTCAGATTTGCTTTGAATCTTTGACTTGTATACTCTCCTCCATTATCTGATCTAAACACTTTGATCTTGGCATTAAACTGATTAGTAATGTAATTCTGAAAATGAATGAATGCTTCATAAACTCTATCTTTAGATGGAAGCAAGGTGACCCAAGTATACTTTGATTTTTCATCTATAAATGTCACAAAATACTTGTTCCAATCTCTGGACAGACATGGTGAAGTCCAAACATCAGAATGCACTAGATCAAAGCAGTTTTCATAGATAGTAGTAGATTTAGGAAATATAGTTCTACAATGTTTTCCAAGGATGCAAGCTTCACAAGTTGAATGATCAAAGTTAGCATTAGGCAACATTAAACTGAGAGCACGAGCATGAGGATGTCCAAGTCTAGCATGCCACAAAACATTTTGATTAACAGAAAAACAGGAATTGAAAGCTAAGGAATCCGAATTGCTTGGAGAAGTGTTTTCAAGGAGGTAAAGCTCATCTTGTGTTCCACCTCTTCCAAGTACCTTGCCATTCTTAATATCCTGAAAGCAAACTTCATTAGGCCCAAATATAACATTGCAATTCAGATCATTTGTAATCCTTTTCACAGACAGAAGATTAGATTTAAACTTAGGCACAAAGAAAGCATCACTATCCTTGTTAAAGAGTCTTAACTTTCCTGTTCCTACAATGGGAATACTTTGACCATCAGCAATAGTTACTCTACCTAGAGCCGGTTTAATATCTTTTAACCACTTAGCGTCACTAATCATATGGTCAGAAGCTCCTGAGTCTACTACCATTTTATGATCAGATTGAGCAAGCAATTTATGAGACAAAAGTGTGATACCAGAGAGTTTAGAGGCATAAGCCTTGATGAGATCCTCCAGATCACTTCTCCTCACATACTCAGTGTTAGTGAACAAGGCAAGCTCTCCTCCTTGAGTAGATGAAGTCGCCTGCTCAGCCACTTCTTGAGAGATGTTGGCTTTTGAATCCCTGAACTTGGATGGCTTGAGGTGTGGATGGAGGATCCAGCATTTTTCCTTGGCATGTCCCTTCTTCTTGCAATGATCACAGGAGATGTGCTTCCTGTGCTCTTGCTTGAACACGCTTCTGTCCTCATGCTTGAACACACTCTTGTTGGCGGTGACAAGCTTCCCCTTTCCTCCAAACAGCTCAATGTTCCCTTGTTCCTTTTGGATCCTTGAGCACACTTCTTCAAAGTCAGGAAGAGTAGTTTCCCTTATAATGGACTTGATAACATCATTGTAGACCGGATTCAGATTGAGGAGGAGTCCAAAGATCTTGTCTTGCTCCTTCCTTTCATTAAGAACCTTTGGGTCCATGGTGCTTGGCCTTAACATGTCAAGCTCAGACCAAGCAGATGAGAACTTCCCAAGATACTTGGTGAACTCACAATCCTCTTGGTGAAGGTCACTGATTGTCTTCTTCACTTCATACACACGGCTGAGGTTAGAGACATCACCATACACCTTCTTCAGAGTGTCCCAAAGTGATTTAGCAGTTTCACAATGGGAGTAAGCTTCAAGGATGGATGGATCTAGTGAGTTTTGAAGAAAACCCAGAACGGATTGGTCTTCTTGAAACCACCTTGCCTCCTCCTTCTTTGTTGCCTCATCTTTCTTCTCCTTTGGATCTTCATCAGGCGGTGTCTTGTCCTCAAGAATGTGCTCCCAAAGTCCTCTGCCACAGATTGCGGTCTTGGTTGTTCTCTGCCATGTCCTGTAGTTTAAACCCTTGAGAACCACATGAATGACAGTAGGCTTGAGGCTTAAGTTTACTTGGACAGTGTCTTCCATTGATGAAGCTTGAAGGTTTCAGAAAAGAGAAACAATTGGAAGAGCAGAAATGAAGAGAAAAACCCAGATTTAGAACTAAGAATGAGTAGAATCAATAAGAGAATAGAGAGAATCCAAGAACAATAACTCTATTGCTCTGATACCATGATAGTTTTAAGAAAGATTTAAGCTTGAAGGTTCAGAAATGGGAGAATTGTTTGCTCAAGAGAAGAAGAGAGAATAGTCACAAAAATGACTTAACTTTTGATATTTGGTGGCTACACAAGTTATATAGGATGGGTACACAAGAATAACCCTAAACCTAATTAGATAGAGGACAAATTAGACATTTTGTCATTTTGGTCCGAAATGAACATAGCAGACTTGTGAAGCAGACTTGTGAAGCAGACTTGTGAGCAGAGTTGTGAAGCAGACTTGTGAAACAGACTTGTGAACAGATTTGTGAAGCAGACTTGTGAAGCAGACTTCACATTATTGAAATATACATGATCAATACTGGACACGTGTCACTTAACCAATGTATCAAAACCCAACTTTTATTATATATAGAATTGTTAATATTACGTTGTTTAGTAATTTGTGATTTAATGGAATCTTAATTATAATTCGAATGCATTATCAAATATATGATAATGCATTTGAATAGTGTAGAATTCATAATTTATTTTTTTTTAATCATTTTCGACATAGTCACGGATGGCTACGAATCAAAATCTTAGAAATCACAGACTAGCCACGGTGTAGATCGTGGCTATTCGTGGATAAATAGCAACGAAATGTTTGTGGCTATCAGTGGCTAAGGCCACAATATTTTCGTGGATAATCCGTGGCTATAACCACGACAGTATTCACTGATATTTGTGGTTACAGGTTCGTGACTATCAGTGGCTAAGGCCACGAAATATTTCGTGGATAATATGTGGCTTTAGCCACGACATTATTCGCTGCTATTCGTGGTTATTATAGCCACGAAACATTTTCCGTCTATTCGTGGTTATATAGCCACGAACTATGTTGTGGCTATCCGTGGAAGCGTAGCCACAGATTGCTATGAATGACCGATAGCCACAAATTTTATTTATAGTTATCCGTGGCTAAACGCCAAAAGCCACAAAATGGACTTCATAGCTACAAAATAATCCGTGGCTATGGGACAGTTTTCTTAGTATTCATAAATGAATAGTTCTACGGACTTATCAATATCTATTTCTGATGGTTCTTTTTTTACGACACTGTATCGCCTTTTGAATATTCAAATGTGATGGTTCTAATTGCACCAAGGTGAAGATTTACTTTTTTTTTTTCTTTTTTTTGGTCAAAAGGTGAAGATTCACTTACTCACGCCGCAGAGCTAGGTTTATAGTTCAATCATACATAATATAATTAAAGTTCTTTTATTAACTGGTCTTTTGCTTTACCATACATACACAAAATATAGTTTCTTGAAACAAAACAAGTTTAGTTATTCGATTTTAAAAGAAAATCACTGAAAAATACACAAGGACACATAACAGAGATAATCTAATCTATTAAAACAGGAAGGTTTGCCATGGTACATAAATGTTGTTCCCGGAATTTGCCCTTGATATTATTAGGATTTGTAACCTTCATTAAGGGTAAAACTGTAAAACAATTTATATTTAATTTATTCATAATATCTTATAATGTCTTTTGTTTTCTTTTTCTATTTTAATCATATCTAACAAAAATCTTTTTCAAAAATTAGTAAAAATAATAATTAATTTCGAAATTAATATTAAAATACATATTATAAATTATTAGTAACTAAAATTTGATTTATAGAAATAAAATCAAGCATAATTAAGTTACTAAATCAATTGGTACATATAATAATTTAATACATAATTATTTTATAAATTATATAATCATTAAAATTAATAAATTATTATATAATATTGAAATAATAGTTTAAACTAAATAATAATATTGATAATCAATATATTTAACATAATATATTATATTTTATGTATTCTATTACAATAAATATAACCATGTATTGTTAATATTCTTTTCTATATCTACATATATATATATATACTATAATTTAACAATGACTTTATATAAATTCGATATAGTAATATGATTCTTCATTATAAAACTATAAATATAAAATATTTTTATTCTGAAAAACTAAAATATTAAAATATTTTTATTCTGAAAAATTAAAATATTAAAATTTATAAAATATTTTATAAATTTAATATTAAAATATTAAAAATACAAATAAATTCTATATATGAAGATATGATGTTCTATAAAAAAATAAATATTTAAAATCACAATAATACATATTAAACTTATATCAAATAACTTATATAATGATTATTTTATTAAAAAATTATTATAAAATTATTTTCAAATAAGTTTATTTAATGCATTCACACTGTTGGTTTTGAACTTCACACAACAAAATGCACATAAAGAAAAAGGCTCGACCCATAAAATGAAGATTGGGACAAAGGTTTCAATGAACTATCAAAAGGAATCCGTTCAAACAACTTTAGTTCAATGAACTATCAAAAATAATCAGTCAAAAATCGAACTGGATGAGAAAACTCCATAAATAACGGG
This sequence comes from Orychophragmus violaceus, assembly GCA_030180135.1. NCBI lineage: Eukaryota > Viridiplantae > Streptophyta > Magnoliopsida > Brassicales > Brassicaceae > Orychophragmus > Orychophragmus violaceus. The sequence goes on from CM058229.1 coordinate 20,977,131, forward strand.
TTAAGAGTGCAATATTCTCGCGTATCTCGGAATTATGTGACGTAAGCTAAGGAAATGCTTAGTTGTTGTAGAGAAAGAAGTGGAGCAAAAACCAGAAAGATCGAAGTATACAAAGATTAAGCCCATTCAAATAGGATCATCTAAAACATGTCCGAGAACGATACTACTAGAAATACTCGATCTTTTTGTATATTCTCGATCCTATCGTTCTATAAATTCATTTCAACTTTCATTCTTAAATAAATCCTTGATTCATAGAAACTCTATTCATAATATGTCATAAGTCCAAATCCACTATCTATATAATTTGCGGTGTGAATACTTAAACTTACTTATTTTTTTAGAAAATATAAACCCGCGCTTCTTTAGCGCGGGTCAAAATCTAGTATACTATTTAAACTTTTATTTAATTAGAAGTCTATAGCCATAATGTTCTCCGCCTTTAGAAAAGCAAAAGATCGACCTTTAAGCAACAGAATCACAATTAACTTGAGGGTTATCGAGAACATTCTCGCCGGATTTATACTCGCCATAGAAGTAAGAGAAGAATCCCCATAGAGAGAGAAAGAGAGAGATAGCTTTCTCCGCCTGAAACGTCTCTCGGAAACAAAGGACGGCCAAAACTTCCGTCACCGGAAGAAGAACACTGATGAGAACACCTGAAGCTAGAGACGATGCGCAGAACACAATCCCTATGGCTCCCAACACGAATCCTTGATATACTATCCCTGTGACCACAATCAACGTGTAGTAAAACGCAGATCCTCCTATCTTGAACTCTCTTGCTTCTCTTGGTATAACCTACCAAACATATATTTCAAAAATGTTTTATTAAATGGAAATTTTTAGTTATTTCGTATGAAGCTGGGATGAATGCGTGAATGAGAGTGTTATGGAATTTGACGGTATGAAACGATCAGCGGCAGTTACTATGGATTAGAAAATAGAGGAGGTTTGATCAGAGAGTAACTGGATCATTACCTTTTCATCAAGAAGCAATAGTAGGATTCCCATGAACTCTCCCTCTCCCCTAACATTCTGAGCATCCTAAAAACGGATTGGAACGCCCAAGGTGGAGGTCGTCAAATGGGACGTAGTGGGAAGCGGCTGGGACAGCGACAATGTCGACGGAAGACATGGCAGAAGTTAACAGGGGAATAGCACGGAGTATCTAGAGAGGAATCTTTGCAGATGTGATATATCGGTGTGGAGCGTGCGTTGTGCGAGGCGGAGATTTATATGGAAGAAGATAAGGAATTCTTAGCCGATGGAAGGCGAAACGATGGGCAATAACTTGGGGTTTAATGGGTTCGTAAGGGTTGGAAGGGTAGTAATGGGGGAGGGGGCCCGTCATCAACATCTCTGTAACGGCGTGGCGTAACGCCAAAGAAGAGATTGGCGAGGAGATGCTGTAAAGAGAGAAAGGTTTTTTTTATTAGGGTTTCTGTAGGAGGAGGAAGAAGGCCCAGTGTATCCAATTTCGGGCAGGGAGTACATGCCAGAATTAACTGGGCCAGACATGGAAGTGAGTAGATTTGAAGGCCCAAAATAAAGAATTTGGTTGAGGGACACGTGGCAGCTGTAGGAGAGAGTTGGTTTGCTATTATATATAAGATTAGTATCTAACCCTCATTGAACGCGAATATTTTTAAATTATAAATCTAAAATTTATATTACACATTTTAAAACTTTATTATTTTGCGTAGATTATAAATTTTTAATGTTGTGATATAGATATTTGATTCGGGTTTTAATGTTTGTTTTTGGTTTCAATTACTTTTATATAAATTGAGTTTATATTTGTTTTTATAATTAACACTATAATTTTATATTTTTAAATACTATGGTTTAAGTATTTAAGTTTTTTTTTTGTATTTCATTATCAATCTTAAATTTTAATTTTTATTTTTATTTTTGTTAGTTAAAATATATCCAAAATATATTTATTTATCTGTATACCTACCAATATTAGTTTTTACTATTTACAAAAAATAACTGACGTATTAAATTATTTAATTATATATCATTTTGTTTATTATTTTTATAAATAATATATAGTTGGATGTCAAAATTCGAAATTCTTAAATTTATTATATATTATAATATTTAATTTTATACAGTATTTGATTTTATACTTAAATATTTATTTTAAATAAATGAAATTACATATTTATAAACAATAATTATAGTTTAACCCGTCAATTTTTATATTGAATAAAAATAATTTGACAAATTAAAGGAAAATCTTAAAAAAACTTATTTGTAGATCTAATTTTTAAAATCAAACATTAATATTATTGATTTTATTTCTTAAAATTAATTAATGTATCAATTGATTTAATAACTTAATTATGCTTGATTTTTTACTTTTTTATACTTAATTATAATTTTTAATATTAATTACGAAATTAATTATTATTTTATTAAAATTTTGAAATTTTTTAATCAGATTTGATTAGAATAGGAAAAGGAAAAGGAAAAAAAAGATCTTATGAATAAATTAAATATTTCATATTGTAATTATGTTTTATATAATAGATACACAATGTTTAATTATTCAATTAAAAAGCAAATTAACTGAAAATTACACAAACACACATAAACAGAGAAAAATATATTATTTCAACTCTCTCTTTTAACTAAAAGGCTATAGCCATAATGCTCTGCGATAGAAAACTAAACGACCTTTAAGCAACAGAATCACAAACGTGAGGGTTATCGAGAACATTCTTGCCGGATTTATACTCGCCATAGAAGTAAGAGAAGAATCCCCATAGAGAGAGAAAGAGAGAGATAGCTTTCTCCGCCTGAAAGGTCTCTCGGAAACAAAGGACGGCCAAAACTTCCGTCACCGGAAGAAGAACACTGATGAGAACACCTGAAGCTAGAGACGATGCGCAGAACACAATCCCTATGGCTCCCAACACGAATCCTTGATATACTATCCCTGTGACCACAATCAACGTGTAGTAAAACGCAGATCCTCCTATCTTGAACTCTCTTGCTTCTCTTGGTATAACCTACCAAACATATATTTCAAAAATGTTTTATTGAATGCGTGATTTTGAAGTTTATTGATAATTTCGTGTTATTCAGTTTTAAATGGAAAATTTTAGTTATTTAATAAATAATTTGAAATATACAAGTTGAAATCATGTGCCATAAAATACACCTACCAATGAAATAAAAATAAAAATTCTGTCGAAAAATTATCGGTATAAGCCTTCGGTAATCCGTTGGGTTTTATCCCTCGGTGAACCGTCGGTTATCAACCATCAGTAATCCGTCGGTTACCAACCATCAGTAATCCGCTGGGTTGTTTTCCATGGGAAACCATCACTAAATTTCCATCGGTAAAATCCCATCGGTAAGCCATAAGTAATTTACCGTCGATTATTTTTTTCCGGTAAATCATCGGTAATATCCGTCGTTTTTGACGGCATACCGACAATCATTCCCGATGGATTATCACCCGCCGATAATTTATCGGTAATCCGTCGTTTATTTCTCGTCGATAATCCATCAGTAATTACTGACGGTAAACCGATGGATAGCTGTTTCCAACAAAATAGAACCGACAACCTTTTTCGGTTAAAAATCCGTCAGAAATGGCCATTATCTATGGATATCCGACGAATTCGACCGTCGGTTATGTCGGGTTCTCTTGTAAGGCAAATGAAATTAGTTCAAGGGTATGCTTGGATTTTTTTTGAATTTGAAAATGTGTACAGTAAATAAGTGCCTCATTTTGTATAAACACTTTATAGAAATGGCCATTACCTTTGAAGTTATTAATATTTTCTATCAACAATTACTTCAGTTGCTTAGATATCAGATTATCACTCCACATAGCTAAACCAATCTGATTGGTTTATGACTTACCTCTATCTTACTACTTATGTATTAATTTATTTTACTTATATATCAAATATTTTTACATTTACACTTAAATATACAAATATTGGTTTAGATAATGATAAATAATAGGAAAGTTAAAGACCGTCAAGGAACAACGGATCTACTAAGTGGAAGTGGAGGTAGTTCTGTCTCAGGTGGCTGAGGCTTATCGATAATTTTCTTTCCGGAATTAAACTCGCCGTAGAAGTAAGAGACGAATCCCCATACAGAGAGAAGGAGGGCGACACCTTTCTCCGCCTGAAACTTCTCTCGGAAACACACGACAGCCAAAACTTCCGTCACCGGAAGAAGAACACTGATGAGAACACCAGAAGCTAGAGACGACGCACAGAACACAACCCCTATGGATCCTAATAATAATCCTTGCCATACTATCCCTGTGACAACAATCAACGTGTAGTAAAACGCAGATCCTCCTATCTTAAACTCTTTTGCTTCTCTTGATATAACCTACATAACATATAAATCAAACATGTGTTACACGATGATTGATTTGATTTGAATATATAGTTTAATCACATTTTAAGGATGGCGCCGTCCGGTTGGTTATATATATATATATATATATATATATATATATATATATATCTCTAATCAGATTCTTTGTTTACCATGAAGTCGCCTTTTACAAGCATCCCAACGATACAGAAGCAAGAAGCAGCGACGCACATGACCATCTGCATCTCTAGCACAAGTGTGAAAGTGATTTCTTGTCGAACTTTCTTGTAAGTGAGCTCAACGAACGGCAATATGAAAGCGTAAAGAAGAGCTGCAATCAGAGTCACTAAGAACCCAACCACATATTCCTTGTGGCTCACGTCAGCCGGCCTGTCTCCTTCGCTTTGGAAGGCCAGGATTCCCGTGCCGATCGTTAACAAAAAGACGGCGTTTATAGAAAAAGGAGTGAACTTTTGCTTGACCATGAAGAAAGCGAAGAGAGCATTGAAAGCTAACTGAGTTCCGACTATGAGTGATGATGTGGAAACTGGCACATAAGCTAATCCGAATGCGAATAAATAGTTGTCAAGTCCTACGAGCAACCCTATGACGATAGATGTGATGAACAGAGGAGTTTCCATGAGGAAAATCTTTGTTTTTTCTTCGTTTGGGGAGTTGTTGCGTTTGCTGCGGCGGAGGAAGGAGAAAACGAGAGGGATGAGGATGACTGGGAAACCTGCGGTTGAAAGAAAGCTCATGAACCAGATTCTTTTTCCGCCATTGTTGTAGTAGAGACGAGTTAACATAGGACCTCCACATGATCCTATAGCCAAGATAATGCAGATTAAGATTAAAAGACAGTTCTTCATCTTCTTGCTGCTTTTGTTGTCTCGCAAAGTAACGGCTTGCGTTATTCATGTACATTAAATACCTATTTTATACACATTTTCCTACAGCCAATAGGAAAAGTATCTTAACATAGTTTTAAATTTTCAATATTATTCGCCTTTTTTAATATGGTCCTCGGTTTTGGCCTTTTTGGTTATTTGAAGCTTGGAGCCATTATATGCCTTTTATGTGTTTTGTTTGTTTCTGGTTTTGAATCGTGTGAAGCATTATTACGTAGCATCGCGTTGCGACTTCAAAACGCTATATGCATGGTCCTTTTATCGCGAATACGTGACGTGTTTGCAGATCTTGATCCTTCACGGAAAAATACAAAAAGAGGTTGATCTACACACATTAGGTATGACAAAACAAACAGTCCGGATCAGTATGACAAAGTGACCCACCCTCTAGCGCCTAGAACGCCTGGTCAGGGCCTAGTCGGCGCCTAGGCGGTATATGTATTTATAAAAGAAAACGATATATATTAGATATATTATATAATATATGTCATATAATTCAAATATTCTTAGTCTAAAAAATAGATTAAAACTCAAAGTACATCGAAATAACAAAAAGAATATTAGCTAAATTTATCAGCACACGCCATTTATTATCAAATTTGTTAAATTTACAATATTTTTTATTGATAACCATTAATTTATGAAGTAAGAACTTATAAATTTAGTTATATGTAATAAATTTTAAAAATTATACCGAAACAAACATGGAAATTAAAAATCAAATGATAATTGGTTAAAGATTGTGTGTAGTCGCCTAGGACCGCCTAGACCCGCCTAGGACCGCCTAGACCCGCCTAGGACCGCCTAGACCCGCCTAGACCCGCCTAGGACCGCTTAGGACCGTTTAAATCCGCTTAATAACATAAACGCCTAATTCGAACACATAGGAGGAAATCGCCACGGTCAAGGACCGCCTAGCGCCTAGTTAATTTGAGTTTGATCGCGATGGCTTGTGAATCTGAGTTTGATCTACACAAAGTATATGTTATGACAGTTAATTTTTTTTTTATTGTGTGCAAAATGACAGTTATGTTAAATCATAGTTTTAAGACAGTTAAAATTGGTGGTGCTAGTTCGTAACAAACCAAATAAAAAGTTACGTGTAACACCCCACTTTCGAAAAGACCGTGTGTTAGGACATCCATCTAAATCTAAAGGCAAGCCGACATGTTTTTTATTGGTCCCAAAATTTTGGGCACATTTTCTTTTGTGTAAATCAACCAACTCAATCAGTATCGAACTTATGTTATTAGTTTTGTGGAAAAAGGAAAAAGGTGAATAATGAGAGTTAGTCTCTGATAATTATTTGGACCAACTCAAAGCATATAGTCATTATACGACTTAATACCGAGACGAGAATTAAACGATTGTAAAAAATTATATATATATATATATATATATATATATATATATATATATATATATATATATTTGGACATATACTGTTCAATTATATAATGAAGGACCGGCCCGACATTTCCTCGGTATATGATATACATTAGGAGTCACTCAAGAGTCCACATACCATGGCACCGGCACTTCACATACCATGTCACCGGCACTTTACGCCCCCCCCCCCCCCCCCTCTTAGGAGTCTCACGGTCCTAACAAATAGTATGCAAGGCTAGTACGTAATATGCGTTAGGAATCACTCGACAGCCCACATATCATCCCCACACATCAACCAGTTTACAAACTAACTCAGCTTCAAACTCAGATTCACAAGCCATCGCATCACTCAGACCACATCTCATTCAATTATGATAATTCAAGTCCATACTTCTAGGGTGAATCACAAACAATAAATCGTCACACGTTCATCAACCCAAACACCCTAACTTCGAACAAGCGAGTAACAATTTGTTTCCAATTCTTATTTCAGTTTTAAACTGCCTTTTAGATTATAGATAATGATATACTATAGTTATAATTATACAATTATACTTAGAATCTTACGATTAGTTATAATTCTGTAAACCTTTAACTTCAACCTACATCACAAACACGAAACCAACTCAATTATAATCTACATATCACAAAGTGTAACAACATACATAAACATATGGCTGCGATGACGATGAACCACAGACGAACACCAAATGGTCTGCAACCGAGATCGCGGAAGAGGCACATGCCTATCCATGAACTAAAGCTTTAGATCAATTCTACATCAACATAGAGCTTAACCCTTGTGTCTAAGAAGTTCCTGAAAATTTTCGGAATGATTATGTTTCTACAAACGGTTACATACTCTACCTTGGACGGAATCCGATCTCTTGGTCTTCCAAGAAACAAAGCGGTGTAGCTCGCTCCAAAACAAAAGCCGAATACAGAGCCATTGCAAACACAGCGGCCGAGGTACGATGGGTCTGCTCTTTACTCACAGAACTCAGAGTTGACATTCGTCAAGTTCCAGTCATCTTCTGCGACAATGTAGGTGAAACATACCTATGTGCAAACCCGGTGTTCCATTCTCGGATGAAACACATTGCACTTGACTATCACTTTGTCAGAAATCACATTCAAGCCGGCATGTTAAGGGCCTCGCACGTTTCCACACATGACCAGTTAGCTGACATGCACTCTCACGAAACCACTGCCACAGTCACGGTTTCGTCATGCTTGTACCAAGATTGGAGTTTTCGAGAAGCCTCCATCTTGAGAGGGTGTATTGGACAAATATGTAAAGAGTATATTGTGTCTTTACTGTAATTGCTTTTCCTTCTGTTTTTAGGCTCTAGCTCATGTTTAAATCATTGTACAAACTCTTCAATATCAATAAGAATGATCTATTCCTTACAAAGGATATGTTAGGATTTTTTGAATTTGAAAATGTGTACAGTAAATAAGTGCCTCATTTTGTAATAAACACTTTGCAAAGTACCCCATATTGTGAAAGTGTGAAAGCCTCAAATTTCTATCTCACTAATATTTTCTATCAACAATTACTCTTAGATACTAGATTATTACTCCAAATAGCTAAACCAATCTGATTGGTTATGACTTACCTCTATCTACTACTTATATATTAATATATTTTACTTATATATCAAATATTTTTACATTTACACTTAAATATACAAATATTGGTTTAGTTAATGATAAATAATAGAAAAGTAAAAGACCTTCAAGGAACAACGGATCTACTAACTGGAAGTGGAGGTAGTTCTGTCTCCGGGGGCTGAGGCTTATCGATAATTTTCTTTCCGGAATTAAACTCGCCGTAGAAGTAAAAGACGAATCCCCATACAGAGAGAAGGAGGGCGACACCTTTCTCTGCCTGAAACTTCTCTCGGAAACACACGACAGCTAAAACTTCCGTCACCGGAAGAAGAACACTGATGAGAACACCAGAAGCTAGAGACGACGCACAGAACACAACCCCTATGGATCCTAAGAATAATCATTGCCATACTATCCCTGTGAAAACAATCAACGTGTAGTAAAACACAGATCCTCTTATCTTGAACTCTCTTGCTTCTCTTGATATAACCTACATAACATATATAGTCGCAAAAATAGCGACCGAAATACGACTGGTTAACAACATAGTAAAGACGGCTCAAATACAGTCGTAATTTAGTCTCTATTATGCGTCCAAATATGACAGTCGTAAAACAGTCGCACATTTGCGACTGATAGGCGACCAATCAACATCCACTGACATGTAGTCGTCGAATAGTCGCAAAAGGGCGACTATTTTACGACTGCTTGTACGTCGTACATATTAGTTGACAACAGTCGCTCTTTTGCGACTATTCTGTGACTTAGCATATATCAGTCGTGAAAAACCGTTATACGCACATTTTATATACTTTTCGATTTAGTTGTAACAACTTTTTACAACTTTATGTTTAGTCGCAAAACAATCATAAATGTAGTTGTAAATCAGTCGCAAATGTCTTTATATATAGGACTTCGATCTTCCTCCTCCTTATTTCTATAATTACAAATATTTTCTTATAACAAAACCAAGCAGAAAGAAGACAGACGTGTTGAGGAAACAAAAAAGACTTTTTTATTATAAAATGTCGGGTTATTATAATTCCCGAGAATGGATGTATAAGAGGATAAATCAAGAGACGCAAAATTTTGCGGAATGGGGGTGGAGCAATTCATGGGTTTTGCAAGTAACCAGTCCTTTGCGCTAAATAATGGAGGTAGGTTTTTCTGTCCTTGTAACTTCTGCAAAAACGAGAAAGTTATTTCGGGGAAGAAAATTTGGAATCATCTATTAAGTAGAGGATTTATGGAAGATTATTATATTTGGTATAAGCACGGAGAAGAAATTGATGTGGCTTTAGGACCAAGTTATGTTAATATGACGCATTTGGATAATGCGTCAGATGATAGATATGTGGATATGGTGAATGATGCGTTTCGCGATAACGTGAATTTTGACAATTATCATCCTGATGATAGTTGTCCGAATGTAGAAGAACCGGTACGTAACAATTCTGAAATTTCTACGACTTGTTAGAAGGGGCGAAAAACCCATTATACGAAGGTTGTCGTGAAGGTCACTCTCAATTATCCTTAGCTGCTCGGGTCCTGCAAAACAAGACGGACTACAATATGACGGAAAAGTGCGTGGATTCATGGTGCGAGGTGTTGACAGAGTATTTACCAGACGGAAACCAATCAACCAGCTCCCACTATGAGACCGAAAAGTTGATGCGCAACTTAGGTCTCCCGTATCATATATTTGACGTTTGTTATTACAATTGTATGATCTTCTGGAAAGAGGATGAAAAGTGGGATAACTGTCAGTTTTGTGGCGCAGAAAGATGGAAACCCAACGACGGAAAACGTAGAACCAAGATACCATATAGTCGTATGTGGTGTCTACCTATTACTGACAGATTGAAAAGAATGTATCAAAACGAGAGGACTGCAACGACAATGAGATGGCATGCTGAGCACCGAGCAAAAGACGGAGAAATGTCTCATCCATCTGATGCAGCAGAGTGGAATTTTTTTCAAGACCTGCATCCCCGCTTTGCCAAAGAACCTCGGAATGTTTATCTTGGATTATGTACAGATGAGTTCAATCCATTTGGCATGACTCAAAATCATTCGTTGTGGCCTGTGATACTGACTCCATATAACTTGCTCCCTGGGATGTGCATGAACACAAAATACTTATTTCTTACAATTCTAAATGAAGGACCAAATCATCCGCGAGCTAGTCTTGATATCTTCCTCCGACCTCTTATTGAGGAGTTAAAAGAGTTGTGGTCTACTAAAGTCGATGCATATGACATATCCTTGCATCAAAATTTTAATCTAAAAGCAGTGTTGATGTGGACGATAAGAGACTTTCCGGCGTATGGTATGTTATCGGGATGGACGACACATGGTAAATTATCTTGTCCAATTTGCATGGAGGATACTAAGTCTTTTTATCTACCAAATGGAAGGAAGACGTGTTGGTTTGATTGTCACCGTAGATTTCTTCCGCGTAGGCATCCCCTAAGGAAGAATAAAAAAGACTTCTTGAATGGAAAACACGCTGTGAATGAGTATCCACCTCAGTCTTACACCGGGAAGAAAGTTTATTATGAGCGTTTGTATAGTGTCCAACCACCAAAAACAAATGATTGCTGTGGAAACGGTCATGAGAAGAAGGCTGGCTATGGCACCGGGCACAACTGGCACAAAGAAAGCATATTCTGGGAGTTACCGTATTGGACACACCTCACTCTCCGACATAATCTTGATGTTATGCATATTGAGAAGAATTTTTTTGACAACATCATGAATACTCTGATGAATGTTAAGGGTAAAACGAAAGAAAACATCATGTCACGAAGGGATATAGAAAGATTCTATTATCGACCAAATTACATATCGGTAGTGATGGTAAAGCTCCTTTCCCCATCTACACATTGACAACAGAAGCCAGGGAAAAGTTATTGGAATGTGTGAAACATGCGGTCAAATTTCCAGATGGTTATTCATCAGACTTAGCCAGTTGTGCTGATATGGTTAATCGAAAGTTTTCGGGCATGAAGAGTCATGACTGCCATGTTTTTATGGAGCGGCTATTTCCATTTATCTTTGCGGAACTCCTTGACAGAAACGTCCACCTTGTGTTATCAGGTACTAATAATACTTTCATTGGTCATCTCAACAAATTTCTAAGATTATATAATAGTTTATAATAATTATTCTTCTTAATTATTTATTATTGTAGGCGTTGGAGCATTTTTCCATGACTTATATTCAAGAAATTTGCAGAAAAGTCGCGTTCAAATTCTAAAGCAAAACATAGTTCTGATCATATGCAATTTGGAAAAGATATTTCCTCCTTATTTTTCCGACGTGATGGAGCATTTTCCTATACATCTTCCTTATGAAGCTGAGTTAGGAGGCCCTGTGCAATATAGGTGGATGTATCCTTTCGAAAGGTTTTTCAAAAAGTTGAAAGGAAAGGCGAAGAACAAAAGATATGCATCATCGTCGATTATTGAATCGTATATCAATGATGAAATATCCTATTTCTCATAGCACTACTTTGAAGCACATATACAAACATAATCAAGGTAAACACTAAAGCTAATTTCATTTGTAGATTATGTATATATTTAATGTGATTTACCTTTCACCGCATAGGTTAACAACATTTGACGAAAGTGAAGCCCCAATGTATCATGTCAAAGGAGTGCCTGATATATTTTCCCGCGTAGGTCATCCAAGTGGAGAAATGCACCAAATATGGCTATCAGAGAAGGACTATAATTGTGCACATGCATATATTCTCCGAAATTGTGATTATTTTCAGCCCTTTGAGAGGTATCACTTGAAATTTGTTTTATTTTGATTCATAAGCATGTGTTTTTATTACTCAAATATGTCTTTGTCTTATATATAGTATGTTCGAAGAGTATATTTCTGCAAAATATCCAGGACTCCCAGAAAAAGAAATTGCTGTGAAAAGAGCTGAGGAATATTCTTCTTGGGTGAAAGATTATGTATGTTTTAAAAAACCTTGCGAGTTTTGTGTTAGTACGTGGACATATGATAATGTATATTTGAATGCATGTGGCTTACTGGAAGAACACAGTTCCTTTTCCTCCTTGGGTCAAAGAAATAGTGAATTGACCCGTGAATAAAGCCAAAACATGGCCTATCTATTTCACCAGAGGATATTTGTTTCATACTTAGAATCACGGCGAGGGACGGAAGACTTGTAATTATGGGGTATGCGTTAAAGGTCAAAATTATTCCAATGCATCAGATGAAGCAGATTTCTACGAGTTCTTAACAGATATCATACAACTTGAGTACGAGGGGATAATTGATTTAAAAATCACACTTTTTAAGTGTAAGTGGTATGACCCTATTATTGGTAGAGGTACCTGATATACCATGAAATTTAGGGTTTTTAATCATGGTATATGTTACTATGTTTTGGAGTCTTTTAGGTGTGTTTACATGTCTAGGAACGTTTGGAGCGGATTTGGAGATTATGGCGCATTCTGGAGCATTTTGGAGATTTAACCCGAGAGATAGAGTTCACTGTCCAAAACAGAGGATTGCATCGATCGACACAACATGTGCATCGATCGACACACATGCGTATAAGGCTTTTCTCGGTGGTTAATGAAGGGTTTGGAATTTGCACTTTGACCCAAAAGTTTCTCATAATTACAAAGAAGCCCCAGCCGTGATTAGACCATTATATTAGGGTTTTTAGCCACTTGTTTAGGACGCTTTCATACTTTGAGCATAGAGATTTTAGAGCTTTTGGGGCTGATCTGAACCTGTATTGCTTCCTGCTTTTGGAGAAGATTTCGAACCCCTTTTATTCTTTACTCTCTATTTATGAAATTTACTTATTCATTGATTTATGTTACATTGATCATGTCTGAGTAGATTCATAGTTAGGTTTAGGGATTCTCATAAAGGTTTTCATGACTTGTTAGATTAATTTATCAGTTAGGATTCATAACTTATTTGTTCTTCAACCTGAATTGTGCTTAACACTAGTTTCTAACTTGATCACTTAGAATCTAGACTTTAGGTTATTAAATTGACACGAAAGTGTGATTTAGAATCTGAACTATTTAGGTTGAGCAATTTAATTATCCGCCAAGAAATTTGGTTTAATTGAATTGTGAACATATCAAACTTACACTTAAGGCTAGTTTAATCTGTTAGGAATTGCAAAGAAATTTGGGTTTCTACTAATTAGACTTAGAGAATTCTCGCAGCGAAAGTTGGTTAATTCTATATCTGTGTTTGAGTTCTAGAACCAGACTTAATTTGATCTTGACTGATAGTTAATATGCTTGTCTGATTTCCTGAGAACTCCCTAGACTTAGCGCTTTTAGTTTTTGCTTACAAAACCACTTCTGCTATCTGATTTACTTTCTGTTTTGCTATTTAGTTTCTCATTAATTCACCTAGCTTAAATTGACAGTTCTAAAATCTATCGTAAGGTCTAGAGTCTCTGTGGATTCGATACCCTATATACTACTAGTCACGTCTGTGCACTTGCAGTATAAAATCTAGGGATAAAACTCTGAGCATATCAAGTTTTGGCGCCGTTGCCGGGGACTCTTTTGAGTCTTCGATAGATTTGAACTTAGGGTTTAGACTAGGTTTTTCGTTTTTATTTTTTTGTTACTAATTTTCTCTGTTTTTCTCTGTCTGCGTGTGTTTCAGGTCTAAATTCGCTTAGCTTCGATCGTTGCATCTTTTGAATCGATCGTTATAAGGCGAGTCCGAGTTGAATCGATCGTTGCAGTGAGATTACCGACGGTTTATGCATAAGCGTGAGACCAGAAGTGATCCGAACGTGAATCTTGTGAATCTAAGACTTGAGGAGCTTGCTAGGCTAGAGAGAACTAACATGAAAGGTCAACGAGCAAGGATGGTGCAAAATTGCTTGATTATGAGACCTGATGCTCAAGGTGAAGGAATTTCTAGCAGATCCTAATCCAATTAGGCAATCCTAGTCTGAATTCCGAGCCTAGGATCTAAGGTTCATGTAATTGAATCTATCAGATCTCAGATTTACCTGGTAATAAGCAGCGGAAGGTTTGCAGATAATCGAGATCACGAAGCACCTCAAACGTTGTGCCTCTACTGGTATCCACACGCACACAAACTGAACAGAAGGGATGCTAGTGCCTTTAGAGATCAGATCTCTCAAGAGGTTTCTGTTTCTTTTCTGGTGGCTGTGAAATTAGGTTAGCCTCGAGTTTAGGTCGACCATATATCTTATATATGTCGACTTAAACCACAACGGAATTAACCAACGATTAAACAGAATTAATCTGGTAATCCGCGAGTTGTGTCGACCGACACACTCTTTGTGTCGATCGACACTGCCGATCTGTGTCGACCGACACACTTATTGTGTCGATCGACACTGCCCAGAAACTTGGTATTGAATGCATATCAAATATGCATTCACCAGATCATTACATTAATGATCAACCTCATATACAACGTCCAGTTTGCTTAGGTGTGTGACCCTGTAGGATCATATAACACTAGCAATGAGTTCTAAACTCATTGATCATAAGTGGCTTCTAGCAAAGCATTATGACTGCCCAGTGTCTTATGATTGTCTCATCTCGACAATACGACTTTCACTTAGAGTAAGTACAATAGATTTCAGGACATTCCCAACAATCTCCCACTTGTACTGGAATCATCTATTCCTTCAATCCCTTCGTCACTATATCTCGATTTGGCATAAGGCAAGATCTGTGTCACCCTTATTTAGCCAAGATCATGTTCATCGAACTCCGATTTATACTGACAAGACAAACGACTGACAATCACCTCGTTTGAGTGTGACCACACATTTCTCAGTATCAAATCTTCGATGGGCCCTGAGATATTTGTCTCCTGTTATATAGGAGGGACAAATCCCATCTTGTTCCATCCCTGTTTCTTCACACGCTTCATGATACGCCTAATCAATGCCTTTATAGTCACCAGTTACGGCTGGCGTTTGACAAGGTTAAAGCGGACCAATTCACATGTAAGAAAACATGATGAACTCAGGTTTAAGGACTATACTCTATAGTCGTAATGAAAACTCTCATGACACTTATATAACTATCTCGTAGAGTTTTCATCAGTGGGCCATGTCCGATCATGTGTTCTCCAACACATATCTATGTGATTGACTTTAATACTCTTATTAATGACTTCATGAAACTTAGTCATCAGTCACCTCACATACTAGTCTCACATGGTTGTTAATGTCCCACTTTAACAACATTGACCAGGGACCAACATAATTTATGTCATTTATTATCTATAGGGTTTCATGATCAAGTCACATACTTGATGACCTATAAAATGTACTAAATTACTTTGGAACTATTATTTAATAACCATTATTAGATAATACAGATGTCAGATTTCAATAACATAATCAAATTATGTTTATACGAACATCATATCATAACTAAAATTAATAACAACGACTCCCACTAAAATTAAGATCACATCTTAAGACATCTAATGCCTTTAGCAGTAGCCTGACCCTCATTCGCCCTTGCTCAGCGTGTGTCGAAAGACACTGCGTCTTGCTAAGAGTAATACCAAGAGTCATTTGCACAAAGCCCTTCTTGGAATCATGCATACTGGACCTGTGTAAGACCTTATCACCATAAGTATCTTGACACAATCCAATTAGCTTGCCTAATCTATCTCCATAGATTCTTATTCCAAGAATGTACACGGTTACTCCCATAATTTTATCGAAAAACAACTTTTGAATCAAGTCTTAACAGACTGAAACAATGGAACTTCATTTCCGAGAAGTAGTATGTTATCAACATACAATACTAGAAATGCAACTGCGCTCCCACTAGTCCTCTTGTAAACACACGGTTCCCTTTCGTTCATGATGAAGTCAAACCTTTTGACTGCTTCATCAAAACGAAGATTCCAACTCCGAGATGCTTGCTTCAATCCATAAATGGATCGATGAAGGTTGCATATCTTCCTAGCTTCATTAGGATCAATGAAAACTTCAGGTTGTGTCACGTACACATCCCTATCCAGATTTCCATTAAGGAAAACTGTTTTCACATCCATCTGCCAGATCATAATGAGCGGCGGTTGCTAGGAGAATCCGAATGGTCATAAGCACGGTGTCTGGGATTAGGTTTCTTCACAGTCAATACCATGAATTTACTTGAAACCTTTTGCCACCAACCTAGCTTTGTATATCTGAATATAACCATCCATGTCAACTTTTCTTCTTGAAAATCCATTTACTCACAATGGTTTCTACACCATCGGGTAAATCAACCCAAGTCATACTTGGTTCTGTGACATGGATCCCATTTCGGATTTAGCGGCTTTTAGCCTCTTTCGGAGTCAAGGCCCATCATTGCTTCTTCAAAATTCGCAGGCCCGTCACTTTCAATGATCAATAGATCACGGCAATTGGTTACGAGAAATCCACATTTCTCGGGTTCGTGACGGATCCTTTTGGATCTGCGAGCTTCAGTTTTGTGTAAAAGTCGCGCACATATCTCATATGTATTCTTTTACCATGACCTAATTAACCAAGAATGAAACCGTAGTTAATTAAGTCATAAACCAAAATATTTTGATTCGCGATATGTGTCGATCGATACAACTTTTGCGTCGATCGACACTTCTCCAGAAACTCGCATTTGAATGTACATCGAATATACATTCACCAGATCCTTTATAAACTTTAGGCACCACAGGTGCAGGTTCTAAAACTCTTTGTAGATCCAACTGCTGCTCTTCCTCATCAGGTTGAGCAGTCTCCTGTGACTTTCGAATTTCTTCGAGTTGTACTTTTACTCCCACTGTTCTTCTTGGAAAGAAAGTCTTTCTTAAGAAAACGTAGTTCCGAGCAACAAACAATTTGTTCTCGAACTGGTTGTAAAAGTAACATGCCTTGGTTTTGTTAGGACAACCAATGAAGTAGCACTTATCGGATTTGGGTGTGAGCTTATCAGAGATTAAACGTTTTAATATAAGTCTCGCAACTCCAAATCTCCATGATGGATAAATCAGAAACATTTCCATTCCACATCTCATGTGGTATCTCTGTAACTGATTTTGATGGAACTCTATTTAATGTAAACTCAGACATTTCTAGAGCGTATTCTTAGAAGGATAATGGAAGATCTAAGTGACTCATCATTGATCGAACCATATCTAATAAAGTCCGATTCAGGAGGAGTGAATTGTGAAACACTTTCACAATCTCTCAGATGATCACTAAATTCTTGACTTAAGTATTCACCTCCATGATCTCATCTTAGAGTTTTAATGCCTTTGCCAAATTGATTCTGTACTTCATTTTTTGGAACTCTTTGAACCTTTCAAAGATTCTGACTTATGTCTTATAAATAAGACATAACCGTACCTACTGAAAATATCAGTAAAGGTAATGAAGTACTGAAATTTTCTTCTAGCACTAGTGCTCATCGGCCCATATACATCCGTATGTATAAAGCCCAATAAGCCTCTGGCCCTTTCATTTTGTTCGTTCGCAACCTGTATCGACCGACGCACCGTTTGTGGCGATCGACACTACCTTTTGTCGAAAGGGGCCTTTGTCATTTTACCCAATAAACTAGATTCATTTTACTCATTATGATTCATAATCAGATGAGCCCAAAAAACCCATCACTATGGAGCTTCTGAATCTATTTCTCATTTATGTGGCCCAAAACGACAATGCCAGAGAGAAGTTTGATTCGTATCATTTGACTTGAATCTCTTGGTATTAATGTTATAGTTAGGCACATTCTTGTTTAGAACATAAAGTCCATTCTCTAATGGATTGCTACTATAAAATATATCACTGTAATCAAATGAATAACACTTATTCTTAATTTGAAAACTGATATCCTTCCATATCCAAACAAGGAATAGAAATAATCTTTCTGCTCACAGCAGATACATAGTAGCAATTCTTAAGTTCTAAAATATGCCATAAAGAAAACAAATGAAATAATCCTACGGCTAATGCAGCAACTATTGCTCCATTTCCCACGCATAGATCCACTTGTCCTTTCTCCACAGTCCTACTTTTGCTCAGGCCCTGCACATTTTCACAAAATATGAGTACCACAGCTGGTATCAAATACCCAATAAGTAGGACTATAAGAAGTAACATTTACTTCTATAACATAATACCTGAAGAAGAAGTCTCGTACGTCTTCTTCAGCTTCTCATAATCTTCCAAGAATTTATTGCAGTTTCTTTTCAAATGCCCATAACCATTACAATAACGGCACTTAACATCTTCAGAAGGACTGGTTTTAACCTTAGGAGCATGACCAGACTCGCTTGGATTCACAATCGAGCTCGTCTTGCCATCACCTTTGTTCTTACCAAGTTTCTTAAACTTTTTACCCTTTTGTACCATAAGGACATTTGGGGTGTCCTTCTTAATGTTAGGTTCAGCAGTCTTAAGCATCCCATGCAATTCAGTCAAAGTCTTTGTCAAGTTGTTCATGTTATAGTTTATAACAAATTGATCATAGCTTGACGGCAATGACTGCAGAATGATGTCAGTAGCCAACTCTTGGCTAATGGGACAATCCAGTTTCCCCAGGTTATCTATATAACCCATCATCTTAATGACATGATGACTAACTGGTTCGTCCTTTGGTAGCTTGCACTCAATCAGAGACCTTACCGTCTGGTATCTTTGAGTTCGTGCCTGCTCCTGAAACATACTTTTCAGGCCAGTGATCATCTCCTTTGGCGACTCCACGTACTCATATTGCTTCTGCAATTCCGAGTTCATTGTAGCCAACATGAGACAACTCACATCCACCGCATCATTAGAATGCTTATCCCAAGCATCCTTATCTGACTGCCATGCATTGGCTCGGTACTTCTTGGGGAGAACTTTCTCAAGGACATAGTCCTTTTTCTCCTGTTTGAGAACAATTCTCAAGTTCCGATACCATTCAAGAAAGTTTGATCCATTTAACTTGTCCTTCTCAAGGACGGATCGCAGGGAGAAATTGTTACGATGGTTTGTGCTAGACATAGCTGGAAAAATAAGGGAGGTTTAGTTATGATGTTCAAGAAATGAGAAGTCTTAACTATTAAGAAAACTCGCATTATATTCAAACATTGTTTCCTCAGATGAATATAATGATCCAAGACCCATACTTCACTAAACTTGAGTGAGCCACTGGCTATCACCCTAATTTAGCTATCTAGGTAAGCAACAACTTTGCTAGTTATATCCAATATAACTCTTGGTTGTGGATCGACATCTCATGCCCAATCCACCTGATGTCTCTGAGCCCAAAACGATTTTGATGGCCCAGTCAAGTAAACCAATCTCTTAAGTCATGTAATTGTCGATGTTTTGCACTGCAAATCCATCAACACGATTACCTTTGTCTTACTCATGAAATTGTGGACATCTTGCACTGCAAGTCTATCGCACAATTAAATGGGTCTTGACAGTTGACAAGATTGGAAAGACATCAAGTATCACTTGATATTTGGTTGAGGAACGGAACCATTTAAAACATTCAGTTTTATTATGTTTAATTCTTATAATTAATTGATTTATCTTGCTTTGGTTCTGTGATTTCAGGTTCCATAACCTAATCAACGAATCTGATGTCGACCGACACTACTATAGTGTCGATCGATGCAGAATAACCAAAAGCAATCCGCGATAACCGATCAATCCAATTGATCTGGTTTTTGAATACCGGTCAGTGTCGATCGATGCTACATTAGCATCGGTCGATACCTACCTGATCAAACCAATCGCTATTAAACCATTTACAGTGTTCAACATTTATTAACCAAGCTCGATAACCGGTCCAATCCAATTGAACCGATTCATCAATCTCGCGAGGCTTGTGTCGACCGACACAACACTTGTGTCGATCGACACTAGGCGAAACCTAATTTGTTCGGGTTATCCTTCTGTGTCGACCGACTCCGGATTGGTGTCGATCGACACAGGGCGATAAACCCTAATCGTTTTCAAGCAAAAAATCCTAAAACTAGGTTTTCATGAAAACGAATTTTAACAAGTTTGTATCAACCATACACAGATTCAGATTCAACTAATCTAATAAACATGCTGCAGATTCAATGGAACCCTAAAGCTCTGATACCACTGAAGGAATATCTAGCAGATCCTAATCCAATTAGGCAATCCTAGTCTGAATTCCGAGCCTAGGATCTAAGGTTCATGTAATTGAATCTATCAGATCTCAGATTTACCTGGTAATAAGCAGCGGAAGGTTTGCAGATAATCGAGATCACGAAGCACCTCAAACGCTGTGCCTCTACTGGTATCCACACGCACACAAACTGAACAGAAGGGATGCTAGTGCCTTTAGAGATCAGATCTCTCAAGAGGTTTCTGTTTCTTTTCTGGTGGCTGTGAAATTAGGTTAGCCTCGAGTTTAGGTCGACCATATATCTTATATATGTCGACTTAAACCACAACGGAATTAACCAACGATTAAACAGAATTAATCTGGTAATCCGCGAGTTGTGTCGACCGACACACTCTTTGTGTCGATCGACACTGCCGATCTGTGTCGACCGACACACTTATTGTGTCGATCGACACTGCCCAGAAACTTGGTATTGAATGCATATCAAATATGCATTCACCAGATCATTACATTAATGATCAACCTCATATACAACGTCCAGTTTGCTTAGGTGTGTGACCCTGTAGGATCATATAACACTAGCAATGAGTTCTAAACTCATTGATCATAAGTGGCTTCTAGCAAAGCATTATGACTGCCCAGTGTCATATGATTGTCTCATCTCGACAATACGACTTTCACTTAGAGTAAGTACAATAGATTTCAGGACATTCCCAACACAAGGTGTTCTGAGGGGCGACCTGAACAACCGGTACAATGATGCTGGGCATAGGATTGATGCTGAGGGACGTCTGATCCCTGAACCTGACCCTGAACCTGAACCTGAAGGTCAGAGGCAGATGATAAATCCTCCTGCTAATGAAAGGACTCTTGCTGACTATAACCGTCCGGATGAGTTCCATGCTAACCGGTCAGCAATTGTACCTCCTGGATTTGAGAGGACTGACTTCGAGATCAAGACTGTCTACTACGCTCTTCTGAGGCAGAGTCCGTTCCACGGTCTCCCACACGAGCAACCCATGGACCATATCGATGATTTTGAGAACTTCATCACTGCGATGAAGTATAATGGTGTAAATTATGACTACTTGTTTCTCAAGCTTTTTCCTTATTCTTTCGCTGGAGATGCTGCAGCTTGGCTGAAACAACTTCCATCTGGGAAGTTTACTACTTGGGATGCTGTGAAGAGAGAGTTCTTGAGGCACTTTTATGATGATGCTCGCTCCGATCAGTCGAGACAGGACATTCTCACCTTCACACAAGGTCCTACAGAGCCTCTTAAGTCTGCTTGGATGAGGTTTAAGAAGTACCAACGTGACTGTCCTCACCATGGATTCTCTGAAGTGACACTGCTGGGCTTATTCTTCAGAGGTATTGATCTCCACTATCAGTCTGCATTGGACAATGCTAGCAACGGGAATTTCAATACGAGGACTCTTGAGCAGGCTAAGACATTAATTGATAACTTGGTGAGCAGTAATAGCACCAAGACTGCTGATAGGAGAAGGAAAGAGTCTGGTGGGAAGATAGATAATCTGGAGATTGCTGATATCAGGAGTAAGTTGGACATTGTTCATAGTTTGTTGACTGGGAAGAAAGCTGTCCACTTTGCTCATGAAGTTGAGGTGTTTGGAGCTGAAGAAGATCACTAGGAAGAGGATGTGAACTACATCAATGGCTCTGGATTCCAAGGAAACAAGTTTGGTAATCAGCAAGGTAATAGGTTCTTCAATGGTGGACAGAAGAGTGCTTTCACAAGCAACCAAAAATCTTCTGGATTTGGACATAATGCAGGTTATCAGAAGTCTTTTCAGTAAGGTAATTCTTACCAGAGGACTTATGGATCATCCTCATATCAGGCACCTCCTGCTACTAATACTCATGAGAGTAAGATGGAAGCTATGATGGAGCAGTTGCTGGCTGGTAAGACTGAGACTGTTGTAGACTTCAACAAGAAGTTAGATACTGTGTATGAAGATCTCAATGGGAAGTTTGAATCCTTGAGCACGCATGTGAAGAAGCATGATGCACAGGTTGCGCAGACTGCTGGATAGGTTAAGAGGCAAGATGGATCTCTTTCTGGACGAACTGATGCTAATCCTAAGTACCAGTGCAATGCAGTGACATTGAGAAGTGGTAAGGAGCTGTTTCCTGCCCAGAAAAAGCAGTTGAGTTTAGAAGAAATCGTGGAAATTGAAGAGATGGAAGATGAGATCTGCGGAATTCGCAATACATCGATCGACGCACCTATGCAACGGTCGATGCAAGGCAAAAATAAAGTTCCTGAACCGGAGCTCGACGCAGAGGTCGTAACAGAACCAACTAGCAACGATCGATGCAACACTAGCAACGATCGACGCAAGGTGACTGCCGAGAGTTCAAACGCAGAAAAGCTGAAGAAGTCAAATGAGAGGGTCTACAAGCTCAAGGTCCCTTTCCTTAAGAACCCCAGGAAGGCTAAGAACGATAGGCAGTATGCTAAGTGTAAAGAGATCATTAAAAAGGTGTTGGTTGAAGTGCCTTTAGTTGACTCTTTGCAGACTACTCCCGTGATGAAAAGATATCGTAAGGACCTACTTGCTGGTAACTGGACTGATGAGGAGAGTGTGATGATAATCACAGAAGTATGTAGTGCAGTGATACAAGGCAGAATTTTTGAGAAGTTGAAAGATCCAGGAAGCTTTGTGTTGGATTGTGGTATCTACAGGGACAGATTTGAGAGATCTCTATGTGATCTTGGTTCTAGTGTGAACCTTATGCCTTTCTCTGTTGCTAAGAAGCTCGGGATGACTGACTTTATGCCTACTAGGATCTCATTAGTCCTAGCTGGCAGAACAATCAGGATTCCTGAAGGAGTGTTAGAAGATGTGCCAATAAGAATGGGTGAATGTGTGATTCCTACTGACTTTGTGGTTCTGCAGTATGGAGAAGAACCAAAGGATCCACTGATTCTGGGTAGACCATTCTTGGCCACTGCGGGTGCTATGATTGACTGCAGGAATGGGACTATAATTCTGAATGTGGGTGATCTGAAGATGAGCTTCGATATGGACAAGCTGGTTAAGAGACCAACCATCGACGGACAGACCTTTTATGTGGATACTCTCAGTGATTTGGCTGCAGATTACTTTCATAAGACTCATGCTGAGGATCCACTGGAGAGAGCTTTACTGAGCTCTATAATGGAGCTGGAGCATCTGCAAGATGAGCCCGCAATCTGCTATGCGAGGCTAATGGACTCTACTGAGCAGGTGATGCATTTGGATGTGTCTGACGCGACTCTGCATCGATCGACACATGCAGCGCATCGAACGTTGCAGGTCGACAGTGATTGGGCAGAGGAAAAAGCCCCGAAAATTGAGCTGAAACAACTTCCATCCGGGCTAAGGTACGCATTTCTTGGACCTAATTCAACATACCCAGTGATTGTAAATGCTAGTTTGAACAACGCAGAGCTCACTTTACTGCTAAGCAAGCTGCGCAAGCATCGCAAAGCTCTTGGCTATTCTCTTGATGACATTTCAGGTATCTCTCCAGAGTTGTGCATGCATCGAATACATCTTGAGGACAAGTCAAAGACATCTGTTGAGCACCAGAGGAGGCTGAATCCTAATATTAAGGATGTGGTTAAGAAGGAGATCATGAAGCTCCTAGATGCTGGGATCATCTATCCGATTTCGGACAGCGATTGGGTTAGTCCAGTCCATGTTGCGCCTAATAAGGGTGGAGTTACAGTAGTGAAGAATGAGAAGAACGAGCTGATTCCTACAAGGACTGTGACTGGACACCGGATGTGCATAGATTACAGGAAGCTCAATGCTGCGACAAGGAAGGATCATTTCCCTTTACCTTTCATTGATCAGATGATGGAGAGGTTAGCAAAGCACCCTTACTATTGCTTCCTCGATGGATATTCAAGTTTCTTCCAGATTCCCATCCATCCAGAGGATCATGATGTCCATATTTACTGATATGATTGAGGACTTTATGGAGGTATTTATGGATGATTTTTCAGTCTAGGGGTCATCTTATAATGAGTGCTTGGATAATCTGCGTAAAGTGCTAACTAGATGTGAAGAGAAGCACTTGGTTCTTAATTGGGAGAAGTGTCATTTCATGGTCAGATATGGCATTGTTCTTGGACATAGAGTGTCTGAAGCAGGGATCGAAGTAGACCGCGCTAAGATTGAGGTTATGACCAGCCTTCAAGCGCCTGATTCTGTGAAGTCTGTGAGGAGCTTTCTTGGACACGCTGGTTTCTATAGACGGTTCATCAAGGATTTTAGTAAGATTGCTAGACCACTAACTGCTTTGCTGTGTAAGGATACCAAGTTTGAGTTCACTGCAGATTGTCAGACTGCATTTGAACAGATCAAGCAAGCATTAGTAAGTACTCCTATAGTTCAGCCACCAGATTGGGATCTACCTTTTGAGGTAATGTGCGACGCAAGTGATTATGCTGTAGGAGCTGTTCTGGGGCAGAAGAAGGATAGAAAGCTTCATGCTATTTACTATGCCAGCAGGACACTAGATGATGCGCAAAGAAACTATGCCACTACAGAGAAGGAGTTGTTGGCTGTTGTCTTTGCATTTGAGAAATTTCGCCCATATCTTGTTGGTTCCAAAGTGATTGTAAACACTGATCATTCAGCTCTGAAGTATCTGATGCAGAAGAAGGATGATAAGCCAAGGCTTTTGAGATGGATTATGTTGCTTCAGGAGTTTGATATTGAAGTGAGGGACAAGAAGGGAGTTGAAAATGGAGTTGCTGACCATATGTCAAGGATTCTGGTTGAAGAAGACGTGCCCATTAATGATTTCTTGCCTGAGGATAATGTCAATATGATCGGGACAGTATTTGAGATGGATTTGGACAGAAAATTTCAGAACTGTTGGATTAATCGCATTGCGTCAATCGATGCAACATCTGCGACGATCGATGCATGTGACGAGGACGCAACGATCGATGCTGCTCTATGCGACGATCATTGCAGTGTGAATACGAACCTAGAACCTTTTAAGGTTCAAGTTGGACATTACGACTTTGAAGTTCACGCTGTCGCGATGACCACTCGACCCTGGTACGCAGATATAGCTAATTACCTGGCTACAGAGACTGAACCAGATGAGTTGAAGGGGTATGCCAAGAAGAAGTTCTTCAGGGAACTCAGACGATACTACTGGGATGAGCCTTATCTCTACAAGCACTATTCGGATGCACTTTACAGGAGATGCATTGCTGAATCAGAGGTTCCAGATATCTTATTTCATTGTCATGGATCAGATTATGCTGGACATTTTGCTACTTTCAAGACAGTGTCTAAGGTTCTGCAAGCATGTTTCTGGTGGCCTACGATGTTTAAAGACGCTCATTCTTTTGTTTCTCAGTGTGATGCCTGTCAGCAGAGAGGGAAAATCAGTAAGAAGCATGATATGCCTCAGAATTTCATTCTTGAGGTTGAGATTTTCGATTGCTGTGGCATAGATTTCATGGGTCCTTTTCTCTTATCCTTTGGGAATAAGTTTATCTTGGTTGCTGTAGACTATGTGTCTAAATGGGTGGAAGCAATAGCTAGTCCAACTAATGATTCTTCGGTGGTTATTAAGCTGTTTAAGACCATCATATTCCCTAGATTTGGAGTACCTCAGCTAGTAATTAGTTATGGAGGATCTCATTTCATTAATAAAGTCTTCGAGAAGCTGCTGAAGAAGCATGATGAAATTGAAAATAATCGCCTTGCGTCGATCGACACATCTCTTGCATCGATCGACACATATCGCAGACGGGACCAGAAACCTCCAACACTACAGGAAAATCGGATATTCATAGCATCCGAAAAATGCTATCTAATCCTATCGCAGCGTATTTAGAAACGCTGTGTCTGCCCCCGCGACAATAGGTCCAAGACCTATTGTAGCGCTTTTCCATTATGCTACGATAGTTACGTATATGATAGTGTTTCTTTAAATGCAATTATATATTATACAATAGCGCTTTCTTTCTGTTATTTAATTTCCTTTTAACGCTATAATTTCTACTTATCTCAGATTACATAATATTTTAGATAGCGTTAGTAAAAACGTTATTGATTTGTTTATTTAAATACAGCGTTAATTTATCTGTTATAGTTTATACATATATCAGACTACCAAGTTTTGTTATAGCGTTTAAGAAAATGCTATGTGTGTTTTTTAAAAAATAGCATTTATTTTTCGCGATAGTCTATTCTGGAATAGCGTTTGATTTCTGCAATAGCATTTTTTGTATTTGTTGATATATTTGTTAATTGAATTTAATTTGATTATATTTTATAGAAAATTGTTAATTATAATGAAAAAGAAGTTCAGAAATGAAAATAAAACCCCTCAGCAAAAGATTTCACTCTACTTGTTACAAGTATACAAACGTTTCAGAAGATTAGCCAATACATAAACGAATATAACAAAGTTAAACAAGCAGCTCGGTGCCTTGCCTTTGGAGGATTGTCCTTGTTCTTGTTTAGGACGTTTCCTTGGTGCCGAGCTGCTTGCATTCTTCATGTTTCTGATAGCAGCTCGGTGATCTCCTACACATCATTTCGCTCAGCTTCATATGCTTCTTGTTGGTTTTGTTGTGTGACTTAAGGGATTTGTGGGAATTGCGGTTTAAATTCAAAGGCAGAGAAACCGCAGACGAGTCCACTCATTGGTTCCATTGTAATAAGCAGTTCATACAATGTCAAAGTGAATGACGCTTAAAAGTAAGAAAATATCGACTAATAGAAAAAAACCGACAAAATTAAAATGAAAGACTAACCTCAATGCAAACAGTTGATATGGCAGACAGAGAAATACCTCAGTTGTCTCAACTAGGGTTTTCTAACGCAGAGTATTAGAAAGACCTAACCTTTGGGATTCTCTGCAACAGTGAGTAAACCTGCACCGAGAGATGGAAAGGAATTGTATCAAAGAAGATTAGAATAGTGGAATTAACAATTCATATATTAGAAGCTTGTACCTCTCATCAATCATTGCTTCTTGCGGCTCCGACAAATAGTTCCTTCACCCAAATCGATTGAAGAGGTTAAATCCCAAAAGAGCTTAATAGAGATATTAGAGAGATTAAAGAGAATACAAGAAATAGTTACAGGCGGAGGATACTTGTCTGTTTCACGGCGGAGAGGGTTAGGGTAGAGCTGAAGCGTTTTCCTAAAAGAGATATAAGCGTTATCGAGTAAAAAATTTGATGGAGATGGAGAAATTAATCGAACGGTCAGAGATGGTGATCTTAGTGAGCTCTTATAATTGGTTGTTATGGTATAATTTTTGGTCTACTTTTAATAATAAATAGATACAAATCAGGATTGCCAAAAAAAAATGTACAAAATTAAGATTTCTATATAGGCTTTTTAATAAAAGAAATACCGAATAATAATGAGTACCAAAAAAAACCATTTTAAGGGTTTAAGGTTCAGGGTTTAGGGTTTAGGGTTTAGGGTTTAGGGTATAGGGTTTAGGGTTTACGGTTTAGGATTTAGGGTGTAGGGTTTAGGGTGTAGGGTTTAGGGTTTAAGGTGTATAGAATGTGTTCAAAACTCTAGAGAATGTATTGTCTTAACCTAATTGTCAAGAAGAATCAGTAATTATTTTCTTAGTTAATCATAGACATGGAACTTTTATTTTTTAGTTATATAATCAGTTTGTTATCCATTAGAATGAAAACAACATTACAATCTTAATATGCAATAGTCCCAAGCACCAAGATATATATTAAACATTGTTTTATCATTACAATACCAAAATATTTCATAACAAAAAGGAATTCACATATAAAAAAAAATTAAACAACGAAAAATGAAATATTCGTTTTACTAACCCCTTCTATTTAAATGTATAAACACAAACATTGTGTATTGGATTGTGTAGAAACACAAACCCGACTGCGTTTTGTTTTGTTTCCTTCCATCTTTAAAAATCGAGTTACATGCCATTATATGTTTGGACATCTTGTGTTGGATCAAATTAATTCATTTGATGTATATATATGATTTAATATAAATCAAACAGTGTCCATTGGGGCTCAACCTGACAATAATCCTAAATACATAATAATAAACCTAACGACTAAACTCAAATCATTCATCTTCTAGGATCCCGTCACAATCAGTCCTAACACAGAAACTCTCATCATCAGAAGATTCATTACCCAAATCATCATTGTATTCAATGGATATTGGCGGAGCTACGAACTCTTCTACGGTTTCTAACTCATGATACCCCCTTGGTGGTACCCTCATAACAACACTCCAAGGTGATATTTCATCTTCTCTGGAGTAAAACACTTGTTTTGCTTGAGAAGGCAAAATGTATGGATCTTGGCGAAATGTTGTTTGGTTAACGCTGAAGTTCACAAGCATAAAGCCTTCTTCTTCCTTTAGACCATTACCTTTGATGGCCCACTTACACTTGAATAATGGAACCTCAAACATGTGGTAGTCCAGCAATATTATCTGGTGTATCAATCCAAAGTAAGAAACTACGTCTGCCACGTGATTGGTATCTCTCACACTTGATCTACACATAGTAAAAGCTTCATACGCTACACCACTATTCTGAGTTTTCCGCTTTAAGCGTTCGGTGTGAAAACGATGCCCATTAATGATGTATCCGTTATACGTTTGAGCTTTATGCCTTGGACCAAATGCTAACCATCTTAGTTTGGTCGAATGCTCTTTTGAATTAGTAGGGATCTGATATAAACAAATACAATATGATAATAGTGATAGTATCAGTATTGACTTAAAGAGAAAAGATGTATAGAGATATTTCTACAGACCTTTTCTTTTAGCCAATGTGGAAAACGTTCCCCGTGTAGCTTACATAAAAGAGTTTGATTTCTTCTGCAACGGACATCCTTATCTTGTAAATCGTCTAGATGCATGCTGTTTTACAAAACCAAAGAGTTAGAATTAGTGACTATCAACCAACAATCATATTTTAAATAAGTATTAGCAAACTAAAAGTCATAACGTACTCAACATATGGATTTACAGCTGCCGTGTTCATCAACACATATCTGTGAGCAATTTGAAGCTCTTTATCAGATAGTGTAACTTCTATACCCTTATTAATTGGACGCCCTTCAAGTACACGCTCATCCAAATCAACATCTTCATTACGATTTGCAGACTCCAGAACTCCAAGCAAAAAGCAATAGATTCAGCTGCCAAGTAACCCTCCGCCATACATGCTTCTGGCCTTGCGTAGTTCTTAACGTACGATTTTAGAGTTTTCATGTACCTAAATGACCATCATAAAATAACTATCTCAGATACTCACTTATAATAAATAAAATAACAAAATATAAAACCTAAAATAACTATGTACCTCTCAAATGGATACATCCATCTGAAGTGTACAGGGCCACCCAAACGTGTTTCTCTAGCTAGATGTATAGGAAGATGGAACATTATATCAAATAGAGATGGAGGAAAAAACCTCTCCATTTGGCACATCGTCTCAACAAGCTCAGACTCCAGTGTTATTAGCTTCTCCGGGTCAATTACACGCTGGCATAGTCTACTGAAGAAGTTGCATAATCTACTAACTGCAGTCCTAGGTCCTCTTGGCAACAACCCTCTCAATGCAACTGGTAACAAGTTCTGGAGAAGAACGTGATGATCATGGGACATCAGACCACCAATCCTAGGAGGATCAAGTGTGACACAGTTTGCAATGTTCGCACAGTACCCATTTGGTCCTCTGAATTCCGCCAATCTCTTGCAGAATGTCTTCTTCTCTTCCTTGCTCAGCCAATAAGCAGCTGGTGGTAAATACATTTTAGTCCCACGTAGCTGAGTGTTTAACTTACTTCGAATCCCCATTTCCTCTAAATCTTGTCGTGCTTTCACACCATCTTTTGACTTAGCACTTTGCATCAAAAGGGAAAGAATGGCATCAGACACATTCTTTTCCACATGCATAACATCGATGTTGTGACGCACCGGCATATCCTAACTCAACAAACAAAAAGGGAAATAATGGCATTAGACACATTCTTTTGTACTTTTTTATTTTGATAGATGACTAACCTTCCAGTAAGGTAAATCAAATTGGATAGAACGTTTCTTCCACCTCCATTGGTCAGAGTTTTCTTCATATTCTGCATGGGTTAGCTCATCAGCATTACACAAATCTGATCTTTTCCTTTTGCTTTTCTCTTTCTCCAATGGTTTTCCAAATTCATTCTTATAATCCTTAAGGTGCTCAAATATTTCAGCACATGTTTGAATTCTATTAGGAGTCCCTTCCTCCACAGTGTTATCAAACCAAACTCCTCGGCGTCGGTATGGATGACCAGGTTTGAGTCTTTTCCTATTTCCCAAGTAGACGTACTTACGACTAAATGCCAACCACCTATTAGGTGTATCCTTCCCGCATACATTACATCCTTGTTTCCCTTTAACTTTACATCCAGACAAGGTCCCCAATCCTGGATAGTCGCTGATAGTCCACAATAGTATAGCCTTAAGTGTGAAAGTATCCTTCGCTAACGAATCATATACCTGGATACCTTCATTCCACAAATCATTTAGATCATCAATCAAGGGAGCAAGGTAAACATCGATGTTGTTACTTGGTGCAGTCGGTCCAGGGATCAGAAGGGTTACCATAATGTTCTCTGACCTCATACACATCGTTGGAGACATATTGTAGTTCACTAACAGAACTGGCCATGTGCTATATTTGGTATTCTGGATAGAATAGGGGTTCATCCCATCTGTAGATAAACCAAGTCTTAGGTTTCTTGGTTCAGCTGCGAAAAGTGGCCATCTAGCATTGACCTGAGCCCATGTCAATGAGTCAACCGGGTATCTCGTTGTTCCATCTCCAGAAGCATAACTGTAATGCCATTGCAAATTCTTAGACATTATCTCCGATCTAAACATCCTCTTCAATCTTTCTTTTATAGGGAAATATCTGAGTATCTTTGCAGGAATCCCATCCTTTGTCTCACCAGAATGCTTATCAACATCCCATCTTGAAGCACCACACCTTGGGCAGCTACTCATCTCCTCGTACTGTTTCCGGTAAAGAATGCAGTCATTCTTACACGCATGGATAACATCATATCCAAAACCAAATATCTTCAAGAATTTCTTTATCTCAGATGTGGATGTTGGGAGCACATTACCTTTGGGAAGCATGTCATGAACCATACTCAAAAGCTGATCAAAGTAATTCTCTGAAATCCCACTCTTTACTTTGATCCTGTAGAGTCCCATAATTGCTGCAACTTTGGTGTAGTTTGGGTAGTCTGAATATAGAGGAGTTTCTGCATCCTCTAATTTTTTCTTAAACTCAAATTCTTCTTCACTTCCAACAACTTCAGGCTGCTCTCCATCCTTATTCGAGGACTCTGAATTGTCTTCATTTTCAAAGAAGGCAGATCTAAACAACTCATACGTTTCTAAGTCAGCACGTTCATCATCACCTGTTTTCTCATTCCTTATCTCTCCATGAATACTCCAACAAGCATTTCTCTTGTACTTGTGATCCATTCCCCTAAATTACCAAATGATCCAGTACTGTGCATATATCTTGATGACACACATTCCGAAAATCGATACAAGGACATAACATCTGCAAAGGATTACCCAATCTCTTCGCTGATGCATACACAAAAGCACGTGCACTTTCCTCATACTCAGAGCTTGCCCTGTAAATTATAAAAGAATCAAAGTATGTTTAACACAAAACATCGAAAAAACCGTTACTACACTGTGTTCAAGATTTTGTCAGAAAGTTGTAGAGAAGTTCGTACCTCGGAAGCCAAACCCATGACTTATCCATTACCAGAACACCGCAACAGCTACCAGGCCAAAGTGAAGTCGGAGAGTAGTGAAATTAGTCACAGAATTATAATAATTAGCCCCAAATTGAAACAAAAACCTAATTTTTTATCGGGCCAATTTTTTGTCTTCCCGCCACCAATTATGACAGCGTTTTAAATTATGTAATGCTATGTATTCTACGCGTCACCTTTTTTTATAAAAGACGACCTTTTCGTAGCGTTTACAAAAAATGAAACGCTATTAAAAACTAAAACATAGCACAACACATATAAACGCTATAAGGAGACGCTATGAATACCCGATTTTCTTGTAGTGCAATAGTCCTAGAATGAGTCTATAAGCCCTCTGTGCCATATCCTAAGGTTCCTAAACTATCTAAATATGAGCTAGAAGTGGCTAACTGCATTAAAGTGATGGAAAAGAAGCTGATTCAGATTACAGAGAAGATATCAGACCCAGGAGCCTCTGTGCTCGACTGTTCCATCTCTAAGGACAGATTCAAGCATTCTTTGTGTGACTTAGGATATTGTGTAAATCTCATGCCATACTCTATGTCTGTGAGATTGGGAATGATGGAATTCCAGCCTACTAGGATCTCTCTTATCCTAGCTGATCGTTCAAAGCGATATCTGGAAGGAGTTCTTGAGGATATTCCTGTCAGAGTTGGAAACTACTTGATTCCAACAGACTTTGTAGTGCTGAAGTATGAGATTGAACCTGATGATCCTCTACTACTTGGTAGATCTTTCTTAGCTACTGCTAGAGCTGTGATTAATGTGAGACATGGACTGATTGATCTCCACCTGGGAGATGATCCATTGCGGTTCAAGATGGATAAGCTGCAGAAATCCACCATTGATGGACAGAGCTTCAGTGTGGAGGTGGAACAAGAGGTTCCTATTGGAGAAGAGAAGATGGCAGTTCATTCTGAACCTGCTCTAACATCTTCAGTGCCTGCAACTGCTCATAAGCAGAAAGCTCCAGACATCTCATTTCCACCAAAGGTAAGGCATGAATCATCTAAGCTTAAACCTCCTAACCGCATTGCTTTGAATATAGGAAAACGCAGAATCTCACCCAAGCTTCGCTCCCACCCTGGTTCTCTTCGATCTTTCCTTGGGAGATCTCATGATCCGAATGCTTATACGCCACCTTGGATGAAGAGACATTCACAGAGATACTCAAAGTATCTGTTGAATCCCCCATAAGTCCGTTCTCCTTTCCATAGTCAACCTACTGACTTTAAACAAGCGCTCAGTGGGAGGCAACCCACTGTTAGGTTCGTTTTTGTTTTTGTTTTTCATTTTGATTTGGTGTTTTTGATCTTCTATTTTTGTGTGTTCAAAGGCATGAGAAACAAGCAGAATCGCACTGCATCGATCGACACACATGGTGCATCGGTCGCTACAGTTGCGATTTACGGGTTGCCGATTCAATTGCGGTTCAGACACCGGTTATCTGCTTAAACCGTGGGCATCGCCTTGCATCGATCGACACCCTAGTGGCATCGATCGACACAAGCCAACGACAGGTAAGTGATCTGACCATTTTTCGGTTTGTTTTCATTCTGGTTTCTTTTCTCACCGATCCTAAGCTTGACACTACTGGGGACAGTGTGTTTCAAGTGTGGGGGAGGTAGCTACTGATGCACGCTTTTTGTTTTCTTAGAGTCAGTCAAAAATTGGTTTTATCGAGTCAAAACAGTTTAAGTAAGAAACAGTGAATTTTTGAGAAGTTAACAGCACTTGCAGGAACTTAAGTAACCATTGGGATAAGCTTGCAGGATCAATCTATGACTATTAGAAAACCCAACGCAGATCAGACTACTGAGAACACCCACATCACTTCAGGTATTAGAGGATCATTTACTGACTTCACCCTTAATTTTCTCGCCTAAGGGCATGGTATACCTTGAGTCGGATTCCTCTGTTTGACCTGACACAGCTTATAATCCTGTCCGAGTAAGGTTCCCTTCTCCTCTTCTCTAAAGTAAAGTAAAAAAAAAAAAAGAATAATAAACTGAGGATGAGCTAGTAGCTCCGAAGTGGTCGCGAGAGTGGTAGAGACCCCTATTACCTCCTGTGCATCCATGGAATGTGTCCAAAGTACACCCCATAATGGGAAGAGCACTGATAAAAAAAATGATACCCAATGGGGAGAAATCAGTTGCTAAGGAAGGGAAAAGAGAAGAAAGGAACCATAAAAAGATAGTATGGTGGTCTAGAGCTAATAGAGTAAGAACTCATGTGCCCTTTGATCGATAATCCTTAGGTGAGACTGCACTTAATAGCTTATAGAAGTCGGTAGGGTGAATTTGAATGCTCTGAATTTGATTGTGGAGTTTACTCAGGATAGTTGCTAAGTGTGGGGGAAGTATATGTTGGTCTTGATATCTTGCAGGTGAAATCTTTCATGTGGCTTACTAAAGGGGAATCTGAGTGTTGTTGCTTCTAGGATGAAAAGAGTTTCTGAAAGTTTTCAAACCTCTTCACCATATTCTAGTTCTCTGTTTTGCTTGAGGGCAAGCAAAGGCTAAGTGTCGGGGAGTTGATATACCATGGAATTTAGGGTTTTTAACCATGGCATATATCTTATTTATCGAGTCATTTACTATGTTTTGGAGTCTTTTAGGTTTGTTTACTGGTCTAGGTACGTTTGGAGCGGATTTTGACATTATGGTGTATTTTGGAGCATTTTGGAGCATTTGCCCGAGAGATGAGTTAACTGTCGATATTTGAGAGTTGTGTCGATCGACACACCTTTGGTGTCGATCGATGCACATGCGTGATGGACTTTTCTCGCGAGAGTTAATGAAGAGTTTAGAAATTTCACTTTGGCCCAGAAGTTTCTCATAATTACAAAGAAGCCCCAGCCGTGATTAGATCATTATATTAGGGTTTTTAAGCCATTGTTTAGGCTACGCTTTATTTTACATTCAGAGAGTTTTAGGGGCTGATCAGATACTCGACAGAGAGAAGATTTCGAACCCCTGTTTCTTATTCTGTTTTATGATATTCAGTATTCTATTCATCATGTCTTTTGTTATGATTGCCATGTCTGAGTAGTTTACCTGTTAGGTTTATGGATTCTCATTAGGGATTTCATGAAATTATAGGTTGATCAATCTGTAGGGATTCATATTTGTTAGTTCTTCATCTAGGGTTGTTCTTACTGCTTAATCTGAAGTAGCTAACCAGATTTATGATGTTAGGTTGATTTCCACAACGACAGTTGGTTAATTAACTAGAAAGAACCTAGATGAGCAATTTGACTATTCGCAAAGAAAATTGGTTTAGGAGAATTGTGAACGAAAGAATATGAGATTAATGCTTGTTTAGAACTCTAGGATTCGCAACGAAAGTTGGCTTGCTAGGTTGTTAGACATAGATAATATTCGCAACGAAAGTTGGTCTGTTATAATTATGTGATTCAAGTTCTAGAACAGTTCTTAATTAGATCCCGATTGATTGATTAGTCTGTGTTCCTGATTTCCTGAGAACTCTCTTGACCTGACGCATTACCTTCTTGTTTACAAACCGATCTATTTACTTTTCTGCTGTTTAATTTACTGCTTTCTCTATTGCTACCTAGCTTAACCTGACATTCTAAAATATATCGTAAGAATCTAGAGTCTCTGTGGATTCGATACCCTATATACTACTGGTTCACGTCTGTGCACTTGCAGTGTAGATCTAGAGATTAAAACCTGATCGTATCAAGTCCTAGTGCAGGAATGTAAACACGCATACTAGTTGGGACTCTAGCAACGATAACATAATCAATAAATATCAATTAACAAAATCACCACATCCCGCAAGTCTTAACTCACACAAGCCAACAGCTCCACTTTAACCTGATGCCGTACCGAGTCAGCAACTACGAACTTAACCGGCCCCATGATCGGGTTAAGTGTCCACAAGGACTGTTCGGCCCAACACCGAGACAGTCGAAACAGGCCTGCACACGAAGCTCAACAGCAAAAACACATCAACACAATCAATCACACAAGCAAGCCTATTAGGGTTTCTAGCAGCTTTTAATCCATTCTTGTCCGCTACCTTGGATTAGCGGATTGCTAACCCGTAGACGGCTCGAACTCATTCTCGTCCACTACCTTGGATTAGCAGATTGCTAACCCGTAGACGGCTCATCAAACCCAAAACTTCATAATTTCTCCTTCCCTAAGTATCGTTTAATCACTCCTCGATCCGTCGGTTTATAGCTAGTAGCTTACTAAACTCCCCGACGTCTCATAATTAATTTAGTTCATTCACTGAATAACCCTTAACCCACTATTAAACCTAATCCGTTCCCGTTACATATTATAAACGTTTGTTTAAGTTTAACTCCGTATTTTAATATCGTCTTATTTCCTATATATAGATTCATTCACTATCCTTCTTTAGTACGAATAGATGCATATGCGGTCCTATCATGCGACGTCTATATGAATGCACCAATCAATATCTCTAACAACCTAGCGGCTTACAACTGTTTAACCATTAACCCTAAGTTTCTAGCATGCATCTCGATTACCTATTCGGTTTACAGTTAACTCGTCAATATCAATCAGCACTCAATTATTTGAATACGGGTATGCAAACCCTAGATCTATGGTTTCACAATTCCCGGTCTACATGCATTAATCTATGTGAGAGTCGGAACTCGCACTGTCAAAACTTGTAGAGCAAACTTTTTAGGGAACATAAATTTCGATGTAAACAACACGACAAAAGAGAACCGGAAGATATTTTTATTGATAGAAAGAATCGGAAACGAAGTACAAGGAATAAAAGTTAAAGATGTTACAGCTGAACCTTATGAAAGGCTGCCTACATACCCTTAGAAAGGGATCAAGCCATTTGTAGTTCTAAATCTAGATGCTAGGGTTTTTCGCTCTCTCTAAATCGTATGACTACCATCTCCTTATATAGCTGCGGTAAGTCGGCTTCGAGGATATTTTCCACAAGATTTGCTGAAATCTTCCTGTTGTTATCTCCTTCCTTTTTCTATTAAGATTTACATTTTCATCTCGGATTTTCCTCTTTAGCTCGGAGATATCTTCGTCTTTACTTATTCGTGTTTATCTTCTTTCTTTGGCAATTATTTTCCCGCGGCTTGACCTATTTGCCGAATGGGCCGAGAACGGGCGGTCCGAGTCCGTTTGTGTCTAGGCTTTTTTATTCGGCCCAAATTTTCGGACATACGAGTATTGTATGTTTGGGCCCAAATTTGTATTTCCTCTAACTTTATCCGACAGCTTGGTCTAACGGCCGCGACAGTATAAGCTGATGTTTCCGAAGATGGATTACGGCTAGTTGCGCATAAAAATGAGATATAGCCAAATGCTTGATCATATGTTATCCGTTTGGAAAGTTTGGAGAGGTGAAATCCAGCTCGGAAGTTTCCAAGAGATGCATTCAGCTCGGAACTTCCGAAATAGCAAATCATGATCGGAAAACGAGAAGAGAAGAGTTCGGGTCCGAGCTTTTTTAGCTCGGATTTAAGCTGGTTCAGCTCTGAACTTCCGAGCTGGTTCATCTCGGGTATGAGCTGGTTCAGCTCGGGTTTGAGCTGGTTCAGCTTGGGTTTGAGTTGGTTCATCTCGGGTTTGAGCAGGTTCAGCTCGGAAACTCGAGCTGGTTTAATTCGGGTTTTCCGAGCTGGTTTGGCTCGGTTCCGAGCTGATTCAGCTCGATCTTTGGCCACTCGGATGTTTCGTTGATCCGTAATCCCTGTCGATAGGTGCGTTTGTCCGATTAGTTAGATGTATACGAAATGTCATCCGTTTCGTATGAATTGTATTTGTCGAAACCAATTTTCCAACAAGTTGTTTAAATGAAGTTGCTGGCACTTCGTATAACTTGGTTATTGATATGAAACATTGTTTGTCCGTTGCGGAAATTTGTCTGTGTCTGATTGTCTGATCTTGTTTTCGGCTATTGTTTTCATCGAGGGGGTTTTCGACCCCAACAATCTACTCTACAGTTTTGAGCCGACTCACAGTGAATAGGCACGAAATGACGGATCTGACGCTGTACTTATCCCGAGATCTCTGAACTGAACCCCGAACACTCCGACACGAACTCCGAAGATTCCCGAACACCCCTAGAACCGTCTGACCAGAACCGGCCAAAGTCAAACGCGTTGACCGATGTTGACCACGGCGTTGAACATGCATTGACCGGTTGACCATTGACCACTCCGGTTAACCCAATTGACCCACTGAAACGACTGAAATAACTGAACCAATCTCCAATTGGCAGGTTTAGGTAAACCGGCTTAGAGTCAACCATTGACCGGGTTGACCAAAGCATTGCCCACGGTTTAACCAACCCTAAACCAACTCCTTTTCTGAACCGACCCACTCATACCTATCTCTGAAGAACCGGCTACAAACTGACGGCGGTGGAGCTTTTCCAGTGAACTTCTCCGGCGGCGGCTCCGGCGTTGACCGGCCGGAATTTGCTTCTCCGGTGACTGACGGCGAGCTCCGACAATTGAGAATACTGCTAGAACCACCAAGAAGCTTCTGAGAGGCAAGAGGAGGCTTGAAACACCAAAGGAAAGAGAGAGAGCAAGGAGAACCTCGCCGGCGGCGGTTATCCGGCGATATTCCTGTGACTTCCGGCGATGGCGACGGTAAAAAGAGATGGCTGTTGTAGTGGAGATCAATATGAAGCCAATGGAACCAACAATATGTAGATCAGACCTATAGTTTGAGAGTTATGGGCTCTCTTGCTCACCAAGGTATTAAGAACATATAATGTTCTTGGAGGATCTTTGAAGATGCAATGAATTTTCTGGGTTCTTAGGTTTCATGTGGGTAGAGTGAGGGAGAGGAGAACCGAGAGAGAGAGGCTAGATAGCTAGAGAGAGTAGTTGAGAGTGGAATGAATTTGATTAGATGATTTTGCATGCAAAATGATTCTTTGAACCAAAAATCCCATGCAATGAATCAGCCAAAGAGAGGTGGCGACCACAAATGGAGATACCTGTCCTCAGAAGTGATTTTGTGACCAAAAATCAATCCTAAACCGATTTAAACCAATCCCTAACCCGTCTCTTCCTGTTGCTTCGGTTTTAGCTTTTTCGGAGTTAATATTTTAGAAAACCCTCAACTGTTTTTATAAATCTTCAAACCCCAAAACTATGATTCTCCAGGAGTTTAGATGAATTTAGAAAGTTGAATCACTCCATTTTGACTTTTGTAGCTCCGGTTATGAATTTTTGAAGTTTTCTCGGTCTTATCGGTTTCCACTCCTGATAGTCCGAAAAACCCGTTTAAGCTCCGTTTCTTCCACTTCTGATCTTTTAAATGTTCTTTATGTTGAATAACAAGAACATTTGGCCCGTCTCGGCTTTCGTCTCAACTTTTGGCAAAATTTACCCATGTTGACTTTTCTTCTGTCCGTTGATATATCCTGGTTTTTACCGGTTTTATGCCATGATATAGTTGTGTTTTTAGTGTCTTTTGTGTTCTTTTAGAGTCTTTTACAGGTATAATCAGGTTTGGAGCTAAATTGGAGATTTTTGGAGTGTTTGGCCGAAAGATAGAGTTCACTTTCCGAAACAGAGAAAGGTGTCGATCGTTGCATGCCTAGCATCGATCGATGCACCAGCGAGATGGGCCAAAACTCGGCGGTTTAGAAGAATCAAGATATTGCACTTTGATCCAGAAGTTCCTGATATTTACAAAGAAGCCCCTGGCCGAGATTATACCTATATAATTAAGTTTTAGCTGTTTTTATTGATACGCTTTCATAATTAAGAACAGAGGATTTTTAGAGCTTTTGGGGCTGATCTGAACCTGTTACATCATCTGTATTTGGAGAAGATTTCGAACCCCTTTAATCTTTTATCTTTTATGCAATCTATTATTTCTATGATTATGTTTTCATCAATCATGTCTGAGTAGATTCCTTGTTAGGTTTAGGGTTTCTCACATAGGATTTCATGACCTGCTAGACTTGTTCAATTTCAGTTAAGGATTCAAACTATATATGTTCTTCAATTTAATTGTGCTTAAAGCTAGTTCTAACCTGATCAATTAGAATCTAGATCTTAGGTTGCTAAATACGTCACGGAAGTGGGGTTTAGGAATCTGAACTAATTAAATTGGGAAATTAAACTTTGCGCAAACGGAAGTTTGGTTTAGGATAATTGTGAACATATCAAACTTGGAATTAAAGCTGGTTTAATCTGTTAGTTCTCGCAAACGAAAGTTTGGTTTGCTGCACTTAGACTTAGAGAATTATCGCAAAGGAATTTGGTTAATTCTATATCTGTGTTTTGAGTTCTAGAACTGTGCTTAATTAGATCCTTTCTGAATGAACTGTCTGCTTGTCTGATTTCCTGAGAACGCCCTAGACCTAGCGCTCTTAATAACTTGCTTTCACAACCAACAATCTTTGCTATCTGCTTACTTTCTTGCATTGCTTTTAATTCAATTACATTGCTTTCTTCCTAGTTAAATTCCTGTTCTTGAGCTATTGAACACCGGAGTCTCTGTGGATTTCGATACCCTATATACTACATTGATATTGTTGTGCACTTGCAGTTTAGTATAGGGATTAATTCTTGACCTATCAAGTTTTTGGCGCCGTTGCCGGGGACTCTTTGAGTCTTCGTTAGCTTCGAGCCTAGGGTTTTACTAGGATTTTCCTTTTATTTTCGTTTTTATTTTTATTTTATTTTCAGTTTTATTAATTTTCGTTTTTCTCTCTGTCGCAGGTACCGATTTCGCACTGCGTCGATCGTTGCACCCGTGCATCGTTCGTCACTAGGCGATTTGAGATTGAACCGATTGTTGCACTGATAGCATCGATCGTTGCTGGACGATTACAGACAGTTTATGCCAACGCAGAAAACTCGAAGTAATCCGAACTCGAGCTTAGTTAATCTCGGACTAGAGGAACTTGGACGTCTAGAAAGGACTATCAGAAGAGAAAAGAGAGAGAGAATGGTACGAGAACGTCTGATCTTGATACAAGATGCTGAAGGTGTCCTGAGGGATCCGGAAAACAATCCTTACAATGCTGCTGGGCAGAGGATTGATGCTGATGGACGAGTGATCCCTGACCCTCCTGAGCAACATCGACAGGAGCAGGACCAAAACCAGGGTCAGGAACGGGCCCAAGGTAGAGAGATGGTGGTTCATGAGAGGACACTAGCTGACTACAACAGACCTGATGAGTTTCATGAAAACCGAGCAGCTCTAGTGCTTCCTGCTTTTGAGAGGAATGATTTTGAGGTCAAGACCATCTACTACCAGCTGATGAGGCAGATTGCTTTTCATGGTCTTCAAGCAGAGCAACCTATGGATCACATTGACAAGTTTGAGGACATAGTCACTGGCATGAAGTATGAAGGAGTATGCCCGGACTATCTGTTCCTTAAGCTATTTCCGCACAGTCTTGCTGGAGACGCTAGTGCATGGCTGAGACAACTGGCACCTGGTCAGTATACTACTTGGGTAGCCTTAAAGAGTGAGTTCCTGCGTCACTTTTATGATGATGCGCGCTCAAATCAGTCCAGACAGGACATACTCACTTTTTCCCAAGGAGCTGTGGAGCCCTTGAAGACTGTCTGGATGAGATTTAAGCAGTATCAGCGTGACTGTCCACACCATGGATTCACAGAAGTACAGCTGATTGGTATCTTCTTCAAGGGCATAGATCTCCCTTATCAGACTGCGCTGGATAATTCCAGTAATGCTAATTTCAACACCAGGACTCCTACACAAGCTAAGCAGTTGATTGAGAACCTGATTGGCAGCAACAGTTGCAAGACAATGGATGAAAGGAGGAAGAAATATGGTGGAACTGTAGAGAATTCTGATATAGCTAATATAAGATCCAGATTGGACACAGTTTACAATCTCCTGACAAGTAAGAAAGCTGTCCACTTTGCCCAAGATGTAGAGGTGATTCAGACTGAGGAGGACACTCAGGAAGAAGATGTGAATTTCATAGGAGGTTCTGGTTTCCAAGGTAATAGATTTAGTAATCAACAGGGGAACATATTCTCCAATGGAGGACAGACTGGTGGTTTTCAGAAGACCTATGGACAAGGTACTCAGAGAACCTATGGATCTACATCCTATCAGACTCCTCCTGCACCTACAGCCCATGAGAGCAGAATGGAGGCTATGATGGAACAACTGATGGAGAGTCAGACCAAGATTTCTGTGGACTGCAACAAGAAGTTGGACGCTGTCTATGAAGACCTCAATGGGAAGTTTGAGTCTCTGAGCACTCACATGAAGCAGTTGGACACTCAGGTGAACCAGATGTCCAGCTCACTGAAGGGAAAAGGAGTGGCAGACACTCATGTTAAGGCCTGGTCTGTGCACATTAATGATGGATCTCACCTAGGTGAAAGATTTGAGCTAAGTACAGCTGAGTTGGTGACAGAACAAGAATTTTCGGATATTTGTGAAAAACTCTCGGGTGAAATCTGCTGCAGTGAATCGATCGATGCAACTCCTGCGACGATCGATGCACCCGTCGGGAGGACAACGATCGATACTCCCATGGTAACGATCGGTGCAGGGCGAGAACAAACATATTCTCTGAGCGATGCTGGTATTGATGCATATTTAGATTCTGATGACTTATGCTCCAGAACCTCTGAGATTTCTCAACAGGAGATTTATGCTCAGATCCTTAAGCAACGTACCTCAATTTCTGAAGTGATTAAGCAAGAGATTGAAGAGCTGAAGAAATTAGAAGAGATTGGTGAAGAATTGGAAGAAATTCCACTTTTTGAAGATCCACCTTATCATCCTTGTGTGCAGAGGTACCTGAACAAGATGTTGCCCCTGGATGATGATCTGAAAGACTGGGTGATAATAGCTCCTCAGCATATTAGTGATGTTCTGCTAACTAAGATCCCGAAGAAGTTGCCTGATCCTGGAGTCTTTGTGCTGGATTGTTCTATCTTTGAGGATAGCTTTAGGCGTTCTCTGTGTGATTTAGGAGCTGCTGGAAGCATAATGCCTTACTCTGTGGCAGAGAAGCTGGGTATGTTGGATTTTACTCCTACTAGGACTTCTCTTGTCCTAGCTGATCAGTCCATATGAGTTCCTGAAGGACTCCTTATGGACATTCCGGTGAGAGTTGGAAACTACTTAGTTCCAACGGACTTCCTTGTGCTGAGATATGACTGTGATCCGGATGAAGCATTATTGCTTGGG
The DNA here is from genome assembly GCA_030180135.1 of Orychophragmus violaceus. Classification (NCBI taxonomy): domain Eukaryota; kingdom Viridiplantae; phylum Streptophyta; class Magnoliopsida; order Brassicales; family Brassicaceae; genus Orychophragmus; species Orychophragmus violaceus. The sequence continues at coordinate 21,020,554 of CM058229.1, forward strand.
AGACCCTTTTTGGCTACAGCAGGAGAATTGATTGATGTTAGGAACAGCTTGATAGACCTCCATCTGGGAGATGAACCACTGCACTATGAGATGGATAAGCTGTGAAAGCTACTGATAGATGGGCAGACATTCACCATAAGGGACGCAGATTTTGAGCAGCCGGATAATACTATGGTTATCGATCCTGGAGCACATTTCACTCCATCTTTTCTTGGACATGAGCATTCCGCAACAGCCTACTCACCACCTTGGATGAGAAGACTTGAACAGAGACAGAAAAAGTCTCTGTCAGGACCTCCTGGTACCTGAAAATTCCCATCCGTCCGGTCAAGCTATTGACCTTAAACAAGCGCTGGGTGGGAGGCAACCCACCATTAGGTACTGGTGTTTTTCTACTTAATTTTTGGTGTTTTTTTTAGGATTTTACGTTTGTTTTTGTTTTTGGTGCAGTTATGTTTGCAGGTCTCGGACAAAATCGCAGTGCAACGATAGACTCACTTCTGTGTCGATCGTCACAACACGAAAGGAATCGCATTGCAGCGATCGTTGCGGTCCGGAGCAACGATCGATCATACACGAAAATCGCCAAGTAACGGTCGATGCACTTAGTGCAACGATCGATGCCTGAGCGACAGAGGTAACCCGACAGACATAATTTCATCTTTTCAATTTTTTTTATTTTCTTTTTACCGATCCTTCGCTGGACACTACTGGGGACAGTGTGTCTTAAGTGTGGGGGAGGTGCTACTGACTTTTGTTTTCTGTTTTCTTAAGAGTCAGTCCGTTTTTCAAAAAAAAATTGTTTTATTGAGTCAAAATTGTTTAAGTAAGAAACTATGATTTTCTGAGAAGATTTACAAGACTTGCAGGAACTTAAGTAACCATTGGGATGAAGTTGCAGGATCTATCTCTGACTATTAGAAAACCCCATCACAGATCAACCTACTGGGAACACCCACATCACTTCAGGTATCAGAGGATCCTTTTACTGACTTCAATTTAATACTGACTTAGATTTCTCACCTAAGGGCTTGGTATACTTTGTGTCGGATTCCCTTGTTAGTTCTGACACAGCCTGTCAACCTATCCTATTTAGTTCCCTTCTCCCCTTCTATAAAGTAAAAAAAAAAAGATAATAAACTGAGGATGAGTTAGTAACTCCGAAGTGGTCACAGGAGTGGTAGAGACCCCTATTATCTCCTGTGCAATCCATGGAATGTGTCCAAAGTACACCCCATAACGGGAAGAACACTGATAAAAAAAATAAAATGATACCCAATGGGGAAAAATCAGTTGTTAAAGAAGGGAAAGAGAAGAAAGGGACTAGAGAAAGATAGTATGGTGGTCTAGAGCTGATAAGGTAAGAATCCATGTGCCCTTTGATCGATACTCCTTAGATGAGACCGCACTTAAATACTTGCAGAAGTCAGTAGGGAGAATTTGAATGCTTGAATGTGATTGTGGAGTTTACCTAGAACAGTTGCTAAGTGTGGGGGAAGTACATGTTGGTTTTGATATCCTGTGATTGATTCTTTCAGTGGTTTACTAAGGGGAATCTGAGTATTGTAGCTTCTAGGATGAAATGAGTTTCTGAAGAGTTTTCAAACCTCTTCACCATGTTTTAGTTCTATGTTTTGCTTGAGGGCAAGCAAAGGCTAAGTGTGGGGGAGTTGATATATCATGGTTTTTACCGGTTTTATGCCATGATTTAGTTGTGTTTTTAGTGTCTTTTGTGTTCTTTTAGAGTCTTTTACAGGTATAATCACGTTTGGAGCTAAATTGGAGATTTTTGGAGTGTTTGGCCGAGAGATAGAGTTCACTGTCCGAAACAGAGAAAGGTGTCGATCGTTGCATGCCTAGCATCGATCGATGCACCAGCGAGATGGGCCAAAACTCGGCGGTTTAGAAGAATCAAGATATTGCACTTTGATCCAGAAGTTCCTGATATTTACAAAGAAGCCCCTGGCCGAGATTATACCTATATAATTAAGTTTTAGCTGTTTTTATTGATACGCTTTCATAATTAAGAACAGAGGATTTTTAGAGCTTTTGGGGCTGATCTGAACCTGTTACATCATCTGTATTTGGAGAAGATTTCGAACCCCTTTAATCTTTTATCTTTTATGCAATCTATTATTTCTATGATTATGTTTTCATCAATCATGTCTGAGTAGATTCCTTGTTAGGTTTAGGGTTTCTCACATAGGATTTCATGACCTGCTAGACTTGTTCAATTTCAGTTAAGGATTCAAACTATATCTGTTCTTCAATTTAAATGTGCTTAAAGCTAGTTCTAACTTGATCAATTAGAATCTAGATCTTAGGTTGCTAAATACGTCACGGAAGTGGGGTTTAGGAATCTGAACTAATTAAATTGGGCAATTAAACTTTGCGCAAACGGAAGTTTGGTTTAGGATAATTGTGAACATATCAAACTTGGAATTAAAGCTGGTTTAATCTGTTAGTTCTCGCAAACGAAAGTTTGGTTTGCTACTTAGAGAATTATCGCAAAGGAATTTGGTTAATTCTATATCTGTGTTTTGAGTTCTAGAACTGTGCTTAATTAGATCCTTGCTGAATGAACTGTCTGCTTGTCTGATTTCCTGAGAACGCCCTAGACCTAGCGCTCTTAATAACTTGCTTTCACAACCAACAATCTTTGCTATCTGCTTACTTTCTTGCATTGCTTTTAATTCAATTACATTGCTTTCTTCCTAGTTAAATTCCTGTTCTTGAGCTATTGAACACCGGAGTCTCTGTGGATTTCGATACCCTATATACTACATTGATATTGCTGTGCACTTGCAGTTTAGTATAGGGATTAATTCTTGACCTATCATCCGTTGACCATATTTTTGAAAACAGGATGTTACAAAGATGGTGGTGGAGACGGCGGCCTCGTCACCGGAGCTGCCGCAATCGAACACGGCGGTGATCGTCGATCTCGTTTTCTTTTTAGTTTATTATTAGTTATTTAATTCTTGATTGTAAATTTATTTTATTATAAATTTTAATTATATTATAAAATTTTATTTTGTTTATTATTTTTTTCTTAAAAATAATACAGAAAATAGCAACGACAAAATTCATGGTTATTCGTAGCTAAAACTACGAACCGATATCATATCTAGTAGTAGCTAAACTACCTACAAAAACAACCCTCGCCAATCGTAGTTATTAGCTACAATAGTTGCGCAGCTAATCCGTGGATAACTGTCTGCAGATAGCTACGAACAACTCATAGCGTCGAGCTTGTAGACGCGGATTCCAGGTGAGCTATCCGTAGCAAAAGACAACGTAGCTATGGAAAATCGAACGTAGCCACGATCGAATCCGTAGCTACGCGACAGTTTTCTTGAAGTGAAATAGTGGAATTCCATCCATGTAACCCAGCTAGCCGATGCACCGGTGATACTGATAACGTGGACAACCAATTAACCTGATTCCAAGGCAGAGGAACATTTGAAAACTGCAGCTTGTTCATCAGAGCTTTCCAAACCAGGAAGGAGAAAGAGCAAACAAAGAACAAATGATCTCGCGACTCAACTCCATGTCCACACAATAGACAAGTAGTTTCTACATTTAATTCCCAAGATTCTAAACGGATGAATGTCGGATTTCTGTCCAAAATAAACAACTAAGCTGCCAGTGCATGTTTAGAAACATTTTCCTTATGACAAATTAATCCACGCCATGGAACCTCTGACTTTACTTCTCTGATTTCATTTCACACTACTTTGGCCTTGAAAAAACCCATTGTCGTTCCTCCAATTACCAAGCTCATTTTAACTGAATCATTAGACAAGATGATAGTAGAGATGAAAGCAAGTAAAGATATCACTGACCAAGGCGTTAATAAAAGCTGCAATAGATCCTGGTCCATCTTGTCCTATATACTCAATCAATGACCCAAAAGGTTTCTATGGATTCCACCAAAAGAAAGTATCCATGCCATTTCGATCATTGACCCGGATGAAAGACAATGCCAAACGACGAAGCTTAAGAAGTTGACGAAACAATAATGATAAGAGCTGTTTTTAACATTTAGCGACCAGAAACAAGCCTTAGAGAGATATTTGTTCCTTATCCAAGCTACCCAAATTGAGCCCGCTCTAATGTAAAACATCCATATCAACTTTAATCCACAAGTTTCCATCCAACTTCCTATTTTTCTAATCTCCAATCAACCTTTTTTGGGGAAAGAAACACTATTCCAAGAGATTTGGCTCCAGCCTTATTTCCCAAGTTTCCATGCCAACGAAAAGAAGAGCAAAGAGAGTGTATCTTACGAATGACTTTTCGGTAAGAAGAACGCTGATGTCCAAAAGACAATGATCCATGAAATGACCGTTGAGATTAGATGGAGACGACCATCTATGCTTAGACGATGATGCATCCAGCCTTTGAGCTTTGTCCTATTTTTTTTCAGTTAAACATCATAGTCGACTACCTTCAGATTCCTTGAGCAGAGAGGCAAACCTAAGTAACGGATCAGTAGAGAACAAGGTATTCGTGAGAACTTGTTCCTCAGCTGATCCAGAACTCCATCTGAAACCCCTGAGGCAAACATCGACGTCTTAGTGATATTGACCGCTAAACTGTGATAGGATAGAGAACTCTCCTGTAACCGATTGAAATGATCCATCTAGGAAAATCAGTAGATCATCAGCAAATGACAAATGAGTGAGCGTTAGATGATAACTGAAAACTCCATCGACAGCTCCCTTATTCAGAATTAGAGATAAGCCATTCATTGCCATTACAAACAAGATTGGGGATAGGGTATCCCCTTGACGAAGACCAGATCTTCCTTTGAAATACTTAGAGGTTTTATCATTGATTGTTACCGAGAGCTAAGGTGTACTGATGCAAGCCCGAATCCAACTTATCAATTTCGCAGGAATACCATAAGCGAGAAGGCAATCAAGAACAAAGTCCCATCTCATAAAATAAAATGTCTTAGCGATATCTATTTTCAGAGTAATTTGCGATTTCAACGATTCAAAATGATAACCCTTGATTACCTCAAAAGCAACAGGGGATTTTTCCAGAAGAATCTTGTTTTTGAAATATGTTGTTTGATTCGGTTCTATAATCTACGGCAACATTCTTCAGCTTTTCCAAGAGAATCCTTGCAATGAGCTTATAAACCGTATTCAAACACGAAATGGGCCTAAAATCTTTCAAATGGTCTGCTCCCCTTCTTTTCGGAAGAAGTACCACAGATGTGACATTAGGAGATGAAGGAATGATGCTTCTGATGAAGAAATTTTGGACTGCCACTATCACTTCATTACCCACTATTCTCCCAGTTGTCTTGTAGAATTTAACAGGGAATCCGTCTGGACCTTGAATTTTATTTAGGGGCATTTGAACAAAAGATGGCTGAATGACTTCTTCTAAGATATAAGCCGCAAGAATAGTTTTTTTTTGCGCCTGGCTGCATCTAGATGTAATCAACCTGTCCAAAACCTGAGGAAGATATGGACAGAAATCACCTTTCATCGAGCAGAAAATTCTCGCAAAATAAGACTGCGCTAGAATGTGAACCTCTTGTAAAGAACATGTTTTCCACCCCCTTTCAATATATATTTTATTGCATTAGTGGCATTCCTAGTGTTCTAAAAAGCGGTTTAGGCGGCTGCCTAAGCGGGGTCTAGGCGCTAGACGGTCATTGACCGTGGCGATTTTTTTTTAGGCGTTAGAATTAGGCGTTTATATTATTAAGCGGATTTAAATGGTTTTAGGCGGTCCTAGGCGAGTCTAGGCGGTCCTAGGCGGCTCTACACAATCTTTAACTAATTATCATTTGATTATTAAATTTTGTGTTTATTTCAGTCTAATTTTAAAATTTATTACATATAACTAAATTTATAAATTTTAATTCATAAATTAATAGTTATCAATATAAAATTATCGTAATTTTAACAGATCTAATAGCAAATATCGCATGGTGATAAATTTAATTGATTTGTTTTTGTTATTTCGATATAATTTGGGTTCTAAATCTATTTTTAAGATTACAAATATTTGAATTCTATGATGTATATAGTAAAATATATATAAAATATATAGTTTTCTTTTATAAACGTATAAACCGCTTAAAATCGCCTAAATCCCGACTAAGCACTGGGCATTCCCCAATCCCCACAGTCACCAAACAATGGAAGAACGGAGTTTTATAATCTCCTTATGTTTATATTTTGAATTGTTTGCACAAAAAAAAAAGTTTATATTTTGAACATGCTTTTAATGGATGCCAAAGTATTTATTCGTCAGTTGACAAAAAAAAAAGTATTTATTCGTCATTACTTGCGACAAATGATGCAAAGGCAGATGTTACACATTTAGAAATGAATACATCTAAAAATTCTTTTATGAGGAAAGGCAGTTAATTGGTTTCGTGCCGTGCTGAAAAGTCGTCATGATTATTAAGCTATCTAAATAAATTCGAGAATTAAAAGCATTGTTTGTATGTTTTTTTTTGTCAACAAGATACAAAGAACATAATGCTAATCGATTATCTAAATTGGTGATTTCGAATTAACATGAACTAGATTTTGACCCGCGCTACGAAAGCGCGGGTTTATGTTTCTTTATATATTTAAAATAAAAATCAGAAAATGCTAAACAATTTAAACTAAGTGTTTTATAATAGACTAGATTCTGGCCCGTGCGTTGCACGGACATTGCGTTTTAATCCATTTATTTCAGTTTACATTCAATAGTAGGACAAACCAATACATAAATATGGAAAAAACAAATACATAAATATGGAAGATTATATAGTTCATATTAAGAATGTGTTTCAAGTTTTATTTTAGCTAAAATATAATTTTACATTATTTTAGTACAAAGAAGTACTAAAAGAATTGAACACCTATTAAATAAACTTTATAAAAAATATATTAGGACATCTTATATTTTGCCTAAAATTAAACGAAAATAAAAAACATTAAAAGAATATCTAAAAGAATCACATTCGATGTACCATAAAAAATGGTCAACCAAAAAAACAATTTACATTCATCAATATACTTTAAATTTTGAAATGAAAGAATAGTAAGATTAGGAGAACATACTGTAATCATCAAAAAAATATTTAGAATTTAAAAGTTTTAGCTATATACACATTATTTGAATATAATTTTAACTAATTCTATTATAAGTGTATTATGCTTTATTCTCATAGGTAAAAAAAAGAAATTTTCTATTAATCCATTATAACATACGACATGACCTATAATTTAGAGAGAAATATATTAATGTTTGAAAATTCTTTGGTTATACCACAATTTTTTGTGAATCTACAGACAACAACATTCGAAGACATAATAAACTCTATAATCTTATAAATAATATTTCATACCTTCTCATCATATGAAAAATTTAAATTAGTATTGGTTTTGGTCAATAAATTTTTATTTATATATGTAGAGTCAAAATAATACCCATTTTTTAGGCTAAGAACCTGAATGCAACAACTCAAATCAAGATTTAGATTTACATTATCAAGAAATAGTTTATGTATACTTTTACTATAAATATAATCTTTACTTTCACAAATATTGACACATTTTGCTTTCTCTTCCCAATTTTCCAGTTGGCGTTTTGAAGATGTCACATAAGCAAACATATACCCAAAACGTTAATTTAAGGATAGTTTGTCACTTGTATTTAGGCTTAGTTTGTCCATTAATTGTATAAGGATACATTTTTAGTTACATTTGATCTTATCATATTTTAAATTACTATACACAGTTGAATCAAATATTTTTGAATTAATAAATATAATTTCCCAAAAAAATGAAATATTTATTAAATACATGTGTATAAATTTGGTAAAAGTAAACAGCAGACTTTAAAAATAAGTTTAACAAACTAAGTAAACATAAATATGCTTAAAGAAACGAAAACATAAGATAATCAATAGGTCCTTAAGATAGATAGACACTAAAACTAAAAGATAAACAACATAGAAACATAAAACATAGATAAACAACCTATATATTAAAAAAGAAACATAGTCAATGTCTAAAACGAAACATAAACAAACATAAATTTAGTTAAAGATCGAAATACGTCCTAAACATTTAAAAAACAACACCAAATTTAAATATAAACAAACTGAATCAGAAACATAACTTATGAGCTAAATAGATTATCCTAAAACTGGAGAAATCAAACACTATTTCTTTTCCTCCTTCACAACCACCTTAGGGACACCTTTAGGCTTGTTGACGGATTGTGGTGTACATCGTTTGGTTGATGATGCCTCTGCAGCCTGATCGACCACAACAACAGCCAATGGCCTCTTCTGAACATGTGTAACTTATCTGTGTGATGCGGGAAAAGTTCAATGTGTTTCCGAATTTAGTAAATGTGGATTCTTATCCGATAATATAGGGAAAAAGGAGTAGTGAATCGAACATACCATTTCCACATAGATTAGCAATTGCTACAGCAACCATCCTCAGGATCTGAGGATCTTGAGCATTTTCTGATGTTGATGACAATAAATCGATGCCTCCTTGATCCATAATCAGCTCCTGGTTGGTTTCTTAGAATAAGAAATAGATATAAATTGGTTTACTCAACAAATACAACAAAATGATAAAATAAATGGATTAACCCATTAGAACAACATTTTCTTACCGTTCATTGCAAGGTTGGCGACTGCACCAGCAGCAACTCTGTGAATGGTTTCATCTTCTGTACTTCTCATAAGCTTCAGTAAGAAAGAGAGACCACCAGCTTCCACGATCTGATGTTGATTTGCCTCTGGTTTTAGAACCTGATTCACGATATAAACATGCGATCATCGAGAATTGATAATCGAAGACGGTGGCTTGCTTAATATCTTTTACCTGATTGAAAGAGAGAGATAGTTGATAACAAACCTGAATCAGATGGTATGTGGCTTCTTAGGCGTCATGTTTACTGAGATTCTATGTAGCTCCAATCGATCTCTTCTTTGGTGTACTCTTCCTGCTCCATCTTGAAAACACGCTGCAAAATAGTGATACCAGAATAAGTACAATCTCCTTATCATAACGCAAAGGGGCTGACCAATAAGGGCAATATAAAATTGACTAACCTGATTAAAATGCTGTTGTAGTTTTTCATTCGTGAAATTGATGCAGAATTGTTCAAAACTGTATTCATAAGCCGTACATGAAATCAACTACAACTTCGATAATAGATAAATTTACCAGCTTTCCACGGTTAAAAGGCCATTCCAACATCTTAAAACACATTAAAAGAAACTGTATGTACCACCCACTTAATATCACGTAACTTCACATCTAACTCTTGTTTTCTATTAAATTTTGAGATACGGTAGAATAAATGACACTCAGTCCGCAATTACATGAGAACGAAGAAAAACAAACTCAATCGGGATGATGGGAGTTGGAGATCGGTGGCTGAACAATCAAAGGTACGAAATCGATGAAATTGGAAGGAAAAAAAGATGGAAAATTATAGACAAACCGTTTTAGGTCTTCATTCATTGGATTGAAAACTGAAACAATCGAAAAAAAGAATTAGGGTTATAAACAAACTCAAAGATTCAGTCCACAAAATCAAAAACACATGTAGATCTAGATGAATATAACTGGAAATAGGAAACAGAGGATATATTTCTTACCTGGAGACATTCATATAAGGAGATATGAATTGTTGTTGAGGGTGAAGCTTTTTTTTGGAGAGAAATGGTGAAACTGCTTCTCGAGAGAGAAGGGGGAAGAAGAATTTTTTTCACGGGGAATAGACACCAAATTTTTTTTCACAATAGTCATCAAAAACTATTGACACGTCAGCAAATTTCTTTGTTTTGATTGTATCAGGTATGATTTTTTCTCTCACATTACTTGTCTTTTATATATATTAGATTGTTGTTATTATTACTAAATGAATTATATTTTGAGGTGGTTTTAGTTGTCTTGATAATGTAAAATACGTTGTTTTGATATAGTTATAAAGGTGTTGCTTATAAAAGCGCGGAGATATGATTCATTGATAAAATTAAACTAATTATTTTTTATAATATAAAATAATTGTATAACAGATATGTGATAATTATGGATGATATTCATATACATTATATAATTTATGTCGTTAGTTTATAGCGTTTTAATGTTTGTATTATGTTTGTTTTTTAAAAAAATAATGTAGAACGAAATTCAAAAATAATTTTTTTTATATGTTTTTATATGAAAACATAGAAAATTAATAATAGAAAATTTTAATACCCTACAAATTCGAATAGCAATAGTTGTTAGCAAAATAACCAAACCGTATACTTCTAATGGAAAAGTTTAGATATAATAAAATATAACACACTTACATCTTGATCAGCCAATACAACCTCTAATGTTTCCCCTGTTTGTGCAGTGAATTGCTTCCAAGAATGCAGGATTTTGACTTGAACAGTCCAACCATTCTTGAAAGGCTTTATCTCACTCAGGTTTGTGAACTTAATTATCGACATTGTATGTCTCTGCTTGTTTTGTGAATGGCATTAAGAGTTAGGTTAACGATTATGCTGCGCTTATATATATATATATATACAAAAAGGAAGGCATTAAACGATTTAGGTTTGATTTCAAAGAGAGTATCTTAACTAATATTTTTTGTTAGGTAACTATAATATCTATGCCATTTAATTAGGATACGTAATATTTTCTGTATTAATTAAAGAATATTCGAATCTGCTGAATAGCATAATACGTAGTATGGTTAAGATTTAGTATATATTGAATTAAAGATTAGTAATGATAAGAATAGTTTATTTACTTTTTATTAGAAAGTTTCTTACGTATAAGTAGTTAATATGTGTTAGATATATGAAAGAGTTATTCAAATATTTGTAAAAGATTTAGTAGTTATGATAGTTTGCCATTTGAATAACTTTTCGAATTCTAAGGGAAGTATTTTTTTATATCATAACTTCATATTAAAGAAACAAAATATTTTTTAAAATCTATTCTATTAATCGTATCTTAATATTTGAAAGATTTCATTATAGGTTGGAACATTGTTTTGGTACAGTATATAATCGAATAGTATACCATTGTTTCATATTCATGGTTTTAATTTTTCTTTCAGGATCATGTTGGTAAACGTAACCTATGTTGGTAAACGTAACCTATGTTGATGGACTGGATCAGAAACTAAAATATTCAATATGGGCTTTTGTAAATAGAGAAATGAATGAAAAATGCTCTTTACACATTTCTAATAAGATCCGCGTGTGAACTTTCGGGTATAACCCATTTTGTAAGTATCTATTACATTATATACAAAGATCCGCGTGTTATCCAGCCGGGTATAACCCATTTATTAAGTGTCGCTTTTTGTATTAGACTAAAATACCCTTAATGAAGGTTAGAAATATTAATAATATCAAGGGCAATTTCAAGGAACAACAATTATGTACCATGGCAAAGGTTCCTGTTTTAATAGAATAGATATAATATAATGACCAAATGCGTGCATTCCATACTAACTTGTTTGTTATTAAATTACTCGTGCGTGGTATATGTTTGATGTCGAATATCCTAAAAGACTTTTTGGCTTTTGAATTCCTCTAGATAGATTGAGAAAGGTCATTTTGCTGTTTCAAACATTATTTTTACCAATTTGTCTGTTACAAAAATGAGAAGAGATTGCTAGAAAAACATTATATATTCCATAGCGCAAATTAATGCTTCGAATTCAACACATAGTGGGGATAGACTATTTTTGATATTCCTTAACTCTGTTATAACATTCCCACCATCTTCGTAGCTGTTATACCAACCTTTTCATAGGTATATATCATATTTCTTTTATGAGCCATCTATAAAACACCATTTGTTGAATCATATTGTTTTTGAATTATATATTTTCAAAATAGTTTAAATATTATTAATCGCATATAATTATACATTTTTCAAATTAAAGATTCACTTTCCGTTTTCTTTAAAATATCTTGAAAATCTATGTCTATCTGGTTGTATCTATACTATTAAAGGAGAAATATAAAATATAAAATGTCCTGAATTTTTACTTTAATTACAATCATGTCATTTAATTTTTTATTAATTTATTCCTAAATAATTTGGAAATGCTAAATAAAAGGAAGGTTGTTTATTTTCATTTAATTTAAAAAAGAAAATCTTACAAATGAAACTTTCTAAACTAAATGTCAAATTATTTCGAAAGATATTTTTGGTTAAAATATTTTGATTAATTATAAATTATTTATTTTAAAAATTAATTAATTCAAAATTAACTAATAATATTCGTAAATAATATTTATTTTTGGAAAATATTTAATCTATAAATACATTAACTAACACAATCGAAATGAAAAATTGTTTTAGATACAACTATTACTATTTAATTAATTTCTAAATTTTTAAAAAATTAAGATTGTAAATGTGATTTACATATTAATAAATAAAAATATAATTTTACATACATATTTTTTATTAATTAATTAAATAATTATTATATTTTAAAATAAATAAAAAATCTCACTTTAAAGTAAACCATTTTCTTATTAATAATAGATAATATTTTTATGTATATATTTTTCTTTATATTAGTGAAAAGTAAAACAAACATAAAATAAAAGCAAACCTATCTTAAAATTAATTAGTTTTTGATCCTGTTTAAAAAAATGATTTTTGACCAATCATTTATCTTTTACCCAAAAAGCTGACCCCGTTAACAAAACTATAATTATTAAATTCTTAATATCTCAATTTTTGTAAGTTATATCAGACAGTTATGAAATTACAAAATGCGAGAAAGGGAAACCCTAAAAAACACAAAATATATAGTTTAATTAAATAAATTTTAATTTATATAATTTATTTGTATAATATAATATATGCTAATATAAGTTTCAACTGTTGTCGAAATATCATTAACATTATTTAGAATTGAAAATTTGGTTCAAAATTTGAGGTTACACCTCATTAGGGCATCTCCAATGAGCTATTCCATTTTTTACTCTAAAATGGAGTTGAGTTTTACTCCAACCATACTCCATTTTGGAGTGAAAATGCAATCATGAACAAACAAAAATGAAATTACTTCATATTTGGAGTAATCTCATTTTTTACTCTATTTTGGAGTGAAAATTGCAGTCCCATTAAAGAAGATTCACTCCAAAACTCCATTTTGGAGTGAAAAATACAGTCCTATTGGAGATGGTATTAGATCCACCGCACGACAAATTTATATTAAATATATTGAAATATATTAAATTAAAGTCCATAAATAACATATATATACTGTTAAAAATAGAAGTACACAATAATTTTACCATTGGTTATCCTTATAATTACAAGGTGTGCTACTGAATTTCTTTGTTAAATTTCAAAGCATATTAAAGTATATATGTTTTTATAACCTTTCCTAAAATTGTGTGCTTCATTAAATATAAATATATTATTGTTTATATTAGTTACTTCCAAATCTATCATATATTTTCAAATTGATTATAGAATAATTTTTTGGCTGATATGTTTTTGAATTCTTTTAAACTTTAAATTAATTAATTGTTAAAATTGAAATAATGAAAATATCACATGTATTTAACTGATACAAAAATCGGATTTATGTAACAAATATACAAAATTGAATCAACAAAAATCTATTAGTTAGAAATAACTAGGCAAGCGTGATTTGCAAAAAAAAAAAATGGTTTAACACAATTACTTCTTAAATGCATTCATTTTTTTATAAATATATGACATATTAATGCATTATTTTTCATACACAAAAACTCACATATTATTCTTCAGTGTTTCAGGAAAAAAAATCTTCTAAAGTGAGGTTTTGATAAATAACATGTCAAAGAGCATAAATAATAATTTGGTTTTGTATTTTGTATTTAAATTTAAAATTTTAAAATTTATAAATAGACCTAAACAAATTTAAATAGGTATGTGTTAATTCTAAATAAACGGGTCTAAATGGATTCTAAATACAAACATATCTAGTCTTTCGTTTATATTTTTAAAATGGGTAACAAAAACAAAATATATAAAACTCAATATTTAGATGAAAAAATACAAAATATGTAATTATAAAAAAAAAATATTCACACTATATAACCTAAAGAATAAGATAGGTTAGTATGTAGATCGAAAACTAAATAAAATATATTTATATAGAAATATAAATAATTAAAATAAATAGTACTATAACACTAGTATAAAAATCTCTAATAAAATAACAAATACAAAAGCATCAAAATAATATTTCGCGATTAGTAGATCAAAATTTAGTACCGTATTATTTCTATTCTCTTATATGTACTGTAGGGAAAATGATTGTTTAGATCGTAGGACGTTAATATTTAAAAACCGATAATCTAAATAAAAGCATCGCATGCTACAACTAGGAATCCCTAGCTACCAAAATGGACAACAGGTGACAAGCCACCATCATATATATTTTGTAGAGATTATTACTCTTTTAGGCACCCTCCCAAGCATTAAATACACAATAGAGCACCTTCAAATTTTAGAGTTTGTAACATAATAAGGCATTTTGCGTCACTTTTTTACATGAAAAGGCACTTTCTAACTCTTGCATACTTTTTACACTGTACACATTTTCAATAAGACTATCTTGTCCCTAATATTTTGTTCTCCCGATTTACATATTATAATAAATGAAATAGTGTTTGTTGTGATGGAGAGAAAAAGTGTTTCTGTAAAAAGAGAGAAAAAGTGCATTTTGGATCCTGTTTTCGAGTAGGAGAGAGGTGAAGGTTTTTTTGTTTTAATCTAGACCATCCAATCGGCATCTACAGTTTACAATCGTGTGGCTTATAGTGTTGATAGGACATTGGTTTTGTTGATTTAAAATGGTCCATCCGATTTGAGTTTTTAAGACATCCTGCATAGGCATCTTTTGACACGTGGATAAGGAGCTTAGCTGGGAAGCATGTCTTCATAATATGTGACATTTAACATTTTATCTCTTTTAATTTTGTTGGTCTCTGAAACGGGGTTCTTAACAAAGCTAAGAAGAGGTTGAAGTTGGATGTGTGGTCTGTTCTAACGGTATATGTTGTTGGAGAGAAAGAGGTATTTCATATTGTGTTGCTCTTTCCATTTTGTATTTCGATCTGTGTGGACACTGCAATATGGATGTTTGTTCCTAACATATATTTTTGTTTTTCTTGCTTTCTTGATCTAGCTAGGATATGAATGATCATTGTCTTGTTATTTGTGGTGAGTGGATCTGCGGTGAAGTATGTGTTTGGGACTTTATCGTGGACAAGCAGCAAATGACTAGGGTTATTCTTTTGAAAGAAGGTGTAACCCTAAAGGAGTTGGAGGAAGTTGTTGTCCGAGAGTTTTACGGTACTGCTGGAGAGGGTAAATCTGCTCACCTGAGCTACTGGCCACCAGACAGCAAGGCTCTAGCCACTGGGATATCAACACCACCAGTTGTAATTGCAAACGAAGTGGGCATTTCTTTCTTCTTTTGGTGGTGTGAGTGGAAGTTCTGGTGGACAAGATAAGAAGAATGATCCATGGATGGGTGCTAGTGGACATGCTGATATTCACGGAGAAACCAGGGCACCTGTTTCTTGGACGGGAGTTTATGGACAAGGGGGTGTGGATGCAAAAGCTTCAAACGAAGGAAATGTAAAGCGTTCCATTGAAAGTATTGATGATGATGATGTTGATATCCAAGCTTATTGTTTTTTGTTGTTTTTTGGATGGCTGGATAAAGTTCATACCATTATTGATCAGTATGTTTAAGTAATTGATGGTGCCTATTTATTTGCAGAACTGACTTTGCATCTTAGCAATCACTGTTTTTTGTCTGCTAAAGAAAGAAATGGTTTGGTAATGTATTTTGTATGGATAACATGTAATTCTTTATTGGTAAAGTATTTTGTATGGATGACATGCAATTCCTTATTTTTATGTACATGTTTTTTTATCCATCCTTTGATCGGGTCATTTGACGTGTCCACGAGTCATCTAAATTATAATGTTGTCCACATGATTGTGTCCATTTCGTTCTATCCATTAATAGATGGTACTTGTTTTTTATAGAAGCTGAACAAAAGAATGGCTTAATATTGACATATATTTGTTACGGATGATAGTAGAGGTTGTCCACTAAGATAGCCTGAATCTAGTATGGTGTAGCAATGTATGGGGACACAATTGTGTGTTCCATGAATTCCAGTCCACCAAAGGTAGTCCACGTAGTAATTTTTGTTTGTATTTGTATTTGAAGAGACTAATGGTTCATTTTGTGTCCACATAAATTTGTCCATAAAAACAGAGTGCATTATAGAGTACAAAATATTATTTTAAGCCGTTGAGTTACATAGTCAAAGTGTTTTAGCAAAAGTAGAAGAAAAAGATGCCAATATTTACCATCTAAAACTGTTTGATGTTTGGCAATAGTTCAAAATAGGTTCCTTTAGTACATGATAATTACTCAGCCAGTGAACTCATGGTAGATAGGGATTACCATCTTCCTGTAGATGTCCATAGCGTACTCTTCCTCATATAATTCACCATCTTATCGTCCATCATATCCATACCATTTTCGAGTTCACCCAGAGCATACATCTTCATGAACTAGTTCTTGGTGAGAAGTTGTCTAGATAGCAGGCCATGAACTAGCTTCCCTGAATTTGGCACTCTTACAGCAGGGATGTCATATAGTTTGCCAAAGGTGGGTTTGCGAATGATGTCACTCAGGAGTGCCTCGTAGTGTGTGGTGTATGAAGGTTAGATTATCTGATTTTGAATAAACATTAAGGCGGTTGCTTGGATATTTGTCTGTGGCAAAGAGTCTGTCTGGCAGCTCTTCATCTGCAAAGCACAACATAAGTTGAGTTAAGTAAGGTGCATGTAGTATTAGGCATAGGAAAACAGAAGAATATGGAAAGCATACATGCATGTTTGATCTGTCCATGGAGACATGTCCAAAAACCGAAGTACATATGCATGTCCAATATGCAGACCATACATGCATATGCCATTGGATCTGTATCCATTGATTGATGTCCACAAATCTATTAGTCTATGCAAGTACAATTTGTAATGTGATTATGAATGGCAAATAAAATATGTGTCCACAAAACTAAGTAAACCAAATTATGAAAACCATGATTGTCCACAAAGTTTGCCGAAATTATTGTACACACATACAAGTCCACATGTTATTGTCCATATAGATTTTTTCCGAAATACAGAACATGATAGACGTGTACAGACGAATGCATGTCCATTGATCTGTTTTGCTATGTCCATAAATTGGTGTAGACAAAATGCATGTAGTTAAATGTATGGATATATGAACAGAGATGAATGTATATGTGTGTACACATAATCGTACATTACAATGGATATGTGTACAGAAATACAGAACCAATCAAGATCTGTGAAAAAGCCGTATTATACAGAACAAAGAATAAGAGACCCAAATACAGAACCAAAATCCGGAGCTAACAAAGAAGAAGAGCAGAACCCCAAAAACCGGAATAAGCAGAATACAGAAATCAAAGACAAAAAATTGAGTTCAATAAGTTAGATGTGAAGACCCAAACTTGAGCTAAGTAATCGGAAGAAAGAAGCAATACAATAAGAAATAGAGGTTAATAACATAAATTATCGGGCATTTCAACTAACCTGACATGGTAAGAGGTTGGATCTGAGAAGGAAGACGAAGACTGAATGAACTCGGCTTGCGAAGGCGAAGAAAGAAGAAGCTGAAGCAGGAACCTGGAACAAATAGAGAATCAGTAAGTAGAAGAGTAAAGAAACTGAGGTCTAAGAAGCTGAAGAAGGAAACTGTGTGTCGGAATGAGAAGATGAAGGAGAAGAAGATGTCGTGAAAGGGAGTGTTGAAAATTGTGAGAGGAGCTTAGGGTTTTTTGGTTTTATTTAGATTTTTATATTTAGGGTAAGCTGGGAATTTCCCCAATTAGAAGTGACCAAGATCTTAGAAATGCCTTATTGTATTATTGTTTAGGGTATAAGTGCCTTCTAGTGTAAAAAACTCTACAAATAACTAACTTTTTCTTTAAACCAGTTACATCTACAAATCTACAGATACTGGTTTCGTAGTTACACCTAAAAAAAATTCTCAGACCCTATTCCCAATGCATTTCTTCTACTTCTGATTTTTCACCATAATTTCAAATTTTGAATCCTTCATCAACACTTCTTCTAGCGACTAGATTTCTCAAAAATTCATCCTTCTACCAATAGATTTTCTTTGTTATCCTCTCTCTTGGTTCAAATGAAAATTGCCATGGCTGCCCTGTTTTAAAGCTTGTCTCTTGGTCGAAGCGACGGTCCAAGAGGATGACAGTTTCTTCAATTCCGATTAATAGGACGATGGTGCAATGTCGGCAGAAATCGAGTCTCAAACTGGCGCGGGAGATGGTGGAATCAGCTGGAAAATCGAGAGCTTGACCGCCGAATCCAAGGCGAGGCGTAAGATGGGTGAGATGGAGCGAGAGATGGACAAGTCGGACGAGGAGAGGAAGGTTCTAGAGGTTTTAGCTGCAAGAGACGAGGAGCTCGAGACCGAAGTGGCAATGCTTCATCATGAACTGGTTACGGCCCAGGTGGAAGGGGAAGAGGCAGCGGCGGAGGCGAAGAAGCTCCGGTCTGAGATTTTAAAGAAAATACAAAGCTTGGTGCTCTGGAGATGAAGGAGTTAGAGGAGAGAAACAAGAAAGTCATAACGCCGGCAATAATGGCTCTAGCGAGTTGCAGAGTGAAATCGTGTTAGGCTTGCTCAGGTGGTGGAGGATTGCGTGAGGCGGTGGTTCCAGGATACGCTCAAGGAAGCCTAATCTTGCTATATCATCGCAGATCTTCGCCTCCATTGACATGGGAACAAACTCTTTCAAGCTTCTTATAGACAACGCAGATCTTTCGTCCCCGTCGAGAGACTCAAAGAACCATTGGTGTTATCCCGCGAATCTCCAACTTCAATTTCGTCTCAATCCAAAGCTCGGGTGCTCCAATCTCTACAGAAATCAAAAGCTTGATCCTCTCGCATAATGTCTCCTGTGACAGGATCCGGTGCGTCGCCGCGGTCTTGTTTCTTCCTGGCTTTGGTGTTGGTTCATTTCACTACGAGAAGCAGCTTACGGATTTTGGAAGGGATTATTGAGTATGGGCGATTGATTTTCTTGGGCAGGGTTTACCTCTCCCGTCTGAAGATCCTACTACCATATCTGAAAAAAACAAGTACTCTTTAAGGCTCTGAACACCATCGGTTTCTTCTGCAATTTGGCTGGTGAAGGTCTGATGAGGTCTTGTTGTTTGCTTCATATTCGATACAGAAATGAGATTGATGAGCTTTGTTGTTCTTGTGTTCGTAGATATTGGATATTGTTTATGTGCTCGTGGACTGTTTTCATAGATTTTTTGCATATATTAATCTATATTCAGATGTTCTGCAATATGTAAGAATTTCTCTTTTGGTGGATCCATGTCAAGGCAAAGGGTACGCTGATGCAAATGGTAGCTAAAATCTGACAAGCGGGAGGATGATTTGGGGTCTCTTTCAGGAGGCATAGTTCAGGTTCTAGTTATTATTGTTTGTTCTGAACATCTTATATATATATATATATATATATATATATATATATAAAATTACGGAAAGGGAGTTTCCAGATGTTGGTAACTATACTCAGGTTTTAGGTCCGGATATTAAGGGATACAGTCACATTCATGGAAGTTAAATTGTCCACCAAAACTGAGACATTTCATATGGCAAGCATTAACAGAGTGTCTGGCAGTATCTAAAAATTTGAAATCAAGGGGAATACGTTGCGACACAAATTGTGTAAGATGTGGAGCTGAGGAGACTGTAAACCATGTCCTATTTGAATGTCCGCCGGCTCTCCAAACATGGGCATTGTCAAGAATTCCCACAAACCCGATATGCTTCCCTACAGAGGCACTGTATACGAATATAGATTACTTATTTTGGAGAATGCCTGCATTGGATACGAATGGACAGTTTCCTTGGATCCTATGGTATATTTGGAAGAGCAGGAATGATATGGTATACAATAACATTGACCAGGATCCCAATGAGACATTAAGACTGGCGGAAACGGAGTATTTGTCCTGGGAAGGAGCACATGTCGGCGAAGAAGTTAGTAATCAGAGCCAAATGGGAAATTCAGGGTCAAACATAATTACTGAGATACACATAGGCCAATGGTGTTGGGTGGATGCATCTTGGAAGGAAGGGGATGTGTTTACTGGATTTGGGTGGTACAGCTGCTATGAAGGAGAGGTAAACAAACAGATGGGGGCTATGAATACCAGGCAAACCTTATCTCCGCTTCATGCGGAGTTTGAGACACTAATATGGGCTATGGAGTGTATGGAATTCTTCGATCAAAGACATATAACTTTTGCAACAGACAGTTCAGAAGTGGTGAAGATAGTCTCTGACCCGGAGGATTGGCCAGCATTTACAGTCTACACAGAAGAGATCCACAGGAGGAAGATGTCATTCGCGACCTTTGATCTCAAGCATATATCCCGCACATAGAATCAGACAGCAGATCGGCTAGCACGCAGTGCGAGGCTCAGGCAGTCATCAAGCACACATATTGGGCCAGAACCACCAATATGGATGATAGGAAACTAGTGTTCTTCTTTTACTTTGTTGTCAAAAAAAAAAAAAAAAAAAAAAACAAGCTTTTTAGATGCAGAAATATGCAGCAAAAGGTGGACCAGAGTTCTTTTTCATCGTGGATATACAAGTAAGAGGAGGGTCCTGCAATCGTTGTTTTCTACCATACACTAACCTAGTATGAAAAGATATGGTGTCATGCTGAGATTTGAAGCCTACTGTTTTATTTTGTGTGTACGAATATTTATGGAAATTGTAGACTTGTTGGTTGAGGTTGACCGTGTATATCAATTGATTGTAATATTCATCTTCGTGGACATAGACTTGTTGCTTGAGGTTAAGGTGTGTATATCAATTGATTTTGTGTGTAATTTTATATTCTTTTCAATTAGGCATGATTTTAGACCTAAATGTCTTATGATTTTACAGACGTCTGATATATCATGGTTTTTACCGGTTTTATGCCATGATATAAGTCTGTTTTAGTGTCTTTTGGTGTTCTTTTAGAGTCCTTTGCAGGTTTTATTAGGTACAAGTACATTTGGAGCAGAAGTGGAGATTTTGGAGCTGTTTGGTGCATTTTGGAGATTTGGTCCGAGAGACAGAGTTCACTGTCCAGATTTGAGAGTTGCGTCGATCGTTGCACACCTGCATCGATCGATGCATAGCGCGAATGGGCCATACTCGGCGGTTTAATGAAGAATGTTGATATTGTAGAAAAGCCCATAAGTTCCAGATATTTACACAGAAGCCCAAAACGTGTTTTAGCTTTTTAATTAGGTTTTTAGATCAGTTTTTACATACGCTTACTTACACTATCATAATTAAGAGCAGAGAGTTTTTAGAGCTTTTGGGGCTGATCTGATCCTGTACTACATTTGTTTTGGAGAAGTTTTCGAACCCCTTTACTTATTTAATCTCTTTTATGATATCTAATTATTCATTGATTATGTCTTCATATTCTATGTCTGAGTAGATTCATAGTTGGGTTTAGGGTTTCTCACATAGGATTTCATGACTTGCTAGACTTGTGTAAATTCAGTTAAGGATTCATAACTTTATCTGTTCTTCGATCTAAATTGCGTTTAAAGCTAGTTCTAACCTGACCAATTAGAATTTAGATCTTAGGTTGCTAAATACGACATGAAAGTTTAGCTTAGAATCTGAACTATTTAGGTTGAGCAATTAAACTTCTCGCAATGGAATTTGGTTTGGTTTAATTGTGAACATATCAAACTTGGAATTAATGCTGGTTTAATGTGTTAGTAATTACAAAAGAATTTGGATTGCTGCACTTAGACTTAGAGAATTCTCGCAACGACAGTTGGTTAATTCTATATCCGTGATTTGAGTTCTAGAACTGTGCTTAATTAGATCCTGACTGAATTATTTGTCTGTTTGTCTGATTTTCTGAGAACGCCCTAGACTTAGCGCCGTTAATTAACTGCTTTCACAACCGATAATCTTGCTGCTTATTTACTTTCTCGCATTGCTTTTTAGTTACTCCACATTGCTTTCAATCTTAGTTTACCCTCTACTGTTCTTAATCTATCGTTGACCGGAGTCTCTGTGGATTTCGATACCCTATATACTACAATCACATAACTGTGCACTTGCAGTAGAATAGGATAAAACTAGACCCCTATCAAGTTTTTGGCGCCGTTGCCGGGGGCTCTTAGAGTCTTCGATAGCTTCGAATTTAGGGTTTTTACTAGGATTTTTATTTTTATTTTTGTTTACTGATTTTTTTTCCTGTTTTCTTTCTGTCGCAGGTACGACATTCGCCTAGCATCGATCGTTGCATCTTTGTGTCGATCGTCACTAGGCGATTCTGAGATTGAATCGATCGTTGCACTGCTAGCATCGATCGTTGCTTGACGATTACAGACAATTTATGCAGACGCGTGAAACTAGAAGTAATCAGAACTTGAACCTCGTTAATCTCGGACTTGAAGAACTTCGACGACTAGAGAGGACTAACAGAAGAGAAAGAAGAGCAAGGATGGTACCAGAACGACTGATTCTGATAGCCGATGCTCAAGGTATCCTGAGGGATCCGCAAAACAATCCTTACAATGCTGCTAGGCAGAGGATTGATGTTGAGGGACATATGATCCCGGATATTGAGGAACCTGAACCACAACCGCAGGCGCAAGGCCAAGGACAGGCCCATGGTAGACAGGTGGTAGTCCATGAGAGGACTTTGGCTGACTACAATCGTCCGGATGAGTTTCATGCCAACCGGTCAGCTCTTGTACCTCCCAATTTTGAGCGGAATGATTTTGAAATCAAAACCATCTACTACTCGCTGATGAAGCAGAATGCTTTCCATGGTCCCCCGTCGGAGCAGCCTATGGATCACATTGATCAGTTTGAGGACATAATCACTGGCATGAAGTATGATGGAGTGTGCCAGGATTATCTGTTTCTCAAGCTCTTTCCACACAGTCTCGCTGGAGACGCTGCTGCATGGCTGAAGCAACTGCCACCTTAGCAGTTTGTTACTTGGGCAGCCCTGAAGAGTGAGTTCCTACGTCACTTCTATGACGATGCTCGTTCTGATCAGTCCAGACAGGACATACTCACCTTTTCCCAAGGTCCTACAGAGCCTCTCAAGACAGCCTGGATGAGATTCAAGAAATACCAACGTGACTGCCCGCACCATGGATTCACTGAGGTAACGCTTTTAGGCATCTTCTTTAGAGGAATAGATCTTCCATATCAGACTGCGTTGGACAACTCTAGCAATGCCAACTTTAACACTAGGACTCCTGCACAAGCTAAGCAGTTGATTGAGAACTTAGTGAGCAGCAATAACTGCAAGACTACTGATGAGAGAAGGAAGAAGTCCGGTGAAAATGTGGAGAATTCTGAGATAGCTGATATTAGATCTAAGTTGGACACTGTTTGTAATCTCCTAGCTGGTAAGAAAGCTGTCCACTTTGCCCAAGATGTTGAAGTAATTCAGACTGAGGAGGACACTCAGGAAGAAGATTTGAATTACATAGGAGGATCTGGATTCCAAGGTAATAGATTTGGTAATCAGCAGGGAAACAGATTCTTCAATGGAGGACAGAGGAGTGCTTTCACAGGCAATCAGAACTCCTCTGGCTTTGGACAGACTAGTGGTTTTCAGAAGCCTTTTGGACAAGGTACTCAGAGGACCTATGGATCATCTTCTTACCAAGCACCTCCTGTAGCCACTGCTCATGAGAGTAATGTTGGGACTGTGTCCTGAAATCACATTGTACTTACTCTAAAGATAGTTGTATTGTCGAGATCGGACAATTCATGTGATACTGGGTAGTCATAATGTTTTGCTAGAAACCGCTTATGACAAATGAGATGTAACTCATTTCTAGTATCGTGTCAACCTACAGGGTCACACACCTAAGCAAGCTGGATACACTTTTTATGGGATTGATCATTGGCATATGATCCGATCAATGTGTATTGGATACGCATTGAATTGAGTTTAGAAGAGTTGTGTCGATCGATGCAATGAGTGTGTCGATCGACGCAGGTTTTCGAAAGGGTGTGTCGATCGATACAGTAAGTGTATCGATCGATGCACATTGGGCCTCGAGACTGACGTTTCGAGTTGATGACTTAAATGAGTCGGGTTTGATCCGACAGTCGTTAGGTCATCCCATGTCGATATATAAAGTCTTATATGATCGACCTGAACCCTGGCCGTCAGTGTTGCTTCTCAGAGAGAAGTCAGAAACACAGAAACTCACAGCATCCCATGAGATCCGATCACCGGTACTAGCATCCTGGCGGATTCTAGCTTGTGTGCGTGTGGACTACGGTAGAGGCGCAGCATCTGAGGCGCTCTCGATCTCAATTACCTGATCTTTATTCCGCTGCCAATCTCCAGGTAATCACGAGGTCAGTTCATAGATTCAATCACCTAGACCCAGGATCCTAGGGATTCCAACAGTGGTATCAGAGCCATAGGTTTTAACTATTGAATCTAAACCATGGAATTCGATTAAAATTGCATTTGATTGAATTGATGCTAGCTAGTTTTCGTTTTGATAAATATAATCTCGGATTTATTACTATCGAAAACGAAGAACTGTGTTTTCGCACAGTGTCGATCGACACAAGTTTGTGTCGGTCGACACACCGCGAAAACGATGAAAATTATTTTAGGGTTTTCGCATAGCATCGATCGATGCACTGGGTGT